>OZ010572.1:140026137-140276137 GCA_963932145.1 Acanthosepion lycidas
TTTTTGCCCTTCGTTCTGTTTTGTGATTATTATATTTTCTTACCATTTTTCAGTATGATCAAACCCAGACATGCTCAGCGTAATAACGTTTATATTCGAAATGGGAATTGCAAAAAAAAAAAAAAAATAAATAAAATGCAGTAAAAGTAAGATGAAACAAACTCTAGTAAATTTATTAATAATTAGCAATGCTTCATCTAGATTTACAATTCAAAACATTATTGATTTTGTATTCTTTTACTTGAAATTTAAGCAAATATATAAATAAAATTTTACTTGATGCATTTGTCGGTTACCAACCTGATCCTCCCTTCTGAATAAGGAAATAATCATTTTTTATGATAACAGTCGTACGAAACAACATCAATAAACGAAGCAGCTTCATGTTCATATAAGCAACATCAATTAACGAAACAGTTTTATCTTCTTATAAAATAGTATATATCATTACTAAATAGTCGTGATCATTCTGTTTGTATATTTTACTTTTATTTCATTTTTTGTTAGCGTTCTTTATTGGTATTTATTGATTTGGCATCAGAATTCTTTTTTCAATGTAACAACGGAACTAATTTTATAAATAAAAATCTTAATTCGGCTTGCAGAGAATAGAAGCAATATAACAGTAAATTTCTTAAATATGGCTATTATATTTTTTCAAAAATTACGATACACTTAACAGTAAACCGTCGATATGAAACCTTGTATTCTTCTTTCTTCCCGGTGACATTAAAATATCGAGCATATATTATTATTATTATTATTATTATTATTATTATTATTATTATTATTATTATTTGCCCTTTTGATTTTAACAATGCTTCGTTTTTTAAGGATTTCATCTGAATAGACTGAAAAGCTACCTTATTGTTTAAACAATGAATTCGTTGTGAAACACCACAAATACCCACGACATGAGGAGAAGCTTTAGATGTAAAAAGATTATAACAGACCACCATTTTTTTTAAATTTAATAAACTACAATTTCACTGAAATTAGACTTTAAATGTTCCATTCTCCGTATCACAATTCTATGAGTGCTGTTGTTATTTACGGTACAATTTATGCTCAAAATCAGATATTTGAATGTTACTTTTTAAAAAAAATATTTTTTAATTTGTTAGCCTGCGTTTCTTTTCTTTATTTGCGCGCCTTTTTCTTTTACCAGAAAATCCTTAATTTACTTCATGTAGAAATAAGCAACAGAAGTGATCATACCAGAAAAATTAAGTAGATCCATTTTCATAGCGTACCTAAGAAACTAGGGGCAAATGAATGTGAAGTCCATGGGAAATCAGCTTAATGAGCCATATAGCAAAAATCATGAGGCGAACGTAGCAGGATTAGACCTCAAATAGGACAAGAACGGTACGAATTCTTTGAAGAACCTGCACCGTTCTTGTTTTGTTCCCTCATAAAACTTCTCATTTTCTCAGAATCGCCTCACTGTCTATATTTATTAAGTCTAGTGAGACGATATAACATTGTCTTACAGCCCTTTTTTCTATATATTTACCGAATTCATTTTCTCTCTGCATGCAAGTGGTTTACTGACAGTATACGTTCTGGATTATCCTATTATCAATTCCAGATATGTCACGGTTACCTAACAGTTCCAGCAGTTCTTTGTAGCATACTGTTATGTAGGAATAAATTTATACGTCTGACACTTGAGCTTGAACATAGATTGTCAGTGAGCAAACACAGGCGATCCCATTATTGAATTAAGTAAAGCAAGTGACCATAGAGGAAACACTTAAGTAGAAAGTCGCGTGATATCAGCTGAACACTATTTCTAATCTATCCTCTATTACTATTCGGATCGCTATTCACTATACGATTTCTTTGTACTGATCTCTATACAGTCATTACTTTTCGAGAGAATGGAAACGAAGATATTTATACTTAATATTAACAAAGGACAGTTGAAAATTCTAGGGCCTATAATGAGGAGAAAGGGTTTGGAAATATAATACTCACAGGACTGATTGAAGTCAGGAGGGATAGAAGAAAACAATGAATTACCTACCTAGCGATCTTGAGTAAATGGTTGATGCACAGACTTTTAGGAGAGATAAAAATAAGAGTAAATTTATTACGAACTACAAAGAACAGAAAATTGTGTAGAGCCATGTCAGCCAGCGTACTGAATAAACACGGCACATATAAAGAGATCAATAGTCTACAAATGGTGTAAGTTTGCAATACATATTATTCATGGAATATTATATTGATTATTGTCTTTTAATATATTTTTGAATGTGTTTGCCTGCATTTTTTTCATTTCAGATATATATTTGCGCGGCCATTTTTTGCAAAAATTCTTTATCCACTTCATATATGGTGGTTTCATTTCATTCTAAATATGGAATTGGAATAGACACACTACGCATAGTAATGGGTACCTGTTTTTCTTGTAAAAATGGCGAATGGAAAGATCTGAGGCTTTTATTGAAGAATGGTTTCGAGACAAATAGAAAGATGAAAGAACTTGTCTCTAATTTTCATTCTCAGTCTCCCTCCTCTGAGAGTAATAAGATTCTAAATATCCGGGTCTTGTAATGACCTTACTTCCTTTAAACCCAACTAATTCTATAGCCTCGAGTCTATTAGGCTGACTTCCTTCTTGTGACGCGTGTGGTCTTACAATGCAACTGTAATAGAATAATCTCGTAGAGTGCTTTTTTCCAACACCAAACAAAGCTAGCAAAACTCATCTCTTTTTCATTACTTCTTTTGAGAGCTATTCGACTAAGATCAAATAAGTTCTGCATGGATAGAGGCTTTCCGATGATACACAATTGAATGACAATCTCTGGAAGAGCATTTGTCATATTTGTACAGATTGTTTCTATGCATTGTATACAGGAAATATTTATCATCCATATGCAAGCAATGTGTATCAAAAGGATAAAAATGACGTTTGATATACTTCGATTTATCAGTCGGAATTATTCAAGAATAATTCAGAACTTATCTTGTAAGGTTGATGCAAATGTTTTAATTTGTTTTTAACTGTAAAACATTTTATTCATAAAATTCGATATGGATACATTAATACACTCGTCAAGCTTAAGGGAGAAACTTACAGAAATAGACAGGGACATACAGAGTAATACAGAGAGAGAGAGAGAGAGAGAGAGAGAGATGTAAAGAGACAAAACAAGAGTTAAATTATTTTGGGATGGTGTCATCTTCCATATAGGCAGTTATTTGTAGTGAGAGCTTAAATGATGTTCCCTAACCTAACGATCTGTTGAGATCAACAATTTCACTGGATTGCAAATGAACTTTTGAGATTAAAATCATTTTTATTATCTTTGGTACAGAATAAGGGAAGTAACTCTGTAAATGTTCTCTTGAATTTCTATTGTAAACAGAGAGGAACGTAGAGAAACTAAACGATAAAGGTAGTTATTTGTAGTGAGGGTTTAAATCATGTTCTGTGAATTAATGACCTGTTAAAGACATTTCAGTATTTTAAGGAAAGACTATGTTACCTTTGTTATGACTACCTGGGAACGTGTTGCATACTCCGCTTCTTCTGGGGCTCTCTTCGGCGACGGTCTTAATTAATATACTGTTGTATATCTTCTCTCTCTCTCTCTTTCTTCTTTTCCCAGTCGGGTGTCGAAATGTTTAGGGTTCTGAATTAAAAGAGATACGTCAATAAAGGCATTTTAACTTAACTATTTTATTAAACAGCTTAGCGTGAACATTTCTAACAAGCCAGTGGGGTCGCTCTTTCATTCGCACTCGTTAGCAAGTTCTGAAACATGAAAAAATAAAACACGTCGTCATTTTATAACGTCTAGTACTTAACTCACTGAAATCCCATTCTGTCTCTAAAATTCCCACGCTGGATTTAACCATTCAAAAACGACTTCCTTTATTTTCCTGTATCTGACCTCAAAAGTGAAAATGAAGAAGTCAGAGCAGAAATACAATTCCCCAGAAAATAATAGTATGTTAGTCTATTATTTAACTTTCCTTATCTTATCATTAGCCTCTCAATGACAAAACTCAACTTGCATTTTCTCCAATTCCTTCGGCCCCTGGCCGCCCCCACGGTGAAAACAACCACACCCGCTTAGCATCTTCTAACAAGTCCATTACCGGTTCTAACGTTGTTACAAGTACTCCTCCACTCTTAGTCACTACCGCAACCTGGCATCCCACAAGCCAATTGACCATTTCCATAACTACTTGTCAGGGTACTTCTTTGACTCCGGGGGTATCTTGGGGTTATATCCACTCGATACTGAATAATTCATAGTCTAAAGCTCCCTCTCTACTCCACATTATTTACTTATCTACATAGCCAGGTGTGACAATTTTCCCACCCAGCACACAGACCAAAACACAATCGGAAATCCAAAAGTAAGTAGGCCGAATCTAATTTATCCGATAACAATTAATTTTTCAACAAAAATTAACCCCCAAAATGCACCAATTAACAATTAATTCTTCATCTTCAAATTCAAAACGGTGCACATACAGCTCTTAAAATAAGAAAATCCACGCTCTGTTATAAAAATGAAAAAAATAAACATTTATAAGTTAATTAAAATTAAGAAAATAATTCTAAACTTAAAACATTTGAATGCACGCAAAACCAGTTAGAACAAAAATCAACTCGTTAACAGTCCGCAGAAATCACAGTGGGAATGCCCATTCACAAAATGCAGTCAGTCTTGCTTTTTCAAAATTATTTTCCATTGCGTCACGTAGGCCAATTCACGTCTCCACGTGACCAAAAGACTGCCAGACATACAAAATTTGGTTGCACAGAAAAACATTAAACGTACCAATCAAAATCAACAATAGGTTTCCGCATATGGTCTAAACTTTTGTAAAAAGAAAAAACAAAACAAATTCATTATCTTACTAAAATGTTTCATCAAATTTGACATTGTCGAATCATTGTGCATGCATGAGTATGGCTGTTTATTGTCCTTTCCTTCTCTTTTTTCTATTCTATTCGTCCTGACTTTCTTTCTGTACATCAAAACCTGCTCGGTTACCGCTGTTCATTTTACTCGTTTTTTCGTCATTACATTCTACTTTGTTTTGTTGAAGATGTGTGCGTGTGTGTAACAGTAGAACAAAGTAATATCATCGTACTTACAGACTGTCCAAAATGTGTAGATTACTTTTTTCTTTCTTTTTCATATTCCCTCTTTTGAGTCGTCAGTCCGAAAATTCTTTCCGAACTTTTCCGCGTTGTGTTGCAACTTTCATTCTGCGTCCACCCATGCTGGGAGGTTCTGGTCACTGAGCCAAATAACTTATATATTGTATATTCCCCCTTGTTCTGATGAGGTTTTTGTTGAAGGCATCATTAATACACTGTTGTATATCTTCTCTCTGTCATTTTCCGACCGGGTGTCGAAATGTTTTTGGGATCGATATATAAAAGAGATCAACAAAGGAATTTAAAAAAATATATATTTTTATTTACCACATCGACGTGTACATTCTTAACTAGCCAGTTGTGTTGCTCTATCACCCGTACTAGATAGCAATTTCTCATACACGAAAAAACAATTCTGCATTGTTCGACGTATTAAACTATCTCTACGAAATCCCTTTCTGCCGCTAACATTCCTGTATCTGACCTCAAAGATCAAATTGAGGAAGTTAGCGGAGAAATAAAATTCTCCAAAGCATAATAGTGTGCTAGACTATTATTTAACAAATGGTTGAAAAGTGCAGAGTGAAACATCAGAAAAAAAAGTCCTTGTAATTTTCACAGTTTTTGCTGGTCATTATAATTCTTGTATCTTTCTCGCATGCAATTCGCTTACAAACAAATTGTTTACTTAAACATTAAATAATGAAAATTCAAGGAATTTTTAAGGTAATGTTTAATATATTAAACGTATCGCAAATGATATGGAAAAAATTCAATGACATTTCCTTAATAGCTAGGCAGCAAGAAAACGCCCGATATTAGGTAGCCAATCAATGGACGATGTCCTGGACAAGAGAGAGTTTTTTTTTTCTTTATTATCTGAAAAACGCCAAATCTCTACTCTAGCTTCTCTGTGATCAGGTCTCATCGATTTGTAATAAAAACATAATTTTCAATATTATCAAACATTAGAATCTTTTCTTTAATTGAGCCGTTTTACCACACTCCACAACGTTAGAATCTCGCCAAAAATCAATTTCCTATCGGCTGCAATTTTTCTGGATATGCCCGTAGTGTAACGCTATGAGAAGTCATCGAACAGGGTTCAAATTCTGGTAGAGATCGATACATTCACTCTCTAACTGTGGTTGGCACCTAGTATAAGAGAAGAAAGACATCTGTGAATTGAAAAGTGTTCGTAACCCTGATATCACATGTATGTGGACTATGGGATTGTATGGGTTGGATTTGTTGGTGTTGAAGGAAAGAATGTGTGCGTGTGAAGGAGTAAGCTCAGAAGCAAACAGACATACAGAAGATGTAAATTCTCATTGATGTGCAGTGTCCCTTTAAGCCAAAATCTCTGTTGATGAATAACTTTTTTAGATGTTTCTGCGTCGAGTAGCTAAATATTTAATATTTAAACTCTGACCGATATTGCATCCATAAGTTAATGCAGAGAGTTTCCTAGAGCTTGGAATTTGTAAAGCATGAAACCATTAACAATGAAAGTGACTTTTAAGAATTTCGCTAACATTTTAAAGAGGATGATAATGGGTATATTTGCCTCAATCTATTATAGCACAACAAACATTGGTATGGTGTTCTTTGATCAGCAATATCGGTTTATTTTCCCAGCAAAAGAAAAAAAACAAAACAATTATCATAATCTCTTCGTTATAATTTTTAAACACGATATAATCAACTCCCAGAGCTTTCTCTTTTGTATCCCATATCCTGAAGGGACATTGACGATGAAGATTCGCCAATATTTCTGATTTTCTTTTTTGGCCCTGATTAGATTTTGACCGGTTACTATTCTACTTTGGCATTAGTTTGTCAACCATCCTCTTACGTTCCTTATGTAGATTTCTCACCGATTCCATCAGTTCCACTCGTTTCCAGGATGTCTTGTTGGTGTTAAATTATTCAGGCCTTCTGTTTATTTCAGAAATTCCTTATTGTATCAGTTTCCTTGGTCTTCGTATATTCCTACCCACCTTGCCCGAATGTTCTGTCCTTGGGAATCTCACGGTCGCTTCAAGGATCTGCAATGTAATCGATCCAGACTTGGCATCTCGTCATCAGTCATTTCCGCACCGAGGTAGCGTGACTTCGTTTTGTCTTTTCTCCAAATATTTTCATGGCAGCCGCTCTGGCGAGCTTTTTTCTCTGGTTACTTGACTATGTGATTTCAATCATGCAACAAGAATGACATCTAGGCCCCACCGTTTGCTGATGAAATAGCTAAAAGCAACTGCTACTTCAACAGTTTTTTCTCGTACTTCTCACCTGTAGAAATCCCTTCCATTTACTTGCTTCCCTGATAAATACAATCTTCAAAATGTATATGCAACATCAATCTCCATCTTTTTTCTTCTTTTGTTCCTCTTTTGTTCTTTCCTCAATCCTCCCTATACACATTCGTTTCTCTCAATTTCTCACTCTGTAACTCCCCGCGTACAAGTAGCCTTGCTTGGGTAAAATTACAAAAGTAAAGGTATCTTTATCTCTGACAAAATTGGCTAGAATAGCCTGCCGCATATTATAATACCAGAATTCAATCGACACAAGCCTCGAGTGCCTCTAAATGTAGAGGCTTAATATTAAAATGGTAATGAAGAATGAAATGTCTGATATTAATTGAAGAGACATTACATAGAAAGTATCAATCGTTCCATTGTTTCTTAAGGCATTTTCTGTCTCCTATACTTTGTTTCTACATAAAAGTAAAAAGGGTGTAAGTCAAGGATGTGTAGTCGCAGTGTATTTATTCAACCACTACCGAGCAACTATACTAAGGCAGCTGGATACCCTAACAATATATTTTATCAGTGATTGCAATCTCAATAATAAACATACGCAGATGACGCCGTGTTGATGGAAGACAGAAAAGGAAAACTGTAGGATCGCAATTACAATGTAGTACAGTACCTTGAATCAAGAAAGCGAGGAAAATGAATAACCCTTAATTGTTAGACTACAGAATATATATATATATATATATATATATATATATATATATATATATATATATATATATATATTTGCACATGTCATTGAATACGACAGACAAGTTGTTTTAATTTATTTTTTTATACACTTTCTCATGTGATCTATTTTTTTTTTTGTCTTCAGATGATAAATTATATAAAAACTGTTGAATGTTCTTTTTATCCGAGCGTTTTCGGCTATACATTTAGCCCTTTTCAAGGATTAAATATTTTAACTATTAAATAAGAAATTGTTAGTTATATGTATGTTTTATAAAATTTTTCAAAACACGATCAAGGTATTGTGTCCATGTTCAAAGTTAATATTAAGTGTTGTTTTTTTTTGTTTTTATTAATAAGGCGTCCATTATTTTTAGCCTTTTTTGCATGTAGATGATGCTATTATATTAGTTTTGTCAACAAGAATGTTACGATTATATATGGTGAGATAGAGCGAGAATAAAATAATAAGATTTGGATAAACCCCTAATGTTTTTACATATTTATATGTAATATCTATAATACATGTATGCTTACAGAGATTTATTACAATTATAATTGTTTTACTTATATGCGGTTTTCAGAAATATCGTTGTAATTTAACCAGTTTCGATTTGCGCGTTTGCTTTGGATCCTACGATTTATATAATTAAGTAATGTTTGAAAATTCCTTAGTTTATCAGGAGTTTCATTCCATAGATGGAAACATTCATCTAGATATCTTTTCCAGTTTTATTATATGTTGTGGGTTAAGCCAAAGTTTAAAACAACCCTTGAAGACTGGAAATTTTACCAAAAAACATCGATGTCGGGATAACATTGATATTTAAAAGTTAAGCAATCTTTTCATATAATATTATTAATTATGTTTTTAATATTATTTATTTTTTTAATACTGCACACTAAATATAAAAATATCTACTGAGTTTTAAATCAAATCTTATAATATGGGTACATCGCTGGATGTACACATAATGTTCGCATTCTGCCCATGTTCGAATTTCACCATTGTCGATTTGTCAGGAAGGAGACATCGGAGGGGTCGATCTCGGCTTGCGGCAAATTTGGAAAGTGCCTGAAAACCACGGGTTGATCCAAGGCTTATGAGTGAAATTGGGTAGACAGAACTCTTGGGGGGCGTCGATAGCAGTGCTAGTCAAATAGCTGGTTTTTCCAAAATTGTTGATCACGCTGTTTCCTGTATACTGCTCAGCATAGTTGCAGTACAGTGGGGCTCTGTAAGTGTTGAATAAACAAGTGTTGAATAATTCGCCTGAGTAAGTGTCTGCAATAGGGATTGGCTGGCGGCCCTAGTAGACGGGTAAGTTAATTTTATTATTACCACTCATGATGATAATAAAAAATGAATAACGGGCAAGCTGACCGGTTTCGTACCTCGCTCAACACATCTTTTTACTATAGCAGGTTTAACTTTATTCTTAATAATTGCTTGAACAATGCCTGATGGGTAAGCATTGTTGCAGAGAGAAGAATTAATTAACCTAAGTTCATCATCCAACTTGATTTCATAACAGATCATAAGATCCCTATGTAAACAGAAGGACTTTTATTAACTAATTTTTTCCCAATACACTTTGTCGATTTTACTTTTTAATTAATTTATTTTATTAATCTCGATTTAGCTCTGTTCAGCGAGGTTCAAAACAGGTTAGCTAGCCCGTTGTTCATTTGTACTTTTTATTATCCTCATGAGTTATAATAATAAAATTAACTTTTGTTTGTTTATGGTATATATATATATATATATATATATATATATATTAGGTTGGTGCAATAATAATGTCGTTTTTTGATGTTAAAAATACGTCAAAAACCGACATTATTTTTGCACCAACCTAATATATATATATGTGTGTGTGTGTGTGTGCGTGCGTTTAAATGCGTAGACAATGTCCAAGATGCGTGCTAATAAGTTGAGATACCCAAATCAAATATGTACAGAAATCAAAATATTTTATAGCCACGGATTGAAATATAAACGTGCATTGGAAAAGCAAAATTGATCTTCCAAAGGAATAAGAAAAAGGCAAATACTATTTTCCGGACTACTATGTAATATCAGTCCCCTTTGATGACAGTGAATGCTGGACAATTTCCTCGCAGATGGAGCCAACGGAATTATGGCCCGATGAAAGAATGCTGACAATACCATGCAGGTAAGCAGGTAAGCAACGAAAATGTCTGAAATAGAAACAAACATGACATTTATATTCACAACTACAATGAGGCTGATATAATCTCTTTGACAAATAATGAGGAAAGAGGGCTTGAAGAATTTTATACTCATAACTCATATTTTAGATAGGAGGGGCGAGTGGTCCACCTACCTGACGAGCTTGGATGAGGGGATGGCGTAACGGGAGGTCGGAGGGATGGCCAAAAGACAAACCTCGCTAAGAGCTACAAAAGACAAGAAATTTTGTGAGCAATTATCTCTACAATCCTGAAAGGACAACGAAATATAGGAGAATACTTAGATTAGAGTCTGGAAAACAGCTTATTAAACACAATACGAGTCTAGCAAATACAGCAAAAAGTAATGACTATATAGTATAATAAACGTTATGCGACGGATAGAAACATATGTCTTGGGTACTTCATTCTTCGTTCGTTACTAAAGTGTCACGATACCACAGATTCAGCACATGCTTGATTGTAACTTCCTTTATACAAATTAATCTGTGTTGTGGTGTATCGGTTCAGAGTAAGAAGTCGGAGAGTCAATTTCGTTAGATTCACTTTGTTAGATAACCTTGGGAAAGATATGAATCCATCTCTTCTCCCCCCACCTATGGGTTGAATAACAGGACAGATTAGCTCATTTAGCCTTGATTAGTAACCAGTCTACCCCAGAAGGAAATGACAACCATCTGCGGGGAAAAATCTGCCTCGTCAGTCATGTATCGAAAGATCCAATATCGCCAAAACGTGTATCACATATGACAATTATGTGACTGAATACAGGGTTGACATTTTTATCTTGACAAACATACACAAGTTTTCGTTGTTATTGAATAGGATTTGCTTCAAAACGATGTCTTGAAATTCTAATTTGAAGCGGGTGTTCTTTAGGATGTACTGGTTTTCTAATAGATCGGCATTGAGTAAAACGGGTAATAATCAGAGAGTTCTAGTTGTAGTTTTAGTGAGTAGGCCTTGTGAGGAAGAGATTCCTTGACAACAATTTTTCCCAGGTTATCAATTTAATATGCCGACTGACATTTTCTTTAGGTATGTGTCGCGGCACTGAGAATTGTTCAGTATTTGCATTGTTCCAAAAGCGAAACTGCAGTCAATATACTTTACAAAATCAAGTTATCTTCGAATGAAACAGCGCTTAGTGATTCTTAAACAATTCTAGTTGAGCTTAGCTATAATAAAAGCATAAATGTGTATTCAGCTTCGCTTTGCAACACAGGCAATGATTGGTATAACAGAGGATAAAGGAATATGAAGAAGTGATTCTTTGAAAGTTGCCAGTTGAAAAATTTCAATCTTTTGTTTCCATCCGGCAAGTTGATTATCACGGCTCTCCACAATTCCCTGTCCTTTGTAGCTCTTAATAAATTTTGTTTTTTGCTATCACTTCCAAACACTGGTCCGTCATCTATTCGCTCCAGTTCGACGGGTAGGTTGCGGGTTGCTTTCCACTGGTTCTCTTGCTTTCGTTATGTCCTTGGAGTATCACATTTTAAATTCCCTGATTACTCATTATATGCCATGGAAATTTCAACTCTCTCCTTCTGATGTGTATTAATGAGATTATCTGAATAATGCTATCAAGATTTCCCACAGTTTTTTTCATATATATTGCCTTTTCTTTTCGTGGGTCTGGTTTGTAATATATTCATTAACAAAGATTTGACATCATAGGTGATTACGGTAAATTCTAATGAGGATATACTTTTACACTTGACGAATGCGTTCAAAGCACCTATTTCTTTTAATCAAGTTCACCTCAAGCATAGTTGTAAAGCCACTAACACCCAAGGGTTTACTGAGAGTGGAAGAATTACAAAACAGAAACATTCGTAAGGAACGAGAACAAAAGAATAGTAATCCGGAGAATTGCTGATAATTATTTATACTGCATTTAAATTTTACAGATTAAATTTGGCAAGTAATCATGGTGCTAGAAGGGTGTTTCTCAAGCGATAAGTGCAAGAAAAGAAACTGTTAGTATAGAATTTACGGTTACATCTAGCCAGCTCAACACTAAATTGATGAGATATCGACGCTTAAATTTTTAAAAAAAAGTCTAGGTACCATAGCAAAGAGCTCATTCGAAAAATTACCAAGAAAATATTCATAGAAAATGCATAGAGAGGCAACCTCATGGCGGTGGTAAAGTGACTGAAGCTGAGACGCCAGATCAGGACCAATAATATTGCTAATTCTTTAGATTTTATCAAGGAGATAAATAGCAGGGTCACCATATCTATGTGGCAGCAATGTTCTAAGCATGAAAGAATAGCAGACATAGATATGTAAGGCAGATTCCGGGGAGAAAAACTCTCGCACAACTCAGTGAACTAACGGCAGCTGACCTAGCAATGGATTCAATACAGTCTTTCCACTTCATCTCAGCCGAGAATGTTAACCCGAAAAGGCGGTGCGGGTTTACTTTTTGTTGTTGGAAAACAGAGAGGAGTCTCTCAGATGATTAATGGACAACAGTTTTGTTTTGGAGGCATTAAAATTAACAAGCCAACCTTAACAAGAGACGGAAGGGCGTTTTTGAATATGGTTGTGTCATTAGTGAGATCTGATACCATCGGGAAGATTATTAAAGAAACATAAAAATTAAGACCAATGATGGAGACCTGGTGGGTCCCTGCATCAGTACGAAAGGATCTAGACGAGTGGCCGTTCAAGATAATTTTCAAATCACTTTGCTTTAATCCTGAAACTTAAGAACAAAACAACTAGATAGCAACATCTGAGGGCATTGTTAGTGAATAAGCCAACAGAAAGATTTTGTTATAACATTGTCATTTTTTCGTGTGGCCATAAATATGAAATAAAATAGTTTCCCGATGTGAGTGTAAATGAAACTTCAATAACATTCTGTTCAATTATATTTCCGTAAAGATTGTTAAATTTTATACACGACTATAAAAGACAGTTTGTAATTTTATATCCCAGATTACCTGTTTATGAAAACAAAACAACAAAGGTGTATATCTGATGGCAAGCCAATTACAGATAAGAATAATGTAAATATGTTATTAACAACATCATATCGTTGACGTTTTCAATTTTATTCGTGGTACCCATTTTTCAGTCCTCTATAGAATTCCGACGACTAAGAAAAGCGAAATGATTAAGCATTTGTTTTCTGTTAAATTTTTGTTTTTCGATTCATGGTAAACATCAATTTCTTAATTATTTTATCTGTTGTCTGAGTCTTGCAGTTATGAAATATTGCATCTCAAGTAAAATATTTAGGATTTTTTTTTTCAAAATCATTTACGTAACAAGTGATATCATGCTGACCAGCTTCTACATGATTCTTGATTTTGGTGATAAGGCAGGTCGCTGTTTATCAGATAAAAAAAGCAGAGTTATTTGATGGAATATTTGTCGAGTCCATATCTTCGTTGCTAAGAAGGCTTTTGAATTTTTTGGGAAATGTCACAGACTTCATTTTAAAAGTAAACAGATATGCAGTTAATCGCTGTAACTGCAATCGTTATTTATCACCTATACAACTTTCTGGTATATATATATATATATATATATATATATATATATATATATATATATATATATATATATTAGGTTGGTGCAAAAATACTGACGTAATAATGTCGTTTTTTAACGTCAAAAACGATATTATTACGTCATTATTTTTTAACCAACCTAATATATATATATATATATATATATATATATATATATATATACATATATATATATATATATTTTGCGAAAAAACATATTTTAAATCAGTTAATATATACATATACATATATATATATATATATATATATATATATATATATATATATATATATTGCGAAAAACCATATTTTAAATAAATTAATTCATAATATTAATGCTCTGTAAATTTACATTGAGCATTATTTTGTAAAAATAAAAGTATCTATAAGCACACCGGATAATATATCTTACTGTTCTTTCATTTTTATTTATACATACGTACATACATACATACATACATACATACATACATACATATATATATATATATATATATATATATATATATATATATATATATATATAGTTATTTACTACTAAAAGTTCTTGAGAGCACATTGTCTATAATATAAGATATAATCGGTGTGCAGGCCGATAAATATAACAGACAATATATATAATTATATATGCGTCTGTGTGTGAGAGTGTTTGTGTGTGTTTTTGTGTTTTTTTTTGGGGGAGTTAGGATGTGTGTGTATGTGTGTGTGTGTGTGTGTACAATTTTAGACACATGAGAAAAGAAAAACTTATCTCACCTGACGCGTTTAGTTCTCTGATGAATTCTACCAGAGAACGCAACACGGAGGTTTAGATAAGTTCTCCTTTTGCTTATATATATATATATACATATATATATTTATATATATATATATATATATATATATATATATATATATATATATATATATATATATATATATATATATATATATATATATATATATATATATATGTATGTATGTATGTATGTATGTATATGTTGGACTCTCACGTCATATTCGACATATGACGTTCAAGCAGCTAGGAACCGACAGCAAAAACACCAGCACATATTATAGTGGTGAAGGTTTTGCGCAGAACCAACCACATTTTTTGAAGACATGAATATAGAGATCTGTTGCACAACGTACCACAAGGTCCACAAATGACAATTCTGAGTCGTCATCCATTTCACAGTCAAACAAGCATAAATAAATCCAATTTATAAAAAAGAAAAGAAAAACAGTTTGTCTGATGACTGCAAAAGCCTGTAAGCCGGGTTCACAAACTCATGTCCAAACAACTTAATATGTTAAGTCTATCTCTGATATTGAGTATTTGCAAATAGTACTGCGCACATAAAATTATATATATATATATATATATATATATATATATATATATATATATATATATATATATATATATATATATATATATATATATATATATATATATATATATATACAAGTATAGGATTGTTGTAAACGGAATAAATTCCACTAACCAATAAATACTAGTCTTGAAATAATGCTCAATAAAGGGTGGAGAAAAAATAATTATTTATTCGAAAGTTATACCATAAATATGTAATAAAATTAGTACAAAATTAGTCATTTCCTTTCAACACTTCTAGTGTCTTATCAAGTGATGGCGTTGAATATAGAATATAGATTCTATATTCAACACCATGACTTGATAAGACACCAGAAGTGTTGAAACAAATAGCTATTTTTTGTAGCGATCTTATAACATATTTATGTTATAATTTTTGAATAAATAATTGTATATATATATATGTGTGTCTGTGTGTGTCTGTCTGTGTATATGTCTGTGTGTGAAAATATATAGAAAAATCGGAAAGAACATGTTAGGTAAATAATCCGGAGTTATTTCGTATTTTTGTTTTTATTTTTAAAAAACAGAGCTCCATACGGAAGGATAGCTTAAATTATTTATAATTATTTTTTATTATAATTTTTATATATATATATATATATATATATATATATATATATATATATATATATATATATATATATATATATATATATATATGTTTGTTTCTATGTGTAAAGAGGTACAGAAATTTGTCAGTTTTCTTTGTCCCAAGGGCATTCGGTAGCATCTTTAACCATTTCTAATTTTTAATTTTTTAATTTTTGTCTTGTTTTGAATATGAGCGTTTATTCCAAGCTATCACGTGTTGATCTTTGCTGAAATTCACGTGAGCATTTTCTCTTTTTTAAAATAATTTTTAACACTCCAATTCCACTGTTCAATAATTATGGAAAGTTATAGAACATTTCTAAGCTTCCTTAATCGTATAAAATGGAAAAAGAATTCAATAAAATTTAATTAAATCTTTCTCGTCTGCGTTATTTAATGAAGGTATTTAAAAGAAAGCCGGCTGCCAAAATATACATTAATATATGTTTGCATGAATCAATTCTAAAGAGAAAGAAAGAGAGAAACTAACAGGTCCCAAAATGATTGGTAATGGAATAATACTTTACAACATGGACAATAGAAAAATATATCAGTACAAGCACTGTAGGGTTCTTTGCGCAATTGCAAATGTTTTGGGAAGAACCCTTCAGCTAGAATCTAAAATTTCTGGCAATGATAATTCTATTCGGATACAGTAGTTCAAAGTAAAGTATGACAAGATCACTTATATAAAAACCATATATTGGGTTGGTGCGTAATTATCAGGCGTTTTTGTAGGCGAGTTATTTCTTAATAAAATTGCTCTTTTGTTTACTTTTTTTTAATAAAAATTTTATTTTATTTTCAAGTTATAAAAATGCGTGTCGATAATCATATGCTCATGAATGGTAATTGAAAAATGTTATTGTTGATTTGTTATATTACTTTTTTCTTGATATTTTTTTTAAAACGCCTGATACTTACGCACCAACCCAGTAATACCGGCTTAGTTTTCACAGCTTCAATATTGCAGCATGTTGCCATACAGATACTTCTCACCAGTCATAATTATATCAAACTAAACAAGATTCTGCTTCATCGGTATCGAATATGTTAACACCCCTGAATAAAAACTATATATTAACACCTCTGAATAATAATAATAAAAAAACACACAAAAAAACTATATATATTATCGAATATATTAACACATCTGAATAGAAATAAAAGAACATATTTGTATGACGTTGAATGTAGAACTCAAGTCTTGAATTCAACGACTCCTCTCTATAATGTCAAATAAAGCAAGTTCGCAGGATATGTGCTGGTGAACGTGAACCACATATCTTGATTGATCAATTAGAATCTCGCTTCGGCAAATAAGAGCAATACATCCAATTTCTATTTCATTATACGGCATATACGCTCGCATGTCCTTGCAAGCGTTACGTAATTAGCACGATTGTTAACGCTGACTTATATTAATCTGCATTCTAAGTTTAAAAGGTTCACGAATAATTTAAACTAGTAAGGACTATCACTTCCAGATAATTTATAAGCACTGTACTATTTTCCGAAATTTCTAGCAAATCTAATTTGGAAAATTTCTAATAAATCTTTTTCTGAAAGTTTTTAAATAAACATAATTTTTTTCCTAAAGGTCGATAAGTATTTCGTTTCTGGGCAATTCTAATGAATGTGGTCATCTATGGTGTTTTCGAAACATTCTAATATTTTTTTATTTATTTATTTAAATTCAGAATAAATGTAATGATTCGAAGACAGAAAATATGAGAATACAATGCAACCTCGGTTCTTGAATGTCTCACATGTCGAACAAATCGGTTTTCGAACAGAAAATTCGAGATGAAAATACCTCGGTTATCGAACAAAATTTCGGTTCTCGAACAACAATGCCGAACTGAGTTAACCTGAACGGAATCATTTAGGAGCCGACTGCCGTGTTGTATACATTTGTGTCTTTTCTTTTCCAATTTTATTTTACTGTGACTTTTGTTCTCTACATTTATTCCTATTGGAAATATAGTTTCGGTTTACGAACATTTCGGGTTATGAACGGCCTTCAGTCACGAATTAAATTCCTGAATCGAGGTTTCAATGTAGTTACAAATATAAAATTGATTTTATCTATTTAACTCGTGGAGCCCTGACCAACGCTTTAACTGTCGCAAACAAAAATGACTAATGCCAAGCCACCTGTTGGACAGTGGTAGAGAAATTTTTTATATGTTTTTATATCTTTTTGATATCTACTGTGAAACATTACATATCAATGCGAATTTTAACTCAAGAGCTCAAGCAGAAGGATTAAAATTGTTCAGCAACGCAGGTGTTAAAGGGTTAATTTATTCTTTCATTTATTTCTTTTGCGTTTGAATTTTTAGGTCGTTTTTATATGCTACAACCTTTATGCATGAATCCAGAACAGAGAACAAATTTGCAACGAGATTCGGATAATGGTTATTGTTTAAAAATCAAATTCTGTTTGAAGTTAATTCCTTCTGATCATTTTATTTACCAGTTGCAGCATTTAAACTCGATCTAATCAAACTCTAATATAAAAACCAAACTATGTATTCATATATGAATAGTAATGACGGAAAGAATTTATATTTTAAGCAATAAAATGAAATTTGACTTGCAGTTTTCTATTTATGTATAAGAATTGAATAGGCTACTTGCGACTATAAAATAACTCAGTAAATCGCAGATTCATATTTAAATATTTGAGCATAGCATACTTAAGAGAAAACTGCAATAACAATCATGAGTAAGAATGCAGAGTATTATTTAAAGAAGTAAGAGGGTACAAATGAATAGCTTTGAAATTTACATTTTTACGTCCTTGAAGAATCGGATAAACATATAAGAGTGTTATCATCTCCTCTATAGTTTTCTTTTTCACTTTCTTTCTTTCTTTATTTATTTATTTACTTCTATCCTTTTGTTTTCTTTCGTCTTTTTCTTTCTTTCTTTTTCACTGAAGCGGAGGTTACACATGCGAGTGTTATCATATTCTCTCTATTCTTTTTTCTTTCTTTCTTTTTTTCTTACTTTTTACTTTCTTTCTTTCTTTCTTTCTTTCTCAGTGAAACAGAAGTTAAAGACATGAGGATGTTATCGTCTTCTGTATATTCATCTTTCTTTCTTTCTTTCTTTCTTTCTTTCTTTCTTTCTTTCTTTCTCACTGAAACCAAATAGCATCTTTGATATGTCTGTTTTGACTTTCCTCGCGATAAAAGCGGAATACACCATTGTATTTAAAGTATCAGCAGGGGCCTAACACATGCGCAAATTAAGGAACGAAACGCCACATTCATTTTAGCATACCAAATGCTGAAAGGATAATGAGAATTATAATGTGATATATCAAGCATTTTTGCTGCTACACTGTATTCGTTTATGTCCATAAATTCGTCTATGAAACATCAATAATGCAGGATCAAAATAACAGCAGGTCGCAGCTGTAGACTGAGGAAGGGGACAGTAACCCCTTGCAGTTGCCTGTCGCTAGTTTATGACGTCATAAATCTACATAAATCCTTTACAAGGAGAATGCCGGCCAGAGGATCAATAATCGAGAGAAGATTGTTATCAGCAAATTGTATAGGTGCGTGAGTGGTATATATGAATAATTCATACCACAGAATTGCAAAGTCTGAAAATGTGCCATTTCGAAGAATATTAATACTTCGGCCAGCTCTATATTGCCCAGTGAAATTTCTATGGTATGTCTTTGAAATATTGGAATAGGAATCGAAGTATCGTGGTTTAACGCGCAAATCGACAATAAATTTAATACGACATGATTTCTTACACGTAAGGAAAATGTCCCAGCATCCCAGCTTAATATCCGAAACATTTCTGGGATTAATTTTTTTAAATTAGGCATATTAAGAAATTAACAACGATGACAATTTGGTTTGGTTTAGTTGGTTTTACAGCATATCAACCTCAATGGGTTATTTAATGCAGACAAAATTTTTATTGCTGGTAATATTTTGTTTTGTCAAAAATCTATTTCTGGTAATATTTTTCTTTCAAAAAAGTTTGTTTGGTTTGGTTTACGACTGAGTAATGAGTTCGATCCTTACTGGGTGCCTCATACTTTCGGCCTTATGCGACATCTAAGCTACGCATGGAAAATCTCTGTGGGCATCTCCAGTCGGTGTAGTGGTTAGCAAGCTTGTCTCGCTAGAACTCATTACATCTTAGTGAGTTCGATCCTCACTTGGTACCCTTACTTTCGGCCTTGTACCACATGTAAGAATATTGCCATTAAAATTTTGTTGACAGCAGATTTCACCCGCGGAAGGAAACATCCTAATCTCATTTAATCTTGGTATTTTTTGACTCTACAGCGTGGTCCGAAAAACTTGTCATCGTCTATCGGAAAGTAATGAGAACATTAGAACAACATGTAATACAAAGCACATGTACTGGATTCAATTTATTCGCTTTCATTGTCGCTGTCATACATCGAGATTGGTTTGGTTTAGTTTGTTTTACGGTATATCAACCTCATTGGGTTATTTAATGCCGACCAAATTTTTAATGGTGGTAATATTCCTTTGGTTTGTTTTAGGGCATTTCAACCTCAATGGGTTATTTAATGTCGACAAGATTTTTTATTGCTAGTAATTTTGTTCTGTCAAAAATCTATTTTTGGTAATAATTTTTTTTCAAAACAGTATTGCAGCTCATATTTTTTTTCAAAAATGTATTGCTGGCAATATTTTTTTTTCAAAAATATATTGCTGATAATATTTTTTTTTCAAAAATGTATAACTGGTAATAATTTTTTCTGGTATCAAAACCTATTTTTACACTATCATAGTGTTTTGACACAGTTTGGGTGTTAACTATTTGCCCATAGCTGAGACCCTAACAGGTGCTACCACCATGGGTCAGGGTGGACCTGGGAACATAAGCAATTAAGAGGTGATTCCACGCTCCTCAAAACATCCTGATCAGTGTCCTTGCTGCTGGACGTAGTTTATCCTTTTACCCAGGAACCGGATGTAGTTTATCGCCATCCCCAGAACGCCAACAATGACAAATACAAAAAAAGAATAGTTAAAAAATACAGCAATAAATTTTCGGTGACTAATAGAAGATTCGTTCTTACAGTAGATTTCATTAAACACAATAAGAGATTAACAACAATGGTAAGCACTAATGACAATGTAGTGTAATAAGCATTACGAGACGGATGGAAAAATCATTCTGAAGTGATGTAAAATAACAGATTAACAACAATAATAAAATAGAAAACGAATTATAATATTATAATAGAATCTATGTGACAGAATATTCGGTCTTACACTGAATCTTATTAGACACACTAAGAGATTAACAACAATAATAAGAAAGAGCAATAATATATATATATATATATAAAAAATGCAATAGAAATCATAAGATGCGATGGGTAAATTGTCGCAATTTCGCGCATGCGCGTTGTCTGTTTTTGATTTTGTCACAGTATAGTAGAGTCAGTTGGGGACCATCTGTGAGAAAAAGAGCACCATGATGCAATTCACTCAGCCAGAAATTTGGAAACGGCATGCTGTACTACTTGGCATTCGCGCCAGAAGCTCCAATATAAACATTTTATAGGGAGTCAATCTGAGGATAGCGCAGAGGATTCGGAAAGATTTGGATGAGTCTAATGGTGATTACGAAGGTATAGCAGCTCGAAAAAGCTCTGATCCTTCTGATAAGGAAAGAACTCCCGTTGTTGGTGAGGTCCTCAGTCTCAACACAGATGCCTACATCAAGTGCATTGAGGAGGTAGTGCTGCCCTGGGTCAAGAAGATGTCAGCGGGAAGACCCTCTGTCTGGCAACAGGACTCTGCACCATGGTACACAACCTGGAGTATTCAGTCATGGCTGGCAGACAATTTCTCCAACCACATCAGCCCCTTACTTATGGCCAACTAATTCCCTGCAAGTCCCTTGATTATTATGTGTGGGCCGCAGTTGAGCGAGAGATCCCGTCTCCACAAGAAAAAAAATCTCTTGTAAAAACTCTTTTCTTCCACCATTTTTCCTTGTAAAATTGGGATCTGTTAAAATTTTCTTTTTCTTTTATGCATAATTTAAACGAAAATCTATCCATCACACACTGTATATAAGGGGTAGAAAATTCGCTCTTATCGTACATTTTATTCTGTACAATAAGTGATTATCAACAATAACAAATAATAAAATAGATTAGTTATAACAATATATTGTAATAAAAGTTATATGTTGTATAGTAGATTCGTCCTTAATGCAGATCTTATTATGTACAATAAGAGTTTAACAACAAGCAAACAATATAATAATTATCAATTTATATTTATTTATATATTTGTCCTTTGTATTTATTTATACATTACCTATCACATCTGTAGTCGGGAGGGAGATATTTCAACTTAAGTTTGTAAATTTATCAGTGATTACTTACCATAGATATCTGAACAGTAAACGGGTGGGACCTAAATTCCAATCAAGTAGCACGCTTAAATAAATTCGAAGCACAAGGGTAAAAAACTCGTCAGAGAAAGAGAGACAGAGACAGAGAGAGGCAGAAACAGAGAGAGGGAGAGCAAGAGCGAAAGCGAGTGAGAGAAAGAGAGAGAATATGGGGATCCTTCAAAAGGTACTCTTTTTTGTTTTTCTATAATTACAATGAATTTAATGGCAGTACAGACGAAATAAACACATACAGAAATGAACACAAAGGTTTCAGGATTCCAAAACGAGTTCTTGATATCGTCTCTTTCCTTCTGAACTGTAGTATTTTTCATTTGAATAATAGCATATATACTCTCCTAATATTGTTTTCTTTACTGCTTCTGTCATCACTGAACTGCCTCTGCCTTCCGAGAGTAGACTAGCAGGGTGAATGTGAGTAAACATGCCACTGGCTTCCTCTATATTCTGCTGTGTATGTTATTGCATACAAATGTTATTTGAGAATGAATCTAGATTAATATCTATCAGTATCTGCACAGAATATTTAGCAATTTTCCAGTATATATTACTTTCTGAGGAGATAGCAGCCGTCATTGACAGTTTTAGCGACTTGCAACATTAGCAATTGCCATGGTTAAAGTAAATGTAGTCTCAAGTAGACCAAAATTGATGTATTAAGCAAATAAAGAATGTTAGAGATTGCTATTGCCAATATAGCTCAGACATTACCAATGTGTCCAAAAGTCAGTCCGATTTCAATAGTAAAGATACCCTATATGAAATAGCCATAACTAAAACAGATTATTCCAAAATGCCGTATTGGACGGATTTTGTGGTTCAAACGACCAGGAATCTCGGATTAAGTTAAGAACTTAATATTTACAGTAACTTACACATTTTGAATGAACCTTTGTAGTCAGACAAAAGAAAAAATCATGAAATAAAGGATATGGCAACGATAAAAAGTTTCCAACAGGGGTTAAGGTCTCTCTTTCCTCATTATGGTTGAAATTCAAGTTAGTGAACAAATTACATAGAGACTGATGAATTGGAATATTTTAAATGTAATTCTATTCCTTTGCTCGCAAAGAGGTAGAAGTGCTTCAGTGCCAAATCAATCACCTTACCTGAATCCAATTGAAAATTTATGGCAAAGTTTGGAAGATCTATTTCTTCAAAAGTTATTTGAACAGAACATAGTTATTCAAAATATAATTTCTAAAGGATTGTGAATGGTTACGGAAAACATATTCAAGAACAAGAAGTCCAACTAAAATTTATTAATGGCGGGAAATATATCAACAAGTTTCGCATATAACGCTCTCTTGATGGTAGATTTTTTTAACAGCGTATCAAATATGTCTGACTTATGTAAAGCCGAAATATATTTTGGATTGTAAATTAATTATTTTTTGGCGAGGCAATATTGAATTAACAATTTGATGGGTATAAAATTGATTCTCCCAATCCTACTATTTAGCCCATAGTTAGTGGGTAACAGATGGAATCATACCTTTCCTAAGAACCTCGACTAGAATTCGATCTCAGGTCATTGATTTTCTCATTTCGAGCCGCTATCTGTTCATAGTAGTGTAAGAAAGAAAGAACCGTTAAACAATTTAGTAAAGAAAAACAAGAAATGAAAACACCGTAACAGTAAGAAAATAAAATGGATAGTTATCAGCAAAAGAGGCGGCCCAAGTTGTGAGAAAAATATTGGGGACGTCGATGTCAGACAGGTTCAAAAATTCCGGTGGCATAGTGATAGAAATAGTAAAGTATTTCGCAGAATTACGAAGACGAATAGAAATAACTAAAGGTGCCTTTCAGAAACTAAACAACGAATTAATATAGAAAAAGGTTATAGATACCAAAAAGAAAAAACAAAATGAGTTGAACTACTATGCCATATATAATCTATATGGAGTGGATGCTTGACAAATTCCTAACAGATGAAAAATTATTCGGTAATCAAAGAGATATGGTTCTAGCGATAGATGTGATAATAGTTCCAGAGAAAATAGTAGCAAAATTGAAAAGGTTTTAGATAAAATTGGTATTAATATTTGCAATCACAAAGAATTAGTTGAGATTTCATAATGAATCATGGAGAATTTGACATTCATGAATCCCTATTGAAACCAAGATTAGAAGAATTAAAATAACTAGGACATGACGAGTGAATGGATGGCAAAACAAGGAGAAATATGCATGATAAACGTACAAGTGTTACTTAGAACAACAAAAGACAGGAAATTGTGGAGAGCTATTATCGCTCAAGATTTGAAAGGATATAAATAAAATATCTGCAAAATAAATACAAAACTGTTTTTTCATTCATTACTTTTCTATTTTATACGGAATTGTATATTTAAACGTATATTTTCTCGAAGTCATTTTCTGTTAAAATATATCGCATGTATATACTGAATATTAATTTTAATATCCCAAATAGATAAAGTAAATATTTTACAAGTATGCGAATAATTTATATTCTGTCCGCTATATAATTTGTCGATTAATTAAAGATAACATAATTAAAAAAAAATCACTAATTGTGTTTTGTCATCATATAGAGAACACCTGTACTTATCAGTTTGTTCATAAAAGAACAAATAATATGATTTATTTGATTTTTTTTTTGTCGGATAAACTATTGTTGAGTAGCGAAAGGCTGATAGCGTTATTCTGAAGTGGAGTTTTCTTAATTTAGATATACACGATTTGAATTTTATCTTCAAGGAAACTTCAGTGATTATACGAGTGATTTAAATAATTCAATTTTCCAGGTGTCAGGAATTTCAAACTTTAATTCTAGGTTGTTCATTTTATCATTTATATTTTGCATAAAAGAACAAAGGGCATATAATCAAATCTGATCAGAATTTGAATAAAATATAGACAAACTAGCAACATGGCCCGGCGTTGGCCGTTCTTGATTCAAAAATCGTACGGCTCATACAGCAATCGCTATCACTTGACTTAAAATATTTTTGCCCTTCCTTGCCTTTAAAGGAGTTCCCTTTGCCGTGCTGATGTTGCTACATGCCTTACTTCTTGCCTATCTCACACTGCGAATTTTTTCTAAGCTCTATACTAAACATTAAATCTGTTACGAAAAAAGAACTAAACAAAATGAACACAAAACGATCAGCTTTAAAAAAAAGAACTCGTAACTGGAAAAACCGAATGAAAAAAGAATGTTAACAACAAATACTTTTTCACACCTAACCAAGTTCTGCGGAATCAGAATCAATGTTGAGTTTAAGCAAGCGAATGAGCCAACTGGAGTAAAGTGCCATGCAGATTTAAATTTTTCCCACTTGTGACGAATGCAGCTATCGATTTTTTTTGCCTGCTAGCTTGCTAGTTAACATTCGTGTTAGTCAGCTGTTGGCTCTCACGCTGGCCCGTAGAATAATCCTGCCTATTCGTGGCAGCCAACTATAGGCTATCACTCTGGCCAGTAGAAAATGGCCGCAAACTACATGAAAACTGCCGTAGAAGCATGAAAAAGTCGATTATTTCAACTATCGATGGGAGTTGGGAAATGCAACGTCGGTCTTGGCCTTTCCACTTACTTGGAGGATGTGCATGTAAATTTTGGTGCAAATCCGTCGAAAATTGCAGCCGTGAAATTCGTTACACACACACACACACACACACACACACACACACACATCCTGTCCTTTTATAGATAGATATGTGTAGATTAAACACACGCCCAATTATATTCTTGTTTTCTTTATTTGTGAAGGCAAAATAGAAAATATCCTGAGAATATAAACCTTATGAAGTGAGTCGCAATCTTTTTTTTGAAACTCAATTTACTAATTTATGGCGATATTGCAATGGGCCAACATTTGGAAAACTCACTCTGATACAAAAATGTGAGCCAAAATTATTTGTTTACAGTATCTTCACCTGTTCAAAATTCTAATTAATTCTGAACTTATTTTTATTTTATCCTATATTATTAGCATTTCTTATACTACAATATTATTTTTCTACAAACTCGATATATTTCAGTTCAACTGACAGAAGTTTATTTTACGGGAAACCTTGTTAATGGCTTTCTATTCCAAATAGAACTGTAGGTGCTTCAGTTATTAAAATTGAATCGAGACAATGAACTGTCACGAAATAATGAACTGTCACGAGACAATGAACTGTCACGAAATAATGAACTGTCACGAAATAATGAACTGTCACGAAATAATGAACTGTCCATATTCTAAACTATTTTAAAATAGATGTAAATCTTTAAATTCATCACTTTATCGCATTACTTGATATATTTTTAAAACACTAATACTAGATTTTAATAATTATTATTATTAGTAGTAGTAGTATTAGTAGTATGATTATTATTATTATTATTAGTAGTAGTAGTATGTGTATTATTATTATTGTTAGTAGTAGTAGTAGCAGTATGATTATTATTATTATTATTAGTAGTAGTAGTAGTATGATTATTTTATTATTATTAGTAGTAGTATGGTTATGATTATTATTATTATTAGTAGTAGTAGTAGTATGATTATTAATATTATTATTATTAGTAGTACTTCTCACATGTGCCACTTGCGGTATTGTTCTGGGTCTATGATTATATCATTGTACGAAGTCTTCGTGGGTGCTAGATATTTTTTAATCCCAAAATTGGATATTCCGTCCATTTCTAGTGCTTTTCATTTTTTGGTTATGCACATGGCAGCTGTTATTTCAGTAATATTGATATTTGTCATTTTGGCACTCAATATATGCGTTGTTCCCGTTGTTGCTTGATTCATGTAGCTCTTTCATTGTGAATTTTGAAGTTTTCCTACATCCTCTTTGACGACTGTCCTCGGCGTGTTGTTCTAGATTGTTGTAACCAAGTAATTGGTTAAGAAATAACAAAACAAGGGTCGCAGATAAATTGTGTATTGAACAGTAAATACAACAGAATAATATTACACGACTTAGAAGTGTATCGGTTGACCAGCGTTCAACCTATAGTGCTGTTGATATTTAGTATTCTCCGCATCACGAGGGTAATGCATCACAAGGCCGAATTTAACCTGGGTCATCCGAGCCCGTAGGCTCTGCCAAAAAAAAAAAAAAAATCCCATAGAACTCGTATAAACGGGTTCAGGCCTGTCTACCTCCCCGGACGAGACACTGCTCTTCGGCACAACCTCATCCGGGTTCCTCTCTGCCCAAAAGCAGCTGCGTACTGTCACAGCCTCGGTAGAACAATCTATACTACTGTTGATATTTAGTATCCCCCACCACGAGCGTAGATGTGGCACAAGGCCGAGATTAACGTGGGTCATCAAAGACCGTATCCTGGGCCAAAAAATCCCCGTAGAATCAGCATAAACTGGTTCAGGTCTGTCTACCTCCCCGGACGAGACTTTCTTTGGCACAGCTTCGTCCGGATTTTCTCTCTACCTAAAGGCAGAGAGTTCCACAGCTGTTGCGAAAAGTCACAGCCTCGGTAGGACAGTCTATTAGACTGTTATATTTAACAGCCCCCCTCCCACCCCACGAGGTATGTCTATGGCACGAGGCCGAGATTAATGTGGGTTCTCCGAGCCGGTAGGTTCGGCCAAAAATATCCCCTTACAACCCGCATATACGGGTTCAGGGCCTGTCTACCTCCCCGGACGAAACTGCCTTTCAGCAAAACCTTGTCCGGGTTCCTCTCTGCTCGAGACAGAGAGTTCGACAGATGAACAATCTATTAGACTGTTCCCCCGAGGCTTAATTTCCTACTAATTTTATAGTAAGTGGAAGAGCCCACAATAGACTCATTAGAGGGAGGACACCACAGCACAGATGCAAACATTTTGATCCCAGTCTAGTTCCTCGCTGGGGATCTGCGTTCTTGCGACCCACGTGAGGACCGATGCGATTTATCTATATTTTTCGTTGTGACTGTATTATAGTTAGTTCGTATTCATCCATAAGTGGGTCCTGGGTCGTGGGCGCCAGAGCATATGAATACCAGGGTTGGCCACCTCGATCAAGGTGTTGGGGGTCATGTATCACCCTGCTATTTTTTTTTACTATTGCTATTATTAATAACAAAGGTAAAATCTTAATTTATAAGAATTTGAATCCCAAGGGGGCATGACGTACCTCACCAGACACCGCCATACCTTCAATTTTCAAAGGAATTTTCTTTCATTTTTCTCTTTTTCTCTTTTATGTTCAATAATATGACATTATATTGAAATCTTGATCTTTATTTCTTATCTATCTATCTATCTATCTATCTATCTATCTATCTATCTATCTATCTATCTCAGCCTGTTCATTATCTATCTATCTATCTATCTATCTATCGCAATATTTTCATTATCTATCTATCTATCTATCTATCTATCTATCGCAATCTTTTCATTATCTATCTATCTATCGTAGTCTTTTCATTATCTATCTATCTATCTATCCCCGCCTGTTCATATCTATCTATCTATCTATCTATCTATCTATCTATCTATCTATCTATCTATCTATCTATCTATCTATCGTTATAATACTAAGTGTCTGTGATTCGTGCGTACGTCGGCCCGTCGATTTAAGTTTCTTTCCACGTCTCTCCTTCCGCTACTCTCTTCCCACCTATCTCTTCTTATCACATCCCTCTTTCTACCCCTCTCTTTCTACCGCTCTATTTCCACCTCTCTCTTATCAGATCCCTATTTCCACCTCTCTCTTATCAGATCCTATTTCCACCTCCCTCGTATCAGATCCCTATTTCTACCTCTCTCTTTCCACCTTTAACTTTCCACTTCTCCCTTACTACCTATCTCTTATAACATCTCACTTTGTACCTCTCTCTTTCCTCCTCTGTCTTTCCACTACTCTCTTATCACAACCTTTTTTCCACCTCTGTCTTTCCATCGCCCTGTGATTTTATATTTCAGTTTTCTTTAAACTGTTGATTATTTTGAGAAAAAAAAAGCTAAATATTAAGATTTTCTTTAAACTGTTAAATATTTTAAAATATTTTTGGCATATTTAAAAATATTTTCAAGTGAATATGAATGAAAAATATTTTTGGCATATTACAAAAATATTTTTAATTTAATCTAATTTAAAAAAAAAATTATGTGAATAAGATTTAAAAATACAAGTTGCTTATACAGTAAGCATTTTATTTTAACTTTATTCAAACAGACAATTATTATTATTATTATTATTATTATTATTATTATTATTATTATTATTATTATTATTATTATTATTCTAGGGTCGCACCTTAACATAAATAGGAATTCTATTCTTGAGGTATAATGTCAACAACACTCCACAAAACTCGAGAGTTTTCGATAATTATCCCAGAGTAAAGCATGGTAGTCTTCTTGTGGTCTACAATTTTGGTCTGAATTCCAATCCTACCTAAACGATTTTTCAAATTTCTAGATGCTGTTCACATCCATTACTACAGAAAATACTTCTACAATCAAATTCCTCACCTCCTTCATGCATTTCATAGAAGAGCAAAGTCAATAATCTGACACATGTTATTCTCTTTATTTATAAAAATTGGTCGTGCCTTCGTGCACCAATGATATGATTTGGCTGGACAGAGAAATTCCTTAATATCTTATGACTGTTATTGTATCCAAATGCCTATAACCGATATGCATACCACTTCTCCTTTACATTGATGCTAAACATACGACATTTTCCCCATTCGACTCCCCTCCCAATAAAATCGTGCCGACGTTTATTCTCCCTTTGTGCTAACGTGAAACATTCAACATGATTATTTATTATTATTATTATTATTATTATTATTATTATTATTATTATTATTACTATTATTTGATGTCTGTTGTATACTCATTTCCTTTTGGGTCTCACCCAGAGCCCTAAGTACTGAAATGGCATCATGACATTTTACACTGAACATTTTTTTTTTTTTTTTAAAGAAGTCAAACGCGCATATTTTACATAGATAAAGCTTTTTATAAGGCGTGAGATGTAACTGTAAGTGCAATTCTTGTATTTCCTTTAGGCATGAGCTACCAGGGATCCATTCAATGAAACTATCGGAAAAATTTTGATACTTTTTTGAAGATGATCAGAGATACATTCCAATCTTCAGGAACTCCATATAAATAAGAAGGCACATTCTGTCTTTCTAGCATTTGATCACGATGTCTACGTTATTAATTATTATTATTGTTGTCTTTGATTTTTGTGGTATACTCATTTCCCTCCGTATCTCAACCAGAAATCTCAAATCGGAAATGGCTTCATGACATTTTCTACTCACCATTTTTGTCAAACAAAAGCGGTAAAATAAAACAAAATCCCAAGGTGATACATATTTTACATAGATAAAGCTCTTCGCGTCTCAGCTGTAATTGTGACTACAATATTTTTATTTCATTCATTAGTATTATTGTTTTATTTCCTTTGAACTCTTGCCTGTACTAATTTCTTTACGGGTCCCTCTCAGAAACCTAAGGTCAGAAATGGCATCGTGACACTTTTGACTGAACAGTACAAACAAAGACATATTTTACATAGATAAAACCCATCATAAGGTGTGGGTTGTAATCGTGAGAACAACTTTTTTTGTATATATCTTTACGGCATGTGTTACCAGGAATTCATTCAATGAGTATTGGAAGCTTTATAATTATTATTATTATTATTATTATTATTATTATTATTATTATTATTATTATTATTATTATTATTTTTTTTCCTTTGAATTCTGATGTGTACTAATTTCTTTTCGGATTCCGCCCAAGGACCTAAGTTTAGAAATGATATCATGGCATTTTCCACTGGGGAAAAAAACAAACAAAAAAAAAAAAACAAAACAAATAAAAAAACATATTTTACATAGACAAAGCCCTCCGTAAGGTTTGGGCTGTACTCGTGAGAACATTTTTTTTGTATTTTGTAAAGCATAGGCTTCCAGGAATCCCTTCAATTAATCTACTGGAATCTTTTCCAACCAATCCGAGGACTCCAACTACAACAGGGATTGTTGATATTCCTATATGCCACAATTTTGAGATTTTGATTTCAAGGTCCTTGTATTTTGATAGCTTTTTGAAGATCTTCGAAGATACATTGCAGTCTTCAGGTACTGCCATATCAATATGGAGGCACCTTTTTGTGTGCGATCTCTAATAACAATGTCTGGGCGGTTAGCTTTGATTGTTCTGTCTGTGTGTATTGTATAGTTTCATAAAATTGTAACACATCCTAACTCCGTGACCGGGCCTGGGTGATGTTCACACCACTTTCTTTTGCTTGAAATTTTCTGATTAACAAGCACCGATCCTGTGCAGCAAGGATAAGACCTTCTTTTTCAGCTTTTGACCCTGCACTATGGAGCCAATGATGAGTACGGGGCTTGTCTACATCAACTTGTTTGGTACGGACAGAGTATTGTCCATCAAGCGGTTTATCTTAACATTGTTTCTGTATCTGGTTGGTTGCATTTGTTTTTGTTTTCTTTTTTACGTATTTTGCAACTTCAATCGATGTATTGTCCTATACTTTTATTTCTACATCCATTTGAAACTCTATTTTGAACTTGTTGGCTGCTTTTATTACGGAATAAAGGCGATTACTACTTTCTTTGACACATATCATCATCCAGTCTTCTGGGCTTTCCAGGTATCTTTGAAGGCCTGTTGTTGTAGTTTTGTAGGACAGTTCTAGTTGAACAATCCTCTGCCTCCTTCGGATCCGGGTACATACAGACGATCAACATCAGCTTTGGTGTGATGCATGCAGTAGCAAGTGAGAAGCTTTCTCGTTTTGGCATCAATTCGCTTAATGTCAGCTATGGTCCAATTAATGATGTTAAAGCTGTATTGCTCCACAGGAACAGCCAAGGTATTTATGCTTAATATTCTGTTTTTTGAGTTCAGCTCACTATTTAGTACCAGACGCACGCGCCTGTAGTACTCTTTTCTTACCTTCTTCTTCATTTGGGTATGTTGTATACCATCTCCTTCGATAATTCCTGGGTACTTATAGGATTCATCTTGTTCCACTTCCCTAATATTTGTGACAAAGTCTAAATCTGTTGAGGTTGTTTCTATAATTCTCCCTTTCTTGAATGTTTATTATAATTATTTTTTTCCTTTGATTTCTGGGGTTTACATATTTTCTTTCCGGGTCCCGCCCAGAGACCTAAGGTTAGAAATAGCATCATGGCACTTTCCACTGACAAAAAAAATACATAGACAAAGCCCTTCGTAATGTGTGGGCTGTACTTGTGAGAACAATTTTTTGTATCTCTTTGAGTCATGGACTTCCAGGAATCCCTTCAATTAGTCTACTGGAATCTTTTCTCACAATTCCTAGGTCTCCAACTACAACAGGGATTGTTGATGTTCCCATGTACCACATTTTTGATATTTCTATTTCAAGGTCCTTGTATTTTGACAGATTTTTGAATATCTTCAAAGATGCATTGGAGTCTGCAGAGACTGCCATATCATTAAGGAGGCACTTTTTTGTTTATGGTCTCTAATAACAATGTCTGGGCGGTTGGCTTTGATTGTTCTGTCAGTGTGTATTTTATATCATCCTCCAGTTTTCTGTGGTTTCCAGGTATCTTTGAAGGCCAATTGCTGTAGTTTTGTAGGACAGTTCTAGTAGACCAAATGGGGATGATGCATGCGGTAACAAGAAAGAAGCTTATTATTATTATTATTATTATTATTATTATTATTATTATTATTATTATTATTATTATTTCTTAGGTTAAATTTAATTTTTTCTAAGTATTTAATTTGAAAGCTGAAATATTTGATAGAAAATTGGAAGTATTTTCTCCGGATGTAAACGGTACTCATCAATAATTTTTGGCATTTCAGATAAAGATATATTTCCAGATATATTTCCAGATATATTTCCAGATATACACTGTATATAAATTCCTACCATTCAATCAACTTCTGTTACAATGCTTGTGTTTAAATTCCAAATTATATTCATTTATATTTACAAAAACATATAATAAAGAAATTTTATGAAATACTTTTCCACTCTTTTCTTCTTTGTTGCTATTCGCGGCTTTTTCTTAAGTGAATTCATGGATGAGGTGTTTTTCATTTTGCCGGGGTTTTTCTGGTGAGTGGAAACTGTTACAGCTTTGGAGCGTTAACCTGAGAATCAAAATTTCTATTACACATCTGGCCTTGAAATCTCATACGGCGGATTTATTGATAGATTATATGAATACAATCTCAAAAAAAAAAAAGATTATATAGAAGAAATCTTGGAGCATAATTGTGACGCAAACAGTGCAAGAATAAATATAGTATTACTCAAGAAACTGGAATAGTATGCACTTTATGATACGAATCCTATCAAAATGAGCAATTCAGATGCAGGGGGATCTATGACTCTGTTTCAGATATTACAAAAAATCTTTTCTAAGATACAAAACAAACATTTAATTAAAATACTAGGAAATATTGCTTTACATGGGAAATATATTACAGGAATCTATAAGGTCTACTAGCCTGCAAGCAGTTGCAGGAAGTGCTATGTGAATGCTTAAAATATATACAAAAGTTTTCTCATTGGATTTATTTAACTTATATAGTGAGTCAATCTGTAAGAACTTGGAGGATATATTATCGGTGAATATAATGTAAAGAATCCGGAATTTTGTTGATGTCATAATAAAAAACATGTCAAAGAATTCTTAAAAACTTAATAAACGATATCCATAAAAAGAATTAACTATTATCTCTAAGAAAGAATTCATATTTCTATGCAATATAGACATCCTAAAAAGGGTGCTGCCTAGTGGGGAACAAAAGTAAACATTTGCAGAAATTTAGCGATTTAGATAACAGGACTATTTAGATTAACAGGAGACGGAAACTTTAACACTAAACGCATAAGAATAACAATACATGCTTTAAATAAACGAAGGAAATCATGAACCATACAATTAGAAATAAGGAACATGAAGATTAACTGCTCTGTAAGATTTAATACAGCATGGGAACCAGTAATAAGGAGTGCCAGAGAAAAGCCATACTGACAACAAAAATTGCAATATGAGCTCTGGTAAAGAGGGTGCTTGGATAGAGTTATTAATAGGAGATAAGTGATAACTGACATCCATTAAACATGGCACGTGAAACTAGAACAGTCTACCCAAATGAGCGAAATAAAGGGTTCAGTTCGATATTCCAACTACCTGAAGACCGAAACGTTGTAATAAATATGGCGACAAAGATGAGGACAATAGTCCGAATAATGTAAATAGTGTACATAATATCTCATCTCAGAAATATAGACAGATACTGAAGATTTAATCTGTTCGCGGAATAAGCTTTTGAGTTTTTTATGATTAAGTATAAATTCTGAGCGATAGAAATGTTGGTATAAAAATACTATGAATGAAAGGTAAGCAACGAGGAAGTTTTTCGAAAAGAACAACTAAACTAGCTGAAAAGACAGCCAACCGGACGCATTTAAGCTAGCTCCTGTGGAGGAGGTCTTCTTCACAATAGGAGGAGTAGATTCGATAGACAACAATAAACTACAGAAGAACTCAAAATTGATCGCTACATTTATATTTAAGCAACAATATTACTTTTGCAGCAAATTAATTTAAAGAGGATTTGATGTACGTAGATCCTTACTTACTCTACAAATAATTGTTATTATTTCATTGGTGACATTCGCTTTGTTTCGCAATTAATTTTGATTATTTCAAAATTTCTTTCCAAATGATTAAAAAAAAAACTTTTATCGTACAAAAATTTCGTCGCAAAAAAAAAAAAAAAAAAATAACGTAAAAATTCGGCGAAAACAATTGCAGTAATGAAAAGCTGGGAATCCAAAATTACATGACTGTGGGTTTTAATTCGGTCTGAAATATCTTTAATTTGCTCACGGAGTCAGCCTGATTCCAAAATGCTATGATATGTTGGGCTACGGCCTATAGGAGTAAAGTTGAAAACACAGACAATTTCATTTTGAAACACTGTTACTTTGAGAACGGTACAAAGAGTTGTGCCCCTTTAAGTTGAATAAGTGTGACACACTGATATTTTCATTTATTATACCGAAGAACCTTTATAGTTGCAATAAAACAAAGGACATTTGCTATTTCCAGTACACATAATGAGGAAATAGGTGTTAAATAATTTAACACTCATGCAAGATAAACAGAAAAACAGGTATTGACTTCATAAAAGCGTTTCTATGAATATAGGAGAGGAAGGAAATGTAAAGTATTAATAGTTACTTATATATAGCATAGCCTCATTATATTATGCTGATATGAATCTTCGTTCCTCACTGGAGTCTGTCCCTCACAGAAAGACACTTCCGTTTCGGTATATCGTTGTGAGATTTGATAAATACTAGATAAATTCCTTGCGTAGTGGCGATTATTTTAATTGTAGGTGAGCGGCGAATGCTTATTTAATTTTTATTCAGAAACGAAAAACGATGCATATAAAATACAATTCTTTAACGGAAACTAACACCGGTCAGCGTTTAAAGAAACGTATTTCTCACTGGCGCATCGGAAAGAAAAACATTTTCTGAAACGATTGTCACTTACAATAAAAGGTAGATTTATTAGAAAAGAGTAGCAAAGATAATACTTCTTACAGTCCGCTTAATAAGAATTCTCTATTAAAAATCCCTGGCGCCTTTCTTCCTCCAGACATTGGTCCGTGTAACGCAACACTGAGCAATTGATTTGATTTGATGATATAGTAGACGTTAAATGATATTTTCTGGGCAATGAAGTCGAGCAGGAAATTTGAGATGAAAACTTCCTTTTTACTGTTACAAAATACGACCCAGTAAACGATTATAGTAATGGTAGTTGAAATTGCTCCATTTTCGACTTATTTTATACATCTGGCACCTTCAGAATATCATATTTTGAGTCTTAAACAGTCTCTTTGTTTAATCAGGACATCGAATTTCCTCTATGATTTAATTGTTTCAAAATTGGAATGACTTAGTGATCACATGTAACACGAAACCGAAAGTGAGGTCCGAACTCACTAGTCAGTTGTAGCTGATCTTATCAAGCTTGATAATCATTACACCACGTAATTAGTTATGAGGTAATACAAAGTATAATAGAAATGTAGCTTAATATGGAAAAAATAGAAAATAATTTCATCGTTCCATAATTAAATTATAAATTTATATCAATAGAAGATTACGAAAGATGACTTCAATAGTTTTACTTACTCCAGGTATTTTAAGCCAAATTAAATCAACGAAAATAAGTTAAATAAACTTTATGTTCGTTAGCAATGAATGAAAACAAACCTGAAAATGCTTTAAAGGCATTCCATCTATTAAAGTCTGACAACTGATTGCTAATAAAGCGTGTGCTTCTACATTCCAATTTTAAGGAATGAAATGCAAATATTTTACATGAATTTAAAATAGAAATGATATAGAAATGTATATCATGCCTTCTGCATCAAAAGAAAAGTTATTTTGTATATTTCATATGTTGACACTGCTTGTTCGTTCAGAAGCAATCAGAGTAAATATCTATCTGTGTATATTTCTGATGTGTAATTATTTAAAATATTTATATAGTTTGGGCAGTTGTCCAAACTATTCGTTGTCACATGTACGAGGTTTCAGGCGTTGTACGTCACGGCCTTTTTCAGGATTTTACTATGTATCTGAGATGATGTATTGTAATTATTAACACTATTTACATTGTTCGAACCGCTGTCCTCATATTCGTTTCCATATTCACGACGTTTCCGTCATTGAACGGTTCGGCCTTCTTTCGTGATTGGAACTTCGAACTGACCCCATTATTTTGTTCACCGGGGTACATTGTTCTAGTTCCATGTGCCATTTCTTTTCCGCATGTTTAAGCATATGCTACCTCCCTTTTAACTCAACTCTCCAATTTTTGTTCACCTCTGCTGTACCCAGGTATTGAACTCATAACTCTTTGGGTCGAGTCACTGAATTCACCCAACGCTTTTATGTTCTAGGTCGAAACGTCGTGAATGTGGCAAAGAAGATGAGGAAAACAATCCGAAGAGTGTAAATAATGAGTAGATAATTTTAAAATTATTTGTTTCTCTCCATTGAAATGTTCGGGGAGTATTTCCATTACGAAACTGTTAAGTTTTAAGTTCACCTGCTGATAGGCAACCAAGGTAAAATATGGCGTAATAAATATGTGGGTAGTAATATAATCATGGCATGGTGTTATATGGGAGGGAAAAGTGGGAGCAAAGAGCCGAGATTAAAATTTGCACGTTACTTCTGGGCAAATTTTTCCTGGAAAATTTATTTAGCGATATCTTCCCTCCTTTAATCAACCATTGTTTAAAAACCAAGCCAGCCTAGGATCTACGGACTCCATCTTTGGCCGATAAATAGTATAGAATATAGATCTATGCACGCTATCATTGGTCGATAGTATTTCAACAATATAGTAGGTAAAATCTGAATTCAAAGCCATTTGTTATTGGTGATAGTAACTCCAATTGATAAAACATACTTTTTACAGATTTCACAACTTCACAACCTCGTATGTTTTTTATTGTAATCCTATACTCCATCGGTTGTCTACAGTTTCAACCACCTGATTCCCTACCAGATAGACAGAAACAAAGACTTCTTTATATTAATTTATATCGGTTAAGTAATTCCTGGTTGTTTTCTATGAATTGATATGAAAGAAATCATTCTGATCTGTACTGATTCTTTTAAGTTTGTTGTTTAGTTTTACGGCTTATCACCCATAATCGGTTATTTAATGCCGACAAAATTTCCTTTTTATTTCCAAAAATGTATAGGTGGTAATATATATATATTTTTAAAATGTATAGTTTGTTTTGTGGCATATTAACCTCAATGGGTTATTTAATGCTGACAAGATTTTTATTGCTGGTAATTTTCTTTTTTTAAATATTTATTGCTGAAACTAATTCTTTTTTTTTTAAAGTATTTATGGTATTAACATCAACTTTTAGACTTTTATAGTGTTTTGAGTCCGGTTGTGGGGTCAAATATTTGCCCAAAGCTGGGACCCTAACCGATGCTACCACCCCAGGTCAGGGTGGAACTGGGAACACAAGCAATTAAGAGGTGATTCAACGCTCCTCAAAACCTATTGACCAGAGGCCTTGCTGCGGGACGTAGTTTATCGTCTTACCCAGGACACGGATGTAGTTTATCCTCATACCCAGTACAGGATTCTTTTAAGGTTGTCCAATCTAAAATTTCTTGTGATGAAAAGTCCGGAAAAAATTAAATGGCATTATTGCAGGAGAGTTGTTTCGAAACATGGTTGTCTTTGTTTTTATAAAACTTCTTCCAGTCTTCTTTATTTGCCGTGTCATCCCAGTACGTAGGCGCTCATGACACTTCACAACTTCCTGTCTCTTATAGCTTTTAATAATTTTATCTGTCTGTTATTTTTCCTAAACTATTTACTCAAGTTCACTACATATGCCATGCGTTGTTCCTATCTGTCCCTCTTGACTTCAAACTGAACTGTGAGTATAAAACTTTCCATGCCATCTTTCCTCATCATGTGCCCTAGAAACCTCGAATGTCTTTTCCTGATGTTAAGTATGTTGCTTGTTTTCTATTTTATTTAAAACGTCGTCATCGCTCACATAATCGGTCCATGATATGCTCAGAATCCTTCTGTAGAACAAAATTTTTGTTGCTTCAAATCTCTTCTTCATCTTTTAGAATATTGTCCAGGACTCACTGCCGTACAGGAGGACAGATATCACGTAACAGTTTAGTAGTTTTTCCTTGTTTCTAGCGAAATTTTTCTAGTTCTTAATACTTTGCTTAGATTTTGGAATGCATCTTTGATTATCCAAATGCATCTTCGGATTTCAGTGTAACACATTCCGTTGTCATAATTCATACAGATTTTGCACTTCACATATTTTCCGCAGTTGTTTGATTTGGTATCTCGGGTTTGCAATTCGCATTTTGGTCTCATCCCTTACCGTTCGGTCTTCTTGTAAATAGTATTTAGTCCCTTTTTCTTGCTTTCCTTCAATACCCATTTCTCTTTCTGCATCATCTGCATATCTTTTTTTGTTGTATCAGCGTAAGAGAAGGTACGGCGTACATATAAAGTGGATATGCAGAATAGATAACGGTTGACCCTAGATTGGAAGGGATTTTAGATTTGAGAGATGGAGGAATCATCCACTCGGCAGTCTACTGCATAAAGTAATTGTTCTTAGAAGTACTCTGAATGGAATTTCTTTCTAACAAATGGACGATGAAAGGAGTGCAGATGATTTGTCTCAGTGGGCATGATATAGCGGGTCTTATATTTAAAGGTTTGAACATGTAGCCTGGTAGATTTGCAATGAATGTAGCAACATCGTTGGAAGATTGTCTTGTTTGATCTATGGGGAACGGTCTTTTAGAGTGGAAAATAATTAATTCGCAATAAGACCATGTAGACGTTTTTGCACACCAAGAAAGCTGGAATGTGTGGAATGGGTATCCAATATATGGCAGCAGTCATTTTACATTTGGTATGCAGCGGTTGTTAGGTTAACCGTGTTGCAGACGGCCTCGAGGCAGATTTGTGCTTATTCAATGTCAGCAAAGCCAATGTGGTGTTTATACGGCAATTACACTGAGCAGATCTTAGTTAGAGTTCCTGGGAGAGCGCGGACAATATGGTGAGATTATGCTATCAAATTGTCGGTTACGATGGCTATTGAGTACACCGATCAACGATATACTTCTTACTCGCCTATTAACGGTGTCATGTGCTGAGAAAATCTCTTACAACAAAATGATTAAGATGTCCCTTCTTGACAAATATACCATGGGGAAATTCAGACCCGGATTTAATGGTTTGAAAGTTAACATTAACACCACTAGGACAAAAAACCTAGGCGGTTTTCCCAATACAAAAAAAAGGTTTGTTTTCTCTCGATATATAACACAATCTGTTTCAGATGTAAACTTGAATCTTGCACAGATTGGAAATTAATTATTGCGACTGTATCAATGTTGAAGAGCTAACCCTATTTGAAAACGGGAAAAAGTAAACCGATTGTAATGTATATGCAAAAGTTTGTAGACTTTAAGAAAATAATGATTGGCGTATAAGATTTGTCGAATTACTGATTGTGTGCAACTTTAGAATTGGAAAAACAGGATAAAGTTAAGAGGCCCTAGAGAGGGGATAGTACTCTGCGTCAATCTAATATAGCAGACACAGAGAACAGAAGTCCTATACTGAAAGTCTAAAAGATCAACGCCTTCGGTAGCACTTATATTGAAAATTATAGATTTTCATAATTGGCACAAAGAAGCAGACTAATAGCTTGCCTAAACCAATCATATTGCAAATGAAGGTTTTGTATGAACTTTCCTCTCTAATGGCACGAGTCATATACTCAGGTAGATGATGGTTAAAAAAGAGATAGATAGATAGATAGATAGATTGGCACATATGTTAATAAAAACTGAAATACAAGTTGATTACATAGTGTGTAAATTGTGCTATATAGGTAAATCTTTCGCGATACTGAGAGAACATTTGTAGATATAAGAACTTTGTATATAGAAAACAAAATTGCATATTGAATGTAGGTTTTACGTTTTAAACAAACATCATTGATGATATATTTCAATCAAGTGACACTCTATATGCAGCATTCATATCTATGTCACAATGTTTCTCTCTCTCTCTCTCACTCACTCTCTCTCTGTTTATATTTTAATCTTTTCACCCAAAAGAAGGCAATAGATCGTCTAAGATGCAAGGCGTTACAGAATCTGAGAGAATATAAAAAAATAACATTACAGCTTAAGATGACAGAAGATAACGATTGACGTTGTATTTAATTTTTTGAAGTTGACTGAAAAGGAAGAAGCCGGAAGTGATTTGCACAAGCGATAAATAAGAGAGAATAATTTGTTCGCATAGAACTTACGTTTTCATCTAGCAATTTTAAATGATAAGACTTTGTTACTAATCTATTACTTCCCTTACGGATACATTATTCAACTAGGTTCACGTATAGAGAGCTTTTATAGTCTCAGTAAACAGAAATAGCTCTCGCAAAAAGGAGAGTAACAAATCAAGGGGAGAGCACTTTTGATTATTCATAGGAATCTTTCTCTCTCTCTCTCTCTCTATATATATATATATATATATATATATATATATATATGTTATCATTATACATCAAATAATTTTAAACATATGTACATCCTAACTTACGCATCTACGCTTTTTTTCTTAAAACGATAAATACATTTTTATATAACAATGATAATTTTATGAAAATCTATGACAAAGTGGAATTTATTTTAATTTGACATGTGACATCATTCAAAACTTCATCACATTATATGTAACCACATAACGTAAACCTCACTTTGTTCAACAAAATCGAAAAGCGTCTCATGAAACGAATTAACCATTTTCTTATAGATTTTCACAAAAATATAATATTTTTTATAATCCCATTGCAAATATCACAATGATAGAATTCGTAATATTCAAATTTTATCATTTATTTATTTGTTTCTTTTGAATTAATTAGTTATAAATTCCATTTATTTAATGTGATTATTTTACGTCATCTTCTTTCCGAAAATATCAAACACATTTCAATATTTAATTTAAAATGTAAATATATTTATTTATTAAATTTTACGATAAAACATTTATCAGCAAATATAGATTGAAATATTATCTGTAATGGCTATTTATTTAATTTTAAGTTCTCTTTTAATTAATTTTAAACTAATCATTTAATTATATATATATATATATATATATATATATATATATATATATATATATATATATATTATTGTCTGTTTTTTGAACGTCATTGCCAAATTTAAAAACATTCGATGTCAAATACGTGCCAACGTTCAATGTTTTAAATTTCGCATATATATATATCCTCTCTCACAAGCTATATCAGGATAATAAAACTATCGTTTAACTGTTTTGTGGTCTTTATGGTACTGGGGAACACAACTGCGCTTGTGTGAATATTTTCCCATGGTGGAATCCAGCAAATATGCATAGTGTCTTGGTTGAATATTCGGCATTGGTTCGTGAAAACTATTTGATTGATTAAGAATGCTTTCAGGGATGATTCACTGAGCGAAGATCAGATAGGATTTCGTTAGGGATTCTTCAAGTTTATCCGGTAATCCATTGAAAGCAGTCCACGTTCTGAAAGGCCTTAAAGCAGAACACTCGCAACAAATGCTGAACATGTGTGATTTGATACCAAAGGGATCGTGGATCGATAGTACATGTATTAGAAGATGATCTAACGATTACACAGACTGTCCGGGAATCTATTCAGATTTTGAATACACGTGACTCTCAAGTCTTCACAGCACGGACAGTTTTTTTTTTGTTTTTGCTTACTTTTTTAGTTGCTTTCTTTTAATCAATATCACAACAGCTATCTCTGTCAGCTCCTGATATAATTTAGATTTATATTTCCGACATTTGCCAAAAGCTAACATTGACAGAAAATATATTTAAGACAGGGAACAATAATAGGGAGAATCTGACGAGATATAGTGGGAACTTTCCCAGACCAGTTCTATTACCAGAGGGAAAAATGAACTATATGCTCACATAAATCTTTCAGATCTGAACAATGCATATTTTTTAAATGGCTGAGTAATTCATAGACAGAGCTCATGTATACCCCTCACCCCCACACATATATATATTACTGTTTTTAAACTATTCTCCATAATTTTCTCTTATTTATTCATATCTGCTCAATGCGTATCCAAATGTAAAAAAATGACGTCACACATTATGAAATGGTCAAAGTTCGACAATTACTTTTTTAAGACATTTAAAAATAATTGTCGGACTTTGTCCATTTCATAATGTGCGGCGACATTTGTTTACATTTGGATACGCATTGAGCAGATATGAATATATGAGAGAAAATCATGGAGAATTGTGTCTAAAAACAGTAAAATCGACCTTGCTAACCGAACGCTCCTCTGTGGCCGAACCGGTAAATGCACGTCAGGCCTTTGATGACAGTTCCACATACATATATATATATATATATATATATATATATATATATATATATATATAAATATATATATATATATATATATATATATATATATACACACACAATTTGATGAGAAGGAAAGTAAGAGGGTTTGATGTCGATAGTAGATCGATAATTATTTATTTATCATATAGACAAAACCATTTTACTCACTACAAAGATGCAACTTCGTTTCAGTACATTTCAACTGCTCTTCGACGGGTGAAAATCGAAAATTGTTATGAACAATCTTACTTGTAGGCAAGTCGTATGTGAAGCGTCACTTGCTTTTTTCACATTTGTTTGAGAAGAAAAATATTCATAAAACAGGTGACGCATTGAAACAGTAGCGGTTGTTGATAGCCGTTTGGTGCTGAATGGATTGAGTGTTTAATGTTGATAGGTCTGTGGAAATCTTTTGTCGATAAACACCGGTCAAAAGTTTAGACACATCATCTCACAAGAGTTCTAAGGGTGAGAGGTAGGGGAGGAAGGATGGAGATAGGAAATAGTATTACGTTTAAAGAGGCAAAAATTTTAGCGATAGTTCTAGTATTAATTGAAAATGTTATTTTTTGATTACTATAAAAATTCTAGAGCTGAATTGCATGTATTTATGTTGGGGTTATCACTACTAATTCTGTAATAAATGAACGTGTTTTGTGGATTCAAATTTAGAAGTGATTGTTTCCTCTAAAAAAAATGTTAATATAACCTTTTATAATCAAATTTTGAAATATTTTTCGACCGTATAGCGTGTAGAATAAGTATGGGTGTAAAACGATTTATCTGAAAAGAATACCAGTAATTTATATGGAAAAAAAAATGGTATCATAATTTAATAAGTGGCGAGCTACATAAGAGGGTAGGGAATATATCGAAGGAGATGATTTATAATTTTAAAACGTTTATAGTTATGGAATTAAGAATTTAACAAGATTGTAGTGTTAGATCCTTAGTATGTCTACAGAAAACGGTTGTTTCATATCTTTGATTTAATAATTTGTTATTATTCAAGAGTTCAATGATACATATTTTCTCCTGTAAACATAAGAAGCACGGTTCGTTCAGAGAATTGCAGGTTCTGGCTTGTCTGAGGATTTTCCATTTAACCTTAGATGTTTTTCCTTCTTCCTTGAGTTTCCAAAAATATTTCGAAAGTGATGTCATATTGCGTTTGGCCGTATTTGTAAAGGAGTTCATGTGATTGTAATACCTATCCTTAAAAGGTTCGCTAGTTGATCCCACATGCAGCTTAGTATCGCTGGGGTTCTCATTTGATGAGATATAGCTTATATGAACTATGGATTTGGTTAAGCACCTGTTTAATGATGAACATTGATCGTGGATTCTACAATTACATAGCCTTTTTTCCTGGGGTGTATTAAAACCTGTATTGAGGTTGCGTTTATTTTCTCTATGAAATTTCAGTATTCTATTGTTAAGCGATTTAATAATTTTATCTAGTTTTCTAGAACAGATATAACTAATTTTTAAGGTATTGGGGTTGAAAATCTGGCTTAATTTACTCTCCGTAAGGAAGAGCTTGTTAATTAGATTCAAGAATTTGTGTCCTAATTTGGTACGGATTAATTTGTTGAATGTAGGTGTATACCAATATATTCTCCTTCCTCTATTGTTTTTTTTTTTTAGAATAACTACAATGTTCTCTATATTTAATTTCGGAACATCTGTAACCACAATTAGTAAGGATTTTGTTAAGATAATTTTGTGTTTATCGAATATTTCCTTGCTGTAAGAGTGCATGTTTATACGGCGTTCATCAGATAAATGTGATATGCTTAATAACTGGCGTTGGGTGGTTGGAATTAGGGTTTATATAAATAGGGTTAGCGTTATTTTTCAAGAAGGGTTTGGAAATTATTTAAGAAGGAATTTATATAGTCTCTGGTATTGCCGATAATCTATAAATGAACAACTCAACTAATTTACATTAACCCTAACGGACTTAAGTTCAAATCACGCATCCCTTTACAGTACATAAACTATTTACTGTAAATCCCAGGGGGACACGCGCCGGGATCTTTATATGAAACACCATATAATAGTAATTGATAATATTTAACATCCCCCCGCATGAGGGATGTATGTGACACAAGGCCGAGTTTACCGTGGGTTCTCCGAGCCTGTAGGCTCGGTCAAAAATATTCCCTTAGAACCCGTATAAAAGGGATTTGGGTCTGACTACCTCTCCAAACGAAACTGCACTTCAAGGCAGAGAGTCCGACAGTTGAACACGCTATGGCACTGTCCCCCATACAGTAGTAACTGATATTAAAGTAACAAAATCGTAACCATAAATAGACACCTAACCTAGACCGCTTCCCCGAGATAAGATACCTTACGCTCCAACCAATCGCTAACACAAGCCCACTCTCACTAACAAGGTGCCTACCAGAGACTGGCTTTGAAAAATACATTAATAAGCTTTCCGAAGACAAGTACTTAGTGCTTGATGAATGCCATTAAGGGACAGTTTGAAATACTCTATTCAGATGTTGAGGTAATTTTTGTTTTTTGCTGTAATATATATATATATATATATATATATATATATATATATATATATATATATATTTATATATGTATATATATATTAGCAGCATGGCCCGGCGTTGAGCTTGATTAAAAAATCGTACGACTCATACAGCAATCGCTATCACTTGACTTAAAATATTTTTCCCATCCTTGCCTTTAAAGGAGTCCCCCTTGCCGTGCTGATGTTGCTACATGCCTTACTTCTTGCCACTGCGAATTTTTTCTAACCTCTATACTATATTAAATCTGTTACGAAAAAAATGAACACAAAACGATCAGCTTTAAAAAAGTTCTCGTAACTGGAAAAAGCGAATGAAAAAAGAATGTTAACAACAAATCCTTTTGTGTGTGTGTGTGTGTGTGTGTGTGTGTGCGTGTGTGTGTGCGTGTGTGTGTAAGTTAATGATCAGAGTTGAATTAGTGCAGGAAACAGTATTATTAAAAGGTTCTCAATACACATACAAAAATTTAACATGTACAGCTTTTAATGTCTGTCTGTATTTCTGAGATGATGTATTTTGTACATTATTTACATTATTCGGACTATTGTCCTCATCTTTGTTGCCATATTTATTACATAAGTTCGACCGTTGTATGCTCCAGCCTTCTTCAGGTATCATGTGTCTTCAAGGACACATAACACAGTGGATAAAGGCGTTGGTTAGATCCAGTGACAGGACCGAAAGAGTGTGAGTTCAATACCCGGTTAAGGCGGTGGAGAATTTGGAGAGGGGAATTAACAGGACATAACTGATAACTGACATCCATTAAACATGGCACGTGGAACTAGAACAGTCTACCCCAGTGAGAGAAATAAAGGGTTCAGTTCGGCATTCTAACCACCTGAAGAAGGCCGGAGCGTACAGCGGCGAAACGTTGTAATGAATATGGCGTCAAAGATGAGAACAATAGTCCGAATAATGTAAATAATTTACATAATACCTCATTTCAGAAATACACACAGATACTGAAGAAGGCCTAAACGTACATCGGCCGAAACGTTGTGATAAATATGGCGACAAAGATAAGGACAATAATCCGAATAATGTAAATAATCTAGAGCTTTTAATATAGAAAATCAGAAAATCAGCCGCTCCCACTAATTTGGTATCAACCTTTTGCCGTCTTCAGGTGATTTCAGTCAATTGATTTGCTAACTATTTATTTCTTCGAAATAAAATTAAAAAGAAAATGATCTCTATATTAAAAATCTGATGAATAAGCGAACTATCAGTTCATTTTGAGTTCATTTTGAGTTCATTTTGAGTTCATTTTGAGTTCATTTGATGTGGGCTAAAAAGAACGTATGCATATTTCATTGAATTCCCTACCGATATAGTGCCAATGCACTTGATTTCCCCCCTCTCTTCCTCACGGTCGCGCGCTTATTCTTCCATTTTTTTAATATAGCGTTCATAATTTTAAATATAGCATTCTTAATTTTTTTATTAAAAAAAAAAAACAAAGAAACTTTAAGAACTCAAATGAACAAAATCATCTATCTGAAGATACCGAAAGATTGATACCAAGGTAAAGGTATCGGATGATTTCCTAATTATATGTATATATATATATATATATATATATATATATATATATATATATATATATATATATAAACTATACAAACACACGCTCACACACGTGCACACATACATCTATCTATCTATCTATCTATCTATCTATCTATATATATATATATATATATATATATATATATATATATATATATATAAATAGAAAAGTGAACATAGATGTCAACACTTAGAGCCGACAGTCTGTTTCATGCTATAAGCAATCGTCAGGCTACAACGACTGCATCTAGCATGAAACAGACTGTCGCCTCTAGGTGTTGATTTCTATGTTCAGTTATATTTACACACGCTCTATCTCTGATATTGAGTATTTTATCCCATAAATATAGCACATCTTAAGACTTTATATATATATATATATATATATATATATATATATATATATATTACTAAATGAAATCGACTTTTCTACTCCAACGGTTTCTTTTCTCGCACCTTTCCTTTACTTGTTTTCTAGTAACTAAAATAATCAAAAATGTAAATACATCAATCGCCATCTTCTATCTTGAATCTCGTCCATCCTTAATCCCCCACCTATACTCATTTTCTCTCAGCTTCACTTGTTATAGCACACCACTACTGTTTACTAATGGCCTTTCCGGCTTGCTTGCGGTGAAATACATCAAATGATTAAATGATTATGTAAACGTTATATTTAAACAGTTACCTTTATTTATGTAGAGGCTCAGGCCATTTTTATATAGTGTAAATTTCATTCGAGAATAATGTGAGATTGAAAAAAAAACAAAAAACATTACTTTGAAATTACATATAAGTTACTTTTTTACCTTTCGGATACGAAAATAAAATTAACACATAGAAATTCGAGACTATAAGCCCTTCCAAAATAATATAGACGAATGTGCATTCGTTAGTATGTGTAAGTGTTTTCTGTGGCAGATCGGTATTTAAGGAAATCTTTAAAAAAACATAGAAAAGCAGGTTCGAACCCTGCAGCTCACGCTGTTTAAAAATAAAGCATCTACACTCAAACACATGCATAGGTAAGAGGAGTAATATTAAAATTAAAATTGCTAGATGAAAACGTAAGTTCTATGCGAACAAATTATTCTCTCTTATTTATCGCTTGTGGAAATCACTTCCGGCTTCTTCCTTTTCAGTCAACATCAAAAAATTAAATACAACGTCAATCGTTATCTTCTGTCATCTTAACCTGTAATGTTATTTTTTTATATTCTCTCAGATTCTGTAACGCCTTGCATCTTAGACGATCTATTGCCTTGTTTTGGGTGAAAAAATTAAAATATAAATATAGAGAGAGTGAGTGAGTGTGAGAGAGAGAGAAACATTATGGTATAGATATGAATGCTGCATATAGGGTGTCACTTGATTGAAATATATCATCAATGATGTTTGTTTAAAACGTAAAACCTACATTCAATATGCAATTTTGTTTTCTATATACAAAGTTCTTATATCTACAAATGTTCTCTCAGCATCGCGAAAAATTTTCCTATATAGCACAATTTACACACTATGTAATCAACTTGTATTTCAGTTTTTATTAACATATGGGCCAATCTATCTATCTATCTATCTATCTTTTTTAATCCTCATCTACCTGAGTATATGACTCGTGCCATTAGAGAGGAAAGTTCATACAAAACCTTCATTTGCAATATGATTGGTTTAGGCAAGCTATTAGTCTGCTTCTTTGTGCCAATTATGAAAATCTGTAATTTCCAATATAAGTGCTACCGAAGGCGTTGATCTTTCAGTATAGGACTTCTGTTCTCTGTGTCTGCTGTATCAGATTGACGTAGATTACAATCCCCTCTCCAGGGCTTCTTTACTTTATCTTGTTTCTCCCATTATAAATTTGTACACAATCAGTAATTCAACTAATCTCATACGCCAATCATTATTTCCTTAAAGTCTACAAACATTTACATGTCCATTACCATCGGTTAACATTTTCAGGTTTAAAATACTGTTACCTACTCAACATTGACACAGTCGCTATAATTATTTTCTAATCTATACAAGACAATACTAGAGGTTTTCAAGTTTACATCTGAATCGAATTGAGTTATATATCGAGAGAAACCAACTGTTTTGAAAGTGTTAGCCTCTAGGCAAAATAAACTTTTTTTGTTTGTTTATTTTGGCTTTTGCATTGGGACAACATCCCAGGTATTTTTCCCTAGTAAACTCGTAACCGAGTGGTTTTAATGTTAACTTTCAAACCATTAAACCCGGCTCTGAATTTCTCCATGGAAAATTTGTTTAGAAGGTGACATCTTTATCATTTTGTTGTGGGAGATTTTCTCAGCACATGACACCGTTACTAGGCGTATAAAAAGTATATCGTCGATCGGTTTACTCAGTAGCCATCGTAGCCGACAATTTGATAGCACTTGCCTTGTTCAAACTGATAATCTCACCATATTATCCGCGCTCTCCCAGGAACTGTAAAATCCACTCAGCGTAATTGCAGTATAAACACCACATTGGCTCTGTCGATACTGAATAACCATAAATCTGCTTCGAGGCCGCGTGCAACAGGGTTTACCAAACAACCGATGCCTTCCAGATATGAAATGACTGCTGCCTTATTGGATGTCTATTCCACATTTTCCAGCTTTCTTGGGGTTCAAAAACGTCTACACTGTCTTGTGGGGAATTAATTATTTTCCACTCTAAAACCCCTTTCCCCAAAGATCAAACAAGGCAATCTTCCAACGATGTTGCTACATCCATGGCAAATCTACCAGGCTACATGAATTAGTTCTACTAGTTCAAGCCTTTGAATATAAGACCTGCTATATCATGCCCACTGAGACAAATCATCTGCACTCCTTTCGTCGTCTATTTGTTAGAAAAAAGTTCCATTCAGAGGGATTCTAACCAAGAACAATTACTTTATGCAGTAGACTCTCGAGTGGGTTATTCCTCCATCTCTCAAATCTAAAATCACTTCTAATCTTAACGTTTCGTGAGACGCTTTTCGATTTTCTTGAACAAAGTGAGGTTTACTTTGTGTGGTTACATATAATGTGATGAAGTTTTGAATGATGTAACATGTCATATTAAAATAAATTCCATTTTGTCATAGGTTTTTGTCAAATTATTTTTTGATGTACAAAAGTGTGTTAATGTTTTTAAGAAAAAAATACGTAAATGTATAAGTTAAGATTTACATCACAATATTATTAGAATATCTTACACTTCCGTACACTGATTCAATGTTCACTTTTTCATTTATATTTAAATACGCTCTATCTCTGATATTGATCACTTTATCCCATATTTCTTCATATATAATATATATATATATATATATATATATATATATATATATATATATATATATATATATATATATATATATATATATGAATTAAGATTACATATCGGTTATGATCCATATCACACTACAATTATGGAAAGTTACCCATAATAATAATGGACTATTCTTCACATTATAAATACTGCGCCTCTCAAGAGGTATGAGGTATAAGACGAGGTGAGATAATTGAGAACATATTGTAAGGACATTGGAATAGTGATTCTTGTCGAGACAACATAGTTCACTCTAACCAAATCTGATAGTCATTACCAATACTTCTACTTCTTTGTATTATATTTCTGTTGTAATATATCTTTGTATTCCATACCTGTGTTCGTTTTATTCTTTCATTGGTTTTAACCTTGGACCATCACCGTGGTACAAGTAACTTGGACCATAACACCTACAAATTATGATAATTTGAAAGGATCTTCAAACCGGTCAAGTTAACAAGAAAAAATAAAATGAATTTTTTTTATTGTAGTTTTCTAGTTAACATGACTAGGTTGAAAATTCTTGTAAATTATCTAAATTTATTTTCTGAAAGTAGTTTCAGAAGATGTTCGTTTGGGTTTTTTTTCATATGTAATACGCATCATTCTAGGCCGGAATTTGAACTCGACTCGCCGTATCCACTTTCTGTAACGATAACCGTCAATCCCCTCTGGAGGAAGCCTTCATTACTTGCAAGCCATAGATAACTAATCTTCGTATAGCATCAGAAAATAAAAACGTGTTTCTCGGCAGCTTTGCGCTGGAATTAGATGCAAAATCGTTATTCTTGTTTCATCCGAAAATTATCATCGCGGTAAATATGCCTAAGTCCGATATTATAACCAGCATATATTAAGAACAGGAGACTTGCGGCATAAAAACCTTTAAAAACAATATAGTAAAGATTATTATTAAATGAAGGTAAGATTACGATTCGATCCAAGAACATAATAGAAAGATAAAACGCTAATATTTACAGAGAATAATCGTATTCCACTCTTGGATCAATGGGATCTGTAGAATTTAATAAAGACACATTACTCGGAAACGTTTACATCAGTTTATCTCCCTTTTGTTGGTGCAAGATTATTTGGAGACATTTTTCAGATATGTAAAGTGTAGATTTACTTCTGTAGGTGCTTTTCATACCGACTCCATACGCTGAGTTTCCTTTTCATTGTATATTATATCTTCAATTTCCTTGCATTGATCCAGCTTCTCCCTAATGGCCTCTTAAAACCACTTTATTTACTTGTACGCCTGTCGCTTTACATTTACATTTATCGACATTGTTCTATCTCACAACATGAAATAAATTCGACGCCTTTTCGTCATCAATCATATTCATGTGATATTTCTTGATCTTTGTCTTCTCTTTTATCTTTCGATCTGCTTTTTGAAACATAAATTTGTAGCTAACTTTCCTCTCCTTTGTTGTGTAGTCAATAGAGAGGTAACTTTGTCGATACTTACTCTGAAGTGAGTTCAATCCTTACTATATGAACGCAGTAATTGTTGCATCACTAAACTGAATCCGTCCTGGGTATGACAATAATCTACATCCGCTTCCAGGGTAAGACGATAAATTACGTCCAACAGCAAGGCCTCTGAGGCTTTGAGGAGCGCGGGGTCACCTCTTAATTACTGGAGCTCCTAGGTCCACCCTGACCCGGGGTGGTAGCATCTGTTAGAGTCCCAGCTATGGGCAAATAATTAACACCGAAACTGAGGTAAAAAGCATTATGAAAGTGTAAAACTAGGTTTTAATACCAGAAATACTTTGTAAAAAATTATTACCAGAAATTAATTTTTGAAGAAGAAAAACTATTACTAGCAATATGTTTTTTTTTAAATTATATTATCAGCTAAACATTTCTGAGGAAGAAATATTACCAGAAATTTTGACAAAACAAAAATATTACCAGGAAAAAAGTAGTCGGCATTAAATGACCCATTGAGTTTGATATGCCGTAAACCAAACCAAACCAAACTAAACTGCATATTATTTACACTTATTTACCCGGCAAGCACTAACTGAGCAGTACTAAAAATTAACATCAAGACAAAATATCCATAGATATGGTTAGTGGGACAGTCTAACGCCATAGAATGAATTAAAGGGTTCAATTCAGAATTCTCTATAGTTTACCCAGATCGATATACACCTGATGAGGGCCGGAGATCATAACGTATAGATAACAACAACAAAGATGAGGACAATCGTCCGAATAAAAATAGTGTAACTAATGACAACTCCATTTCCCAAATATTCTGAGAGAAATTAAACTTTGCCTGTTAAGTAAATTTCAATTTCTTTATAGTCAGTTTCCTACCTAATAATAAACTGTGTTCATATGAGTGTCATTTCGTTACGCATGTTCAGGCCTTTACATCTAGGAGATGCCTTGTTCCATGGAATCGAACCATTCTCATTTAATCCGTTCTCAAAACAAACAAAAAACAATTCCATTCCATGAATTGTTTCACAAAGAACTGACACTTTATAGAGCAGGGCTTACGCTGTGTTGTTTTCCTGAACACATGAATATTGAACTCATCATGTCAAGAGTCAAATATCATATTTCCTTCTTATTTACATAATCTTCATTTCTTACCATATTTTCTTCATTCATATTATACATTATTATATATTTTGTGGGCCATAGTGCTTGAGTCGATGTCGAGCCTCGTTTTGGTTGAAGTTTAGTATTGAAATATTTTATAGAATTTGTTTCTTATTGTGTTAGTTGCAATTGTTCCAGTGTAATAAAAACAAAAAAAAACAAAAAAACTACGATATTCGTTTTTACGGTAAACATTTTCTCCTCAGTAAGAATTGTACGGAGCACAAATTTTCAAGCCAATATTAAGCCCTGACTAAGATAAACAAGCAATACCTATCCATATGCAAAAATGACTTGTCTGCAGAGTCTGTCAAATGTTTCTCTCTCTAGTATTTCCAATCTTGTTAGAATTGGAACCCGCCTTTTCACATTTAGTTCTTTGCGGAATTAAACCCAAGAACCCATTCCGTTGGTGGAAATAATCAGTGACTTGACCCAAAGAATATGTATTGCAGACAAATAATTTACACTATTTACATTGGTCAGACTGTTGACCTCATCTTTATTGTGATATGTTTTGGCCATTGTACTCTTTGACATTCTTCAGTTGATGTATGTTGGAATTTCAAACTGAACCCTTTATTTTCTGAACTAGGACAAATTGTTCTAGTTCCACATGCCATGCTTTTCTGGATATCTAAGTTTGTTATTTCCCTTTAGCCAATCAACTTACCAAGTTCTTGTTCACCTCTGCTGTGGCCAGGTATTGAACTTGCAACACTTTGTTTCAAGTCATTGGATTACTTCAACCAATGCTTTTATCCATTGAGCCATGTTTCCTTGGTGATAAGAGAATTGGTTGAAATAATCTCGTAACTTGACCCAAAGAGTTATGAGTTCAATACCTGGCCACAGCAGAGGTTAACAAAAACTTGGAAAGTTGAGTTACCAAAGGGAAATAACTGAAAATGAGATATCCAGAAAAGGCATGGCATGTGGAACTAGAACAATATACCCCAGTGGAAGAAATAAAGTGTTAAGTTTGAAATTCCGCCGTACATCATCTGAAGAAGGACATAGTTTACAACTGCCAAGATATTGTGAATATGACAATAAAGATGAGGACAACAGTCCAAAGACTATAAATAGTTATAACACCCCATCTTAGAAAAGCCATGGTAAAGAGAAAAAAATTGCCCAGGGGACAAAAATAACGGTTTCGGTTTGAAATTCCAGTGTATTTCCCTAGAAGATATCAGGAGTATACAACGGCCCAAATGTCGTGCATATGACAATAAAGATGAGGACAATAGTCCAAACAATGTAAATAGTGTAATAATTACAATATCTCAGCTCAGAAATATAGAGAGATGAGAATTAAACTAAGTTTAATAAATGCTTGTAACTCATTTTCAATAGGGCATTTTCCATCCAATTACTGCAATCTTTTTCAAACTATGTTTTGTCATTATTGTTTTCTTCCTACGAGATATGTCGGCAGAAATCTCGTTAGGACATTAATGGATCTTTAGGAAGATCTACCGCAAGTAATTAGATTTTCAGATCTGTTTTCTTTGTACATATTTGTCCATTCCTTGGTATGACGATAAATTGCATCCGCGTCCAGGGTAAGACGATAAACTTCGTCCAACAGCAAGGCCTCTGATCATGAGGTTTTGAGGAGCGTGGAACCACCTCTTAATTGCTGGTTTTCCCAGGTCCAAGCTGACCCGGGGTGATAGCACCTGTTAGGGTCTCAGCTATGGGCAAATAGTTAACCCCGAAACTGAAGTAAAAAGAATTATAAAAGTGTAAAAATAGGTTTTAATACCAGAAATACTTTGTAAAAAATATTACCAGAAATAAATTTTTGAAGAAAAAAAAAAATATTACCAGCAATATATTTTGAAAAAAAAACAAACAAACTTTTACCATCATTGCGTTTAAAAAAAAAAAAAATCTATTACCAGAAATAAATTTTTGAAGTAAAAAAAAAACTACTACCAGCAATACGTTTTAGAAAAACAAATATTATCAGCATTACTTTAAAAAAAAAAAAAAAAAACTATTACCAGGGATACATTTTTGAAAAAAACTATTACCAGGGATACGTTTTTGAAAAAAAAAACTATTACCAGGGATACATTTTTGAAAAAAACTATTACCAGGGATACGTTTTTGAAAAAAAAACTATTACCAGGGATACATTTTTGAAAAAAAACTATTACCAGGGATAAGTTTTTGAAAAAAAAAAAATAATAACCAGGAATACGTTTTTGAAAAAAGAATATATTACCAGCTGTACAATTTTTAGGAAAAAATATTTCCAGAAATATATTTTTGACAAACTAAAAATATAACCAGGAAAATAAAGTTGTCGGCATTAAATGACCCATTGAGGTTGATATGCCGTAAAAAAAAATAAACCAAACCAAACCATATTTGTTGTATCGTCCGTCCAGCTGAACCTTCTCCATCCTATTTGCATGACACATAGCCTCTATAAATGCTTAAACATTTCTCTTTAGTTCTGAATGCATTATATTTAAACGATTTAGTACCGATTATTTTTTAAGCAGTTGTAATATTTTATTGGATTTGCTATTTTGATTATTTAAAATAATCCCAAAACATAAGCGCTTCATGTGATACTTTTAACTTTAAATAAATAAGAATCAGGAGGGGCCATTTAACGTTGTTTTCGTTAACTTCTTGATAGAAACTAAATATTTTCATATTTGCTGCACTCATGTTAAAGAATATACGTAAAGAAAACGCATTATTTAGGAGAATAAAAAAAAACAGGAAATAGACAAAATATAACGATTAACATGTATTTACATTTTTAAGTCAATGTTGACTTGAAAGCAATTGGTCGGAAGAGATATCCACAAGCGAGAAGTGCGAAAGAAGAATATGTTAGGATAGAAGTTACTGTTACATCTAGACATTTCAGTAGTAGGATGATGAGATCAAACCGACGATACCGTTCTACAATAAAATTAGTAAATTTGAGGTACCAAATATAATTACTGTGAAAATATTAATAGAAAAGGTAAAAGGAAAATATATTAGAATAGTGTTTCGCAACCATTTTTTTTTTTACTGCAGGGCGCACTTGTAGAATAACTAAAATTCTCGGGCGCAATTTATATTTTAGTAAGGAAAAATTAGTCATGAAATATGAAAATAAGATAATTTGGTTTAACATTCCTAAAGAATATTACAGAAGATACAGTTTTCATTTAAATTGATTTATGAAGAATCTGCTGTTTTTATGAAGATAAAATGTAAAGGTTTATTGACACCTTCTTAACTTTTTGAGCCGTGGTCACCGCTTTACCGGTGGTAGAGAAAAAAGACGTAATACCCAGCCACCGGTTGAATGGTGGGTAATCACTTATAACTATTTTTATATCTAGCGGGAAAAATTACATACCAATTATTTGCGATCTCAAGCAGAAGGGTTAAAACAATTTTCAGGAACGCAGGGCTCAAAGGGTTAAATATCGTATCGAGAAAATTATTCGAAAAGCATTTATTGTAAATTAATTGTAAATCTATCTACATTATTCGGACTGCTATCTTCATCTTCATTGACATATTCACAACGCTTCGGCCTTCTTCAGCCGATTGGAATTTCGAACTGAACCCTTTATGGCCCAGTGGATCGAGGACTTTGTTAGACCTAAACAGTTGTTAGTTCACTACGAGGCTACAGCAGTGTTGAACCAAAATATTTGGTGAGTTGTGTTAAGAGGAAATAACAGAGACATCCGGCATGGCACATTGAACTAGAACAATCTGCAGCGGTGAACGAAATAAGGGGTGCGGTTGGAAATATGGCAATGGAAATGAGGATAACAGTCCGAATAATGTAAATAATATAAATAATCATAATACTCAGAGATATAGACAGATAATTGTAAATCGTATGAATGAAAATAAATTGAATGGACAATTATACTAAATGATAATTATTCGAAATACCTATGTTTGAAAAACATATATGGTCTTGCTTTGAGAGAATCAATGTTGATTTATCTAGAACTAATAACGCCATTGAAGGATAGCATAAGGCATTTTGCATCAAGTGTCATCCCATTATCCTAAAATATGTAAATTCTTAGATGTTCTTAAAAGCGAACAGGACTTGGAATTAATTGATGTTGCAAAAGTAAGACTAGGTTACCAAAGTATCAAGGGCACCAAGAAATATCGCGTCGTAAATAGTAAACTTAAAAATTAGTGGCATCATTTAACGGGTAATATTCAGTAGATGACTATTTGCGTTTAGTATCATATGACATAAGGTTTTATGGATTTTTTTACTAAATTTTTATTAACGATATTTGTATTCCGATTAATTATCATTTGTGTATTTCCTCTTTTAATTTTTATATTTTTATTGCAATAAACTGGTATAGGCGGGTACAAGAGGAGGGCAACAACATACAGAAAACAGTCTGCCTACCTCATTTGAAGGGGTTATCAGAGAAAATACAAAGAATCTGCGGTCCATATAACATCAGGACAACCTTCAAAAGCGAGACAACACTTCGTAGATATCTCTCCCGAGTAAGACCCCCCATAGAGGAGAACATTACTAAAGACTATATGTACGCTATCCTGTGCAGCTGCAGAAAGGGGAGACAGGACGACTCCTTAAGTTAAGGCTTCAAGAACACGAGAAAGTGGTCACACGAGGAGAAGTAGAAATATCAGGAGTGGCTGACCACATATGGAGAGAGAGAAGGGGGATCACTACGCTCTGTGGGATCGGGTTGAGATCATAGACATGCAACACCACTGGAACATTCTTAAACTTAAAGAATCAGCACATAAGCTAGGCCACAAAAATCTTCTGAGCCGACCAAACATAGAAATGAATACAATATGGGAACCAGTAATAAAGAGTGCCAGAGAATACGATAATAACATCAAACATTGCAATATGAGCACTGGTAAAAATGGTTGATGAAGGCATTATGTTTATAATACGTAGAGAGTCATGCACAGATGTCCTCAAGGACACATGACACAGTGGATAAAGGCGTTAGTTAGATCCAGTGACAGGACCCAAAGAATGTGAGTTCTATACCCAATTAAGGCAGTGGAGAACTTTCAGAGGGGAATTAAAAGGAGATAACTGATAACTGACATGGCACGTGGAACTAGAACAGTCTACCCCAATGAGCGAAATAAAGGGTTCAGTTCGACAATCCAACCACCTGAAGAAGGCCGGAACTTACAACGTCTCAAACGTTGTAAAAATATGGCAACAAAGATGAGGCTAATTGTCCGAATAATGTAAATAATGCAAAGAATTTTGATTTCGAACAATTATCATTTAGTATAATTCTCTTTTCTATTAATTTTCATTCAACAACTTACAATTCGAAGAAATGTTTTCGAATAATTGTTTTCGAAACATTATTTTCGAACAATGTTCACATAATGTTAAAGATTAAGTTATTTAACATCCATTTATAATGTGAAATGTCCAAGCCATCTGCTTAGTGTCTCTATCTTTTTAGAAATAAAGATTTATAGGATATAAAAATAATTCATAAATTACTCTTCTGTTAACATGGGGTGCATTAGGTTCACTTTCAGCAAGTATTAGTGCTACCGAGTGCACCGTTTAAGAAAGACTGTATTGGAGAAATGGATGATTTTACATAACAGTTCAGTATATGATGCAACATTATTTCTAAGCGTTTCGTATTTTCGATGCGTAAGCATTTTATTTTTAACTATTGTAAATTATATTTCTACAGAGTTTATTATTGGATTCGGGTTTAGTTCGAAATGATACGTAATTGCTTTTGATCTGAAGGTTGAAGCATTGCGAAGAAAGAAAAAACGAAAGAAAAAAATGGAAAGAAAGAGAGAAATGATAAAAAAAGAGATTGATAAGAAAAAGCTCATATTCACAACACTTATCTTTTTGATTTACATTGAAGAAATATCATCACAAATATTTAAAAAAAATCCATTTTGGCAACTGAATATATTTATTTACAACAGAGATCGAGTCGTTTTGTCATAATTTCCTTGTTTATATGTTATGCTATTTTTTTCTTAATTTTTTTCTTATTGAAATTTTTCTTTACATTTTTGTCTTTGTTTCAGTGAAGATAATTGTTTAGCTTGTGGCAAAAACCAGTGAAATCATAGTTTTCAAATAAATAAACAATAGTTACAAGTGCCAAAATAAATAGTTGTAATGTCAAAACTCATTATCTGCGCCGCGATTATGGCAAAAATATTATATCATTTTTTTAAAAATAATTCTTTGCTTAAAAATGTCTTTGCAAAAAACAGGAGACAAATTTATGTGAATCAAGTTTCCACATAACCGAAGTTCTCAATTGCGTTTTTCATATATATATATATATATATATATATATATATATATATATATATATATATTTGAAACATAACCATTGGATATTTCAATTCATAACCGTGTGTAAGAGAGACATTTAAAACAAAAAAAACGTCTGTTCTGTTTCCGATAATAACATTTCAATGGTTACTATATAAAAAAAAAATGTCTCATTTTTATTTGATATAATTTGACAGCACATAATTTACTGCTAAATTAAAACCCAACGAAAGTTAATTTCAAATTTGGCTTCATTTATTATTGAAGAATATATTTCTACTTCGAAACGAAAATTTGGATAAAACACACGCGGAAAAATTCTAATATCCAAAAATTTATATTAGGATTTTAACTGGAAGCCAAGAAAATGGTCTCTAACAAAGAATATCCTTAGTTTTTAACTGAACTTGTATAACGGAAGTGTCTTCCTATTCCTTGACCTTTCTCACTTTCTCTCTCTCCTTCTCTCTCTCTCTCTCTCGCTTTCACTATCTCTCCCTCCCTCTCTCCCTCTCTCTCTCTCTCTCTCTCTATATATATATATATATATATATATATATATATATATATATATATATAAATAGGATTAATATGAATATTATTTCACTTATGTTACTCCGACTCCAGAGTTTTGTAGTCGAAACTTTGTGTAATCTTTCGGTCCACTGATCAGGAGTTTTAATATATATATATATATATATATATATATATATATATATATATATATATATATATATATATATATATATATATATATATATACCCATAACCCTAACTCTGCCGAAGCTTTCAGAAACACCAATGTGGACTAAAGCTCATTGCCGAGCTAGGTACACTAACATTAGATCAATATAGATCTTGTATGAATAGAAAATTCGCTTAGTCCGATGGGTCACTCTTATTCCGGAATTAATTAAACCTGCAGGTTATAATGCGTTGATGCCCTTAGGGTACTATAGCTCCATGATGCGCAGTGGGATAAAAACAAAACTGTCGGGATAATTTGTTGCAATGTTCTGAGTGGAGACACTGGGCCCTTTAATTTATATGAAGGTACTCAGGTGGTACGTATCATTTAAAACTATTTACACTTGTACATCTCTACGGTTTTCTAAGATTGTAGGAGGGTCGTTTGCCAGGACAAAGTGTCCACTCACACTGCATGAATTGTATTGAAAGGAAGTCAAGAGCATGAAGACTTCACTTGTTTGGGCTGACCTCCGAACATTACAGATCTCACTCTCCTGGTGCTCTTGTGAAATGTCCGCTCTAGAAAAGATTCACCTCATCACTTACAGCATATGTGTTTAATATCATTGTAACAGATCTCAAAGGAAATCATGTAATGTCCATGCCTGATTAAGTAAAACATTTAAAGAAATGTAGGAGATGGGCTCATACCTCTTTACACAGAAAGAGTTTGCTAACGTCCTCTGGGAACTTTGACGCAACGACAGATTGGACTAGAGGTAGTGAGTTGTTGATTAGTATGCGAGGAAGAAAAAATATATTAGTCATCTCGGGTTTAAGACAAGGAGAAAATACCATGCACCCATATAACCAAGATAAAAATAATGTCACCCGGTCTGTTCGTGTGACTCTAAGGAACATTGCAAGCAAGGACTCTTTATTCGTTATTTCACGTGCGAGTTGTGTTTTTAAAGTGTTTTAGAATTTTTTTGTGTCGTACAAATTGTGAGATATACACATATATATCATTCTAGATGTTGGCAATATATATATATATATATATATATATATATATATATATATATATATATATATATATATAAGTTATAAGGAACTTGGTAAACCGAATTGGCAAATCCAAAGAGGATGAAATCCTGAGAGCTCAATGTTAGGACAGAGCTAATATGTAATGAAAAACAAATCACTTTAATGTACCATTACGATAATTTATTTCACCTAAATCCTTTTTTAAGGATTCAGGATCATCAGGTAAATCTTCCAACAACGAAATGAGAAAAAAAAAAATCTTTTCTCATTTCGTTGTTGGAAGATTTACCTGATGATCCTGAATCCTTAAAAAAGGATTTAGGTGAAATAAATTATCGTAATGGTACATTAAAGTGATTTGTTTTTCATTACATATTTATATATATATATATATATATATATATATATATATATATATATATATGGGTGTGTGCTTTGATTTCTTGACATATTTGTTGTATACGTTGATTTGGGAGAGTAATTATTGTCTTAGGAAATGTAATATTGGGAAGAAAACCTGGGTGTAGATTCATTATTGTAGATTAATAATTGGATAATATTCAATGAGGGCACTCTCGAGGAGTTCACTTCTGAGTGAATTATTTTCTTTTTATGAGTATAAACTTTTATAAAATCAAAATTGTGGTTAAATTTATTTCTATGTATGACTGGTGCATTTTGTTCTTGAAGCTTTAACTTAAGGAAGCGGCCTGTCTCGCCTTTATATTTATTTCCGCAGCTTCACGGGATAGCGTACACGCAGTCTTTAGTCATGTTCTCCTCTATAGGGGGTTAATATGGTGATTTTTTTTTTCATATTTAATGTTAATGTTATTAAGCTTATCAGACGATATGAAAAGAATATATATAAAATAAATAGACAAAACTTGTCTATATTATTTAAGGAAACATGCATCAATATATATATATATATATATATATATATATATATATATATATATATATATATATATATTTGTCTGTGTGTCTGAGTAGAGCAGAATGTTATCATATTTTAATGGTAGTCGTTCATTCGCTAAAACACACATAAATTTTTTAATTATATTAACTGACCTCTTCTCCAAGCCCAGTTAGGCGTTAATGGAAGGGTAGACTAACTCTCTATCTTTGCTTGGCAACCAATCTGAGAATGTAATCTCTGAAATAATGACTGTTTGTTTGCGGCGTAAGCAACTACATCCTGTAAAACCCTATTTACAATGGAATCAACAGCAGAAATAGACATCATTGACACCGTTGTCTTCTACGACACAGTGATGTCTACAACGATAACGCATAAACACACACATAGAAACATAAATACACATACACACAAACACGCCCATATAACTTGTCGACATAGAATCAACACTGCATGGTTACAGCTCATGTGATTTTCATATCAGAGAGTCCATATCTAGAAATACTCGATATCTGATAGTGAGCGCTTTTATTCCTGTAAATATAACACATGTTATTATACAGCTAAACTTTTGGGTGTGATGTATGTGTGTGCGTATGTATGTTTGTGTGTATGTGTATATGTGTGTATGTATGTGTGCATATCTTTCTATATGTGCGTATGTGTACATTGATATATGAGCTTGTATTTGTGCGATTGGATATATGTGGGTTTGTATGGGTGTGTCTGTGCGCGTGTGCGTTTACGACTATGTGTATATGTTTTCCCAGTTCAGTCTGGAAATGATGTAGATTTGGTTATCTGTCCTCAGTTCCGTTTATTATTTAACATTTCCACTGTTGGCAACAGAATTTCTCTGGGCGATTTGCCAGTGTTCATGTTCCGGTCTGACGCAGGTCCTATTGGCAGCACCTGTAATAAAATGAAGCCGCCATAAAACGCAATAAAACTTTAGCAGGAAGGCCGAACAGATAATAAATCGTTTCAAAAAAATCTTTTAGATAATTGTTTTTATTCAGTATAACAGGAAAGATGTTAGAAAATTACACTTAAACTCTGACCCTAAATCAGATGAGTAAAGCCACTTTAATCATTTTGATGGATTTCGGCTGCTGACTGGATAAACTGGATTATGTAGGAATATATGATATCTTTCATTATACTGTAGTGCCCCGATCTTCTTCTATGTGCCGTGTCCTTTGAAGGTTCTCCAAAAATTCGTGTCCTTTTGTACCCCTCTGTAGATCGTTAGGTTGGTTATGCTATTTTTTCCACTGCCCATCCTGCCTTCTCTATGTCCTGTGAGTCTCAAATTTTCCAAGACTTATTTCCTCATTGTGTGCCGTATTTCTAATTCCAAGTGTCCTTTTGTTTCCATTCTTTCTGAAACACTCTGTAGAACGGCGTTACCGTTGCTTCAAGTCTCTTCATCTTTTATTAAATATTCCAGCAATCATTGCCATTTTCAAATATAATGTTACTGTCTCTTAATAATTTAATCAATTTTTTTTTTGGGGGGGGGCATTTTCGATATCCATGTATTCGGTCGTGCACTGATTCATTGTACAGTAATACCTTGATATATGAGTTTAATTCGTTCCCAAAACGAACTCGTAACTCAAAACACTCGTATCAATTTTCACCAGTGAAATAAATGGAAATATTTCTGATCCATTTAAAAATCAGGTATATTTTCTAAAACATTTCTATTTTTTGTATATTTGAGCGTTTCTTACAAGCAAAAATGCGTGAATAAACAAGACATTTAGTTTACAAACAATAAAAGAGAAAAACAAATTGTAATGAAATAAACTGTACTAAACCATGATAAGACATGTCATTGGCCAACTGGCGGAGTATATATATATATATATATATATATATATATATATATATATATATATATATATATATTAGTAGAGAGAGAGAGAGCGAGAGAGAGAGAGAGAGGGAAACAACAACTAGAACAGCAACCGCTAATCTAGCCTAGCAACGGCTAGGATACCGAAAATTAATTTTAAACATTTTAAATCATATATATTTTATATACTTTATATTTATATTGTAACATTACTTTTTATTGTCGATGTAGAACACGCTGATACTGTCCTGCCAAATCCATTACTCGTAGTCTTCCTCATATTTTTTAAAAATAATTCCCCACTTTACGGGAAACGTTTCGCCTTTTCAACACTGCTCTTTATACTTACTTTCTTCGGATCCACGGTGTCATTAAAGGAATTTTGCAAAATAACGTCCAAAAAGACACAATACGACAGAGATGCTTCCAGATCGAAGTGAAAACGTGTACTGCGAGTGGAAATACTTTCAAAATTTTTGCGATCGCAGCTCCGACGAGGGAATGCTTAACTAAAACCCGCTTGTATCTCAAAATTCAGATCGTATCCCAAGGCGAAAAATCGGCCGAAGTCTCAAAAACTCGTATGTCGGTACATTCGTATCTCAAGGCATTATTGTATAATGATACTTATAAAATTTGCAAAGATAGTTATTTAATAAGTTAAAATCGAACATTAATGAATGGTTCGTAAAATTTAGTTCTTATATCGTAACAGCTGGTATCCCCAAGGGATCGTTACAAGAATTAGCATAACGGCCCTACGTGTAATAGAGATTCGGGGAGTCGAATTCCAATTTCTGTGGCCTTCTTTTACATTCACTCTCACGTATATAACCTTGAGAAAGGAATGAATCCATCTCTTTATTGTTCTGCTATGGATTACATAAATCTCACTAGGAGAATAACATCTTGGATTTCAAGACCGTATTTAGCCCTGAAGATTCACATATTATGCAGCTAACAAAAGACTCGCGATGTTTACAATGATTTTGTCCTGATCCCGACAGCAATTGCGCAATTGATCATCAAAGGCTTTAATAATGATGCATATGATACGGATCGATATAAACACCCAATGACCAGAGATTATCTTACACTGAACTAAACATCAGTTCACTGCAATATACTTCGATCCTACAGAAATATTTATAAAAGCGAAATAAAGGATTTGATCAGTACTGTTCTTGCAAATAATTCTTCTGGAATCTTGGAGAAAGGTTTTAGATTTAACCGTTTGTTTGTGTACATAACAACGTTCTTTAGAGTTTTCGTTTTAACACTTGACTTCATACACTCGACCTATAAACGAGGAATAATTTAGCAAACTACTTATTTGAATTAACATCGGGCTTCTTTTCTATAATATATTATTAATCTCGAAACTAAGCCAGATTTTATTATGGAAGTCAATGATTTCAAAATTAAATTTTATTATCTAATCAATGTGTTCTTTCTATATCATTTCACAAAGTCAAAATGATAATGCCACCAAGACACTCGGGATTACTGTGAATGAAAGAAACTGAGACGAGCTTAGTGAAGTGATAGGACTTTAAAAGAAGAGGATCTAGAAAACAGAAGATGCCGATTGAGGGCTGCATTTAAATTTATGAAAATCGTATGTGGCAGGGAGGAAAAAGCTAAAGGGAGTATCACAGGTGTGATGTGCGAGAAAATAAACTGTTAGAATCAGGATATACCTATATCTATAGGAGGATTATATCGTGACATTGTCAGTTTCTATATATTCACATTAAATCTGTTAATAATGATTTTTCCTGGAGAGCCCTCTTTAGAAATTGTTATTCTGTTATTATAGAATTATTATTATTATTATTATTATTATTATTATTATTATTATTATTATTATTATTATTATTATTACCACCAATAATAATAATAATAATAATAATAATAATAATATAATTATTATTACTTCAAATCAGTTGTTCCCAAACATTTCTTCCCTGGGCTTCCCTGGAATACAAAAATTGTTCGCGCCTAACTAAATTTAAATGTTAAAAACTACATTTAAAAATAAGAAACAAAAAAAAAGGTGAAAGGAAGATAATCACTGACTCAAAATCAGATCATTATCATCGATTACTCTCTCCTTCAATTTGCAGACAGTAATGACTATATTCTTAATAATTTATATAATGCAAACATATTACAATGATAAACTCCGTCAATAATTACTTATATTTGTACTCATACATGAAATTACGAGTAATCCATAATAATATTTTAAATTTTGAAATCATATTTATTTTTGACATATGAATTTTTTTTAATCTGTTTTCAAATTTTGATTATCTTTGAATGATTCCGCGACCCCCCCACCCCCCGATATCCTCTTCCTTTGCTCCAATGAGGCGTGATGGAATGTTTGAGAACGATTGCTCTAAATGAATCTAAAAGATAGAGAGAATAGGAATGAATTCCATTAACAAAATATCGCATATTTTCTTATTAATTTCTACATTTATTGGTTTCATTGGCATTCCAGGACCTTCATCTTTCAGTCATCGATTTTTTAAAAATCTTTTCTAGGATTTTCGACATTACAGTAACCGGTTTTATCATTTCCCAGATACCTTTGCTTTCATTATATTTCTATTCCCAGAAACATGTTTCACTGATATTTAAATGTATTTTATTCATGTAATATCTGAAGAGTTTGGGATCCATTCCACTAACTTGTTGCCTTTGAAAACATTCCAGATTTTGCATTGCCTTGTATACAATTTAACTTTAATCTTGGTTTTGAGCAGCACTACTCAAAACTTTCAATAATTATCTACCTTTATCTTGACATGATAATCAAGTTTGAAGCCTTTATACTCTTAAAGCCCTATTTATAAATCATTTATGAAAAACCTTGAAACATCGAAAGGTTTGTATTATAAAGAACACCTGTGTATCTAGGAAATTAAATGGAAAACTAGCGAATTATTATCCCTTTTCACTAGAATTCAACTACCGGTTACTCTTACTTTTACATATGAACTCGCGACATAGCTACTTCCGAGGTTTGGCATGTTCCGCAAAGGTAAATGATTCATAACACGAGGATCGACCCCCCAGTGAGAGGCAAATACCGAGCTCAAAACATTAGAATGTATTTGCGGCAGATATTGGCGCATATTCTATAGTAACCTATTCCTATATTTATGTGTTTGTTCTCTAACTTTTAATCGATTTTTCTGCAATCTAAGATAATATTGTATTTTCTTGATAACTGAGAATAATGCCGGTTATTATAATACTGATATGGGAGGTAATTATGTATTTCTCTCAAGATAAATTGATTTGACAGATGCCAAAGTGGACATATGTAATTCTGGCGTTCATGGGAAGATAAAGGAATTATAATGAAAAAATAGATATTTTGAAAGAATATAAAGTGACAAAAATGATAACTTTCTGGAGGCAAACTGGCGATTGCATAAACGAAAATGGATATCAATTCAAGAAATGTTTCCAAAGAGATTTCTCATGGAATTACGTTGATGTAGCTCACGTGGAGTTGCTGCGACCGTTAAAAATCTATTTTAATGAAAAAGAAGCTTAAAAAATGTATGTTGGTCAATTCTAAGAACGCACATCTCCCTACAAGAATAACATCCAAAAAGATTGATGACTGATTATGAAGGGCTAAAGATACCATCTAAAATTTACACCTTCTAGTTTTTGCCTATAGCAGAGGTAAGGAAGTTTTTCAGAGATTTCTTCTTAATGTACATGACAGGGAGGCAACTGCACCCACTCTCTCTACATTCTTCTTCCAGACGACTTTTAAGAGAATTTGATTGGTTATTTTTTTTCTTATTTCGTCCCAAGTAAGGCATTAAAGCCACTAAGACGGAAAACGTTTCCTGAGAGTGATAGTAAAAAAAAAAAAAAAAATCCCTACAAGAATAATATTTGAAAAGATTGATGACTGATTATGAAAGGGGTTAAAATACCATCATTAGTGCGATCTGAAATTGACACTCACTAATTTTTACCTATAGCAGAGTTAAGAAAGTTTTTCAGATATTTCTTAATATACATGACGGAGGGAGGCAACTTTCCCTCCCCCTCTTTCTCTACATTCTTTTTCCAGACGCTTTTAAGAGACCATGATTCGTTACTTTTTATTTCACTCCAAGCAAAATATTAAAGCCACTAAGAAGGAAAAGGTTTCCTGATATATATATATATATATATATATATATATATATATATATATATATGAAACTTTTTACGAAGTCAGTTCAACTGATAATGCAAGAAAATGTTAGACAATATACTCACACCCACATAGACACACACACACACACCTATATATATATATATATATATATATACACACGCGCACACACACACACACACACACATATATATATATATATATATTATCAATTCAAACATTATTTTTAGTGCTTCTCCGTGTTTGAAATTGAATCCTCCTTATGTTTTGTTATTATTAAACAGCGTGTATTACATCGGCCGGCCTGCATATTCGAGGAAACTTAATAAAGAGGATGTGCTTTCTGGCGGGGTATGGCGTTCTGTGTGCCTGAGCTGTCTAAAGCACGTCATATCAAAGAGTTTCTCCAACAAAAGTGGATGCAGGTTCGTAAGCTACCGGAGAACATATTTTCATTATTAAGATCTTTTTTTTGATGGGCAGACCGCCCGCTAGATGTAATATGTACATTTCACAATAAAAAGAAAAAACGCTGCGTCAATTGCAAACACGAGTATACACTAAGAATAACGTTTGTAGTAATAAAAATATCAAATTAAAATGAATTCTTTCATTCCACACACACACACACACACACACATATATATATATATATATATATATATATATATATATATATGTGTGTGTGTGTGTGTGTGTATGTATATATATATATATATATATATATATATATATATATATATATATATATATGCACACACACGTGTAAATGTATGAGCAAAAATGCTTGTAAGCAAGGTACACTCTGTTTACATTTCTGAGATGATGTATTTTGAATATTTACACTATTTGCATGGTTCGAACTCCTCTCCTTTATCTTTCCTTTCGTATTCACGACGTTTTGGACGTTCTAACAATTATCACTTGAGGAAAGCTGGAGCGTAAAACGACAGAAACGTCATGAATCTGACAGGAAACTGTACATTTCGGCAGCAATTTTTCTTTCAAATACATTTTAAATCTTTTTAATAAATTATACATACACACACACACACACACACACACACACATATATATATATATATATATATATATATATATATATATATAAATATATATATATATTCTCCATCAACTTATTTAATTTTCTCCTGTCTTTATTGATTAGTGTTGCGATAAATGAATTTAATAATCATTTTACTTTTCCATTTCATTAACTTCTTTCTGCTTGCTTTCATCTTCTGTGCCATATAATTTTATCATTGGTCAAATATATATTTTTAAAAAATAAAATGAATACAAATATTATCTTACCAATGATATAAACCAATTTTTAAAAAATTCGATAAACCAGAAAAAAATTTTTTTTTCAAAAAAGCCTTTAGTTATTGATGGAAACAATTTTAAATGATTTACTCTACAAATTAAGTGAGGATTTTATATATTTAGACATTTCATTTTTCGGCTTTACAATCTGTCCTTGTGAAATGTGGAGTCAGAATCTTAGATACAAGTCTAATCTACTTTTGTGAAAGTTTTACTGGATATCCCACTTAGTAAATTAATCTGGTTTGCTGACGAAAAATTTATATAAACAAGAATGTGGCTTAATATCAGGTCATCCAAAAAATGGTCCATATATGGAGAATATTTAATGCAATATATTCAGCAATATACACAATCTTATATAAATGGGTAAAGTTTCTATTGCATTCTTCCTAAACAGAAGGCATAAAAAAACATTTAGTGATTTTGCGAATGTAGTGAAAACAAAGTCATTGACATTACAAACAGTAATAAAAATTACAGTCAATATTGCAAAGTGTTATCTTAAATAATACCTGACAATATCCGCTTTGATAGGTAAACGTTCCACTAGAAAAATAATCCTGCTATGCTTGATTTGAAGAACATTAGTCATCATGTTGGGAGCCTTTATTTGGGTAAAATCCTCTACTTATATTATTTTTTATTGAACTATTGATGTCATAGTGAATGGATTACATTATATTCTCTTATTAAATGCTATGCATTTATTATCTTTATTCATTAAAATATAAAATTCTTTATTTTTTTAAGATACGTCGTGATATACATCAATAGCTTTCTTTTTAAAATAAGTATTATTTAGCAATTTTGCTTTTATTACTAATAATATTATCTAATATATAATCACTGAAAATTATTATATTATTCTGTATATTTAATACATTGTATTTACTAAATTTGCTATACACTGGGGAGCCTAGTATATATATATATATATATATATATATATATATATATATATATATATATATATATATATATATATATAGTTGTATTTTTAAGCAGCAATCCTTTCTTTATGCATGTTTCATTAAAAACTACAGACAAGGTACAACGGTTAATTTTTTTTTATTTCATTTTTCTTGTGTTCGAACAAGAGCTTTCTTTTCTGGACATAGAGTGTGTAATAACTGTCTAAATGTTTATATTTCCCAGCACTTTCGGCTATACCTTTATCAAGGATGATTTGATTTTTCATCTTAATTGAGTTTGTGCGTTATGCATATATCTTAGTGTGTGGTAGGGATGTTTTTAATTTCCGAATACGGTTAGCACATTGTGGCTTTGTTCGCAGTTAATATTGTTAAGAGTTGGCTTTTTCTTTTTTATTATTAAAGCTTCCATTATTTTTAGTCATTTTTTGCAGGTAACTTTATATTCAATCGAGATAAAAAAAATAAAAAAAAGTTTCTCTTCAGAAATTACATATTATAAGTCAATTCATTGAAAATTGCTCCCAAACATGGTCAGATGTTTGTATTATGCATTTAGAGATTCTCGATAAATTAAGAAAAAGAACCTGCAATCTTATTTGTCCGGAGTTGGCATATCGGGTCCAATCACTTTCCTATTACCGTGATTATAGTTTTTGCTATAAATAATTTCATAATAAATTTTCCGATTAACTTTGGTCTATGGTACGTAGACTTCATGAATTTAAGTGCAGCACTAGATTGGATTGCTAGCTACATGAAAATGGCCAGGAACATCATGTAGAAAGTAGTAACGAGCAGGACGTCTCTAACATGGAATAGAGGCGCCAATTCTTTGATAAGAATGAAAAACGAAAAATTCACAGATATCATAATAATAGCTGAGTTTGCACAGGATGCCACGGGCATATCCAACTACGAATCAGGAAAACTGATTATAGGCGATGCAACACAGAGTTGATGGACAGAGTAGGTGTTTCAGCAGAAAATTGCTGCCACCCACGAATCTCGAGCGACGCGAGTATGGGTTCAGAAAATTTTCTATAATCGTGGCACCTCCAGCATTCTGGTATGCCGTGAAGGGATTTCAACGAGCATGCCTCAAATACCAAGGTATCTCTGAAGCCCATTATCAGGAAGGTCATGACCAAAATGAAAATAAATAACGTACGATGAACTCACGGGCAAGATTTTATTGAATAAAGATTTATTATTATTATTCCTTCTTAATAAGTAACTCTCTCTCTCTCTGTATCTGTCTCTCTCTCTCTCTCTATATATATATATATATATATATATATATATATATACATGCATACATAAAAACATATACATACATACATATATATATATATACACACACATAAATATGGAGAATAATTACACTGTCTAAAGCATTTAATTTTTAAATAGAGCTCAACAGAGAGTAGAGCTTAATATTATATATAACATTGTAAAATATATATATATATATATATATATATATATATATATATATATATATATATATATATATATATATATAATTCTGTGGAAACCTACTAAGATATTTAACTCCAATATTTGGGTTATTCTAAAATCCATATCACTTTAACAGATAAATACATCTAACAAAACTTTTCGTGCATTTATTATTTTTGAAAATTAAAACAAAATTCTCACTCGATTGAATTGAAGATGGACCGTTGCGTTGCGGCGCACGGCATCGCACTCCCTAAAGCATATATTTAACTGTCAATATATAGCATAATTTAAAAAAAATAAACATCCTTCACTCTACACCTATTTCACCTTAGTGCTTTCTCATGTATGAGAAAATCGCGCCATGATGATGACTATTTGAAACTGTCGATAGTACTTGTCATATGTCTTCCATTTGACATCAACTCCAGTATATAGATCTTATTATTCAAGGAGTTGATAAAAATTAATGTTAAGTGATTTTAGCATTAATTACATTAATATTGCTAATTAATTCTTTGTATATATTGTTTCTTTATGATATAAAATATAAACTGCAAACCGCAATATATATATATATATATATATATATATATTTAAATAATTTTTTTGTCGGACAAAATTTAAGCATAGCTAGGAATAATCATAATTTATATGGCATTTTAATGTATCTTAAAAACTAAAAAACTACCGGTTTCGTCCCAGACTTATCAAAATGGGCTATATAAAAAATAAACGTGTACATTTTATTTTTATTAATGATAACCAATGGAGGGAAAAAAATGAATTTCAAGAAAACTAGAGTCCAATAACATTCAGACCCAGTAAGCATCCCTTCTGTTTACAAAAGGAAGGTCCACGGGATCTGATATAGAAGGACTCTAGAACCTTGAGGTGACATGAGTAGTGAGACCTCGATAAACGGTCCACCCTAAAATCAAAGACCCAATTACTACTATTTATAACATGCTCTACAATTGCAGAGCCAGAAGTATTGGTTATTTGACTTTTCCTGGCTTGCGGATTCAAAATCCTGGTGGGTAAGTGTTGTCTTATTCTCTAATCCAAACGTTGGGGCGTCCTCCCTATGTAGTCGAGTCCACAACTACACTTATATTTATAAATCATCGAATATTATGATTGGGGAGGGGGGACATTCTTACGAATTTGAAGAGAAAATAGGACGGATAACAAATATTACCCGAACAATGTATGCGTTGAGCTCTCATCAGGAATTTAACTTTTTAAAAATGTATATTTAAAAGACCTTCAACAAAGATTGGGAATTGGCGCCACAGAGATACAAAGTACCGATAAAGGAAACTATATCATTTTAGGACATTCAGCAGTAGCCACAATCGAAGTTGATAACACATATAATGGGAAGGAAAAATACTGACATATTCAAGATACGAACATTCCACACTACTTCAAATAAAATTTTAGTAAGGAAAAACCCATCAGTACTAGAAAGAACGGTAATAGTTACTAGACTTGAATTTTATTAAATTTCAGCTAATGTAATACTGGCTGTTCGGTCAATTATAGCCAAAAGTTACCTTATAAAGAAACGGCTAATGTTACCATTAACGTTACTATTATTAATATGCCATTTATAATTATTAAGCAGTAAAGTAAATACCAATTTGAGATTTTCTATAAAATGCTGGCAAAAATTATCAACAACCGAAAAGAGTAACTAAAGATTTATTTTAGAGTTTTCCTTGATGTGAAACACAATTATTTCTTTGAAATTATTTTGTTGTCGTTTAAAGTCGATTAACGCTTCATAGTTTCTAGAAATGCGTTCCCGGATTCGTTGTATGGCAAACTGGAGTCAGCGTTGAAACAGACTGCTATTTTTAATTCTGTTGGTGTGTTTTTAACTCCGGCATAAGAAACATGGAACTTTCATGCATAAAAATATATTTCTTATTACGATAAATGTTATATTTTAGAGGATGCACAACTGAGCGAGTTCACTAAGTATTTATTTTCCTTTAGAAAAAAATATCACACTTTTCTCCTTTTACTTTGAACCCAAAGTCCTGAAGTCTTCTAAAAACTTCCTTTATGTGTGATGTGTGTTCTTCAAAATTGTCGCTCTTAATTAGAATGTGATCCAGATAAGCGGTCGGAAATTCTGGCCCGTGAGCATTGTGTCCATCGTTTGCTGAAAAATTGCTGTTACAACTTTTACACCGAATGGTAGTCTGTTGAATTTGTACAGGCCTTTGTGCGTATTAATGCAAAGGATTTTAGTACTGGCATTTGTAGATAAGCCTCACTTACATCTCCATCAACTCAATTTTACGTATTTTTAATCCTCGTAACTTTTTGTCGTCAATTTGTTGTGGACGAGGGGAGGATTTTTCTATTTCTTCTTCTCGTGTGAGTTCGAATCGCTCGTCGCCAATTTGTTGTGGGTGACGAGGAAAGATGTTTTGTTGTTTTTTTCTTCCCGTGTGAGTTCGAATCTTTTCGCCAATTTGGTGTAGACGACGAGGGAAAAATTTTTGTCGTTTTTTCTTCCCGTGTGAGTTCGAATTCTCGTCGCCAATTTGTTGTGGATTCCGGGATGAAATCCGGTCTCAAATGAATGACAAGCGCAGGAATAAAATATAGCAAATAAATGTATTGATGTATTAATACAATTGGTAATACGGTTAGTAGATCTAGAAATGCAGTTAGTAGAAAAATCATATATATATATATACAGTCTGGGAAATTCAGTATCGAACTATGACTTCCTTCTGAGTCTACGTGCTCGCAACTGTGACTCCTACAAAGCGGTTACCTCACACTCTCACTCTTTCACCGTATTACTGTATCACTCTGACTTCCGGGTATTCACCGGCAGCAGTACAAGTACACACTGAGCGAGTCCACAAGTATGAAAAAGGGGTGGACCCCTTAACAATATCTTAAAGTCGTTTGGTAGGATTTGGCTTGCTGGTCCTTTACGTAAGCTTCAAGGATACAGTCTTACAGGACGCTTATTTGATTTAATCCAGTCATACCTGTCAAACTCTGAAATGGTCACCGAAAACAGGTTCTCTTCCAGTTCCTTTCATACGAACGTTGGCGTTTCCCAAGGCACTATCCTAGGTCCTACACTGTTTCTGATCTTCATCAAAGATCTTCCTGATGTCATCTGTTATCAATTAGGCATCTATGCAGATGCATTGCAATTTACTATCTCAATATTAAATCCGGCATTGTTGACGAATATAAGTTAGTTGTTGGTCTCGAAAAGAACCTCCAAATTGTGGTTAATTGGGACAGGAAAAGGCTTGTAATGCCTCTAAAACGAAACTGATGCCATTTAAGGACCATAGAGAAACATCCCTATCCGCATGGCTGATGCTCAGTTTGAAGAGACCGTTTTACTGTGCCTTCTTGGTCTCAAGTTATCTACTGACATGATGTGGAACAACTACATTTAATCAAAAGCTTCATATATCGCAACTAAAATTGGTTCTCTGTGTCAGGTCAAAAGGTTTTTCTCGTCTGAGACTATCCTTCAAATCTACAAATCGTCTTTCAAATCTACAAATCGTCTTTCAAATCTTCAAATCGTCCTTCAAATCTACAAATTCATCCTTACATTGAATGCTGTTACCATATATGGTCTGCTGCCCATGCTTTTTATCTCGAGGTTCTCGACAAAATCAAATGACGGATATACAACATGATAGATCCTGACTTGAGGTCTCGACAATAGTCACTTTACCACAAACATGATGTAGCTTCCATCTGTCTTTTCTACAAATATTTTCCTGGCAATTGCTCTAAGCGAGCTATTTTCACTGGTGCGCCGACTGCCTGAATTTAAGTGTTCTACTAGGTTGGCATCCCCGTCCCACTCTTTTACTCTCGAAATAGGTAAATGTAACCGCCTCCAACAGCTTCTCTCTCATTTTCCGACAGTTGAACTCTCTTCCACTTACTTGCTTCCCTGATAACTATAATCTTCCTCCATTTAAATGTAATGTCAATCGATATCTTCTGATACCTTGACCTTGATCCTCGTCCTTCTTATCCTTTCCTCAAACACCCCTCTTCTCTCTTACTTTCATTCTCTGTAACCATTTGTGTGCTAGTGGCATTCCTGTCAAGGATACATTCAGTACGAACGAGTGGAATATGGAAGCATAACTGCAGAAGTTAAATAGCAGAAACTTTATCTTTTATAAGGAAGCATTGCACACAAATTTAAATTTTCTAATAGTTAAATAGCTATTTGCTAATAGAACTAATATGCTATTCCCCATCGTGAAAATGGAAGAGCACTTTCTACAAAAAAAAAAAAAATGTCAAGAAAAATATTATATTTAGGATGGAGGTTCTTATACATTTCTCACACTCACCAGATTTAGTAACGACAAACACTTTCATTTCTTTCTGGATCCTTTAATAAAATTCAGTAACAAAGGAGTTGAATACTGATTTGCAAATTTTTTCGAGGGAAAATCCTAATTGCTTGAAAACGTAAAATCTAAAATGTGACATCTCATTAGGGTAAAGCTGCTTACGATTAAGTGGATTTAATTTCAAGATCGAATTTCTAACATTTAGCTCAAACCCGGGGTTGATATGGATTCATAACTTTCCCAAATGTATTTTCGTATTAATGTAACTGACCCAATGTCTAATGTCGAGCCCGCTTTTGATAACACCACTCGCATATCACTGTAATAACTAATAGAATAGGACTATTATAAATATATTATATATGAAAGTACTCATAAAGTTAAAAAAAACAAAACAAAACACATTGATTACGACATCTTTCACCACAGTAGACAGTACACTGAAGTGTGTATAAACTATTTACTACTACTACTACTACTACTACTACTACTACTACTACTAGTACTACTACTACTACTAATAATAATAATTATTATTATATAGCACCCACTTAATAATAATAATAGTAATAATAATAATAATATAAAACCCGGTATGACTGAAGATATCCAGTCACCTCTTCCACGAAGGTGTCATGTGGCACACGGCCTTTTTAACGTGGGTATTCCTAGCCCGTGGGCTCGGCCAAAAATAGCCCATTTAACCCGCATAAACGGGCTCAGGGCCGGTCTACCTCCCCGAAGGAGACTCCACCCTTCGGCGTAGCCTCCTTCGGGTTCCTCCCGTCCGTAGGATGAGATTACAACCGTGCAGTCGTTCAAAAGTATGACTTTATGGGCCAATATCTGCATTGGAAAATATGCAACTCTTACTGGAAGGAAACTGTAAAAAAGTAGTAATAACCCCCCACCCCCGACCGAATTAAGGAGATAGGACCTGTAACAATTTTATGGGACCTTTACAATACAGATAGACAGAACAATTAATGGTAATAACCCATACATCATGATTAGAGACCGCAAAGCGCAAATATGCCTTCTTATGGACATGGCAGTCCCTGCAGACTGCAATGTATCTTTGATTATCTTAAAAAATCTCTAAAAATACAAGGACCTTGAAATCGAAATTTTTAAAACAATGTGGCCCACGAGGTTATCAACAATTCCAGTTGTAGCTGGAACCCTCGGATTGATTAGAAATCGAAATTTAAAAAATGTGGCCGACGATGTTATCAACAATTCCAGTTGTAGCTGGAGCCTCCGGATTGATTAGAAAAGATTCCAATAGACGCATTGAAGGGATTACCGTTAGCCTATGCCTTCAAAATACAAAAACCTGTACTCACATGTACAGCCTAAATCTTCCGAAGGGTTTTATCTAAGTAAAAATATGTAGTTTTATCTCATTTGAAAAAAAAAGTGCGCAGTGTAAAATCTCATGATGCCATTTCCGATATTAGAACTCTGATTGGGACGCGGAGAGTGATTAGTATGTATCAGAATAGTTTGTAACTCATTATTATCTCTCAGTTGCGTCTCTGTCTTTGGACAGAATGCGCTCAGTGGCGTCTTCTTCAAAGGACCGACTCGCAACTGAGGAACAGGCCGCGCGGTCTCATTGTACCAGAGAGAGGGATCGGTGTTTGCAACGAGGCCGACAGTTGCGGGGGCTTATGGGAATATTTGTTCCTCGCCAGGTTGTATACGCTCGGGATACCCACCTTAAAAATTGACCTATTGTCACAAGTCGTCTTAGTAGGGAAAGAGTAAATGCCTAAATTCTTCGTATACACCATAAATCAAAGGAAATAATAATAATAATAATAATAATAATAATAATAATAATAATAATAATAATAATTCCACTTCTAGTGGGAGTCATCGGATTGGTTGGAAAAGATTCCAGTAGACTAATTGAAGGGATTCCTGGAAGCCCATGCCTTAAAGAGATACAAAAAAATATTCTCACGAGTACAGCTCACACCTTACGAAGAGCTTTGTCTATGTAATTTTTTTTTCAGTGGAACACGACATGATTCCATTTCTAACCTTAGGTCCCTGGGCGGGACCCGGAAAGAAATGAGTACGTATCAGAAATCAAAGGAAATAATAATAATAATAATAATAATAATAATAATAATAATAATAATAATAATAATAATAATAATAATAGAAAGGAAAGCAAAAGAGTCTAGTTAAGGCTTCATGCTTAAAGGTATTGCATATAAAGAACAAACAGAACAATATTATAATAATTTATCCCATAACTTAAGAGAACATCATGAGATTAAGGTAAAAAAGGCTATTTTCTGTTAATATTTTATGCTTAAAATTTATTATTCGGGTTAGTTTTCTTAAGTTGGCTGCCTCGCTCAGTATCTTTCAACCGGTGGGATCATTGACAATATACGCGTCTATGGTTCATTGGATATTCTTAAAGATTTATTTTTACATTGATTGACCAGTTCTTGTTTAATCTATGAGAAGCGAATATTAAGAAGGCATTCTTCAAAAAGAAAAAACCGACCGAAAGATAGTAATCGAAATAACAACAGTGACAATAAGCATCCGATATATTTATCGAATAATGGCAAACATTTCAACCCAGAACTTCAAATTTTGGCTTTGGTGATATTTATTGTACAGTAATGTTAAACGTATTTGCCAAACTCTGCTGTCTATAAAGATACAGGATTAAAGAAAAGACTGGAATCGATAAGCTCTCTACCAAATTATATTCGAAATTGTATCGTATTAAGGACCAAAGAAATAAAATACTACCTTCAAAATGGCTGCAGCTGGTTCAATAAATGACATCAAACGAATCAGTTATTGGATAATCTAGCGCCATTGCCAATGACGGAGTTTTACAGAAGTCAGTCATGATCTTCCGAGGCGGAGGAATATAGATTTTGGACTACAAAATTCAAGATTCCTCTTGATAAAATCACAAGAAGTAGTCCCTGACAATGCACACAAAATACTATTTACATTCAGATCGGGGAGCAGGTATACTAGTTTGTCAATATTTGCAGATGCTTTTTGTCTTTTTTTCCCTGTTGCTCACATTCATGGCACGAAACAGTAGAACGCCAGGTGAAATAATTTAATTGCTTCCGCGTTTCATTCATAACGAGGTTCTTGCTTTTTTTTATTGAGTTTCTATATAAAAACTGCAGACGTGTCGGCGCATTATTTTTTTTTCATAGATTTCCACAAATGTTGTATCAGAAATCATTTTCTGCTACAAATGCCGTCAATACTCTAGGTTTGATATTTACTAAACGAAAATATGCCATTCGATTAGGATGCAGTTGCCGACAATGAAGATGATTTGATTTTCGATAAATAATAGTCACATAAATTTCACTTCAATATACAAATCATACTTTCTTAATCCATAGCTAGGTGAAGGATATGAAGTCATGCCTTTTCCAAGAGTATTTGCTCATGAGTGAACATAACGAACACCGACTTGAATTTGAACTCGGATAAGCGATTTCAAATTCAGAGCCACATTCTATTACACCACGCGCATATCCCTGCAATGACTAAAAGAATATCACTATTATAATCATAATAAATATGAAGCTACGAATAAAATTTATAAACTAAACATAAACACATTAAATAAAATGTTTCACCACAGCAGAGAGGATCTTGAAGTCTGTAGATAATATTTAATAATAATAATAATAATAATTATAATAATAATATTAATAATAATAATAATACTAATAATAATACTAATAATAATACTACTACTAATAATAATAATAATACCCCCCTTTGTTTAATGAATTCTTCGATATTTCCCCCTCCCAATCTGTAGTATAAGTCCAGCCTACCCCATAAAATTTGATAAGTATCTGTCGTTGGCGACGGAAAATTGAACATTTGTGGAGAGTCACTTGTGCCATGCTCCGAAGTTGTAAGAAATGGTAAATGTAGCATCTTTGAATGATACTTTTCCTTTAGTTTGATATGATTGTAAATCCTAATGACTCAAGTTAATTCCTTGCTTTTCAGTTCCCTTTTCTCTCCTCTAATATATTTTTTTTAACTTGTATTTCAAGTTTTAATCCCCAGACCTTAAGCGGACACCCGTGTCCATTTTTTTTTTTTGTTTTATGTCTATATACTGAAATCTAATTATCCCACTTGGAGGTGTCTCTCGGACTTATAGTAAGTTAAAACTTAGTATTATCTACCCAACTGAATACCATACACTGTTATGAACTTTTAACTTCGATATATTAATAAACCCACAATCTCTTTATCTGGGCTTGCTCTTGGACCTTCTTCGAGTCTCGTCCTAAAGCTGGTAATCTGAACAAAATTACCCCTTGGCGGTCAAGGTTAAAACGCATCTCTACCAATTTCAATGAATACGAATAATATCTCATACCGGATCGGCCGTCAACCGGGAAAACAAGGGCCGCGTCCCTCAGAGAGGAACCATTCTTAGGTCGAAAAGTCTGTCACTGGAACAAACTCTTCCACACACGAAGAGACACTAGGTCACCAAACCCGGATTATCGCCAACCTTGGACCAAGTGTCTCAATGCCAAATCGACTAGTAAAAATTAAACGAACGAAATGGAGCCGCGAAGAGTATCGACAAGTTATGACATCCTTCTTCACTGCACTCGAAAACCCAGCAAAGAACACCACCAATCAAACATACCAAATATGGAGAAATATGGTGGGAAATGATATAAGACCTAACCTCAATCCAAACATGCTTGCCAATGTCCGCAGAGATATCATGCGAAACAACAGACTCTCAAAGGCAGAAATAGATAAGATAAAATTAGATATAAGACAAAATACTATGACCCATCACTCAAACTCTGTTGAGACGAATGTTGAAATAAAGAATGCGACAGAGGATGAGGTGGACGCTAAAGCGAATGAAATACGAAATAATCTCCCAGGAAATGAAACCGAAGATTCTACCTTAGACACAACCTCTAGTTCTCCAGAAATTGTCACTGAAGATGACTCCAGGTACATTAATTTAGAATTCCTTGAAAACCACGAAGCTGAAATCACCGAAGCGAAAAATGACGTCATCCAATTACTCAGCAGAGGAACTTTCATACAATTGTCAGACAGAGACCAGCTCCCGAAAATCCATATGACAAATCCCAACAAGCATATCGTGAAAATATACAATGCTGCCCTGGAAACACTGTTAACAGATAAACCACCGGGAATCATAACAGAAGTTAACAACGTCATATACGCAACAGCTCTAGCAGCGACTCGGAAGCTTGGTGTCAAGACAATAAATAAAATTAACAGACACAGAGAACCAGCTTGGAAAACCAAACTTATACGAGAAATAAAACAAATCAGATGTGAGCTGTCTATATTAGATGAACTCACCAGAAACCCTAATATTTCCACACGTAAATCCCAAAAGATCAAACGGAAATATAGCATTAAATCCCTAATTGATATTCCATCGATCAAGGAAATGCTGAAACAGAAACTACAGCTAAAAGCACAGAGAACAAGACGATACGAGAAACGTTGTAGATTCTATCGCCAAAATAAAATATTCCGAACAGATCTTAAGAAATTTTACAGGGAAATTGGAAAAACACCTATACATGTCGAAACGCCACCATCGATTGATAATGTACAGACATTTTGGGAAAATATTTGGAGCAACCCAAAGGAATGTAACCCAAATGCAGAATGGATACGGCGTGAAGAAGAACGACTGCTGGATACACCTCTGCAAGAATGGGAAATATATATCCACAGATGATGTTAGGCAAGCACTAACGAAATCCCAAAAATTGAAATCCCCAGGAAATGACAAGTTGCCCAATTTCTGGCTGTATCATCTCCCATCTACCCATGGCATACTTGCAAAAACATTATCAACGCTTGTAAATAATCCCAATAAAACCCCGGAATGGGTTACTGAAGGTATTACATACCTCATACCAAAAAAAACTGAAACAGACGACCCGAAAAATTATAGACCGATAACATGTCTTTCCACAACGTACAAGTTGATCACGTCTGTACTGACGAACCGTACTTATTCCTTTTTCGAAACAAACAGCATTCTCCCGCTGGAACAGAAGGGATGCAGTAGAGGCTCATATGGCTGCAAAGATCAACTTCTGATAAATAAAATGATCCTGAAAAATTGCAGGAGACGACGCAGAAATCTCAGTGCAGCGTGGATTGATTATCGTAAAGCCTTTGATAGTGTTCCACATTCTTGGATCCTTAAGACTTTGGAAATGTACAAAGTCTCCCCTGTGGTATTAAACTTTCTAAAGCACAGCATGGGGATGTGGAACACAAAACTATACCTTAGGCACACCGGGGGCACTGCCATATCCAACCGTCTGAATATCCGACGTGGAATTTTTCAAGGAGACTCTCTGTCACCCCTTCTGTTTTGTTTATCCTTAACCCCTCTTACACATGAACTGAAAAACAGTAGCTATGGTTACAAAATAAATAAGAAAATATTCAATCACCTACTATACATGGATGATCTTAAACTCTTTGCCAAAGACGACAATGGGTTGAAAGGCTTCCTCAATATTGTAAAATACTTTAGTGACGACATAGGTATGGACTTCGGATTAGATAAATGTGCAAAAGTAACATTCAAGAAAGGTAGAATTACAGAAACACCCTCAATAGATTTAGATTTTGTCACAATGAAGAAGCTTATAAGTACCTAGGAATTAGCGAAGGAGATGGCATACAACACCCCCAAATGAAAGAAAAAAATAAGAAAAGAGTACTACAGGCGTGCACGTCTGATACTAAATACTGAACTAAACTCAGAAAATAGAATATTAGCGGTGCGTTACAGCTTTAATGTCCTTAACTGGACCATAGCTGAAATTAAGCGAATGGACGCCAAAACGAGAAAGCTTCTCACTTGCTATCGCATGCATCATCCCAAAGCTGATGTTGATCGTCTGTATGTGCCCAGATCCGAAGGAGGCAGAGGATTAGTTCAACTAGAACTGTCTTACAAAACTACAACAATTGGCCTCCAAGGATACTTGGAAACTACAGAAGACTGGATGATGGTATGCGTCAAGGAACATGAAAGTAGTAAGCGTCTTTACTCCGTAATGAAAGAAGCCAACAAATTCAAACTGGAGCTTCAAATGGGCGTAGAGATGCAACTACAGCACAATACACCGGCTGAAACTGCAAAATACTGGAAAAGATAGCAAAAACGAATGCAACGGACCAAATACAAAAGCGATGGCAAGATAAACCGCTTCATGGCCAATACTCCGCCCGTATCAAGCAAGCTGATGTAGACAAAACCCGTACCCATCAGTGGCTACGCAGTGCAGGGTTGAAAGCGGAAACTGAAGGTTTTATCCTTGCTGCGCAGGAGCAATGCTTGCTAACTAGGAATTATCAAGCACATATACTAAAATATTGTGTCAGCCCAAAATGCAGATTCTGTGATAAATATCCAGAAACGATTGATCATCTTGTATCAGGTTGCACGATGTTGGCACCCACTGAATATAAAACCCGGCATGACAGAGTGGGCCAATATCTGCACTGGAAAATCTGCAACTTCTACGGGAAGGAAACTGAAAGAAACTGGTACCAACACCACCCAGACCCGGTTACGGAGATAGGACCTGTTACAATTCTATGGGACTACACAATTCACACTGACAGAACAATCAAGGCCAACCGCCCAGATATTGTTATTAAAGACCACAAACAAAAACGGTGCCTCCTTATTGATATGGCAGTCCCTGCTGACTGCAATGTATCTTTGAAGATATTCAAAAAGCTGTCAAAATAGAAGGACCTTGAAATAGAAGTCTCGAAAAAGTGGCATATAGGAACATCAACAATTCCTGTTGTAGTTGGAGCCCTAGGACTGGTTGGAAAAGATTGCAGTAGACTAATTGCAGGGATTCCTGGAAGCCCCTGCCTCAAGGAGATACAAAAAATTGTTCTGACAAGTACAGCCCACACTTTACGAAGGGCTTTATCTATGTAATTTTTATTTTATTTTTTATTTTATTTTATTTTATTTATTTTATTTATTTTTATTTATTTATTTTTTTTATTTTTTTTGTTTTTTTTGTCAGTGAAAAGTGTCATGATGCCATTTCTAACCTTAGGTCCCTGGGTGGGACCCGGAAAGAAATGTGTAAACGCCAGAAAGCAAAGAAAATAAAAATAATAATAATAAAAATAATAATAATAATAATAATAATAATAATAATAATAAGAAGAAGAAGAAGAAGAAGAAGAAGGAGAAGAAGAATCTATTAGGTTGGTGCAAAAATAATGACATAATAATGTCGTTTTTGACTTTTTTTAAATGTCAAAAACGACATTATTACGTCATTATTTTTGCACCAACCTGATATATTAAGGTTATTATTATTATTTCCTGATTTGTGTTGTATACACATTTCCTAACGGGTCCCAACCAGAGACCTAAGGTCAGAAAAGCTTCATGATATTTTGTACTGATCCTTTATGTAAAAAAAAAAATAAATAAATAAACAAAGTCACGCTCGTTTTTTCATAGAGAAATATCTTATCAATGTGTAAGTTGTATTTTAAATGAATCGTTGAAGATCTTTAAAAAAAAATGGAAAATTAAAAAAAAAATGTAGGACATGAGAACATCAATCACTCCGGTTGTAGTGTGTGTCCCCGAATTGGTTGAAAAACGTTTCGATATTTTCACTTTCTATCTTCTTCTCTGACCTCCCCCACATGAGCTCACACACAGAATCAAAAGCCACAGATAAACGTCCTCTACACTACCATAGGGGAAATATGGCCACAGATACACCAATGATACGCAAAGCTGCTATCGTTTAAGTAAAAAGATTCTTTTTTGTCCAACTAGTTCTTAATTTAGAATTCTCATTTTGCTACACTGTTTTCCAAACAAGGTTACATAATCAAATCTTGGATAGAATTTGAATTCGGTAATCCAATATCATTTTCAATCAGATAACCTCTACACTAGGCGCACATCCGCGCATATATATATATATATATATATATATATATATATATATATATATATATATATATATATATATATATATATAGGTTGGTGCAAAAATAATTTCGTTTTCTCACATATTAGAAAACGAAATTATTTTTGCACCAACCTAATATATATATTTATATATATATATATTCAGTTGTACGAATGAATATGTTAGTTCTATGACTGATATTATTGAATGATTTCCAGTAAATATCGCACATCTATAATATATATAAATTATGCATACACACACATCTATATATCTATCTATCTATCTATCTATCTATCTATCTATCTATCTCTATATATATTTATATATATATATATATATATATATATATATATATATATATATATATATATATATATATATATATAAAGAACGGTATTAGGGGGAATCGTATGCTGCCTACTAATTCAATCGCATGTACACTCGAAATCTAAACTAAACATAAGAAAAACTGTTACTACTACATCCAAAACAATGAAAGACTTAGTGAGTACTAAACATGGTAGATGATAGTCAGATTTTGTGCATCTATATCTTCGTGTGAACTTAATTTCGAGACTGACCACAACATTGACATAAAAATGCTACTGTGATTAAAGGCGTAAATAATTCACTACGGCTTCAATGACTAGAGAGTGCCTTAAAATAGGATGACAATATTGTCACTATACTGTTACTTATAACAAATTTAAGACAAAGCAATTAATTAACAGTCAAGAAATTTATTATTAAAATGGTTCTGGTTTATGACAATTGAATTCTATGGTAAATTATAGCAAATTAATTACCGTTCCTTTTCTAACACGAAACCCCTTGTTTTAATGCTCTGCATTTTTATTATAAGTAACTGTATAGTGACTTTATGACCGCCCTGTATATTGCTGGATACCCATTTCCGTTCATACATGTCTACCAGGACCTCGCCCAAACCCTATTATAGACTCCAGCTCAATCCACAGAGACCACTGTGTCCTATACTGAAATTATGCTGAGCGGACATTAGCTACTGTTTCTGGAAGTGGACGCATAATCTAGCGTGATCAAACCTTGGAACAAGGCTTAGTATACTCAAACCCTCGGTGACTATGATTTGTGACTTCGTATTAGTCACAACCACCTACCGAATTTCACTAACAAGCTTTGTGTTAAAACGTGGTATGGTTTTCAGACAATTTCCAAAAAATGCTGCACACTGGGATCACCACACCGAATCAATATAATTACATCCCCGACAAATCCACCATGTGAAGAGTTGAACCCGTGTCTCATTGTCAGAAATCGAACGTTATACATGATGATGAATAGTTGTCGGCTCATTAAAGATGAATTTCAAATGAAATTCCTACGCTTGTTCGTTGGAGCTCAAAATAATGAGCAGATGAAAAAAACTTGCTCATTTGAGCTCAAATATTGAGAAAATGATCTGCCTATATCGTTTCAACCGTCTCTTTAAAATGTATATTACGGACGAACTGAATGAATCCAGTGTGTCAGTTCGAAGATATCTCAGTGTTCACAATCAAAACGAAATGATACAAAGGAATAGTGTAACATATTGTTTTGTCTTGCGCAGACGTTTTATTGATTTTTGCATGAATCCCTTCTACAGTATCAGAGTATATAATTAGGTTTCATGTTGAAGATTTATCAACGGATTCCTCATAAGCTGTCGGGCAAAAGCGAGGAGCATTATAGTGTGAGTGTTACTAAGCAACCAGAGATATATTGACAATGACGATATGCTGCAACAGACGTCATTATTTATTTTTTCAATTCATTTGCTGCCTGTAATAGAAATACCGTGTCGAGTAATTTAAATCTTGACGCTAAGTATTCAAAATATATTTACAATGATGCCGAATAACGATGAGACGAGAAAACCGTGCTATGGAAGACCACTTAATTACACAATCACTAACCGCAGAAACATAGGTACATCTAGTATCCTTAAAGACTTGCTCGGTTCTTAGAATCAAATATTATTGCTGTTATTATTTATTTTTCGAAAATGCTATCTACCCTCAGAATGGGGACCATCAGAGCATTCTTAAAAGTCTCATCTTATAATCTGTGAATTACGATTCATTATTGGCAGATCCAGCTTTATCTACGAATATTTCTCGAATACGAAGGCAAATAGACTTAATACACATTGTTAATAAACAATGGCACGTTTGATATGAAAAGGCCACTAAAGTATGATGTAATAAAAGTGAGAGCTTAAAAGATACTTTAGAAATTATATATATTAAGTTGGTGCAAAAATAATGACGTAATAATATCGTTTTTTGACGTTAAAAATACGTCAAAAAACGACATTATTACGTCATTATTTTTGCACCAACCTAAGATAATTCTAATGGGTCAGAGAACCTGAAGATCCGTTTAGTTGAAAACTTGGTAGGTTTGACTGGCTTATTAGGATTATCTTATCTTATGTACATATTAGGTTGGTGCAAAAATAATGTCGTTTTCTCACATATGTTACGACATTATTTTTGCACCGACCTAATACCATATATATATATATATATATATATATATATATATATATATATATATATATATATATATACTATTTACATTGTACGGACTATCGTCCTAATCTTTGGTGCCATATTTGTCACAACGTTTCGGCCATTTTATGCTTCGGCCTTCTTCCGTTGGCTGGAATGTTGATCTAAACCCTTTATTTCGCTCGCTAGAGTAGATGGCTCTAGTTCCACATGACATCTCTACTAGATATCAGTTAGCAGTTATCTCCTGTTAATTGCCCTCTCCATGTTCTCCATCGCCTTATCCAGGTTTTGAAATGACACTCTTTGGGTCCTGACATTGTATCTACCTAACGCTTTTATCCACTATGCCATGTATCCTATCCTAAATACACAAAATTGTATTTAGCAAAGGTTCAAATTAAAAGTCGCATTAATGTCTGACTCACATTTATATAAATAATAACCAATGCATATGACTGGACAATTTTAAACGCCATCTTATCAAACAAATTATTGTATGAACGGTTTAAGGATTTGCCTGTGCCTAATGTTATACTAAATATCGTCGTATGCTTTGGGAGCGGTGGCAGGAATAAAACAGGGTAAAAAAGCCGCTGATAACTTGCTTCAATATATGAATACGGTGCCACAATACCCTGGTGTCACTTGTAGCAGAATAAGCCACTGGGATCAAATCAGATATAATTGCAAACTGACTCATGGAACACAGTAATTAGTTTTGTGGATTAAATTAACTTCCACAATAACTGACTTCTGGAATCCTCGAGAAGACATTTCGGATATGCTGGGAATTGAGATTTAATCTTGGATATGTAGCCAATCAATCTAAGGTGTGGGAGGCTAGAATAACAGCAGGGACCCAAATTTCGAAAAAGTTCTTGCAGTGGTTGTAAAATGAAACAAAAAATGATTTTATCCTTGTAATATATCCAAATAAATGAAACAATGACGCCGTGTTCATGTATGCGTATATATATATATATATATATATATATATATGAACACGGCGTCATTGTTTCATTCATTCATTCATTCATTATATATATATATATATATATATATATATATATATATATATCAGGTACGTAGCGTCAGGATAGCGTCTGAATAAAATAGATCAGCAGTTATATATTCCCTCTGCGGCACAATATTCATCTATTTATTGTGCTTAAAAGGGAAAATATTTACAGACGTGTCTGGTGTGTGTATGTGTGTGCATATATATATATATATATATATATATATATATATAATATAAAATATAAAATAAAATAATAAAAAAGAAAAAGTAATTAAATGTATATATATATATAAATATATATGTACATTTAATTACTCTTTTTTTATTCTTTTATCTTTTCTTCCGAAAAATCTATCCCCTTGCTTTTCTAATTCATATATATATATATATATATATATATATATATATATATATATATATATATATATATATATATATATATATATTATTTACATTATTCAGACTATTGTCTTCATCTTTGTCGCCATATTTATTACAACGTTTTACCTGTTACACGCTACGGCCTTCTTCATACTCAGATGTCCTCAAGGACACATGGCAAAATGGATAAAGGCGTTAATTAGATCCAGTGACAGGACCCAAAGAGTGTGTGTTCAATACCCGATTAAAAGCAGTGGAGAACTTTCAGAGGGAAATTGACAGGAGCTAAGTGATACCTGACTTCCATTAAACATGTCTCGTGAAAGTAGAACAATCTACACCAGTGAGTGAAATAAATGTTTTAATTCGACATTCCAACCACCATAATTGACAAGAAGGACCGAATGAAGATAGTTGATGCGTACAAACAAGGTGATGGAAAAACCCGGTACGAATTGTTACAAATTATCAAATCAACCATTCGCCCTTGCATGGAGTATTGCTGCCATATATGGTCTGGAGCCCCTTCTGTTTGTTTCAAGGTCCGTGATAAAATCTAGAGACGGATATGCAATGTAACTAACCCTGATCTGGTATCTCGTCTGCAGTCGCTCTTTCACAGACATGCCGTCGCCTCCCTCTGTCTTTTTTACAAATATTTTCACAGTAACTGCTCCGAGGAGCTGCTTTCGCTGGTTCCCAAGCTTCATGAATTTAAGCGTTCTGCTAGGTTGCCATCTCGCTCACACCCTTTCAGTGTCGAAACTGTTAAATGTAGCTTCATGCCTCGAACCTCTCGCCTGTGGAACTCTCTCCTCTTTTCCTGTTTCCCTGTTAGCTATAATCTCCAACTATTCAAATGTAATGTCAATCGACGTCTCCAAATGCCTTGATCTATCCCCTCTCCTTCTCTTCATCCTTTCCTCTATCAGTCCTGTTTGCTCTAGCTCCAACTCTCTGTAAACCCTTGCATGCTAGTGGCTTCCCGCCTTGCTTGGGTTGAAACGCTTAAAAAAAAATGTACAACGGGACTTATTTTTTTGAGAATACATTAATGACTGGCAGAAAACTTTTAATTTCCGCGAGAATGGAAAAGAAAAATTGCTATACATTATCAAAAAATCGTGACTTCTCGACAAAGGACATTGTCAATGATGTAAAGACATCTGAGTTGAATGTATCAGTGAAGACAGTCATTAAAATGACTTCAAACCTGTCGCCAAGATAAACTCTCTTGCTTAGGGCTAAAGACTTAAAATGCAGATTAGATTAAGCTAGAAGCCATTTAGAATTAAAAAAAAACACGAATAAAAATATATACCCTCCATATCATTAAGCGCGCAGATGGGAGCATTCTGATCTGGGGATGTTTACTGCATTTGGCCCAGGAGAACTAGTGACAGTACAGGTTATCATAGAGCAGTATTTAAATATTCTTAAAGTTAATATTGAAGGTAGTGTACGAAAACTGTCTTTGGAGCGACATTGGACGTTCCAACATGAAAACGACCCGAAAAAAAAACGGTACGAATTGTTACAAAACACTTAGATTACATCAAATATAAGGTATTTGAGTACGAGATCAAAGTCCTGACCCATTGAAATTTAAGGGACATATTGCGAAAAAAATGTAAGAGAAAGAAGTCCTTCAATATCTCAGCAACTAGAAGCTATTGCTTAAGAAGAATTGAGCAAAATACCCATCAAAACATGTAGCCTTCTTGTAAGGAATTATAAATAAAACGATTCAAAGGCAATAATAAAACTGAAAGGTTACACAATTGATTATTGAGGGAAGAGGGCCAGAGTATCTTTGTCCTATGTTAGATGTTTTGCTGGTCTTTTGTATCATTGTTTGAGATTGAAATAAAAATTTTGTTTTCGGTGCCATTGCACATTCATTCAAATCCATTATTTGATAATTTGGGAAAGATAACCATGGATTTCTCATGACAATTTTAGGTATTACAGCCTTATTATTAAATATGGAAGATAGATGTGAATAATTCTGTCCACACACACACACACACACACACACACATATATATATATATATATATATGTATGTATGTATTTAAATCGATATGCAACTTTTATATATATTATTTATACATTATATATGTGCAATACTTTAGTAGGATTGATGTATATATATATATATATATATATATATATATATATATGTATATATATATACATATATGTATATATATGAACTTTTATGTATATTATTTATATATTATATATGAGCGGGACTTATTGTAAAACGCTCAATATCAGTGATAGAGCTAACATATTTATTTGGATTGATGTATATTAATATATATATATATATATATATATATATATATATATATATATATATATATATATATATATATATATATATTAATATATTAATATATATATATATATATAAATATAATATTAATATATATATATATATGTGTGTGTGTGTGTGTGTGTTATCTGTTTTTGTGTGTGTGCGTGTGTGTATTAACCCCACTCATCGTCATATATATAATGATGAACAAAATGGTGAATTAAATGACTATGATAAAAATGAAAACGGGGAGGTACACAGCAAACATGGGATCATAGTAAGAAGGAATCAAACAAGGACTCTGGTAAATGCTGATATCAATATTTAAAAAGTGGTAAAAGGATGGGCTAATGCGTCCTGTGCGTGGATTGAAGCGTCTATCCTTGTAATTATCTAGACATTGCAATTCTTCATTATTTACATGCGGTATTTTCTCCTCGTCTTTGTTGTTATTATCACAATGTTTCGACAGTTGCAGCCTCCGACCTTCATGATGGGATTTCGAACAGTATGCTTCATGTAATCTATGCGTATAGATCCTTTTCGGTCTTTTGACCAAATAGACATGAAATCTTGTCTAGTCCTTATCTTGCATTGTTCAGTTATTTCTCTCCCCCTTTTCCATAGAATTTTGGTCTGAACTACCGGACTGAGGGATTGAACTCACAATAACTATGTTAATTATTATATTAGCATCCGTTAGTGAAATTAGTGACAAATTAATTGTAACTGCCGGCAGACTTAGACTGCATGGAAATTGGCCGAGCAATTACTCAAAAATGACTAAATAAGAAGTAGATGAGTTATTCCTAGAAAGGATTAGCAAAAATAATTCTCTTCTCATTTTCCATTTCCCTGAAGGTTACCCGGGTCGACAAGCAAATAATGAAGGCCGGAGGGTAAAAAAATGTTTTACTAACAACAAAGACGAATATAATTAGGTTCCAGGATAGTTGCATACTGGACGTTTGAGTTCCGCTTAATTGCGTTCCTGACAATAGAGTCCCTAGACATATGCGTCCTTGGATATTTGTTTACCTATGAGATTTGTTGAAGCTTTTAAATGCAATTACCATAAATTTTGGAAAAAAAAGCGTAGGTAGTAATGGTAAATTTTTTAAAAAGTCGTAAAATAAAAAAAAATTAAAAATTAAAAAAATTAAAAATTAATTTTTGTTTTTAAACAAAAATTAATTTTTAGTAAGAGATTAACAGTGTTGCAAGATCACTCTACACATCGAAAGTAATGTTTTGGCTTCATCGATGCTTTTCCTATGTTAGTAGCAGCTGTAATTTTCCTTGTCACAATTATTTTTCCAACTGTGTTTGATTTTCGAAACTTGGGAAAATAAAAAATATAATCTATAAAATCCAGAATCTATTATTAGGTTGGTGCAAAAATAATGACGTAATAATGTCGTTTTTGACGTTAAAACTACGTCCAAAAACGACATTATTACGTCATTATTTTTGCACCAACCTAATAGATGTCTGTGGTAAACTCTGCTGAAGTGAACTGAAAATGCTAGCTTAATTTTCTCTTGCTTTAAAAAAAGAAATTTCTCTCTCTTTTTTATTTATGGAAACTACCTTTCTGCTTGTTTAGAGTAAGTTATTGATGCGCAAATTTCTATATTAAACAACACTTAAAAAATGGTAACTTCAAAAAACTATCAGAGGTACGCAATTATCCAGAGGTGCATTTCTCTAGGGAAGCAAATGCCCTTGACGCTACTGTCAATCCACCTTATAATTATGCACATATTTAAGGAGGTAGTAGTAGATTAGTACCTAGTTATAATGATATTGTACTAGGGAGAATCGAATTTACTACCCGTGAAAATATATTTTAATTAGCTTTGGCGCTTAACCGATCCAAAATCTATATATTATTTCTTATGCCAATTAACTTCAGGATAAAGGCAATCATGGATCTCTCTGTATATACCGTCCTGGGTATGACATTAAACTACAGCCGCGTCCTGGGTAAGACGATAAACTGCGTCCAACAGCAATGCCTCTGCTCTGGAGGTTTTAAGGAGCGTGGAACCACCTCTTAATTCCTAGTGTTCCCAGGTCCACCCTGACCCGGGGTGGTAGCATCTGTTATAGTCCCAGCTATAGGCAAATAGCTAACACCCAGACTACATCCGCGTCCTAGGTAAGACAATAAACTACGTCCAACAGCAAGGCCTCTAATAATACGTTTTTGAAAAAATAATGTTGGCAGCTGTGCGGTTTTGAAAAAACTAATATTACCAGCTATACCGTTTTGAAAGAATTGTGTTGCCGGCTATACGTTTTTTGGAAAAAATGATATTACCAACTATTCGTTTTTGAAAAAGAATAATATTACCAGTTATACATTTTTGAGGAAGAACTATTAACAGTAATAGATTTTTGACAAAAAAATTTTACCAGGAAAAAAAGGTTGTCGGCATTAAATAACCCATTGAGGTTGATATGCCGTAAACCAAACCAAACCAAACCAAACCAAACCAAACCAAACCAAACTTCTCTCTATATTTTTTTATAGTAAATTGCCTTTTCCACAGTCTTCAATTCAGGTTTTTCCTTATAATAGTACGGGTGCTACATACAACTAGAGAGAACAGCTTATCTTTCTTTTTAACCGATAATGGGTACTTATTTTACAGTAAGATTCACCCTGTAATCCTGAGGCCATTCGTGATAGAGGACTGCATTAAGGGGCAGTTTATACAGATAGAAGTGGGAAATAATAGTAAATCTAGACTTGAACTTGATAAGATTGTAGTGATCGGGGAAGCCTCCTCTTGGGTGTCTGTTCGACAAAGCAGTTGTTCGTGTGGAATAAGCAAAAAAAGACTTATTCATAGATTTCCCAATAGCCTTTGTCCGAAAGTAATCACAGCTTAATAGCGCGGAATCTATTGGTAGAATATACACAAATAGCATTTGTTTTGAGTTATCGAAGGACTAGACATATTAAAATCTGAATTAAAATAAGCTCTAACCAAACTGAAAAGAAACAAACAGCAAGATCAGACGGAATCCTAAGAGATACGGTCAGCCTGAGATGATTTCGGCATTGACAAGATTACAGTTATGATAAATGAAATATACGACAGTGGTGATATAACGGAAGACCTAATAGATCTATTTTCATTGCCTGAAAACCAAAGTTAAAATGAATGTCAACCCCGTCGGACAATCGACTTAATGAGCCATAAAACAAAATCTATCGAAATTCTGATTAATATAGCTCCCAGCAGAATTAGACTTGAAATAGGACAAGAACAGTACGGGTTCGTTAAAGACACGAGAACGAGAAATGCAATATTTATGCTCAGAATGATATCAAAAAGAGAAATACATGCAAAAGGATGTATATCGATGGTTTATAAATTATGCATAAGTGTTGGATAAAATATATCACAAAGAATTATTACAACTGCTGCATAACCTTAACATATTTGGTAAGAATATTAGAATACTGTAGAACAAAAACTGCGAGCCTTCTGATTGCATACGGATAGCAAATGAATTCAGTAATTGTACAAAAACGGAAAGGAGCGTATGACAAGGATGTGCCTTCTCACCGGACCTATATAATTTATACAGTGATGAGATTATGAGAGAGTTAGAAATCACATAAGGGTACATTACTAGTGGCAACATTCTTAATAATATAATGACACAGATGACACTATATTGATAGCAGACACAGAAAGAGAACTAAAAGAGCTCCTACAGAAGGGAGTAAAGAAATGTGATAAGAAAGGATTAAACGTAAAAACGCATGGTTTTCAGAAGGTGAACAGTCCAAAATGAAGATAAAAAAAATTGATATACCAAAATAAATCAAGAATTTAAATAACAGGGAAGTATTTTAACAAAAGTCGGAAGCTGCAACACCGAAATCTGAAGGTGCATTAAAGTACCGAAAAATGTCTTCCAAAAGCAAAGCAACATATTAAAAAACCGAAAGATTTCGTTAGAAACAAAGAAAAAAGGTAACCGTTATATTATATCGTTCCTCGTGTATGGCAGAGAATTTCTTTTACAACTTTACACACAGACTTAGCTTGTCTGCAACCTAAATTATTGCTTTGATCAATGATGTGAATAAAAACATCCTGTTGTGCATGCTTCATTTAGCAATCTTACTAGAAATGGTAGTTGTTTCATATAAGTAAAAAATCGGCATCCATTGATGGATCAACCAGTTCTAGTTTCAGGTGAAATTTATTAATGTTTCAAATAAAATAATTTATCAGGTTTTCCAGTATCAGTTATCGATCTTTCCAGATTTGATTTGAGTTCCGTCCTTTCTTGGGACCATCTCAGGTATTGTGGAAGGTCTTCTACAATTTAATTGTTGCTGTTGAAAATTCTCCGGTGAGGTGGATTTCTGCTATCTTGTACTATTATTTGTGATTCTCTAACCACAGGCTAAGGAGTTCGAAGTACTATTTGAGATTTTCAGGCTTCATTCACTCGAAATCGTTTTAACTATTAATCTGAGAAAGCTGTTTTTTACAACTGGTACTTTAGATAATTTTAAACGTGTTTAGCGCCGTGCATCGGAATTCATTAGAAATGTTTGATCTGACGAGACTATGTAATATCATTATGAGACATCTAATGAACACTAAACACGTAAGACGTTGTGGCGATCTATTGACTTGCCTCGAGGTAACCGACTGTTTGAAAGATGGCGTGTTTTTGTTGTGTTTCTTGATAAAATATAGAACCCTCTTTTAGCGTGTCGGGACATGTTTGTATCCGACAAAAATATATGGAGAATCCCGAGGTTAAATGACAATAACAGATGACAAATAGAGCCGCTTATATATAGACAAAGAGAGAAATATGAGAAAATACTGTAAGAAACTCTTCGTTCACGCCCCCCCCATCACACACAAAAACAAGTTTTCTTGCCTTTTTCCTGTTATCCATAGTGAAAGGTATTAGGTTGGTGCCAAAATAATGTCGTTTTCTCACATAGTAACATATGTGAGAAAACGACATATATTTATTAGATGTCAATCTGAGGACAGTACAAATGATTCAGAAAGAGTTGGATGAGTCTAATAGTGATTACGAAGGCATTGTAGCTCAGAAAACTCACTCTGATCTTTCTGATAAGAAAAGAACTCCCAAATATTTTGGTGAGGGCCTCGGACTCAACACAGTGACCTACATCAAGTGCCTTGAGGAGGTAGTGCTTCCCTGGGCCAAGAGGGTAGCTGCTAGAAGACACTATGTCTGGCAACAGGACTTTACACCATGCCACCCAACCTAATAGTTATGTCATATATTTTATGTATCCCTATTAGTAATAAACTCGAAGTAAGATAAAAGTTGTGGAGAGCCGTGATCGCTCACGTCACCAAGAAGGAGATTGATTGATAAGCATGGTGCGTGAATTTTTTTTGTTATTTTATTTTCTCACATACTTTCATTTAGAATTCACTCCCTAAAAATTTTTGACAAGTATGGATGCTTTTGTAGCGGATGACATTACTCAGTGACTCTTCAATTGCTGTAACTGAAGTCGATCCATATTGATGTCTTTAATACAAACCCACAATAATCACGACTAGCGAGATCGTAATTGCCTTAGATAGGAATCGCCATATCTCTTTATGGCGATAAATCGAATAATTCTTAATGACATGCCATGGTTTTTCACTAACCTGTCGTTGAAGATTGGATAATGTATTGTACCAATTGACAAAAAAAATATGTATTAACAAAAGTATGTGTGTGTGTGTGTAAAATTAGGAGAATACATACGATTAAAGACGACCGGAGAATGTCCATGCCAGATTGAATTTCCAGGTGTGTGATCCCGCTTTTGAAAAAGGGTAAGGGTGTTGGGTGGGACTGAGATGATTGCAGGCCCATAACTCGGCTGAACACAGAGTTAAATATTTTTCCCAAGATCCTGACGAAGAGGTTGAAGTCAGTTGTCGCGAGTTTGTTGGGGACAGAGCAGACTTGTGCTGTGAGGAGACAAACACTTCAAAGCAACCTGCATCTGATCTGCACGATCATAGATGGTGCAAAAGAAGAACGAGCCGCACTGATCAATTTTCATCAGCGAAGATATTTGACAGGTTCGACCATCAGTACTTTGCTGCTGTCCTGCAGGCCACCTGATTCGAACCTGACTTCCGCAAATGGATAAGCCTTAGGTATCAACACCCCACCCAGTGCTGTGTTATGTCGTTAAGTTTTATGATGTTTAAACATTATTTATGGTATCCTCAGGATTATTGTATACGCGCGTAACGGTTATTCGTGGCCAAATGGGATTGGCGTGGCCATTTTTTTTTCTGTTAAGGTCACACATACTCTTGTATAGAGATGAATTCAATTTTTCTCTCCCCCAGGAAGGAAGAAATAGAGGAGCAAACTTAAGGATCTTGCATTGATTCGCAAATAATGTAAAATAAGGTTAATTTTGAATTCAAACCTATAATTGATAAGAAGAACGCAAATACACTTTGCTTGCATCGGGAAACCGAAGCAGCAGAAAATCCTATGTAGCGCTATGTTCTACAGGAGAGTTTAACGGGCTACGAACGTAAAAAGATAAATATTATTCAAATGTGTATATTGATGCCTCACCACAGCTTCAGATGGATCTAATCGTTTGAAAGTATTTATTAAATAAAATAGAAATATTATGGAAACATTTTGCCAGTATGATATAAATGTATAATGAATGTAAAATTCTAGCTCGGATGTACAGAAGAGACAAAGAGATTCATACAGTTCGGAAAACAGTAAAAATCGAAATGTTTCACGATTACTTTCATTTTCCTCCAGTCAAGTAAATACACGAAATCTAGTGATCCTTCTCACTTTGAAAATATCTATATGTTTAAAGTCAAAATCGTTTTACATACACAGATTTCTTTCCAATTTGTAGGAATGTTTCGTCAACTCAATGATACATTTGTTGCAATTTTGTCAGGTTATTTAAAGGGATAAAATATATTTAGTTTGTAAGTTTGTTTTGTTTTGTTTCGTTTTTCAGCATATCAACGTCAATGGGTTATTTTGTGCCGACAAATTTTTTTATTGCTGGTAATATTTTTTTCCAAAAATGTATATCTGTTAATATTTTTTAAAATATATTGCTGGTAATAATGGATTGCTGGTAATAATGGATTGCTGGTAATAATGGATTGCTGGTAATAATTTCTGGCAAGTATTTCTGATATTAAAACTAGGTACCTCCTCTATTTCGGCATAAATTTTCTATATTTAAGTTTAAAATGAATTTTTTACAACGAAAAAACATTCTTGAAGATTTCATTTTACCTTTAATTGAAAGGTTAATAATTAAATTTATGATTTCTATTAATTAGACAATTCTGGTGTATTTCCGATAGAAACTATATACATTTGATTGTGAAATTTAATTTCAAACTTTTAAATTTTCTTAAAAACGGCTATTTTCTTAATTTTAAGAAATTTGTAAACAAACACAAATTTATCGATTTAAAAAATATTTTAAAAAATTTCTGAAACGTTATTTTATTAAGATTAAAAAAATTAAAGTTAAAGTAATCTAATTTGAAAGAAATATTACTTACATAAGAAATAAGTAATCTAATTTGAAATAAATATTACTTACATAAGAAATAAGTAATCTAATTTGAAAGAAATATTACTTACATAGCATAAAAAAATAATATACAACCAATTATTAACGATCGGTCCTGTTCATCCGATGCAACTATTGATGGATTGTTGAATGACGAAGCGATGACAGCTACTACGGATGACCATAAATGACATAATTTTTAAAAATCAGATGTAACGGTTTTTTGATGGGCTTTTAGTTACCTAGTAATTGTTAGAAATGAACATATTTTCCGCAATTTTTATTGACTTAAAAAAAAAAAAATATCATGATAGAAGTAATTTAATAATTTATTAAATGGTAATTTTATTATTATTTAATAAATCAAAATTAAATGTGACTTTACAATCCAATGTATATAGTTTATGCCTGATATACACCAGAATTTTTACCTAATGGAAATAATAAAATTTAATCATTAAGCTTTTAATTAATTCTAAATTTATGCTAAAATAGTAGAGGTACCTAACTGATTTATATATTTTTTTATATATTTTTCATTTTATTTCAATTATTGTTATGATAATAATTTTATTATTGAATTTTGTTTTACTTACAAATTTACTAAAACTTTTATTAACCCAATAAACATTACTGAAAAGAAATTGCTACTATGTGTAACAAGGAAATGACTTTCGGGAATATTTTGTGGCCCTGAAAAGGCCTTTTTTTGTTTTTCTTCTGTTGCCTCTTCAATCATCTTAGCTGGGCTAATCAAAATGCAAGTCCTGCAGGAGATAGTCAGCGCCAATTTCACATTTGTCAAGTTGACAATAGTCAGCTTCATCATTGAGATATGAAATCGTATAAAAAGGATTTGCATAACTAATGATGTAGCCAACATATTCACGGTTTACACCATCAACTGTTTAAATGTGTTTGATTGTCCTACCGACTATCTCCCCAGTGAATATTTCATGCAGGACTTCAGCTACTCCTTGTTGATGATACTCCTCCAGCAAAGTACTTATGGATGCATTTTTCAGTCTTTTCAAAGACTTCTGAATCGAAACTCTCCTCCTCCTTTCAGTCTGGACTGCCCTATCTTTGCTCTTCTTATCAACTTTCTCATCAACCATTTGCTGTTGCGTTTTCTTCAATGCTGTATATTTTCTGCTATGAACCATTGCCATCTGGAGGTATTTTTGGAATTGCTCAGCATCCAGACCATCGATGAATTTTCTTACATGATTCCGCTTGGCCTTGATGACATCGCTTATGCTGGAAACATAAGCATTAGGCGCAAGCTTCTTTCTTTCACAAAATTCCCCGATTATGCTTTTCGCTAGTATGGTGTGTTCCCTCACAGATGTCAACAGTGATGGAGATGAAGCCGCTACAGTGGTGAAGGATTTCTGATACTGCCTGTTTAACACCTCAACAATCCCTTTCAAACAGGCAGTCATCATTTGTCGAAACAGGAGTTCATTTCTGGGAGAAATCAATAGGGAGTTTCTTACAGTGTTTGGTATTGGATTTCCAAAGAAGTCCTCTACACAGGCTAAAATAGATATTGGGTCCTCGCTGAGTACCTTCACCTTGTCAATGACCCCTTTGATTATGTTCATTGTGTTGATGGGGTCATTTTGAGTTTCAGTAGATGTATAGAAGGTACTCATCCAAGGTCCCAAAAGCAGCTTCCCTATGATTCCCAGCACTTGCAACTCAACAATAGCAGATTCTTCCATAATAAGTACCTGCAAACTGGAAATGGTCTCATTTGTTGACGGAACCCCTGAGACAAATTGTTTGCGCTGTGCGAAAATAGGGAAGTAAGTTGCAACCAGATGGAAAATTATATGCAAACGATTCCCTCGAAATCTAGTGATTTGGGACAATGAAAGCCCTTGTTGTTTAATGAATGCTTTCATGTCATTTATTCTCCCTAATTTATCATTAACTCTGAGTGAATTCATTCCCAAAATAATTCTCCATGTTAGGCACTCACTCTCAACAGATGATGTACAGGTCTCACAATCCCTCAGGGGTTTCCTTGTTCTTCTTGTAATGGGTGAAAATTACAGTATAGTTCCAAAAGCTTAACTTGCCACTCCTTCTCCAGTAGCGAAACTGTAGAATGATTAACGGGAGCATGTCTGTCAAGCAGCATTTAATTTTCGAAATTATTTTCTTGAAACTGGCATCCACACTTTCGCCAGTAGATAGTGAGCCCACATTGGCTAAGTTGTTGATAGAGTCCATAACATGCTGCTTGTAATCCATGGCAGACCCCCCTAGGAAGACGTTCCAACGACACAAGATGAGAGGATGTTGGGGTGGTCAAAACTACACAGTTCACGTGCTGTCCATCTTGTGTCGTTGAATCGAAAACTAAAGTGCAGTTTTCTGAGCTTTCCACTGCATGGAACGTCTTCATATCTGAGAGGAGGCCAAGCTACCCCACCATTCTATATACTGTAGTTAATCTTTTTGGTACAATCTCATCTTCCAGTGACAATGTCTTCAAAATATTGTTCACAGTTTCTGGAGTCCTTGAAGAAGGAACTCCAGATAATATGCAGTCATAGTATAATTTTCTGATTAAAAATTGATTGGAATGTTCTGGTTTTTTTCAGTACTTTTAATTGTTTTTTAAGTAATATTATTTTTTCATTTTTTTGTTGGAGTTGTTTTTTCAAAATTTTTATTTTTTGCACTTTTTTTTGTCACTGGAAGATGAAGACTGGGAAGAAGTTTTATGCAGACTGTAAGTTGCACCCAATTCTGAATTAGAAGAAAGTTGTTGACCAGCAGCAGACAGGGTTTCACTAGCAGCAAGCAGGGTTTAACTAGCAGCAGATAGGGTTTCACTAGCAGAAGACAGGGATGTAACAGCAGCAGAAATGGTTGCAGCTGCAGCAGAAATGGTTGCAGCTGCAGCAGAAATGGTTGTGCAGGAAGAGAGAGTCAGATTTGCTGCATATAATTTTTTGATAGCATCAGATAGGGATGCATCTGAATTCGATGTACTTGCAACTGGAGTGGTGGTTGAAGAGGCAGTAGAAGACGGAACAGTTCGAGTCACAACTTTTCTACATTTTAGTGGGAATTCAGAAAAGTTAGGCCCTTTATTCCTGTTCTTGTAAAATCCATAATGTTTTTTAATTGAATTAATGGAGATTACAGGGAAACCGTTCTTGGCATTCTCCAACGTGGCCCATTCTGCTACTTTCTGTAGTGTTCCATAATTACTGAAAAACTTCTGAAAAATATGTCCGCAGAGAATGGCTTCTCCGCGTTGGATACTGCTATAAGGTCTCAAAATCTTTTCTGTTCTCTCCATCTATAATAAAAAAAAATTAAAAAATAACGTAATTAAGCAAGAAAAAGAACGCATTGATTTAGAATTTTTTTTTAAATAAATAAAATATTTATTCAGTAATAGTTAATGAACTTTAATTAACATTGACTAAATTAAAAAATATGCAGGAAATAAAGTTTAAAAATAACTTAAATCAATTAAATATTGTTTTCAAAATCATAAACGTATTTCTTTAACTGTCATTGAAAATGGAATGAAAAAATTACGAATAACAAATATTTTTTCCTTCTGAAAGTTTTAAAAAAAATATTCGATTTGAGTATGACTCTCACTAATAGAAATAAAATACATGAAATAAAAATATTTAGTGAAATAGTAAATGAAAAAAAGAAAACATACTTTAAGATTTAAACTTTAAATTTTACACTTTTACAGCTGATAGGAAAATACAACTTGTTAGAAAAAAAAACTAAGAAACGAAATGTTATGAAAAGGCCACGTAAAGGGACAAAACTCACGTGACCTTTTTATAATAATGGCAATTTCAATAGTGATTTTCCAAGCGTAATCGTAATCGTAATTGTTCAATGGCAATTTCACTATACATTGAAATAAGGAATGTAATAAGTAAAAAAATACAACATAAAAAATTATTTTTAAAAAAAGTAGCTCAACTAAATTTATTAAACTTAGCAATTTTAACTCGTAACTTTTTTTCCACTTAATTACTACATCACCTCGAGGAACCCTCCTAATACAGATCTTTACACGATGTTAAACTATTATAAATTATTATAATTAAAATTTCTTAAAAAACGAAAAAATTCTTGTAAAAATTAATTATTCATCAGAAAAAAAGTATTTCTTCAGACAATAATGTCCTCAATATTACTTATTTACAAAAGCAATTAAAAGCTTTTCTACTTAAGTAATATCATAGTTTTATTGGATTCATTATTTTTCAATTCACAGCAGATTTTCAGTTAGATAGCTCAAATTTGAAAAAAAAAAGGTAGGTTATTTACCATCTCCAAAGACGACTCCTTTTAACAACAAAAAAAAAAAAAAAAAAAAAATTCAGGAACCAAAAAGGTGGGGGGTAACATATTTAAAAAAATATATTTTTTACCAAAATTTTCTAAAAAAAATATTTCAAAAATAATGTCATTCATTTGTGAATAAGTCCTGAAAATTTCATTAAAATCGGACAATTATTTGATTTTTACAAGAATTTCCAAATCAATATGTTTTCAACGGGAAAAAATCGCAAAAAAAAACAATGTTATTTTAACGTCAACGCGATGACGTAAACAAAAGACGACTTTAACCAAAATTTCGAGCGTGTTAGAAAATATTGAAAAATTTCAAAAAATAATTGAAAAATACTTTTTTCTTTCATTTTAATAATAACATAAGCATTTTGACGATAATACTTTTTTTTCTTTAAGTTTGTGGCATTTTTCATTTACGTTATATGTTTTCCCGCGAAAACAGTGGACATGGCTAATTAAAACCTATTTTCACACTCTACTAGTGATTGAGCACAGTCTTGGGGGTTAACTATTTACCCATAACTGGGACACTAACAGGTGCTATCATCCGGGTCAGGGTGGACCTGGAAACACCAGCAATTAAGAAGTGGTTCCACGCTCCTTAAAACCCCCTGGCCTTGCTGTTGGATGTAGTTTATCGTCTCACCTAGGATGCGGATGTAGTTTATCGTCATACCAAGGAGGGTTAGATTATGAGAAGGTTTATTTTGAGATAATAATGATTTACGGATAAAGTCCTACGAATCAGAAGTGGATTAATACATTTTCTAAAGGTATTTGTGTCTAAGTGAACAGAATGAAGAAGAACCCGGATGTCCGACTTCAAATTTCCAGCCCTTATCATCCATTACACCACCGCACAACACCTAGTATTCCTGTGGTCAACCATCTAGGAACCAGGAGACGTTTTGAAAACGTTGAAAGAGTGAGGGATCTCTAAGTATCTTTGCTTTTACAGACTAACCAGGTCTAGCATACAGAAATAGAATAAAACCTTAAAGTGGGGTGTATTACAAAAGGTATGTTGTAGTTGTACCATTGAATGTTCTGGAAATTGAGACTTTGTTAAGCGTTTTCATGAGTCTCTTCTGACAACTACGCGAAGAATTCACGGAGATCTTTACGAGTGATATGTTGAGGACATAGCAGAGAAGCGCATAAAAATAAACGACATTTAAAATCGAAAGAAAAGAAGCTTTCTATTTATTTTCTCCAGAAGACGGAGGAAAATTAATGCAACTGCTAGGTTATTTTGAGGAAAAGATAGTTCTATAAAGCGATACATTGTGTGACATATATTTGCGTCACAAAAGCAAACCAACAGAAGGAATAAACTCTACGACAGTGTACATAAATACCAAGATATAAAACGCAGGATATTTTGGTAAGTTAATATCAAGACAAATAACCAAATACTTGATGGATATCTCAAGTTAGTACAGAAATAGTATACACGACAACATTATTGGATTTGTAAGATGAAGCATTTGGTGTTATGTTGTAAGTTTGTCTTTAATCTGAAAGAGAAGTGATAAGTCAGAACTAATATTCTTAAGTGAAACTATTGGGGTGTCCTTCTTGTTATGGGGTCCTCCCCTTTTACATATAAGTGGACTCGATCAGAGTGTTACTTGAACTGCTGCCGTTAAATATCCACAGTCAGTCAGAATATGGAGAGATATTGGGAGAGTGAGCATAGATTGTGATTGAGTTGGAGGTAGAGTAATAGTGTGAGGTAACCGCTTGTCAGTTACAAGCACATAGACTCTAAGGAAGTCCTACTTCGAGACTATATCTATATATATTATTATTACGACTAACGGCGTTCCTGGATTTACTAACAGAATTACCCATTGTATTATTGTGTAAAGGCATTTAATTTCTTATCTTTAAATCTTGCGTTTGTCATTCATTGGAGACCGAATTTCATCTCGGAATCCACTACACTTCTTAAAGTCAAGGCTTTTAACATGTCTTGAGACTTCCCTGCTTTTGATAGAACTATTATAAAATTTGTGCTCCGTGTGATGGGTATGGGAGAAGATGGCCTTTGACTTCTAAAGGGAAAATAGAGCTAAATAAATTTTCGAAGAGTTGAGCTTTATCTGACGAGGATGAAATAACCTAAGTGCCAGATATAATAGTAGGCACTGGCATTTTGCGTCTATGTAAAAATTTGTTTAGATATATTCTAGAAATACAACCACACACACACACGCATATATATATATAATGTAAAACAACAGCAAGTCCTACTGCTATTAAGCTTCAAGTAAATTGAGTTCTCCGAGCTGCTGCCATATTTCGTATAGAGAAAAACATTAACATGGCCTAGAGGTAAGACATCTGACTGATTTCAAATCAGTTCGGTTTCGAACCCGGCTTGAAATTGGATGTCCAACCATACTGAGGACCTATTTTACAGCGGAACGGTCTGTCTGCAGACGACTATATATACATATATATATTAATTGATTAATCGAGTCTGATAGAAACCTCAGGCCGTTTCGTCCTATATTTGGGACTCATCAGCAGTGCGCATCCACTACCGAGGGAATCGAAACCCCGACAGTTAGGTTGGCAAGCGAACACTATACCAACTGCTCCGCCGGGCCTCGGTGACGAAGAGATTGCAAATCAGACTCTAAGAAGCGCCGCTCACTCCCACATTCCGTGGTGGAACTCTACTGAGATCCTCTCTGACCATAGGACTGAGCCTCCTGGAGCCACGACTACTCTCACCAAGCCGCTCCAACTGGAGCATTAGAAGCTGGTTCAAGCGATGATAAACATACATAGTAATGAGGAGGATTTGATAATTATATTAATTGATTAATCGAGTCTGATTAGGAAGCACTGGACCGCCGTTTCGTCCTATATTTGGGACTCATCAGCAGTGCGCATCCACTACCGAGGGAATCGAAACCCCGTCCAGTGCTTCCTGAGGTTTCTATCAGACTCGATGAATCAATTAATATAATTATCAAATCCTCCTCATTACTATATATATATATATATATATATATATATATATATATATATATATATATTATAATAATATTTTTCGTTTAAAAATATGATTCCTTCGCTACATAAGAGTTCTCATGTTTCAAAAACGGGAGTCGAAATCATCCAAATAATTAATAAAATTAAGTTGGATTGAGGTGTTTAGTCACGTTTCATCTTCAAGCGAAATTTTAGGAATAAGCTATCTCTCGGTTTACGTGTATTTTTACAGAATTTGTTATTGTGGGAGTGGCTATACTATTTTCCTTCTTTAAGTGGTCAGGGAGTTAATTCTTATCAGTAGATTCATCATCCTCTGAGAGGTTTTGCTAAGGTTGGGTAGGGTATCTATTTCAAGGCTAATGTTTACGGTCATCCTTTAGTTGGTTCCCAGTGAAGGCTATTTTTATGGCGCGCCTACAGTCGTTATGTGTCTGGAGAATTGTCTTTTATTATTGTCTATCTGATTATCTATTTATTTATTTGTTTATTTAAGTGGGTGTTTAATATACAGATCGCTTTGCATTGAATTTCAGTTTGTTCCTAGCTTTAATTGAAAAGCACTTTCCCACTAATAGCAAACTTAGCAACATCTTTAACAAAAACACATTGAAACTGAGTTACAGCTGCACTGAAAATATAGAAAGAATCATAAAAAGACACAATAAGAAAATCCTAGAAAAACACGCATACCAAAACAGTAATAAAACACATAAACTAAAACTAGATAAAAATAACGAAAAATTATGCGATTGTAGAAACCCTAAAAACTGCCCGTTGGAAAATAAATGCCTCACAAAATCCGTGGTATACCAATGCACTATCTCATCCATTGAGAGCCCTAACACTGATAGGATATACATAGGATCAACAAAGAATAGTTTTAAAATTAGATGGAGACAACACAAGAGCTCTTTCAACAATATTCAAAATAGAAATCAGACATCTCTATCCCAATATTTCTGGCATCTAAAGGAAACGAATAAAACACCAAAAGTAAAATGGAAAATAGTAAATAGAACAAGAAGCTGTAGAACCTGGGATGGCCCATGCCTCTTAGGCTTACAGGAAAAACTACACATCATTAAATTCCTAAATAATGAAAAATTATTAAACCATAGGCAGGAGTTAACGGTTTTTTGCCGACATCAACAGACTTTCGCATTAGATAATTAGCATAAAAAAAAAAATAAAAAAAAAAACATAGCTAAGTAAAATTCTAAAAAGCTCAGCCAAACCCTTAAATAGGAAAAACCCTTTTTGTCGTCGTCAAAAAAACTAAAAAAACAAACTGAAATATCCTTCACTGGGAACCAACTAAAGGATGACCGTAAACATTAGCCTTGAAATAGATACCCTACCCAACCTTAGCAAAACCTCTCAGAGGATGATGAATCTACTGATAAGAATTAACTCCCTGACCACTTAAAGAAGGAAAATAGTATAGCCACTCCCACAATAACAAATTCTGTAAAAATACACGTAAACCGAGAGATAGCTTATTCCTAAAATTTCGCTTGAAGATGAAACGTGACTAAACACCTCAATCCAACTTAATTTTATTAATTATTTGGATGATTTCGACTCCCGTTTTTGAAACATGAGAACTCTTATGTAGCGAATGAATCATATTTTTAAACAAAAAATATTATTATAATATAAGCTCTACTTCTGTATGGAGCACTGTTTTTTAAAAATAAAAACAAAAATACTAAGGAACCCCGGATTATGCACCCAACGTGTTCTCTTCTATTTTCTGCATACCTGCACAAGGATACATATATATATATATATATATATATATATATATATATATATATTTTTTTTTTTTTCTCAATTCGTTGTTGGAAAAATTTTACCTGATGATCCTGAATCCTTAAAAAAGGATTTAGGTGAAATAAATTATCGTAATGGTACCTTAAAGTGGTTTGTTTTTCATTACACACACACACACACACACACACACACACATATATATATATATATATATATATATATATATACCGGGTGTAAGAGTAAAATTGTTAAAATCGTGTAACACTATGCGATAAATTTCCATTCTACATGACGTTTAGTATTTAAAACACCACTAAAATAACCTAGAATTTTCAGCTTATCAAATAAGACATCTTGACACCATTTCTCGTAGGAATTACTGAAAACCCTTTTGAGTTCTTCAGCTAGAAAGAGAACAGGTTAAATGTTTTTATGTGAGACTTAGTGTCTTCCCAGCTGAGCAATGATAAGAGAAAAAAGATTTTCAGGCCTTCAATAATGGTACCAATACTCATACTCTAGGTTCCATCTTCAAAGTCCCTTCAAGAACCATCAATAGAACAGTGAATAAATCTAAAAAATAGAGAACAGTAGACTGAAAAACTGGATGAAGAGGTCACTACAGCAAGAGGGGTCATCATTTCAACCTTCAACTAAATAAATTCTTATTGTTCAAAGTAGACTCTAATAGTGTTAGAAAAAACTCGTAGAATATCAGTAAGATATTTAATCATTTCTAAGATGCAATTGTTCAGATCTTAATCTAACAATTGGGCAATTTTGCTGTTACACGTTATGTTTATGTGTGCGCGTGTAAAGTATATATATATATATATATATATATATATATATATATATATATATATATATATATAATTCCGGTCGAATCATTTACATTCACTTTCGTGCTAATACCTTTTAGAAAGGTGTGAATCCTCTTCTTCTCCATCCAGCTATGGGTAAATAGCAGGACAGATTGGGTTCTATAGCCTTGGATGGCAACTGGTCTAGGAGAAGGACAACTCTGAATTAAAACCTGCGGAGGGTCGTTTGGGGACCCTGTGGCACTTAGTGCACCAGGTCTCTGTATTCGGCCCTTCAAAAAGTGCGGCTGGTCCTGCACGAAACCTTCACCACTATAATCAAGAGTCGGGGGAGTTGACTATATATATATATATATATATATATATATATATATATATATATATATATATATATATATATATATATAATGTATATAATGTACCACGGATTTGCCTATTTTATGTTGTTAATGACTAATATATATATATTTCCTTACTTTTTCTAAAAATCTGATCTAGAAAGAAATTATAACCTCTATTGCATTAATCGGTAAAAATAAAATATTCAAAGTTGGTTCATTCATCATCAATGTGTGTGATGAGAAAGTAGTTACGTTATTTTTTTTTTACTTTTTATTTTTGACCTCCAGCAAGATGATGATTCCATAAAGAAATAGTTTAAGCGACGAAATTATAGAATTTATAAGATGATCCATTTGGAGTTATGCTGTAAGTGTGGCTTCAATTTGAAAGAGAAATATTAAGAATATCTTCCAGATAGCATTGGTAGAAAATGACAGACAACATATTATGGGATTTCACTCTCCAGACACATCTTGTCATTGAAACTCGAAGACACGACCGTGTTGTGATCGCTAAGGAAAGTAGCAAGTGTCAAATTATTGATTTTGTTGTTCTATACAAGAGTAGAGTAAACAGAAACTGTAAAGATTGACAAAATATGAGACTTGAAGTTTATGGAACATAACTGATGAATACATTTCTGTGGTAATGGCTGCACCTAGAACAACAAGAAATTTGAAAGCGTACTTAGGGAAAATTTATATTTCGTCTAGATTGCAGGCATCTAGAAATTTCCCATTTGCCTAAAGGTACACTATTTACATTATTCGGACTATTATCCTCATCTTTTTCGCCACATTTATTACAACCTTTCGGCCGTTGTACGCTCCGGCTTCCTTGAGGTGGTTGGAATGTCGAACTGAACCCTTTATTTCGCTCACTGGGGTAGACTCTTCTAGTTCCACGTAACATATTTTAATGGATGTCACTTATCAGTTATCTCCTGTTAATTCCCCTCTCCAAGTTCTCCCTTGCCTTAACCGAGTATTGAACTCACACTCATTTGGTCCTGTCACTGGATCTAAGCAACGCCTTTTATCCACTGTGCCATGTGTCCTTGCCTAAAGTATACGTAGAAAATGAGGGTGGCCCGTCTCAGTGTAAGCGGTGTGTTGGGTCTAAGCTGTGATGTTTCGGGTTCTTGAAATTAAAGGTTACAGTTCATCTGAACATTTGCCATACAAATAGCGAGAGAGTAGAATTATTTTAGCAATGGGGAAAAGGGTTGTATAGTTGATAATAATTAATCACCCATAAGGCCGCGTATACGATTTCTATCAAAACGGGAAAGTGAAGACTGGGCAAGCCAGACCAGATATGCCAGCAGTATTTTCGGCTCTTGTAAATATAAAAGAGGATTCTGGGAATCGACCCTTTTTCCCAGCTTCTTTTTTTAGCATGGATTGTATGTACGACTTTCACTTGAGGTATATGCCAGGCTTAAGTCTCAATAAGACACCCGTTCATTGCGATAGCAAATATTCCGGATCTTGTTAACCTTGAATATGACCTGTCAGTTTTTCTCCCCATTGATTTGTTAGAGCACGATAAAAGGACAGATCAGCTACTAGGTTGTCTTGAATTTTAGAGTTGCGCTCATGTACCGTCGTATCATCTGCATAGATATCCATAAAAGAATGGGCTATATTCTCAAGTAGGTCAACAATGTAATACCAAAAGGGAGTTGGACAGAGAAGGGAGCATGGCCAAACGCTTGCATTGATCTGATGGGCCTCGGAAAACAAGCCATTTATGCCTTCCTTCAAGATATCCACACATTGTCAAATACCTGCGATATATCTAATGCAATCAGCCTCTTGATGTATTTATTGTTTTATGCCTCAATGAATCTGTGATTAATGAGAGGATAATGCAGTGGAACTAGCCGATCGAAATCTGTATTGTTTGTAGCTCCAGAGGTTGGAGTGTTGAGGAGATCAACGCACTTCTTCTTCAAAGGGTTTGCTAATGACACTAAGAAGTTTGATGGACTCTATTGAAACGGATATGACAGTCTTGAAAGCAGGTTATAGACTTGACACATTCCATAGACAGTGAAAAGATTTCTCTTTCAGGTAGCGGTTAAAAAATTTTGCTAAACTTGGAGATAACTCAGTTCAAATATTCTTCAGAACAACAACAGGAATTTTGCCTGGAGTAGTAACCTTGTTAATCTCGAGGCACTTTATGAGTCTTGAGACCTCCCGGGCTGTGATAACAATGTTACTAAGTTTGTGCTACATGAGATGGAGAAAACGGGAAGATGATCATTGACAAAGTTCGTTGCAAAAAGCTTTGCCTTATCTGATGAGCTATATATATATATATATATATATATATATATATATATATATATATATATATATATATATATATATTACAATGAATCATTCATACAAAAAGTAGATTAGTAATGTTAATGAGATAAAACGGCGAAATCCATTCGCAAACAAAATTTTAAAAGTGCATTAACCCATAAATCACTCGCTGAATGTTATGATCCTTGCTTTTGAAAATTATAAGCTGTATAAGTTCTTTCTTTAATACGCACGTACTTTCAACTGTACATTCAGTCATCTTCAGGCATGGAAGTTATTTTGTTTTTGGCAAAATCTAGGTAGCATCCGAGACGAAAAAAATTAAATGCGAATCGAAATATTTTTTTAAATATGTTATTGTTAACGGATACAAACGGTTATAAATCAAAGTCGCAATGCTTAGGTTGAATTTTTTGAAACTTTGAGAGAGTGCGTTTTTTACTAAATACAATTTGAGAATTGTTTATATCATTAATTTTACTAGTCTACGTTTTGTATGAATGATTCATTGTAATATAAATTGAACTGCACCAAATATTTGTTATATATATATATATATATATATATATATATATATATATTGATAATCTTAGTGGTTATTATTACGTCATTATTTATAATAAGATAATCTTAGTGGACATTATTACGTCATTATTTTTGCACCAACCTAATATATATATATATATATATATATATATATATATATATATATACACACACACACACACATATATATATATATATATATATATATATATATATATATATATATATATATATATATATATATGTAAATTTCCAAGAGGACAGAATCCAGGGAGAGCTCAATGTCCATGACAGAGTAAAAATATATTAAAAAGTCTTAAACACTAATATTACATGCTTATAATTTATTACATTGGAATCGTAATTACGATTCAATTCATCAGAACTACAAATTCAAATTTTTGTATTTCTAGGTCTGATGAATTGGATCGTAATTACGATTGTAATGTAATAATTTATAACCATGAGATATTAGTGTTTAAGCCTTTTTATTATATATATATATATATATATATATATATATATATATATATATATATATATATATATATATATAGTGGTGGGAAACAAATATTCTCGCACAAATGATTAATTTATTGTATTTCCCACTAATGAATAAGAATGCTTTTCATATAATTTACTACACAGATTTAAAATAACTAAATACGCATATAATACAGAAAAAATGATTTAAAATAAATAATTCTGATATATCCATTTAAATAGAAGAAAAGCGTATTCGTACTAATACAAAAACAGAATACATAATCTTCTTTTAATACTTTGTAGAATAGCCATTATTCATTTCTACAGCAACCAATCTCTTCATGTAGTTATCAAATAATTATTTGCAAATTTTATTTGGTATTTTGTTCCATTCATCTTTGTATATGGTCTTCAAATTCAGAATAATTGTTGAGGATCTCTATTGGATTTGAGTTTTCAAATAATGCCCCAAATTCTTGATTGGGTCTAAATCTGGAGACTGAATTGGCCATTTCAGGATATTGACATGATTTTCACCACGCCATTTCTTTGTAGATTTTGCATTAAGCTTAGGATCATTATCTAGCAAGATCCAGTAACCTAAGTTCCAGATATAACAGTAGGCACTGGAATTTTGCCTCTGTGAAGAATTTGTTTAGATCAAGATTTTCAACCGAAATCAATAAATTTGATATGTCCAAGCAACTCATTTTTTGGTTTCGTCTGTCCATAATACTCTTTCCTAATACGATTTGTCCTTATCATTATATTCAAGAACGAATATCAACCTGTCATCTCTGCGTTTTTTCATTGCTTATTGTCCGTTTAGAAGCACATATACCTGAGGAAAGCAAGTCACCCCGCAAATCTTGACGAGTAACCATTGGATTTTGTTGACCTATTAATTTCCTCTAAGATCTTGAAGAAATCATCCGTAGAGACCCTGTTCTTTGTTTTTCAAAAGTTTTGGGTTTTATACCTTGCAATGAATTAACTAATGGTAGTTAGTGGAATATTAAGGTCACCTGAGATTGTCCTGTATCTTTTATATTCTTTCCAGGGGTTAGCAATCAGTCCTTTTTGCGAATTTTTTCAGTTCTTTACGTCTTGCCAAGATGGTAACTTTCTTGCACGAATATCAATTGCAGAATGTTCTGTCTGTATATTTAAGATAAAACTAACTACTGATATCACTATTGGAACATTCTAGAATATACTACTTGAACAATCTATAACATACTGGGTATGAGAATAAACTACATCCTCGTCCTGGTTATGAAGATAAACTACGTACAACAGGAAGGTTTCTCTGATGGGGAGGATATGGGCAGCGTGTAACCATCTCTTAATTGCTGGTGTTCCCAGGTCCACACTTAACCATGTTGGTAACACCTAATAGGGTTCCAACTATGGGTACATTGTTGGTCCTCAAACTGGGGTCAAAGCACTATGGAAGTATAAAAATAGGTTTTAATACCAGAAATATTTTTTTGTAAAAAAATTATTACGAGTTATACATTTTTGAAAAATAAAAGTTATTAACAGCAGTAAATCTTTGAAGAAAAAAAAAAAAGATATTACAAGCTATACATTTTTTAGAAGAAAAATTATTATCAGAAATAAAAATTTTGTCGGCATTAAATAACCCATTGACGTGTTGAAAAACAAACCAAACCAAAACAAAAACAAATCTAGAGGTTTAGGTAATTTAAATTGTTTTGAAAATGTGAAATTTACATTGTACGTATATTTTTTTGACCTATTAGAATAAGTAAATGCGACTTATTTCTATTAAATCAAATTATTTTCTGTTTTCTATGCATATTTATTTATTATGCATCTATATAGAATTAATATGTTTGTTCATTAATTGGAAATACAATAAATTAAAAATTTGTATGTGTACGAATGTTTGTTTCCCCACACTGTATATATATATATATATATATATATATATATATATATATATATATATATATATATATATATATATACATATGCGTGTGTGGTGCGTACTGTCTATGATAGATTAGAAACTCGACTGTTGTAAATTCAGTGTGTTTATCATTGGGACTTACAGTATCTGCCTGTCAGGCGAATTTTGACAAATATTTACTTACTCTTACACTACATAATTAAATATTTTAATTATACCCTTCTTTTTATCTTTTCGCATAACGTACAACGTATTTGCTTCCGTTAGAGTTATTTCAAGATTTTTGTTTGATTTCGTATTTCTGCCACAGAACAAAGCCTTGTTATGATTTGAAAAATGGCATGATGATATTGAATTTTCTGCTCATTAGAATCCTACTGCGAATTACAGTTCTCTTTTCGGTGAAGGAGAAATAAGATTATTTACACATATCTATGCCTATAATTTTCTTTTTCTAATATTAATGCTTATGTTCCTTTCGTTTTCTAATCAACCCTTAATGGTACCTCGATTAATATCTTTTACGGTATTCAGAAAATAAATACTTTTACTTGAAAGTAGATAAAATAAATATAAGCTAAGCTTATTTTAATATTATTTATTAGAGATGCTGTTATTACGAAGCAGGAAAATTTCATTAAAAAAAAAGAAAGATTACTGAATTGTATCGTAATAGCAGTCCTCTAATATAGTAGTGAATGCTGGAGCCTAAGCGGTGATTTCTCGCTCATCAAATCCTCTTGGTCAGAAGCCTTGCAGCCGGCCTATTATATCGTAATACAAAGGACACCTCATTTTTGTTCTTACTCCTCTGCAGAGGTGCAGTTCGCGTATTCTGAAGCCGCAGCCGATAGGGCAAATAAGGAATTCAGAAAAATGACAGATTAATGGCCATATCATGTTGAAACACCATTTCTGGTTCTTTGCTTGTTCTGCCTGTGTATATTGTAAAGTTTCATAATTGTTAATTGTTATATATACTATCTTTGTAACCGGGTTAGGTTGATGTTCATAGCAGTTTCCATCTCGGAATTTAGCATATGTTTCCAGTATTGGCATTCTCTATCATGCCAGGTTTTATATTCTGTGAGTGCTAACAATGTTCAACTTGATAAAAGATGGTCAGTTGATTCTGGATATTTATCACGAAATCTGCATTTCGAGTTAATACACATTTTAACTGTGCTTCGTAATTATTTAGTCAGCAAGCATTGGTCTTGTACAACAAGAAAAAAAAAACTTAGGTTTAAGCGTTTAACCCTCCACTATGTAACCAATTATGTGTACAGGGTATCTCAACATTAGCTTGCTTGGTATGGGATGAATATTGATTATGAAGTGGTTTATCTTACCATCATTTATGCATTTGGTACAGTCGGTGTACTATGGTTTACTTTCACTTCTTCACCCAACTGAAATTTTCTTTTGAATTTGTTTCTTATTTCTTATTTCTTTCATGTTCTTTGACACAGATCCTCATCTAGTCTTCTGTAGTTTCCAGGTATCTTTAAAGACCAATTCTTGTAGTTTTATAAGACAGTTATAGTTAAACTAATTGTCTGCCTCCTCTTTCTTATTATTTTTATTACATAATAATAATAATAATAATAATAATAATAATAATAATAATAATAATAATAATAATAATAATTTTTTTTTGATTTCTGGGGTGTACTCATTTCTTTCTGCGTTCAGTCCAGAGGTCTAAGGTCAGAAATGGCATCATAACATGTTCCACCAAGCAATTTAAAAACAAAAAATTACATAGATAAAGACCTTCGTAAGGTGTAGGCTCTACTCATGAGAACAATTTATGTGTATTTCTTAAATGCATGGGCTACCAGTAACCCCTTCAATTTATTATTATTATTATTATTATTATTATTATTATTATTATTATTAGTAGTAGTAGTAGTAGTAGTAGTAGTAGTATCTTCTTCCGCGCTGTTTTTGTTTCTAACTGGTGATCTTAAATTACGCGTCGAACTACCATATTTTGACAACACGTTTTGTTGAATAGCTGAAAAGACATACAACACTAACATCTGAAACGATGTAATAATAAACTTTATTCCATTTTCCTAATGTAGGTAATTAGATTACCTTGTACAGATCGCAACACTCCAATAATAATGCAGGACTAGAATTTGTCACAATTCAACTATTTCAGAAATGAAATGTTCCAATACTTTTATTTTTTAACCTGCTGAATTCGGAAATGGCATGAAAGTTAGAGAATTAGCAATTCATTTTGCGATATTTAGTCAGTTATATCATACACACGAGTACAATGGATGCCTTTAAAAAAAACAAAACAAAAAAACAAAACAAAAAAAAACAATGTTGCATTGATGCTCTGTTCTGTTCTATGTAGTCTATCAGAATAATAACCAATCACATGAAGATGCGTTTATTGAATAAAATACAAACGGGAAACTCTCTTCAAATGTCGCTTCCTAGTTTGTCTTTGTAAACAGCAGAAATATCCTCTTTAGTCACACTTCAAGAATAATCACACAACACCTATGGACTCTGCGGCCCTAAATACTTTTTTTCTCCATTGGGGAAAAATGAAGATAACAAGTCGAAGAAGGGGCTCTTCAACGATATATTATAGCCAAGATTTGTCTGCGTTCAGGATGTCGTTCTTGCTCTTTCACTACACCGAAAGTTGGTTGCCATTGACTTGAATGTTTCCCATGCAGTTTTCCTTTTCACCATAATACAAAATCAAATATTTTAACCAAAATAAGATTACGAATCAACGGAGATGTCTTCCTTTTATCTTTACTTCATTTATACAGCGACATTTATTCGATACATACTTAAATGATGCTTTTCTTTTGTCCATAGACATAACAAAAGTTTTCATATGATCAAGCTTGCTATGCAGATGTTTTGACAAAGTTTTCATTGATTCTGTGGTGGATGTTGAAATTATCCCTCCTAGGCTCTAGTGGCTAGTTTCTCTGGATATAATATGAACTTCTATCCCCGCTGTCCCATTCACAAAGAAAACAACAGTATTTGGTTTATTCACCTTGTAGTCCTAGTAAGAGAGCAACAACTGTTATGTTGATTAGTAATTATACATTTCCGTAGTTCTTTGTCAAACGTTTCTTTCATGTCGATAGGGTGACTAAGTGTAATTGAATGTAAGACATTACCATTGTGTTACAAATAAATAAACAGCAAATCCGTACATTACTAGCAATAAGATTCCTTTGCTATTACGTGGAACCTAACAGTTTTGCTTATTCTTGGGAAGTCCCAAATCTCTGACAAAGTCCTTTAGAACACTTTCAGATACGAGTTGTGGTTCAGGTGTTGGACAATCTTGGTTATGGAATGTCGATGGTTCGGACTCTGAGGTTTCATTATCTTTTCTCATCATCTGACTTTCGTGTGCTTCTGGGTCAGATCTGTTTTTTTATTATGGGGAACAGCACACAAAGTTGATTGAATATTTGGATATTACACTGTCCATTTCTTTTCTTTTTTTTGACATTACCTTAACAACTGGATACTCTATGCAGAAGTAACAATCAGTGACATTATCATTTAGCTCTCTTCAAATCATGGGGAAAAGACACAGATTTCTTCTTCCTGGTTATCCATTAGATTCAGATTTGTTGCACATGTGTTGTGACTATGTGTGGTGACTACTTTTTGTCTTGGTCTTCAATTTTTCATCCAACATCTAGTTAACAACCTTTTTTCACAACATGAATTATATTTCCCCCTTTCCATACAAAAGTCACTTTGCCACAAACATAGCAGAAGTTATCGAGTTTATTCAGACATTCAAGGGTTATTTTTCACAGGTCATTTAAATGTGTAAAGAACTGAATGGAAAGGAGAATAATACTTAATATATTAGGAGAATAATTATATATAAGGTTTTCAAGAGAAGAACAATTAATCTGGCAATGAAATCAATTTTGATGCAATCTTTATATAATACAAGTACCGTATCTTGAAATCTAAAGCCAGCCAACAATTTTGAATATCACTTTTATTTCCAATGATCTCAAAGAATCTAAGTATGGCTATTTTTCTTTTTGAAACTTTCATGTTGTAGGACAGTGCGATTGGGGATAAAAATGTTGAATGTTCCACATTCTTGTAACTTCAATCAAAAGTTTTCTGCACTTCTTAAGCTTTACGATTTCTTTGACCTTGACATGATCACTCCCCTCCCCAAGAAACAGATTCATCAATAAAAAGCATTGTCTTTTTTTTTTCCATGACTATGATATTTTGTTCGGTAGCCTCTAGGATGCAGTCTCTTTCGATGTGGAAATACACTAAGATCTGGAATTGGTCGTTTTCGCTGGTATCGATACCATTTCTGTCCCTCATAAAAAAAAACGAAGTCATTTTATCAATGAGACTTGTATATTAGTATTGGTATTATTTAAATTTCTTATTTGGTACCCGATAAAAGTTACTGACTCTGCGCCAGAAATATTTTATTTAATGCCGGTTACTGTTTTGTTTAAATAAAGCTTCAATTATTTTCAGTTGTAGTTGCAATGAGTGCTATAATATTTTTGTATTAATGTTTGCCATATATAAATAATAGTATATTCAGTGCTTGTGACAGTCTATGTGTGTATGATTTGTAGGAAGTTGTGACAAGTCAACTTGCGAGACAGTTTGCTGCAAGGAACTCCAATGTAAAAATATAATTATCTTTTTTGTTTATTAATATCAAAGTCCAAATCCCTGAAAGGTCGTGAGCATTCATAAACAACATAGGTCATCTTCCGTTACTGGTAATACTTAGATTATATATTTTAAACATTTATTAGTAAATGATACATTTAAAGAATGTTAGATGAGTGTTAAGTGTTCGAAAGGACATTTGAAAATTTGTTTGCATTTTAAACACTTACGTACCGAAAGATAGTTTCCAATAAAAGTTTAAAAGAAATGAATAGTATAAAGTTTAATCCGTACAATATATAAGGTACATAAATATGATATGAAACTTCTAAAGACGTCAGTTGGTCATGGCTAATATTATTGAGAAAATATAGATGTTTAGTCTATAAAAAAATTGGCATGAAAGCGGAATCTCATTTATGAAAAACAGACGAAAATCGTAGAAGACGTGTTTAGACAATAATTATCAAATTTAAGTAATATTTTCCCTTGAAATTTTCAGTAAATTATGTGGCTTAGGGGCATATGTGCTGTCTTCCAAAAATCGACTTACGGGACAAAAGAAGTCGACACTAAAAATACAGCCATTAATTAAGAAGAACTTTCTATAATTTAAAGTGATATATTATATATATATGTATACCTGCATCTTCCTTTCTTTCTTTCTTTTTTTTTCTACGTGTGTGCATATGTATGCCAGCACATATACAAACACATATACACACACAGGTCTGTGTGGGCGTTCATTTAGTTGTAGTTGCGTGAAGGGTGATGGCTATACTGATTTATGTAGAGTAGGACGTTGTTCAAGTGCAGTAGATAACTGATAAAATGACGTTACTGTTAAAATAATTGCCCTGCTATTATAAAAAAAAATGATATTAAACTTATGACATTACTATTAAAAATGTTATCTTTATGTCATTATTATAAATTCATAATGAATGTATAATATTTTTAATATAAATTCATAATGAATGTATAATATTTTTAAATGTATAATATTTTATAATATTTTTTGAATTTCAAAGAATCGCTTGAAAATTTAAAGGTGCTTACCTTGCTCATAACTAATTTATTAGCACACTTTGGGTAGAGATACTGTTCTTCCTGAACAATCATTTATTCACTAATAAAAAAAATTAAAATAATGATAATAATAATAATAACAATAATAATAATCAAATAATAAAAAACAAATAATAATAATAAAAATAATAATAATAATGATCAAATAATAATAAAAAAATAATAATAAAATAATAATAACATAATAATAACCAAATAATAATAATAATATAATAATAATAATCAAATAATAATAATACAATATTAATAAAATAATAATAAAATAGTAATAATAAAATAATAATAATAAAATAATAATAAAATAATAATAAATTATTAATAATAATATCAAATAATAACAACCACAATTATTACTAGAATGATAATAAAATAATAATAATAATCAAATAATAATAATAACCAAATAATAATAATAATAATAATAATAATAATAATAATAATAATAATAATAATAAAAATAATAATAAAAATAAGGAAATTAACCAATTAATTCATAAGATTTCGTTAAAATTTTAGTTCTAATTCCCTATGCTACGTTGATGGGTAATTTTAATATTATTGGTGGTAGATTAAACTTTTTATGCAACACCATTTCTAAAACTTTGGATGCTATGGACGAATGGTTTAAATACTTTTAGCCTCGTCAGTTAGTTAATTTAACTAATTAAAGTATAAAACTTACTAATGATTAAATGCCGAGGACGTCCCTAAAAATTTGGCGTATCATATATATATATATATATATATATATATATATATATATATATATATATATATATATATATATATACACCCATATGATATCTATATCTAGAGTATGAGGCAAAAAATATACACGCACCAAAAGAAATTCGCTTTTTGTATTTTTACCAAGTTAGTAAGAGAATTCCTTTATTAATTCAAGTTATTAATACAGGTGTATATAAGTTGGGCAAAATTTTGCTTTAATAACGGCCTTAATTTTTCGTGCTATGCTATGGCCTAAATACTTTAGTAAAGTCAAAATTCTTCGCCAGATTTTTCCAGCATTCTTTTCATTCCCGAAGAAGCTCATCTTCTTTGTTAAATTCCCTATTACGGGCACGCTTGGCCATTGTTCCAAAAAGTTTTCAGTTGGGTTAAGACTAGGCCACTGGAAGAGTTGCAATTTACTCTAGTTAAGCTTCCTCTCTAGATAACGTTTATTCTTTAAGTCAGTAAGCTTAGGATCGTTATCGTTACTAAATCATTTTTTGATTGTATAATGTACAGATGTACACGTGTATTAATAAACAAATTCTATAATTCGTCTTGGTAAAAATACAAAAAAATGACTTTTTCTGGGTACGCCCATTTTTTGCATCGTACCTTTTATAACGTATGCTACAAAAATGGTAAAAAGTGACCTATGTCACAGATAGAGACTATATAAATGAAAATGTAAATATAAAAGTTTCAACCCAAATCATTAAATAAACAATCGGAACTTATCTGAAAATGCAAACACGAAAACAGTTCTTCGAAGGTAACTGAAAAATCGATAACTTCATATGAATGCCTTATAAAGCAGCAACAGAAAAATGGAAAATATATGGATGATATGCAACACAGAAAATGTAACTGTAGTAAAAACAGAACCAGTGAATAAACTTATAACAAATATTTATTGCACCTTACTCAGACTACTTGTCTACTGACGGGTTTTACAAGGTGCTTTTTATACCTAGATTTATAGATTTTAATGAGAGGTAACTGATGATTTATCACTATATATTCTCTCCTATGTATTTTATTCATAAGGTAGAAAATCTCTTACGTGTCATGGCTCTTTACAGATTCTCTGTGAACGCCTAAGTAGTTCTTGTATTGGACAATTCGGGTTATAAGATCTCTCATTTTGAGCTTGCCCATTAGTCCAGGAATGAAAGTGTCTCGTTCTTCTTCATGGACTAGGCAGCTCTGAATCTGAATGTGAATCTTCCGGATCTGATTCTGGAGGTACCCGCTTCTGAGGCATTGATCGCTCATCAGGATCGTCTGAAGTTGTCAAGATCTCGCATGTTAATCCCTTCTTTATGGACTAGGCCACTCTGAGTCTGAATGTGAATCTCCCAGGTCTGATTCAGGATATACCCGCTTCTGGGGCATTGATCGCTCATCAGGATCGTCTGGAGTTGTCAAGGTCTCGCATGTTAATCCCTCCGAAATGTCTGATGGATGTGCAACGGTAACTGTGTTATCATCCTGGGGTAATAAGTTAGGATTGATGCCGGCATGGTGATCTCCCAAAGAGATCAGATCACCTCACTAGCGTGGTTTTAATATCGGCTACATCTCCAGTAGGAGCCAGATCTCTAAGAGAGACAGTAAGTTGCCTTTCATCCGGGCGTTGCACAAGTGCGTATTGAGAGTTTGCTTATATTACTAACACCTCGTCTACCAGGGTTTCATGTTTGGTATAGCGAATAGCTGAACTCTCTCTTTGGAAGGGTTGAAATCTTCCCTGTGGGGTGGCATTGGTGGCCGTACAAAATAGCGATCTGAAGGCATACAGGGCTACTGGAAAGAGGTTTTCCCAATTAATTATTGAGCATTTGTGTGTTGAAGCAGCCAATTGAATTGATTTCTAAATTAAGCTGTTATATCTCTCGCATTGACTCTTATTCTGGGGTTTGTATGAGGATGTTCGACTTGCCACCACACTGCGTTTTTGTAAGAATTGCCAAAGCTGCTCGCACATGAAGGAAGCGCCTCGGTCTTAATGTATGTATGCCGGTGTTCCAAAGACGTCAAATAAGGAAATTGTTGTTGCAGTTATATCTGGACAGGGAAAAATAAAAGGAAAGCGTGAATATTCGTCTACAATTGTTAGCATTTATCGCTTTCGTGTTTTGGATGGTAACGGGTCTTTAAAGTCCAGATTGAGTCTTTCAAATGGCTGTGTTGCTTTTATGTGGACCCCAGGCATAGGTCTATAAAATTTAGCTTTTATCTCAGCAAACGTTCGACAGGAATTTGTATCTTCCATAACGTCCACCACAGAATAAGGCAAATTCCAACTCCTTACAATATGAACCATCCGTGTTATGGCCGCGTGGCACAGTTCCTAGCGTAGTGTCTGGATTTCTTTTGTACTTGGAGTTATACTGCATATTCTTGACAGAGCGTCTACTGACAGATTCTCCTTGCTGGTAAGTAATATCGAAGGAGAAACAAGTTATTATTTTTTTCTTTTTTTATTTTACTAGTAGCCTTTGAGTTGAACACGGACGAAACAGATTTTTGCTCTGTAACAAATTTGAAGTCATGTCAGATTAAATAGCGCCTCCATTTTCTTAACGCCTCAACTATGACGTAGGCTTCTTTTTCAATCGCTATATGCCGTCGTTCAGATTGAGAGAGTGCTTGAAAAGAAGGGTATAGGGCGGTCAATGAAGTAGCAATTGGCTAGCCTGATCCATCAGTTTCAACTACCTGTGGGTCAGAAGGATCTATAATTGTGATTACGCATTTTGCAATGTCTTGCTTGGGTTTTTCGAATGCTTCTATTGAGGGGCGAGATAAGGTAAAATATCTTATTTGTATTAATGGACGTATCTTCTCTGAGAAAGAGACGATTTATTGTGAATAGTGGGAAAACATGCCAATCGTTCGTCGAGGGGCACGTATGTTATCTGGGATTGGAAATCCGAGGAATGGTTTTAATGCCCCTGGGTCCGGCGTCATTGACCCCTTGCTTATTGTATAGCCCAATTGATTTTATGCTGCCCAAACGAGCATTTGATATGTAATATTTAGTGTAAGTTTATATTTGATTACGGCGTCCTTGAACCGTCGAAGGTTTTCGTCGTGGTCCTTCTGATTGTGGCCACATATAGTATATCTATACAAGCAAAAGTACTTTCCAGTTTTTCATCCATTATGATATTGTCGATTATTCTTTGAAAACTGGTTACTCCATCAATTACCCCGAAAATGTACTCCGCAACTGGTACAATTGGTCAACTGCTTCAAATGCAGTGTAGGTTCTGTCTTTAGGCTTAATTGTCATTTGATGATAGGCACTTTTCAAACCTAACGTGTGGAAAATACTATACTTAGTTATTCCATGTAGCATTTCGTCTATGCGTGGCAAAGGAAAAGCGTCCAGAAGAGTGAACCGGTTAATTGTCTGAGAGTAATCGATAAGCATTCTTTTGTTTGTTTTTTCTGTGTTTGTTATTAATGTTTGGGACCACCATGGTGACGTACTTGGCACACTTATTACTTCTTGAACCTTTTGTTTTTTTTATTTCGGACCCTATGAATTTTTTGTTGTCATGCGAATGACGTCGGCTCTTAATAGTTATTGGCTTACAGTCCTTTTTCAAGTCCTTTCTGAGTCATAATTAAATCGTTTTGGCCTCATATAAAGTTCCATTATAAGTGCAATAAAATGTAGTAAAACAGTACTAGTGAATAAACTTTATTGCACTTTACTCTGACTACTTGTCTACTGACAGATTAAACTGGTGTTTTTATACATGCGAGATCTTAAGGGGAGGTAACTGATTATTTTTGAGTTCAATAAAATACTTTAGAAAAAGGAACTACTTTAAACAGAGCAAGTAGTATAAGCACTCAGATAAACATAACTAAATGTCATAATAATAATTAACAACAAATAATAATATATCCAATAAGAAATAATGAGATGAAGTATTATGTACAATATTTACATTATTATATTATATAATATTGTTCTCATCTTTGTCGCCATATTTATCACAACGTTTTGCCCATGGTACGCTCCGGCCTTCGTCAGGTGGTTGGAATGTCGAACAGAACCCTTTATTTCGATTACTGGTTAGACTATTCTAGTTTAACGCCCCATGTTTAATGGATGTCAGTTAACAGTTATCTCCTGTTAATTTACCTCTGAAAATTCTCCACTGCCTTAGCAGTGTATTGAACTCACACTCTTTGGGTCGTGTCACTGGATCTAACAAAGAACACAAGGCTCGGTGGATAAAGGCGTTAGTTAGATCCAGTGACAGGACCGAAAGAGTGTGAGTTCAGTACCCTGCTAATGCAGTGGAGAACTTTCAGAGGGGAATTAACAGGAGATAACTGATATCCATTAAATGATGATCCATAAGATGAGGACTATAGTCCGAATAATGTAAATAATGTAAGAAATACTGAGTAATAAGGTAACAAATAATATTAAAAAAATAGATACAAATAACCGTATTTGGATGACTGATTATTTTTATTCAGTCTCCTCTAGGATAATTTGTAAAAAACGGTTACAACTGTTACAGTTTACCTAATAACCATTAAGATAATGCAAATGACCTTGCTTCCCATAATGAAATATTGACAAGCATATATAAATAGATGAGCCAAAGCATAAGACATGGTCTGAAGATTGCGTTCTAGCCCGAAACAGATTGTCGCCGCTCGGTATTAACTTCAGTTTCCACTCATTCATTTATACACACACTTGCACAAACACACACACCAACGCGCGCACACACACACACACCAACGCGCACACACACACACACACACACACACATATATATATATATATATATATATATATATATATATATATATATATATATATATATATATGGTAATGATACAATATGGGGATCTGTATGGAATGTCCAAGACGATATAAATCCAGGGAGAGCTCTATGTCCAAAGACAACTGAAAATTATTATTATTTAAAGAATATCAAACACTTAAAATAACATATGTAATAATTTTTATCTAGTGAGAGCTCTAATTAAATATTTTTGCAAATTTTGAAATCTTTAAAAATATTCTCTTTTAATATTATTTACAAACAATTTGTTGAATGAAATATATCTGCATTGACATTTGTCCTTTGACTGAACCAGAAAAAATTGTTTGCAATTCACACTGAACTAACCTCATTTTAAGCCCTTCCATCATCCTCAAATAACATACTAAGCTCAGTATATCAAAGTAGGTCAACACTCACTGTCTTTCCCACTCTCTAAATATGAAAGCAATATCCCGTGATTTTAACCCGGAATATTTTTCCATACAACTTTTAATTGTTTGTAGATCTTCAAGATTGAGAGCTACATTTTCAGAGCTTTCAGGAAATAAAAATTATTACCTATGGTATTTCAAGTGTTTGATACTCTTTAATATATATATATATATATATATATATATATATATATATATATATATATATGTAATTGAACATTGAATTCAACGCTTAGAGGCGACATACTGTTTCATGCTAGACGCAGTCGTCAGACCACGAGTTTTTTTTTCTCCGGCAAAATAACCGCCAAAATAGACTACCCACAATGCGCCACTAACCCGTATATATAAGTAGCCGAGAAAAAAGGAAACATGAAACAGCCTGTCGCCTCTAAGTGTTCAATTCAATGTTCACTTTTATATTTACACACGCTCTATCTTTGATATTGATCACTTTATCTCATAAATATAAGCACACCTTAAGAGAATATTTCTTTATATATATATATATATATATATATATATATATATATATATATATATATATATATATATATATAAATGGATTTTTAGTTCACACCATTATAAAACAATCTTAAAATGGGGATCATAATTTAATATCTAACGATTAAAATCAGATAAAGTAAATGTTTTCGACCGACACTTTGTCAGAAGTTAACTGTCTGTACTAGAATACAACTTAAGGGACTGTTACTTTAAATAGGATCTTAAAAGATGTATGAGTATGTGTATATTTGTGTGCATGTATGTGTACATATGAGTGAGTGGAGGATAGTTTAAACAGTTTTATATATTGAACTCTACTGAAGCAATAACAAAATATATATCAAGTCCTCTGTATAATCCTTTAATGTAATCTCGTTCAATTGGACACCTATAATAAGTTGTTGGTATTTAAGATTTAATAGCAAATACATACATTTCGCTATGTTTCATAAGAGATACATCATTTGAAAGTCTCCAGTCATCTTTTCACTTCAGAACATTTCGTATAATCTATCTCCTTCACCAGATAAAAGATATGACTTTTATCTAGAAACAGCAGTGATATTTCCACTAAAAATTTCTAATGCAAAAAAAAAGAAGAAAAACAAACAAACGAAAATTAATGATTATTCTTACAATAACCTACAAAGTGACTTATAAGCCATAAAGAAATATATTAGTGTATTTAAATCTGTATATCAAATTTGGTTCATGCCTATGGCCCTGTGCTTAATTCTATCTCTGAATTTGATGACATCTATGCATAAGCCTATTATAATTTTAAGTCCGTTCAGATTAATCTACAAATCAACCATTCCCGCTAGCATGGAGTATTGCTGCCATATATGGTCAGGAGCCCCTTCTGTTTGTCTCAAGGTTCTTGATAAAATCCAGAGACGGATATGCAATGTAATTTGCCCTGATCTGGCATCTCGTCTGCAGTTGCTCTCTTACAGACATGCCGTCGCCTCACTCTGTCTTTTTTACAAATTCTTTTATGGTAACTGCTCCGATGAGCTGCTTTCGCTGGTTCCCAGACTTTATGAATTTAAGTGTTCTACTAGGTTGGCATCTCGCTCAAACCCTTTCACTGTCGAAACTGTTAAATGTAGCCGTCTCTTCTAATCCAATAGCTTCATGTCTCGTACTTCGCGACTGTGGGACTCACCCTCTTCTTGTTTCCCTGATAGCTATAATCTCCAACTGTTCAAATGAAATGTCAATCGACGTCTCCAGATGCCTTGATCTATCCCCTATCCTTCTCTTCATCCTTTCCTCTATCACTCCTATTTGGTCTCACTCCAACTCTCTGTAAGCCCTTGCGTGCTAGTGGCTTCCCGCCTTGCTTGGGGTGAATCGCTTAAATTTTTTTTTCTAGCCAGTCATTGTTAATATTTATCTATTTATCCATCTATCTATCTATCTATCTATCTATCTATCTATCTATCTATCTATCTATCTAACTCGGTGTGCCTACTTTAGGGGAAGTTCAGAACGATGCATATATCACCTAAGATGAGTTATGGTTTGACAGAACGATGCATTGTACAGAATAGAATGAGTCTCGTTCATATCCAGAGAGAGCTGAAAAAATATTTTCCGAAGATGCGAATAAATATCTGTCAAGATTGTCGAAACCTATGATAAAAAGAATAAAAAGTAAACCCTTGGAGATGCATTAGATAACTCTCTTTCAGAGTTGAGAGATAAAATTGCAATGCACTCTCAGATAAATTATCTGATAGCAAATTATAACAGCCACAAGCAGAGAAGCAATTAAAAGATAGTCGACAAACCGTAACACATTGCATTTCTTCACCACGCATACGCACACACAAATTCTGTCTCTAACACACACACTTATGTATGTGCGTCTCTATGTGTGTGTTTAAATTTGCTATATTTATGTGGAAAATAATGGATGTCATATAAATAGTATTATCCCCCGACAGCATATCACATCTCCATAGAATAAATTAACTTTCTATGGTGTTTTTCTAAGCGTAACTTGAATATGGCACAAGGCCAAAAGTGTGGACTACCTGTGAGGATCAAAAACCCTACTCAGCCGTGACTGATCTACCGAGACAAACTTGTTACCATTACACCACGTTGAAATACCCAGAAATCAAATTATCAATGATTTAATACGTGCATACTAAAAAAAAAACAGGTGATCCTTTCAAATGATTATTTGCTTTACTCATAATAGCGCAGTATCCTATATATATATATATATATATATATATATATATATATATATATATATATATATATATATATATATAGCCTACATATAAAGGTATACCAACTGATTTAATGCTTGTTTAATGTCTGAAAGTGCCCTATGTCCAATATATACCTACAATTTTTCTATCTATCTATCTATCTATCTATCTATGTGAAAAGTATATATATATATATATATATATAATTGTTTATATATATATACATATATATATATATATATATATATATATATATATATATATATATATATATATATATATATATATATATATAATTGTTTATATATTATATGCGCGGTACTTATTAGAAAGCGCTCAATATCAGAGATAGAGCTAACATATTTGTTTGGATAGATGTGGGTTTGTGACCCTGGGTTTCACGCTGACGATCGCCAAACCGTGAAACCCAGCGTCACAAATTCACATCTATCCAACCAAATATATATATATATATATATATATATATATATATATATATATATATATATATATATATATATATATATATATATATATATATATAAGCAGTTGTGTTTCATAAATATGTAAGCCCGAATGTTCGTAATGGCAAATAGAGAGAATCTCTTTCAAATGTCCAAGCAAAAGTCGGTTATTCTTTGTTTCCGTATGAATGGTAGGAACACTTCGTTTTCTTTACGGTAATTGAATTGCATCCAAGTTGAAATTAGGAGGATTTCTGCTTTTCTCTATATTTTGACATGATGTATTGTAATTACTGACATTGTTAGGACTTTTGTATTCATCTTTACTGTCCTATTTACGACGTCTCGGTCGTTGTACACTCCGGCTTTCTTAAGGTGATTGGAATTTTGAACTGAACGCTTTATGTCACCGTGATAGATTGTTCCAGTTCTACGTCTCTGTCCAGTTCCAAGTTTCTGTTCACAAGGACGAACTACGATCAGAAAAAAAAACACAAAATGTTCATAAACTGTAAAGAGCAAATCAATCAATTAAAACCCCACTATTGGGTTGGGCTTATGATCTGCAGCAGGCAGGTATTGAACTCTCAAATCTTTTGGGGTAAATCACGGGATTGAAACAACGCTTTTATCCACGGAGACATGTATCCTTGAAAATATTAGTTACTTTTTGGGACTTATGAGCCTTATGTCTCAGTCATCGTTTCTTACTAGAGCTCATATTGCAAATTTCTTGTTTATATTGCTTTTCTTTTGCACGACGTATTACTAGTTCCCATATTTTATTCATTTCTATGCTTGACCGGCTTTTGTGATCTAGCATATGTGCCGATTCCTTGGCACGTGTGACTAGACAAATCTAATCGGAAATAAAGTGTTCCGTTCTAAATTCCAAACACCTGGAGAAGGCTGGAGCGCGTGCAACGGCCGAAACGTCGTAAATATGACAATAAAGATGAGGACAACAGTTCGAAGAATGTAAATAATATAAATACGATTCTTTTATTCTCTGCACCCCAAGTAGACGAATGAATGCACGGTATTCATGTATGGTATGCTATTTATTCACTGTCCATCATGTAGTTGAATAAATCCAGGATCCATGAGAATATATCTCCTTGTTCCTTACACATCCATAGAAAGAATAGGTTCATACGCGCATGTCTCACGACGGCCCCATGAGAATTCCTCGCTATCTGTCACGGTCACAGATGATCGGAAAAACTGAAATTAGAATTCAAAAATCCCAGGTAGTGGTGCATGTCACTTGGGCTTGTGTGAGCGAATTTTACTTACGAAGAGGTTAATCTATTTCGTTGTCAGTAGATTACTTTCCGCCATTTTGCAGACAAGACTCAGTTTAGACAGAAAGGAAAAACAAAAAAAAATAAAAGAAAGAAAGAAGTGAAAACACAAAGAAAGCTTGATCCTTATTAAATTTATAATACGTATATATATATATATATATATATATATATATATATATATATATATATATATATATATATATATATATATATATATATATATATATATATATATATATATATATATATATATATATATATATATATATAGAGAGAGAGAGAGAGAGAGAGAGAGAGAGAGAGAGGGAAGGGTAGAGTAATTTTAGCGGATCGGAGTGATGAATCGCAGAGCCGAGTTCGAATTCCAGTTGAATCCATTACATTCACTTACGTGCTAATACCTTTGCGAAAGGTATAAATCTTCTCCCTCTGGCTATGTGTAAATAGCAGGACAGACTGGGTTCTATAGCCTTGGATGGCAACTGGATTAGGACAAGGACAACTCTGAATTCAAATGATGTGGAGGGTTGTTTGATGACCTCGTGCGATGTAGTGCACCAGGTCTTTGTATCCGGCCCTTCAAAAAATGTTGTTGGTTCAACACAAAGCCTTCACCGCTGTAATCACATCTCATATGCTGGTGTCAGGCTGTCGATTCCTAGAAACTGAGCTGCTTGAAGGTCATACGTTGAATACGCAGGGAGAGTAGACACACACGCACACTCATATATATATATATATATATATATATATATATATATATATATATATATATATTGAACAATAAAAAAAATAAAAAAATTAAAATCTTCAGACACACTGGGTTTTAGATTAATATTCTTTCGTTTTTTTTATTATTCCATTTAGATTCCTCGACTAGTTTCGGCCGAAATGGCCATCATCGGAGGAGAAATATTTATGCTTGCTGCTAGCACTAAACTACAGACTATATCTATCCATCTATCTATCTATCTATCTATCTATCTATATATATATATATATATATATATATATATATATATATTTATATGGTACAGGTAATAAATCCGGTGGTATATAATCAATGTGAAGCCTAGTAATATAAAATATTAAATCTGATCCACAAAATGAGCACGATGTATATAAATAGTATTTCATAACAAAATAGAAAATTACCTCATATGGGGCTGATAAATCTATTTGAACCGATGAAAACTACAATAGTCTTATTCAAACCATGTGCTTGATAACGTACTTCACAAAGGACCTTTGGAACTGATAGAAAATCTTGAAAAATGGGGAAGGATATTAGAATAATCCAGAACCTATACTGACATCAAACTCAATATGGACAGAAAATGAATTCATTAAAGGTACAGAAATAGAAAATGGTATAAGGCATTGATGTGTCTTTTCACCTGATGTAATCAAGCCTATACAGTTAGGTGATTCTTGGAAGGTTAGAAATCACACAAGGATGCCTTATTGGCGACGCCAGTCAAGCACATTAGATATGCAGCAGTGTTGTCAGCAGACACTAAAAAGAAAATTCAGGTAGTCTTATAGAATGTAGTGATGGTAACCGAGAGGAAATGACTAAATATTAATTCAAAGTAGACTGTATGCATAGTTGTTGGCAAAAAGAATAACACAAATGCAAATTACAAACTGGAGAATTTAACAACAGCAAAAATTTAAATACCTGGGAAATGTTTTATCAGGGGACAGAAAGTGGGACAATAAATTCCGAATGCGCATTGGGATCGCAAAAGTAGCCTTCAAAATGCGAAGCAAAGTATTAAGAAAAAAGAAAATTTCGTTATAATCAAAGTACAGAATAATATCGTTTTTTCCTATAAGGCGATGAATTTTGACAATCTCTTCACAGAGGAAGAGATTTAAAGTAATATCAAAGTCCAAGTCTACATAAGGATGCTAAGAATACCGTAGAGTGAACATGTTAGCACCGACGAAGTTATAGAGAAAATGGAAAGAAAATGGGCATTTAGAAGTAACACCAGAAAGAGGCAGCTGAAATTTCTAAGGCATTTACTGAAAAAAGAAGGATTAGAAAATTTGACATTCACAAGATATGTTGAAGGCAAGAGAAAGAGAGGAAATCAGAGTATAACTTACCTAACGATTTTATGAAGATGGCTGATAAAACAGAGATTAACAGTGATAAAGAAAAGACATCATCTACTAAGAATTAGAAAAGCCAGGAAATTGAGGAGAGCCGTGATTATTCACTTTTTGAAGGGAAAAGACGCGAAGAAGAAAGAAAAAGACAGAATTCCAATCAATTTTCTGACGCCATAGCACACAAGAATTTTTCATTTAATTGTAATAGGAGAAATATGAAGAGAATGGATCATATATGCCTGAAATTTGTGATAAGATGGTTCTCATTGTTCTGGCATTTTTATCCATAGAACTGCCAGCAACTTGTATGGTGTCCTTAGAAAGATTCTATCTGTATTAACCTTCTCTAACTTGCAACGATGTTCAACAAAACTTCCATTTTTCAGAATCTGAATTTTCATCTGTTCATAATTGCTAGTCCATGATCTCAAATCAAAGTTTCCTTCACTTATTCTGTCTATTGATTATTGGTTAAGAAACAATAGCTTTTCAGGTGAATTAATCGTTTTCTCTAAATTAACAAGATAATTCTTTAACATTTCAGTGTTTTCATTTTCAGGTAATGTATTGATATAATAAACAATGACATAATTCAATATAAGAAGACTGGTAACATATTTTGAAATTAAGCTAGAGCAACGGTAACAAATCAACCAAAATCTAACCTTATACTCTTCATCTGTAAGTGTTATTATTAGAAAAAAACATTCTTAATGTCCGCAAGAAATACATATTTGTTCATATGGAATAACAATAATTCCAACATGCTTTCCAAGAGGTTTATCCTAGTGTAGACTGATTTATTTAGTGAACAATTCAAAATTATCTTTATAATTGCTTTGTCCTCAGATTTAAACCTAGATCTATATATCTCTGGGTGCTTAGTATATGTACGTCTAGAATTTGCGTTTGTTTCTGCCTGTGTCACTCTTTAACTATATCTCTTGCATTGTGTGTGATTACGCTCATACCAAAGTTTGTGTTTTTGAGTAGAACGAAGTGGGCCAAGTAGATTAAATTCTTGACTGATTTCCCCAAGAAACCTTTCACTTCTAGAGATTCAGCGACATATAGATCAGCGCCAATCTTAACAACTCTCAAGGGAAGAGAAATCAAGAATAGGATTAGAATTAACAGTTAATTTGTTGACGTTCTTCGGGGCGGATAACTAAACATTGTCGAATTACTCAAGGGAAAATCCTATTAAACTTTCAAGACTTTGATTTCATTTGCCTCATTTTCCGGTTCAACTCAGACAAAGTTAAAAACTTCTGTTTTCATTTGTAATGTTTCGATCTCAAAATTCAACACTTGATTATCACTGACAAATAACATAAAGACAATAAGAGACGTTTCCTTATAAGGAAACATCCGACTTCTATTAGCAGGGTAGCATGTGCTTCGCTCTGTTAAAATTTGCAAAATATTTCTATTAAAAATATTTTTCAAGCAAGTAGCTCACTCCTGTCCACTAACTACTATTGTCTTTTTCAGTATTGATGGCGATTACTTTCCTAACATTTTGTTTGAACTAGTGTAGAAAATTTAACGTTCTTTGGCATCATTTTCTCTTTTCTAGTACTATGTAATAACCGTTTTCGTTGTTGCTGATTAAAGGTTATCAAGCGATGTGTTTTTTTGGTATTTGGTACAGTTCTTCGTTTGGGGTTTGAGGAATCTCGCTATGACCTACAGGCAGTATTTGCCCCAAACGAATTTTTAGCATTGGTCTGAGAAAGCGGTTGTATGGATCTGACAGTTTAGATATTTCTGATTAAGTAAATGAGATGATCATAGAATAAAAAAAATATAATCTTGCTACAAGAAATAAACGTTCAAATAAATCAACATAAGGACTATTCAGTATTGGAAATTTTAATTTCTTAAAACAAACAATACAGATAAACGAACAAATATACTTTTGAAATACAGAACCACTTTAAATTGGTGGGTAACATAGAAAGCCGGAGTGAAGGCCGTCTTTCTTTTTTTTTTTAATTTTTTCACACCAGGCAAGGCTATGAAGCCACTAAGACATTAAGGAGTTAATGAGTGTAACGCCATTTGAGAAAAAAAAACAAAAAAACTAAAAAAACAACTCTATTATAAAAGAACAAGCATTAAGAAGACAGAAGATAAATATTGGTATTGCATTTAACGTTTTGAAGTTCACTTGAAAGCAAGAAACCGAAAGAGAGTTCCACGGGCGAGAATTGCGATAGATGAAACTATTATCATAAAACGTATGATTACATCTAGTCTTTTATACTGTACCATGATGTGACGTTGCCACCAATCTAGTACTGCGCTTAAATTTGTAAAGTGTATGCAGCAGAGAAGAAAGTTCAGCAGAAAAATTACCATGGACGTATTTATAGAAAATGCACAGGAAAACTACGTTACGTCGGTGTGAAAGTGACTGAAGCCGAGATACCAGGTCAGTATAAATAACATTGCTGATTTGTCTTTTGATTTTATCAAGAATTTTAAAAAATATATAGCAACAACATGGGACCAGATGTGGCAGCAATATTTAAAGCATGAACGAATCGTAGACATGAATGGGTATCTAGAATGAACTGGTGTTGCGTTATTTCAACGTCTTTCATGTTACGCTAACACCAGCACAGAAATAGCTGAATCCTTACTGATATACTCTATTTTACTGGAATCACATCAGACCAAAAATGAAGTATTGATGCTTTATCTTGGCTGTTGTTGACCCAGATTCATTTGCCTGTCTTGATAGAGTTCAAAAGCGTTTACGTGGTCTTTTGATTGATGGATTATTTTCCACTCTTTTTCCTTTGCCACAAATGAAACGCCACAAGCCTCTCGCTTCCCTATCGATATTTTATGGCAAGTTTTAGAAAAACTACATTCCTTGATTCCACCACCATTGATCTTCCTGTATGGGATCGTCCGTGACACGTCCACAGAGATGAATCATCCTTATTCTCTTCATATCACGTTAGTAAGGAGTAAGACCCACTCCGACAGCTTCTTCCCATGTAGTTCTGCTTTGCGGAACGACCTCCCGGCAGGATCACTACATTATTCACCTATTCAATTCTAGAGGTAACCATTATTTTTCCAAGAGAACCTCAGGATCGTGCCTTTTCTTAAGCTTATAAAAAACTACACAGTAAACATCTGCCTTAAGTGGATCTTGGATCTTGTAATGAGTGAACAGGGACATTAGTATTTACAAAATGTAGACTAGTACAACTATGAAAATATTAAACGAATATTTTTGAATCAAGAAAGAACTATTACCACCCCTTCATCATATGTTCAGGAGAGTGAATTAGTAATCCCAGACAGATGTAGTAGCAAGTACTACATGATCATTTCCCCAGCTTTAAACCAGTGTGTCATATGAAACCAGTGAAAAATGAAGGCGATTCTTCAAAGCTGACCTCTTTGAATAGAACTCTGTCATGTTCTGCTCTCGGCGAAGATAGCGAATAGATGAAAGTAAATAAGTGGAATCGACAAATTTTATTTAAAGATATTGGTCAAAATACGTGAAGCAATTCTGGAACATTTCAGAAAAATAAATCTTATAATTCTTTACATAATTTTCATATAAAAAATTATTTCAGTATCTGTCTTTATTTCTAAGATGAGGTATTATGTACACTATTTACATTATTAGGACTACTGTCTTCATTTTTGTCGCCATATTTATTACAACGTTTCGGTCGTTGTACGCTCCGGCCTTCTTCAGGTGGTTGGAATGTCGAACGAAACCCTTTATTAATAGTCTGAATAATGTAAATAAAGAAATTATTTATTTACAATATTTACCCGTGAATATTATCAGCGTATTTCGTTTTATTATCACAATATGTCGACCGTTGTGCCTTCCTTTTTATCCAAGCACTGGTAGATCTGTATAACTTTCAGGAAATTTAGAACTGAATTAATTATTAAATCTACTTTTATTTAATCTGAATGAAACCAGTTTAATGAGGGCCTGATGAAAACCGGTGTTTACAACGAGTGAAACATGGAGGTGATAATAAGCCGCGTGTAAATAATAATAATGCCTCATCTTAGAAATTAAAACAGTAGAAGCGAGCATGTAGTTCAAACCGATTTTAAAACAGAACTTCCTTTTTCATGTGTTCATACAAAACGATCAGTATTTGAAACTTGTAAACTATTTTTGGAGTGGCTTCGTTGTCACAACTTCAATTTGACATGCCATACCGTCGACGACGATGCTAGGTAAATACAATATTATTTACGGAAGGAAGTTGAGTGGTGAGAACACTTGCTTTCTGACCATGGGACCTGGGTTCGAATCTGGCCATGGCGTATTTGTCAGAACGGTGACTTCTTAATGTTATCGATCTGGAGAAGGTTATTTCAGCGTGCGGTCACATTTGGAAGGTTACAGAAAACCATACTACTTGTGAGTGAAAATGGTTGTGCTTACACGAAGTGGCAAGTCATCGTGACCGAGGTTTTGAGACTGCTAGCCTTGTTCAGATTGTTGATCACGCTAGACATCACGCTATCTCGAAGAAACTACGGTCTGCTCGTCATAGTGACAGCATAAACCACCAGTGGGCTCTATGGTTATTGAACAAACACAAATGCGCATCAACTGGTGACTAAAATAGGGATTAGCTAGCCGTCTTAGTAGACTATTCTTCTCGACTACAAGTGGACAGCTATTATTATTGTTGCGTTATCCTTCTTCTAGAGAGTGTATGTTGGACTCTTCCGCCTGCTATAAGATTAGTAGGAGAGAAGGCCTGTCGAATAGATTGTTCATCTGTGGAACTCTCTGCCTCGAGCAGAGAGGAACCCGAACGAGCCTTTGCCTAAGGGCAAAGTTACGTCCGGGGACGTAGACAGACCATGAAGTCGTTTATATGGGTTCTAAGGGAATATTTTTGGCCGACCCTACGGTCTCGGAGAACCGACGGTAAACTCGGATTTGTGGCACATACATCCCTCGTTTTGGGCTTTTAATTATTGATAGTCGACTAGATTGTTCATTACTGTCGAACTCTCTGCCTTGACCAGACAGAAACCCGGACGAGGCAAAGTCTCGTCCGGAGAGGTAGACAGACCCTGAAACTGTTTATGCGGGTTCTAAGGGAATATTTTTAGCCTAGCCTAAAGGGCTGGGAGAACCCACGGTAAAGCCTCGTCCGGGGAGTTAGATAGAACCTGAAACCGTTTATACGGGTTCTAAGGGAATACTTTCGGCCGAGCCTACGAACTCCGAGAACCCACGGTAAACTCGGCCATGTGCCATATACCTAGGGGGGGGGCTGTTAAATATAACAGTCAAATAAACTGAACGCTGAATCAAACAAAAGACACTCACTAGTCTTGTAAAACTCTTCTGCTGTACTTACTTTTAATATATCTGCAAAACTTGTTTTGTTATTTCTAAAAGTATTTACTTGGTCACAACGATTATTTAATAATTTATATCCTGGTCTATCGGATATCATAATTCTAAATCATATATTTTTCTTTAATATCTGCCCTTTTCATGTTTTTATTAAAAATGTTGTGTTTAAGCTTGCAAAAATATGTAAGCAAGAATAATACTGAGAAAATGAATCAAAAACCGAAATTATATTATTGCTATATAATAAGTCCTGTTTCTAACGTGATTCTAATTTTTCTTATTTATTTAATTAGTTTCTGGAGTTATTTCAATGTATCTTCATATTTCTGTCTCCCATCACCCGTCGTATGTTAAAAAATATTCCAGATAGTTAAATTTCTATGCTACTTGATTTTGAAGCCTCTAATTTGTACATCACATCTTCAGCTGTCTCTAGGATTAGATGTCAGATATTCTGTCTTCTTAAACTTAATAGTCCTCTCTTTTCGCGGTCTTTTACTATCTTGTTTAAGTTTTCCTACAGTTTTTCTGTGTCTGTCATTAACACACTCTCATCCGTGTATCTTAAGATTATTTCCGCCGATAATAATGTTTGGTAGGCCATCTTGTTCTCTACTGACTGCCTCCGTGTAAAGCTTAAATAAAGTCGGTGAAGCGATGGATACTTGCCCTCCACTCACTTTCTATCACTGTGTACTTTCATGAATATTTGGCACGTGGTCGAGTGGTTAGACTGCATTGTGACGATAGGACCTGGGTTCGAATCTCACCATAATTCGTTTGTCGGAAAGGAGAGCTCCTGATGTTATAGGACTGGAGGGTTCGATCCCAGCGTGCGGCACCTTTGGAAAGTGCCTTAAAACAATACCACGGGTTGACTCAAGTGTTGTGAGTGAAATTGAGTAGACGGAACCCTTGGGTGCTGTCGATATCTGTGCTAGCACGAAATCACAAGTCAGCGTAGCCGAGGGCTTGAGCGTGCTGGCCTTGTTCAAATTGTAGATCAAGCTAGATAACACGCTCTTTTTCAAGAAACTGTAACTAAGGCTTGCTCAGCATATGTGTAGTATAAACTACAGGTGGTCTCTGAATAAATACAAATGTGCCTGAGCCAGCGTCTTCAATGGGGATTGACTAGCTACCCTAGTAGACAGGTATCCCCGAATACGAGTGGCCAGCTGTTTACATATACATGAATACAAGACAACATCTTCACACATGGAGAGAATATTGAGATAATAGAGATGTGGTTCTACAGAAAGATGTTGAGCATAACAATGCCGGAGCATGAGATCAACGAGAAAGCATTAAGGAAAGTGGAAACAAAATAGACTCTTATATTTAAAATCAGAGACTAGCAGTAAAATTTCTGGCATACTCACAGGATATACTCAAGGCAAGAAGAACAAAAGCAAGCATGTAACTATCTAAGCCAAATCGATAGCAGAACAGAAACTGGACAGATACTAAAGTAAAAAACATTACTTAGGTTTAAGAAGGTTAGCAAACTGTAGAAAGCCAGGATCTCTGACGTGACATAAAATAATTTGTTTATAAAATAAAGTCGAGGATCGAGTTGTAGCTTTAGATATTTCAAAAGAATTCAATGAGATTTGACATACTAGCCTTCTCCACATGCCCACTCGTATCTCTGAATTAATATTTGGCTTAATCCATTTATTCTTAACAAATCGTTTAATGAAGGACGTGATGAACGGCCACACTTCTAGGTCATTCCATATTAATGCAGTACCACCATTCCAGGGTTCGATCCTTAGACCTTCGTTGTTTATCAACGATCTACCTGATATAATCAGATTCCAACTAGTTATTTATATTGATCTACAAACTATTTAACCCTGTCTCATTAATAAGTACGACAGGTCTAACAAAGTAAAACTTGCAGATGCCCTCGAAAATAATCTCTAATCAGGGGTTAACATGGGCAAATAATGCATTGTAAATTTTAACGCCTCAAGAACGATACTGCTATCGTTTAATCAGTACAGAGAAACTTTTCATTCTGCCTTCCATCAGCATGGCTGGGATTAACCTTCAGAGAGAAACTCTTTGCGCTTACTTGGACTTACTTTTTTCTACTGACATGAAGTGTACGGATTATATGGAATCAATTAATAGACGTAATTCTAGAAAAGTTGATTTACTGTGTCATGCTAGACAATTTTACTCGTCAGAATCAATTTTTCAAAGTTATAAATCTTCATTGAATATTGTTGCCATATCGCGAAAAAACAAAGAAATATTTGTAATGTAATCGACACTCTTCTGTCATCTTCATTTCATTTAGTTTCCCAAAATTTTATAAAATTATTTTCATAATTATTCTAATCTTGAGCTTTTAATATCGACTGCATAACTTTGAGCGTACTACTAAATAGGCAACTAGATCTGGCAGTTCTATCGTTGTGGTATTCTAGTAGTTGTTCTTCTCGCACTTCTTGCCTGTGGAACACGCTTACGGCTTCTTTCTTCGCAATGTTCTTCCAAAAATTCAATCAAACATCAATCACAATCTTCTATCTTCTATCTTCCCGAATCCATTTCTTTCATTTTCTTTTCGCTTCAATAATGTCTCCTCAGTCTCTTTCATTCCGTACAGCAATCTTGTAATTTAGCGGTATTACCCCATTGTTTGGGTTAAAATTATTGAAAGAAATGCGTAGGCATCCGGTTAAAATAAAACATATGACAGGAGAAATACTTTGAAATGTAAACCACTTGACACTTACATCACAACGAGCCATTTAAGTTGTAATTATTTACAATGCTTAGGTATCGTTTGAGTTCAGATAATGGAGATGAAAGATTGTGTAGCCCTAAATTTTCAAATTGAACTATAGAAAATCAGCATTAATAAAGTAGATTTTAGCTAGCCTAGGACACCGATCAATGGAACCAAATTGATATAATCTCGTATTTCAGTTACTCATATTTGAATCGAGGTGAAAAAAGATAAATTGTATCAAACTTTTAACGTGTCACTCTCGAAAAAATATCGAATTTAATGTCACTGCATGAATAAGGAACAAAGAACACAAAAAAGGGATAAAGTAATTCAAAAATTTAAAAGTGCATGGAATCCAGTGGTGCGCGAAATCTTTAAACACTTATGATCTGAAATAATAGACTTTGGACAGATACAGATCCAAAGGGAAGAGAAAATAATTTATAGGAGATTTTTGTCCGTAACTCATCCATCCATTTAATATTAACTTAAAATAAAACAGGGTAAAAACGACTCAAATCCATTTTACAAGATTTTAAATTTCACACACATTTACCAGCGTTCCTGAAACTTTTCAAAACACTGTAAAAAGTCATCTTTCCGAATACTATTAACTCATCTCCTTCTCATTAATTTCATCAACACATAGTTTCAAAATGTGACATGTAAATCAACGAGAGAGTGTAGAGCGTGTGTGCCCAATGTAAGCATTTAATCTTGTTTTTTGATTATTTGTGATTCAATCTCACTGGGGTGTGGGAACTTGACTCAACAAAATAATCTTTCGTAATCCAATTAATTCATAATTAAATTCTCATCCGCATAGATTTAATAGTGATTTGAACTTTACAAAAAGATTTAAAGAGCAGTTATTCAATGCTGTAAAATAGAGGCTGATGGCATAATAAGGTAATACACCTGTTGCAGAAAATTAAGATATTTGTTTTTGTGAATGTAACAGTCACTCTGAACAAATAATCACACAGTGGATGGTTACTTACGACTGAATAAAACCACCAAGTAGTTTTTGTTCACCTTTACCGGATAAGGGATCATTTACTTGATGGCCAAGTTAAATTATGTCAACGCAGTTGTTACTGGAAATAATGAAAATATTTAAAACAGTTTCCGCAGAGACCGTAGAAAAACAAATCTATTTAGACGATAAATGTATATGAACTGATATATATATATATATATATATATATATATATATATATATATATATATATATATGATGGACACGAGTTCGATGTAAGAGGTTACGACGACCACGAACAAGTCATCTGCATGCCTTTTGAGACCGGCTCGAGAATTGAACAAAAGACTACAAAAAGTAGAGAACAATGTATTGTATCCAAGTGCAGCAGGAACACTGTGAGATGTCTTATTTTTGTTTAGTGTTTCACGCGTTCGACTGATGCTTATATATATAATACACACATATGTGAGTGTTTCCTCAAAAACAACTCATTGAGTTGTTAATGGATTATACGTACATTGATACATACATACATGTATGTATATATATATATATATATATATATATATATATATATATGTATATAATGTATATATATATATATATGTATATATATATGATATATATATGTATATATATATATGATATGATATATGATATATATATATATATGATAAATGATACATATATATATATACATACATATATACATATATATACATACGTATGTACATATATATATATATACATACATACATACATACATATATATATATATACATATATACATATATATACATACATATATACATATATATATATACACATATATACATATATATATACATATATATATATATACATATATATATATATATATACATACATATATATATATATACATACATATATACATATATATATATATATATATATACATATATACATATATATATACATACATATATACATATATATATATATATGTATATATATATATATATATATATATATATATATATATATATATATATATATATATATATATATATATATATATGATAAAATTATTGTATACTATATTTAGGAGTAACACTGCTCAACATCACATAGAGTTTGTGTTAATATATAAAATTGGATACTGACGTCAACACCGAGTGGCTACAATCTGTATTATCCTATATATATATATATATATATATATATATATATATATATATATATATATAAATATATATATATATATATATATATATACTTTTATGTGTTTTCCTATCTATCCTAAATTTTAATTACTTTCAAAATATTTTTAAATACCAATCTACGATGACAATTTGTAATTAGCCATTAACATCGAGTATCAACTTTCAAAATCACCGCTTGCTTCTTTTGAAATAATAAGATCAGCCAACAGAAATAAAACAATATAATAAAATAAAATATATTTAATTATAATATATATATGTATGCATATATGTATGTATATATTAGTCTGGTCTGTGTCAGAGACAGTTGCTACTGTCTATATTTCTGAGACGAGGTACTATGTACACTACTTACATTATTCGGACTATTTTTCTCATCTTTGTCGCCATATTTATTACAACGTTTCGGCCGTTGTACGCTCCGACCTTCTTCAGGTGGTTGGAATGTCGAACTGAACTCTTTATTTCGCTGACTGAGGTAGTCTGTTCTAGTTCCACCTGCCATCTCTAATGGATGTCAGTTATCAGTTATCTCTTGCTAATTCCCCTCTCCAAGTTCTCCATGACTTAACAGGGTATTGAAATCACACTCTTTGGGTCCTGTCACTGGATCTAGCTAACGCCTTTATCCCCTGTGTCTTGTGACCTCGAGGGTTCAGTTCGACATTCCAACCACCTGAAGTAGTCCAGAGCGTACAACTTAAACCTTGTAATAAATATGGCGACAATGATGAGGAAAAGAGTCCGAATAATGTATATAGAGTACAGTTTCTGCTCTATCAGTTTCTGTTACTGTTTTCTGACTATAGTTAAAATTAAAAAAAAAAAAAAACTAACAACACAATTTCGAATCTTTTCCCGAAAGTAGATCAGTTTGGTGCAAAAAATCTTCAAACCTGATTTTCCTCCGCAGATTCCGTTGAAATATTATCTGTAATATTTATTTTTAAATATTTTATTCAGTAGAAATATTTCCAAACTATATTTTTTATCTCCCTTCCTCAGCATGTAAAATCTGTATAGTTTTCTAATTCCCAACTACGACAATCCCAGATTTGTTTGCGTGCGTAGATATTCTTGATCTCAAATTACTCATTTAGTAATTAATTCTATCAGTAAATCACTCATTGAAGGATATTTACTAGACGCCACCACAGAGTCAGGTTTTGACACAAGGTCAGATTTTAAAGTGGGGACCCGAATGTTTTCACTCGGGCCGCTGGTCTTAGCTGGTCATAGCTTGTCCAAGCTGCTCAGAGTTGGTCTAAGCTAGTCATATCTAGTTTTGGCTTGTCATAGCTGGTCCAACCTGATCAGAGCTGGTCTAAGCTAGTCATAGCTAGTTTTGGCTTGTCATAGCTGCTCCAAGCTGATCAGAGCTGCTCCAAGCTAATCGTAGCCTTGATACCACCGGAGCCCTGGGGCGGATAAGTAGCAAGTCACTCATTAAAGTATTCATTAACCGACTTCCGGTTGTTTTATAATGCAGGAAATTATAAGTTTAATCTTGTAACTTTTGACTTGAAATAACACAAATGAACAACAGCTGAAACATCGATACCTGTGACTTTTTTGTAGGGAGTGGGTCAATATTATTTTCAGTCTTCAATCTCTTTCTGTCTATTCCTGGCATTCAACAATATTTCTCCTTCTATAAATATTCGAGCTCAACATACAGCCTCACAATATTCCCAAAGTTAAGTCCAGAATTGGAAAGACCGAGCAGTAACTATTTTCTGATCAGCACTTTCCCCGATATTTGAATTAGTTAAATAATAATCTTAATAAAAAAAAAAAATCTTTCTTTTGGTCTCCTGAAGACTCTTCTTTTTTTTCAATGTTCTTTAGTAACTTTTCTCATTTCTAATTATTTCACCCAGTAACCTCTTGTGTCGTCGTGGCTTTCCTGAGTTACGTGGGTTGGAACCGATAACACAATCAATATAGGCGTTATCTTTGATGATCGAAAAAAGTCATTAAAGAAGTTTTGATATTTATTATTATTATTATGTAACTAATTCCAATGTAGGGGAAAGTGCATGCAAAAGAAAATTTCATGATTTCAAACCTAGGTTTACAGATATTTTTATTCAGTATTCCGGATATATTTATGTATCCTGTATCTGGCAACACAGTTTTCCGATATCCATTATCCGTGAGATTTAAATGGCTCAAACTAAGTAAAATAACTGTTTCCTTTATAAGTTAATTCATTTTTAGCAATCCGAAAAAAAATATGGATTACTTCTAATGATTAAATACCACAGAAAATAATAAACCAAACTTTTGATCCATATGTTATTTTTTCTTTATAATCGCCACGTAAGTATTTTGTCTCTATCATTTCTAAGTTATCCTTTAATTTTGATCGCTTTTGGGATCCATACAGATGACCAGGTCACTATTAGAAAAAAAAGCCGTAACATTGCTTTTAATATTTTACGTTCTACGTTTCTAATTTTCTAAAACAATTTTTTTTTACCCCATCAGTGCGTCATAATGAATATTATATATTCATGAGTCATTTGACGTCATGAGATTATTTCCAAGGTGCATTTCATTTTGTCTATCACTAAAAGATTTTAAATCAATCACTGTACAGCGTTTTATTTCATTTTTCTAGTTCTTTAATGTTATCAGATTTCATGATTAGATGTAAACCAGTACTTTTTTTTCTAAATTTTTCATTCTCTCACTTTTTTGGTCTGTTTTTACAGCTTTACAAGTGACTATTACTTTTAATGAGGGCGTTGAAAATGAACATATTTAAATTATGGAGTAAAAACAAAAGAAAATATAGGAACTGACATTTAATAAAGAAGAGAAAAAAAACTATTTAGATTTAAACTTCTTCGCTCCTCACTTACCACACATCGAACTAACATAATAAAATAAAACTACGTATCGACAAAAAAAAAAAAAAAAGGAAAGCAGCCATGCACTGCATTAGTGATATACTAGCACCTAATATTTAAAACAGAGATCACATTGTACAGTTGACTCGATAAAAGCCAAGCCAGCCCGGTATTTATCAATCCACCCACGAGGACCGAATGTGGCACAAGGCCGGTTTAATGTGGGTATCTGCGAGCCCGTAGGCTCGGCCAAAAATATGGCCTTTCTGAACCCGCCTAGACGGGTTCAGGCCCTGTCTACCTCCCCAAACGAAACCTTGCCCTTCTAATGCAGAGAGTTCGACAGACTCCGACTCCGACTCCGACTCCGACTCCGACTCCGACTCCGACTCCGACTCGGAAGCTCACAAAGGCAGCGTACTACCCGAAAGCCAAGTCAGCCCTCCTCGACTCGATATTCTAGCAGTATTTATACTGGCCCGAGGACTACCGGTGTTCTGTAATTGGCATCCCCGTGTCAACGGTCTTCCTGTATCTCTACACACATTAAGTTCTAGAATCCATTCCTAGCTTCATGTTATTATCTTCGGTCGAAGTTTGATAAGTGAGAGACGAAAGCGGTAACTTCCGATAATCTTTCTCTTATTAAATGACGGTTACTATTTTTTACTACGCCATTACTAAATTTTGTACCGCAGATAAAATATTTAAATATAACTTTTGCTGATTTATAAAATACATTGCGACTTTGACTATTTAGGTCATTTATTATTTTTTGTAAAATATTTTTTAAATTCTTGGTAATAAGTAGCAGTGCTCTTACCATTGGTCTTTTTGTGTTTGTCAATTTTTGTTTCAACGATATCTTCATTTAATATGTAAGGCCTTTTCATTCATTAGGCATTTTCTTTTTTCAGGATATTTGCAAGCTTATTTACTCTATGTATAGGTTAAATGCATGCAACCAGTCATTATACATACTTTTATTTCTTACTTATTATTTTTCTTCCATATTATTACCTGTCCTGATTATATGTATACCTGGACATCTTTTTATTCATCCTCTGTTATCGATGTCGTTTTTTGGAACGATATAAGCATTATCTGTTTTATTTTTTTTATATCTCTTTCATTTTAAATGTACCTTCTTCTTTTCCCATTTATGTTTAGACATTCTTTGAACTTCTCCCAATATTTTCGTATTATTATAAATATTTCTTTAAACAAATCTTTAATACTTTGCATATTCTTCATGTCTGTTTAGCCAAATTCCTTCTCACTTCATATTCTATAAAATACGTTCAAGTTATGTCGTAAATACTTTATACGATATCGTTCTCATTATTTTATTTTTTCCCAGTATTTATTTTCGATGTGTCTGTTTTCTGGTCGAATTCTTGCAATACGATTATCGTAAGTTATTCACCAGGAATCATAACATTTATACAAATTACTTTAGTCTAACAGAAAAGATAAACAGTGGCAAGCCTATATAACTTGATCACTTACCATTAATCTATTGTAGGTATTGAATATTTTCCTCCCCAAAAGACAAGGAAAGAGTTCTATGGGTAGTGAGGGCAAAGGGGTCAAACACTATGAAAATATAAAAGTAGATATTAATACCAGTTATACGTTTTTTGGAAAAAATATTACCAGCAGTACATTTAAAAAATATATTACGAGCAAGAGATATTAAAATAGAAAAAAATATCAGCAATACATGTTACGAGTAATACATTTTAAAATTAAAAAAATATTATCAGCAATACATTTTAAAATAAAAAAAATTACCAGCAATATATTTTTAGAAAAGAATATTAACAGCAATAGCAATCTTGTCGGCACGAAATAAGCCAGTCTTGTTGACACACGAAACCATTTGTCAATAAATTTACACGCTGATGTCATTTAGTTAAAATAAGAATCTTTATAGGGAAAATGGTAGCATTTCTTTCTGGAAACATCTAAAAAATAATGTCATCTTTTTGATAATTTGGTGATATCAAATATCCTTACCCTGACGTTTGGGTATTTTCATTATTATATTTTTGGGGAAGTCAAATAGCCACATTAAGATGTTTATTGCATAATAACATGTTACTCAAGCCGATCTTAGATCTCCCAAGATATTTATTTCTTATCATTGGAAATGATGGGATGCCTTCTCAGCAGTTTTAAATTCAGTGACTTCATTCTCCGAGATTGGCTGAGAGATCAGTATACCCGGTTATTTAATTAAGGGTATAAGTCTAAAATTGATGAGAGAGACTAGAGAGGAATTTGAACTCAGCTCGTTGATGTGCCTTTCTGCAACATTAACCATTATTACAGTTGCACATCCGTAACACTGGCCAGGTAAGTGGGGGGGAATACATCATTAATATAGACAGTATGATACTTGCCAATATCCGTCCTGGGTAAGACGATAAACTAAATCCGACAGCAACGCCTCTGATCAGGAGGTTTTGAGGAGAGTGGAACCATCTCAAAATTGCTGGTGTTCCCAGGTCCAGTTTGAACGGCGGTGGTAGCACCTGTCAGGGTCCCAGCTATGAGCAAATAGTTATCCCCACAGAATATGCCAAAACACTATGAATGTATGAAAATAGGTTTTAATATCAGCAATAATTTTTGCCAAAAAATTAATACCAGCAGTACTTTTTTGAAAAAGAAAATATCACCAGCAATACATTTTTAAAAAAAATATTAACAGCAATATATTTTTGGGGAAACAAATATTACCAGCAATACATTTTTTGTGAAAAAAAGAATATTACTGTCAGTAACAATCTTGTCGGCATCAAATAATCCATCCAGGTTGATATGGCGTAATGCAACACAAACCAAAGCATTTGCCAATAAATTTACACGCCAATGTCATTTAGTTGAAATAAGGATTATTATAGGAAAATTGTAGAATTTTAGTTTCTGCTCACTTTATTCAATGTGGTACTAATACCATTCAGTACGTAGGCGAATTGTTTTAAATTATTAGGTTGGTGCAAAAATAATGTCGTTTTCTCACATATGTTACATTTATATAGGATTTCTGAATTAATTCATTGATATATATAGCCATGTTATATATCATTTTGAAGCGCTTTTTTCGATCTATCGAATCGTGTTATTCGTTACCGTTCTCAATCTATTCATTCATTTTCTTTTGTAGGCTTTTCGACAGCATGGACAAAATTCAAATCCGCACGATTTTCTTGTTCCAGTTCAAACTAGGCCGAAAAGCTGCCGAGACAGCTCGTGATATCAATGATGCGTTTGGCCCTGGAACCACTAACGAACGTGTGGCACAACGGTGGTTCAAGAAATTTCGCAATGGTGACGAGAGCCTCGAAGATGAAGACGGTCGCGGCCGGCCGACTGCGGTTGATAACGAACATTTGAAAGCCTTAATTGAAGCCGATACTCGCAAAACCACACGAGAAGTTGCTGTTGAATTCGGGGTCGACCACTCAACAGTCGTTCGCCATTTAAAGCAAATAGGTTAGTCAAAAAAGTTGGATGAATGGGTGCCGCATGAATTAAACGATAAACAAAAAAATCATCCTTTTGAGGTGTCTTCTACGCTCCTTCTGCGCAACAAAAACCACCCATTTCTCGAGCGGATTGTGACGTGTGATGAGAAGTGGATCCTCTACGACAACCGGCGACGTTCGGCACAGTGGTTAGATGCCGAAGAAGCTCTACAACTCTTCCCGAAGCCGAAATTGCACCAAAAAAATGTTATGGTGACTGTTTGGTGGTCTGCGGCCGGTCTCATCCGTCACAGCTTCTTGAATCCGGGCGAAACGATTACGGCGGAGAGGTACTGCCGACAAATTGACGAAATGCAGCAGAAGCTCCAACGTATGTGCCCGAGATTGGTCAATATGAGGGGACCAATTCTCCTCGATGACAACGCTGGCCCGCATGTTGCTCGACTGACTCAGCAGAAGCTGAATGAATTGGGCTACGAGACTGTGCCTCATCCGCCATATTCACCGGACCTCTCGCCTACCGATTATCACTTTTTCAAGCATCTCGACAACTTCCTGTGCGAAAAATACTTCAAAAGCCGAGATGATGCCGAATCGGCCTTCAATGACTTCATCGCTTCCAGAACTCCGGATTTCTATGCTAATGGGATAAATAAACTTGTTTCTCGTTGGCAAAAATGTGTCGATTCTAATAGTTCTTATTTCGATTTTAAAGTTTATTATGAAAGGAGTTATGATCTTTTCAAGTTGAACGTCAAAAAACGACATTATTTTTGCACCAACCTAATAAATCTACATTCACTCGAATTTATCACAAATATATTTTTAGCTCATCTTACAGAAGACCAGTGCGAAATTTCACTGAATTTAATCGGAGTCCCCACAATACTAACATTGGGATCGATTTAGGAAAGTATATAGTGAAATCAACATTAGAGTGATAGTCAAAAAGTTTGTATTTCCAACCAGTTTGCAACAAGCGTATTTAATAATTAATGTTTGCCACAAGTCATTCGTCTCATGCTAAAGCAAATACCGTTGTGAGCTATTTTGTAAGTCTATAAATTCAGTTAATTCTTTCGTAATTACAGGCTTTGCTTTCTGTTTATCAGACAAAATTATTCAATACATTCTTCGCGTCATTTTGTTTCTTTCCATGTCTCTTCAGAACGTTGTCGATCAAGGCCCTCCACAATTTCCTGTCCGTTGCAGTTCATAATACATTTTACAATGTTGTCATTTCCTCTCAATTCTGTTCCGTCATATATTTTTTCAAACTCGTTAGGTAGGTTGTGCATTGTTTTCCTCTGTCTCCGTTGCCTTCAATCTTTCTTGTGAGTATCAAGCTTTCCAAGGCTTCTTTCCTCATTATGTGCCCTATATATTTTAACTGTCACTTCTGATGTTAAGCATAAATGTCCTTTTTTTCTATTTTCTCTAAAACTTCCTAATTGCTCACATGTTAAGTTCATGGTGTTCTCAGTATCCTTCTGTAGAAGAAACATATTTCTTTTGCTTCAAGTATCTTCTTTTGTAAAGAGATTTTCCAGCATTCATTAATAAATCCAAATAATCATAAATTGTCCGCATTGTCTTCAATATTTTTTAAATTTTATTTCTTTTTTCTTAAGAGTTCTTGAAAATAATCACTCACCTGATTCTGATCCACACTGCTTAACGATTTTTGTAACTAAAATAATTCTGTGTCTTGCGATAAATTTAAGAATGAAAAATCTCGAATGTAACAAGTATCCAATTCCTCAGGAATATTCAAGTAGCTAATTAAGATTATGTCTGTTAAACTAATGTGTTTTTCTGGGTCATCGTTTATAAGAATCAATAGTTATATTTTCGAGAATATCTGACCACATTTTAATCTTTGTTCGAAGGTTGAAATTATACACTATTGGTCAGTAAAGCTATCAGCTGAGAAAACTGTGTGGTCAGAGTTTCGCATACAGGCACAATAACACACCCGATAAAACTCAAAGAAGAAAAGTTACTTAAAAACCCGAAAGACACAGAGCAAATAGTAAAATGTCACATCAGATAACGAATTTTTAGAATTATTGCTGAGTGCCCACGCTAATCTCTGCTACTGGGTCTCAAGAGACACACCTTGAAATCTTTTAATTTTCTCTTTCTTTTAAATACTGATTTCCATTGCACTTCTTTAATGCAGTAGTGTAACCTTTTCTCAATGAGATAGGGAAATCATCTCGCATCGTCTTTCAAAATAAAGTTCACTGAAAATCGGCAAATATTTTTTTCTAAATCGAGCAAAAATAAAAGCAACTAATCATTAACTGCATCTGATAACATCAAGTATTTTTACATTTGCACTAAACACGTTTTTCCTGCTTCGTTCTGAACTAAATACACAAATAAATAAATAGCCCTCTTGTTCTGCAAAAATAAATAAATCAACTCTTTCTGATAATTGTCCACGTTTCTCTTGAAAAGAACAAAATAGAATTTATCGGTTTAAACGTCACTCTCAGAATAATGTCGCCATCACCAAACTGCGCTTTTAACATTCGAATATTATATGAAAAATAATCAAGCTAGTGTTTGCTTGTTTCCCTGCTATCAACATAAAAGATAAAGCAGTCCAAGTATCTACATTTATTTAGTATCACGTATTTTATTCACTTCGTTTTTGTGTCCGTTAAAATTGAAAGCAACTTTCAAAGATGAGAAGAGACAATACACACAGGACGTATAGTCTTTTGATCAGCAATTTTTGAACCGCCTATTGGGAAGAAAAAAAAATTTTACGCCCGGCCATTTGCCTATAAATATTTAGTGTATAAATAAATTTTATTAAGGAAAATAATCTATATTCTTTAGATATTAGAGTTAGATAACTAAAAACAGTGTATAAATGTAGAAAATGAAACGAACTAAAAACTAATCCCTACTGATAGCAAATGAATCAATTGCTAAAATGTATAACTCTTAATCTATAGATGTCGCTACTCTTTATACCTATCGCCGTCATCGGTATTCTCTCTTGCTATACTACTCTTACAATGAGTGTTCGTTAAGGGGACTGTAGAAATGCAGAAAACGATTATCATTACTGTGATAAGAGGAAATGTCAAATTTCTGAAGGGGCCCTTGAGTGCCAGTAGACAGCCAGTTCGGGAGGATGGTGAATTGATATTTAGCTGTAAACGGAGGCGAACAGGATATTCAGTAGTGGTGGGCTGACTGCGGTGAATGGTTCATTTACCTCATGTTATATCACGAGCCTCTTAGGGACGTTACAAGAAATATTTATTTATTCGTCCTTTCACCTGCTGCTTGCCTTATATTTTTAAAAATAGGCTTGACTTTTCTGTGTAGTACAATTTGTGATATATATACGAGGTTTGATAAAAAAGGGACTGCGACTGGTGCTATAAAAAGAAAACTTCAACACATATCAATTCGGTATTTAATCTCATTCTAAGTAATTTCTTTCTGAAGTGACACACTTTATACAGTGTCGTTTACAGAGGGAGCAGTTGCTTTGTCGCATTGTCTTGGATTTCCTCGAACCCTTGAAACCTTGTTTCTTTAAAATGGGATTTTATATCTGAACAGGAAAGGGTCGAAATGTGCGAGATCTGGAAATATGCTTGTTGTCGGACCTGGGAAATATTATTTTTAGATAAAAACTGCTGACAAACTGATCTAACCACTGTGATATGCTGCGACGACCACACTCTACACACTTTCCTCCGAAACATCGTTATAAACAACAGAAATAAGCTAGAATATTACAACTTAATGCGAATACGCGGTAATCAGCGTAATTTAATTTTTTAGGTCAAGTTTTATTTATGTGTGGGGAGTTGATCAATAATCGGGACAATGAATGCGTAAATATATGCAGTGCGGACACAGAGATCTCCATTGAATGGCCATGAAAGAGCTCAATGTTCAGATCATATGAACTGACATGGACTAAAGATCGCGTTCAAGTGAATAAGACTGTCTGTGTCCACACTGCTCATATATATATATATATATATATATATATATATATATATATATATATATGTATATATATACATATATATATGTATATATATATTTATGTATATATATATATATATATATATATATATATATATATATATACAATAAATGTAGTGTTATATATATATATATATATATATATATATATATATATATATATATATAATTATTTATTTAAAAATATGATTCCAACACGCTACATAAGAGTTCCATGTTTCTTATGTAGCGTGTTGGAATCATATTTTTAAATAAATAATTATATTTATGCTCTACTTTTGTATCGAGCGCTATTTTTTAAAAAATAATAACAAAAATACTAAAGAACTTTGCATTATTTACCTAACCAGTTCTTTCCTATTTTCTATATATTTTCACACATACACACACACACACACACACATATATATATATATATATATATATATATATATATATATATATATATATATATGTATATATATATATATATATATATATATATATATATATATATATATATATATATAAAGCAGTGCTTGATATAATAAAACAGAACTATTAAGTATATATTAATAAATAAACATGTTCTTCCTCGGCGATAGCACGACTCAGAGGTTCATGTACAACACAATCTTCAGATGCTGACGGATCGTTATACAATTGAAATTTTAAGAAATATATTTGGTTACCGCAATTTTAGCATAGTCATGTTATACGGCGATCACAACTTTTATTTAAAAAAATATTTGGCATTTAAAATAAATGGAATTTATATACACATATGTGTGTTTGCGTGTATCTGTGTGGGCGTGTAGAAATGAAATTTACTTCTAATTTGTGAATATCATTTTTTTTTATATTATGCATAAAGGGAGAAAATTTAAAAAAACATAATTTAGAGTAAAAATGAATCGGGATCAATGTGTTTCCGCAGATATTTGTTTTTATGTCTACATGTAAACACCAATTCATTTCACGTGTTAAATAATCTAGGGTTATTTTAGTGTTTTAAGATAAGTGATTTTTCAGCGAATCATAAATTACATTGCTCTCTTTTAAGATTCTAAGATTTAGCTCTTAATAACAATATCCCTCGTAATAAGGTTTGTATTACCATCATTCTTTAATTGCCAGGAATGTTTTGAGAAATCAATGGTGTTTATATATTTATATTTCCTGAAGTCACTGGTTGATGGTAGAAATAAAAATTGACACTTGACATCGTTAACCGAATGTGTGCACTCTCGGTATACAATATTAACAATTATACATTGGCCATTTATGGGACAGATCACGTTTTTCGGTAGTGTATTTATTTAAAAAAAAAATAACATTTCTGTGTTCGTTGGACATGTTTCTCTTTAATATAATTGAATATAATATTTTTATGTTGTGATAGAGATTTATTGATGTTACTAACGCAGCTATAACTAATATTAACATTATTTTAAAAACAAAACTTTTTAGTGTTGGTGAATAATTATTGTGCTTATGAATTAAATTAGGAAAATGCTTTCGATATTCGTAAGAACATTATGATTAAAATGTGGAATAAACCATATTATATTTTCTTTTCTAAATACTTTATCGTTGCTTATACTAAAGCTTTTACATAATCAACATTTCTCAATATTTCTGAGATGATTATTATAATGTAAGTTATGTACATTATTCGGACTATTGTCCTCATCTTTGTCGCCATATTTATTACAACGTTTCGAACGTTGTACGCTCCGGCCTTCTTCAGGTGGTTGGAATGTCGAACTAAACCCTTTATTTCGCACACTGGGGTAGACTGTTCTAGTTCCATGTGCCATGTGTTTTAATGGATGCTAGTTATCAGTTATCGCCTGTTAATTTCCCTCTTCAAGTTCTCCACTGCCCTAACTGGGTATTAAACACACACTATTTGGGCCTTGTCACTGGATCTAACTAACGCCTTTATTCACTGTGCCATGCGTCCTTGAAATAAAAGGTTCAATTCGACATTCCAACGACCTGAAGAAGGCCGGAGCATACAACGGCCGAAACGTTGTAAAAAATAGTTCGAGTAATGTAAATCATGTACATTCAATATTGTTATCGATTTTTTCTTTTTTGCCGGAGTTAGTTGATATTCTAACTTGGACTGATTAATGAAAATTTTCCAGAATGTTATGAGGGTGATTCGATTCTTTACCGACGTATCTATGGTTATATAGCACTTTGGTAAATGGTTAATAATAACCAGTATCCAAGTCCAAGGCCACATGGAGAAATTCGATAATTTTAGCATTGCTAGTAGTGATGATATTTAGCTCGTGATCTTTGAAATACGTTATCAGTTCCTTTCTCAATCGGTCTATAGTTCTTGAACGTGTTTATGGAAGAGAAAAATGACACCATCATCTCTATAGAGTACAGTGTCCTTAGTGTCGAAAATAAATCTTACTTGCTACAATAACAAGATTCCCACAATTTCACATCCTGCGCTGAATCATATACTCCGGTAGCAATGCTATTATTCTGTTTTATCTCATTTGGTCCACAAATAACCATAATGGAATAATATACGTTTATGTACCTGCTTTATGATTTTGATTTCCCGATCGCTAATAAGGCAGCAAATCTTTTTTAAATTGAGGCGAGGATAAAAGTCACAGATGCCGAATTGGTAGAACGTATGTTATTTCTTCCTTTTTACATTATTAAACCATTTTATGGCGTATGTTGTTTTCTGCCACAGATTATTTCCTAAAGCATCTTTCGTGTATTTTCATGCAATTTCAATGATGTTTTTGCTGACTTTAACGATATTACCTTTAGTTGGGCTGAGTAATCATTATTGTGGTTTGTTTTGGGAATTAGATTTGGGAAAGTTAACTGTGATAAATGCTTGTTGTTTGTGAAATTAATAAATCCTATCATTAATATTTAATTCAGTGCCCATTTTCTTTGCATTTTTCATTGTAAGTCGTTGGTAGTTTTAGCGAATTTAATTTTTTTTCTATTAATGAGAATAGATCTTTCTCGAAGTCCAATATTTGTTTGTCGCATGGTTGCGACTTTTGGGACTTAAATCCATAATATGCTCGCATCTTTTAAGTTGTTATGCTCATTCTTGTGTTTGTAGAAGAAGAGTTTCCAGCTCATTCTGTTCAAGGCGCTATCGATTTTGTGTAAAATGGCTATCTTATAAGATTTTTGTCAGAATCTATGATTCTTTTTAGTTTAGTAGTCCAAGTTAATTGGTTCCATATTTCGATAACGGTTAGCATGCAAAGTATAAATACTTAATTACACACACACACACACAAACAAACACAAACAAGGTTATTTGCATATCAGTGAATATTGTGGGGAAATTTTGTTTTTTGCTCAATTTCATTGAATCTTGACTAATTAATTCCGGGTTCGATTCTTTATGAGTCCGTTCTTAAATTAATTTTATTTTTTTAAAACATGATACTTAATTCGATTATTTTCATTTTTTCTCCCAAGCATCTACTTGTGTGAGAATTTTAATAATTATTATCTAATTAGTAGTCCCTCTAAATCAATGATTTCATGTAATTAAACGGCCGAACAGGGTCAGTGCAACGTTACAGTTGAATCGATTTTCTAGTGGCTACTCGTCTTATACGCTTTGGTAATTATTTCTTGATCATTGAAAGAACACTTTGATTTCTTTTTTTTTTGGCTGTAGATCATTGGTAGTTGATCATTGGTGTTGATCATTTAGCGAATTTAGTTGTGTCTATTACCGAGAATAGATAGAAAACTTATGGAGCATGTTGCTCAACTGCTCGAGGGCCTGTACTTTATATTGCTCCATAAGTTTTCTATGGGGTTGAGGTCAGGAGATTGGGGCGGCCATGTCATAACACTCACCTGCTTCTCATCAAGTTACTCCTTCACCAAATTTTATTTGCGACAGGGAGCATTATCCTGCATAAAAATCAACTTGGTGGAGTCGATTCGCACCCTTTCAGCGGAAGGGAACAGACAAGACTTTAAAATTCTCTTGTACTGCTTGCTCTTGAGGGTCTTTTTAATAGGTTTCAAGAAAACAGTTCCATGAAAAGAAAAGCATCCCCTGAACGGATGCTTGACAGTACTTACTGCTAACTTCAAAGAGCTTTCAAAGCTTCTTCTTTAGATTTTAGATCGCTTTTCCTTTGAATTTAGCACAACTTTCATTTCATCGGAGAAGAGAACATTTAGTCAAAAAAAATCAGGTGAGTCACTTTTATCGAACAGCACTGTATATATATATATATATATATATATATATATATATATATATATATATATATATTAGTCATGGAACGTTAAAGTATTCTGTTTCATAATTATTTAATTATATATATATATATATATATATATATATATATATATATATATATATATATATAGAGAGAGAGAGAGAGAGAGATAGAGATAGAGAAAGACAATATGCATAGATATGATTTTTATACGACTTTTAATCATGTACTTCAATGTTTTATATACAAAATCTTCATGTATATCTCATTTTAGGAATTTTTTAAACGGATGTTCTATTTCTCTCCTACATCACATTAAAGTGTTAGTATATATATACTAATGCTTGTAGTGGAGCTTGTAGAGTAGAGTAGACAATGTATAGCTCTTTCTTTTCGAGTTCCACGAAAAAGATGAAGCTATCGATCGTCAAAATATTCTTTTCCATAAAGGTTTAAATTGAATAATGAGGTATCCAAATGAAAATATTGCTTTTGTAGTAAGGAATGAAGGAGATAGTCAGATAAAGTTATCATCAAGATGTGAACCAATTAAACAACAATGTATATATAATAAAAAAAAATCAAAATCGTAATAAAAGCAATATATTTACTTCTAAACCCAAGCTTGGATTAATATCGAATGGTTGAAACAGTAATTCCAATAAATGTCTAGATCAACCATTTTGTGTCGAAGCATGCCCATAAAATTGAATATTAGTTTGGTGTATGATTTCCTAAATTTACTGGTCCTTTTTGACCGACAGAGGTTCTTGAGCTTAGCCAAAATAATCGTAGGCCATGTCCTATTATTTCGCCTGTGTATGATTTTTCTGAATGTTTGTTCACTCGACCGAACTTGACACGATCGTGCCACTTAAATAAAACTATATTCAATTTAATGGATGTTCGACAAAATGTTGATTAGACATTTCTTGGATACTGTTAACACATTCGATAAAATCCACGCCAGGTTCGATACTCGAAATAACACTCCGATCATTTAAGTTACTATGAAATATATTGCGTTCTTATTCCGATTTGATGTTTTTTTACATTACTAAATTTAGATGTAGTTATACATATGCGACATAATAATGTCTTAATGAAAAATCATCATTGAACTTGAACTGGGTATCGACTTTTCCAGGAGTAATTACGGAAACAATGAGTTGGAGTAAACAAATATACCAATATTTATTTTGCTAACTATCCATCGTAAGATATTTTCGACGATCGATAGCTTCATCTTTTTCGTGGACAATAGAAACAGAAAGTACTTCTAATGTTTTCTGAAACGGTTTTTCCCGCTGATTACCGCTGATAACAGAAAAACTTTGAAGTTTTTGGCAATGGATAATTCTTAGAATCTTTCAATTCTGGGCAATTTTGTTTGAGAATTGCTTCAGAAACCACAAATAAAATTCTATCGTTTGGCAAGGATACAAATTCTCTCAGATCTTTTTTCCAATATTATGTTTTCCCAAACTTACAAATGCTAACCTTTTATACAGCAATGTTAGTATGGTATAAGAAGCATATATGTATATTAATTCCACGTAGTCTTGAGATGTATTAGGTTATTTGACAAAATGTATCAGTAATGCAGTTGAAATCAAATGCGTTTAATATAACAAAGGCTAAATTTATCATACAATAACAAGGATAAAACCATTAAGAAATTAATTTTATTCCTTGCTGAAAGTATATGAGATGTACAACGATGTACTTCTCAACGCATAAACTAAAACTCTGTTTATCTAAGTCTTATATATATATATATATATGTAATGAAAAACAAACCACTTTAAGGTACAATTACGATAATTTATTTCAGCTAAATCCTTTTTTAAGCATTCAGGATCATCAGGTAAAACTTCCAACAACGAATTGAGAGGAAAAATGGGATTATAAATTGGTGGGTAGTGTAATTTTTGTAATTTAATAGAGGGGGTTGAGAGTGGCAGTTAAACAGACAATATAAAGTATAGGGAGGGGTTATATATATATATATATATATATATATATATATATATATATCGTCGTGGGCACAATTATTCGCGTCGTTAGATATTTGCATATTTCCTATGGAAATATGAATATTTGCAAGTACTTAAAGAATTTACCATAAATCATTTAATAGGTAATTTAGGTTTCAATAATTAGTGAAATTTTTAGAAGTTTAGATCTATTATATTCATTGATTATAGATTTTACTAAAAATTGATGTAGTCTAAAATTATTCGCCCACCCGCTTACAGAAATTACAAACTAATATTGCACTATGGCAACTGTAATGTTTTTTCTTAATTTTACATTCAATGTTAAATTAACATTCAATGTCAAATTGACATTCAATGTCAAATTGATATTCAATGTCAAACTGACATTCAATACAAACACCATTTGAAAATGAAATAGTATTGACCTGATTCTATAACATTCTAAATTTTAATGAAGGAGACAATACGTGAGTTCAACGTACTGCAATAACTCATTCCTTCTCCAAAGGTGGCGCAGACGGCTGAACTTGGCAAGAAGCTCTGAATGAAGATAGCTGAAGCGTACAAACAAGCTAATGGCTATACAACATTTCCAAACGTGTTTTATGTCACTTGCTCGACAATTCATAGCATTATCAAGAAGTTCATTGTATTGAGAATAAATCAAGGACTGGTAGAAAAAAGTTATTTTCTGAGAGAATGGAAAAGGAAATTCTTATAGATGTTTTAAAAGTCTTCACTTAACGACAAAGTACATTGTCAATGATGCAAATATATCAGGGTTGAGTGTATCGATGTACACAGTAACTATATGCTTTACTCAAGCAGGACTTTGAGCTTGCCTCCCAAGTAAAAATTGTTGCTTACGGCTTAAATCTAAAATCCACATTACCTCATACTACAAACGAACTGAAACATAAGAGTAAATATTGTAACTTTGTTTTATGGTCCTATGAAACCAAGCTTGAATTATTTTGTCACAAAAACTCCTGTTATATATGGAGAAAAGTGAATGGCGTTGACAAACCAAGAAATACCCTCCCACTAATTAAGCACCGTGGTTGAAGCATCCTGCTCTGGAGATGCTTTGCTGCCTGTCGATCAGAAGAAAGAGAGTTCAGAGTGTCATGGATAAAGAGAAGAATTTGGTTAATTCTTTAAAATAACACAAAATAAAGTGCACGAAAGCTGTCTTTGGGGCGTCACTGGACGTTCCAACATGACAATGACCTGAAACACACGGCATGAGTTGTTACAACATAATTAGATGACAACAAAATTAAGGTAATTTCGTACCCCGCCTGATCTGAACCCCATTGGAAATTTATGGGAATATGCGAAGAAAACAATTAGGAGAAAGAAGTCCTTTGAATTAGGGGGAAATAAAAAAAAACTATTGATAAAGAAGAATGGAACAACATACTTATTGGTGTGTGTAGTGATTTTGAAAAGAGCAATAAAAAGGATTAAAGCAAATGATCAAGCATTAAGGTAGACAATTGATTTATTGATTTATTGAAGCAAGAGAACCAATAATTTTGTCCTATGCTAAATGTTTTGCTGATCTTTTGTATTATTGTTTTACACGTAAACAAAAAAAAAAAAAAGATGGGTGCCACTGCAAATTCTTTCACATCTATTATTTGATAATCCATGAAAAATGCACATCAATTTCCTATGAAAATTTTAAGTATTACAGATACATTATTAATTTATTTTTAAGATAAGACAATTTTGATAAAAACGGACAGTTGGATAATATTTCTTAGTCATTGACGCGTTTCAATGACTAAGATATTTTTTCAGTTGTCATATATATATATATATATATATATATATATATATATATATATATACTTAACGCACATCCCATTCTCAGCAGCCAATAAATATATATATACATGTGTGTTTGTGTGTGTGCATTAACACCACTCATCGTCATATCTATAATTGTGAAGCAAATGACTATGATAAAATTGAAAATGGGGAGGTGCTCAGAGATCATGGTAACATAAGGGGCAGAAATCTAACATGGATTCTGGTAAACGCTAATCTCAATATTTAAAAAGCAGTAAAAGGATAGGCTCTAGCGTCCTCAGTGAGGATTGAACCGTCTATCTGTGAAAATAGCATCATAAACATTGCAATACGTCAAACACCTTCTTTCTGAATTTCATTATTTACATTATTAATGAGCGGAATTTTCTCTTCATCTTGTTTTTTTTGTTCGATATTAAAATAAAAAATTTGTTGTAGGCATCATTGCAGATTCTTTTATTTCATCATTTGTGAAAAAAGTATATGAAAATTTGAGGTATTAGAGCGTTATTTGTAATTAAGGAAGTCGAAGTGAATAATTCTTTAATGACTAATTATGCCACAGTGATGTATTTAATAACAAAGACAGTGGAAAAGAAACGGAAAGGAATCGAAATTAAATTACCTAGGTTACATAACCAAAAACAGAGTGATAAAAATGGAAAATTATTTTAATATACGTACCCAACGGCCTGCGTTCGTAGTCGTATCAATGTAAATAAATCTAGGCCGAAACGCGTTTCACATTAATTTTTTCTACTTTATCATCCATATTTTCGCCAGAATTGTTCTTGATAGATAATTATTTATATACTGTTGTACCATATTTATTGTAATTAAAAACATAGAAGAATCACGAACTTGACAAAGATAACAAAATCCCTTTCCTTGATATTTTAATAGACACAAATGATAACACATTTACAACTTTTCCATATACAAATCCAACCAACAAAAATATTGCACTCTCAACTATAAAAGTGAATGCCCTAATTACTACAAAATAACACTCATACAGAATTTAATTAACCGAGCAAATGAATTCCCTCACAAAAACATTTTCTACACTGAATTAATAAATATTAAGCAGACTCTCATTAATAATGAATATCCAAACCACATTGTAGATGAACAAATAAGATGATTTATCAAAAACCTCAACACACGTCAAATAGGATATGTTACTTCCTCAATGGACCCTAAATATTTCAAACTCTTATAATGTGACCAGATGCATGCTAACTAAAAACAGGATGAGGAAAGCATAAAACACTCATTAATACCAATATATCTCCGACGGATCTTAATAAAAAAATAAAATTAGTCATATACTATACAAAATACAAAATTTAATTATCCGCAATAACTCCTCGCCGCCAACGGATGTATTACGAAAAACTAACATTTTATATCACTTCAAATGTTCTTTGGAAGAATGTATATATGTTGGATATACGACAACTACATTATCAAGTCATCTTACTCATGTCTGACCATTCATCTATTGCAAGACATTTTCACCAACATTCTTGTCCACATTCAAAGTATAGAACAATATTGATTGACAAAACAAGTCCCCTAAACCAAGAAAATAACAACTTAAAACTACAGGTCCTCGAAGCAATCTTCAAAATGTCCTAAAATGTCTATAAAAAGAATAGTTTTCACTCTTGTGAACATTTGAAAAGATCCATAACAGTTCTTATTAATACGCTTCTACAAGCTATGATACCCCAGTACACTCGCGACTTAATATTTTCAGCCAACTTAAAGACCTATCGCTGTTGGCAACATTTCCCGCCGACTCGCGACAAAAATTGCTTGTATAGATGTTGTGAAGGCGGTAGAGAATGAAATGCGTTCTTTCCAGCTCGGGGGTAGGCAGACAGGGCGGATGTGAATCCTCGGTTCATGCCACAAGATCATTATTCGAGAATACATGAAGATATAAAAGTCAAACCTAAGTCGGAATTAAAGCATTCTTGGTTATTCAGTCTTTCCAAAAGCCATTTGAGAGTGTTTGGATAATAATCATGTCATTCTACAAGAATGATTGAGAAATTGCACATAATGCACACCCAGCCCTCTACCAGGTGACGATCAGTTTTTCGCTACCGAGGTTCCTCTCACTCTCCGAAGTACCTATATATATATATATATATATATATATATATATATATATATATATATATATATATATATTGATACACGTTTCATTAAATATTATAGACAAGTGTTGTCTATATATTTTATGCAAAATTTAATCGTAACATCTGATAAGTTTAATAACATTATCATTGAACGCAGAAAGAAATTGACAATATTGATCCATATTTTTTTTTAATACAATCTAAGCTTTCGGCCTACATAAGCCATTATCAAATATGTCAATTACAACATATTAAACAATATACGGACAAGACTGGTATTTATTTGAACAAAAAGTACAAATTGTGGCACAAGGCCAATAAAGGGGATGGGTAGAGGCTGGTCAACACTAACTATCTTATACCTAGCTAATCAGATTCGCGACCCATTCGTACATTACATTTTACACATTCACCAAAAGAACTCGTCCATCACCAAACAATCCTTCAACCACCATAATACCACGTGCTCTCAAGGGAGACCTACCAAAATCGCGCCCCATACCATGAAAATTCTAATGATGATATATATATATACAATTCTAATATTGATAAAATGAGAGGGGAGGGAAATGAACCCAATAATAAACTTAAAATAAACACAAATACAAACTAAACATAATTGATGTTAGTAGGGACCGTCCAACCCATAAAACAGAGAGGCCGCTGTATTCTGCCCAGGGGACAAAATCAAGAGACGCTCTCGCTAAGGGAGTGGGAAAAAGTATAAAATATTAGGCTGGAATGGGAAAATATAAAACTGACCCAGTCGAGATGAAAATGGGGCGGGGGTCAAAACAAACTGGGGAGGATGGGAATCTCGACTTGGATCATAACCAAAGAACGGCCGGGATGCAGGCCAGGAACAACACTTACTCACATTAACTAGGTACACTGAAGCTTGTCTAACCTAACCAAGGGGAGGGTTCCACAGGAAGCCACCCCGATGTGCAATAGGTTGACCTAGAAGAGAAAATCAAGGCTAGCCCCGTTCACACGAAGCAAGCTCGCTTCTTTTACCCACCTTTCGCTAAAGACTGTCGAATGCAATCGTTTTCTATCCGATCTAATCTTCATCTTGAACTGATGCTCAAAGAATCGAATCAGATCCGAATGAGAAAGGCGGTTGCCTCGCAAGACTTCCTCCTTTCGCGTCGTCCAAATCACCATTCGAGCCGTGGCCATCAGCGTCAGAAACACCATCCGTTTCATCCCGGAATACGGGGGCGACACATTGTCACACGCGTATGCGCGATCAATGGACACAAGCTGTTCGGGAGCGAGACGAGCCGTCAGCTCGCCGACGTGGTCCCATAAGGGGCGGACCTGGGGGCAATGGTAGAAGGCGTGCGCAGCCGTTTCCTCTAAGCCAAGGCCACACCGTTCACAGTCTGGCAAATCCGCCAAGCCCCATATGAAAGCCTTGTCGTTGAGAGGCAGCCGATTCCGAGCCAATCGCCAGCTAAGCGAAAACTCAGGGTTACTGAGATAATCCGCCGCTGGCGCCCAAGACCAGTAGGAGCAGTACTCCTCCTCCGACAAGCCGAGCGTATCTCGTAGGAGATCCTTCGCGGGCCTCTCCACTAATTCACGATAGAAGACCTTCCTAGGCCGAGAAAGGTCACTGGACCGGGGAACGGCCCTCAAGGCCGACCGACACTCGCGAAGGAAAACCGATTGATCCCGGGGTTTACGACCGCGCTCAACCCGCGAGATGGGGGGACTGATGGTAAGGCCAGGGAACGCGTCCCTAACAATCCCCTCCAGAATCGGATCTCCTCCAGTCAATGCACGGCGTAGGAAAGCCAACCTAGAGGCACGGATGTGACTCGGCAGGTGCGGCATTCCCAGCCCCCCATGACACGGACGTTTAGTGCAGACTCGTCTGTCGACCCGATTCCCGCGTCCCCTCCATAAAATGGAGGATAGCGATTGCTCGAGCGCCTTCTTGTGAGTCTTACAGAGAGGAAGTACGGACAATCGATAAAGAATCAGGGGGAAAATGTATGTAGCACACACCTCCGCCCTGCCCTTCACGGACAACCTCCGTCGATTCCAAGTCTGACCGGCGGAATCGACCATTGCTCGTACTTCAGACCAATTCTTCTCCAGCTGGAGGTCAGGCCCAAACCACACTCCAAGAATGCGGACAGGAGCGTCTGTCCAACCGAAGCGGCCCGGAAGAGCGACCCCCTTCCAGGCACCTAACCGCAAGCCGGACGACTTGTCGCGGTTTATTTTGGCCCCTGTCACCTTCTCGTACCGATCAAGCGCCTTCTGTACCACCTCAATGTCGTTGCGGGACGACACGAAAGCAGATACGTCATCGGCGTACGCGGAAACCCTGGCTCGAGACCCTCCAGGAACGGCAATTCCACGTAGGGCCGGACTGCCGGTCTCGTCCTTCAGCCGGCGACGGAGAGGCTCCAACGCCAAAGCATAAAGGAGAGGCGACAGCGGACAACCCTGACGAACCGACCTAGACAGCACGAACGCGTCCGACAGCCTTCCGTTCACCTGTACCACCGCACTGGGGGAGCGATACAGGAGGCTAATCCAGCGGCAGAAGTTGGGTGCGAATCCAGCGGCCTGCAGGACAGCTGCAAGGTAGCGATGGTCGACCCTATCAAATGCCTTGGACTGATCCAAATTGATCAGCGCGGCTTCTTCGTCGTCTTTTACACCCTCTATGATCGTGCGGATCAGATGCAGGTTGCTCTGAATTGTTCGGCCCCTCACAGAACAAGTCTGCTCAGGTCCCAACAGAGACTCGGCAACTGACTGCAAACGCTCCTGCAGGATCTTGGCCATAATCTTTAACTCTGTGTTTAGCAGAGTTATGGGCCTGTAATCATCTAGGTTCCCCCCACCACCTTTGCCCTTTTTCAACAGAGTGATCACACCCCTGGTGATCCGGTTGGGGATGGACCCCGACCGAAACCAGTTGTTGAACACTGCAGTCAAAATTGGAACAAAGATGTGCGACAGCCTCAAGTACAATTCATAGGGCAAACCATCCAGACCGGGCGACTTGCCTCTGCCGACCTTCTTCAAAACCGCGTAGACATCGCCCTCCGTAATCTCTCCCTCGCAGCTAGCCGCTTCAGTCGGCGAAAGCCGAGGAAAGTCAGCCAAATAGCTACGAAACTCCTCCTCACGGAGACCAGGCTCCTTGGTAAACCGGTTCTCGAAATGGCGCCGAAACGCTCCGCACATGTCGTCAGTGGCCCGAAGAGTACGCCCCTCCGGGGATTTGACTTCACGAATGTAACGATCGCCACCTCGACGGACCTCTTCCCTGCGCAGATCTGCACCCAAGTTCACGGCTTCGGAAGACATCTTGCTTAACTTATGTCTAATTACCTGACCCATGTACCGCTCGCTATTCGATCGATCCAGGGCCTCCTTAGCTAAGGCTATCTCTAGGGGATCCCCCCCAGCCACCGCCCGGGAATAACTAGCTTTAAGCGTCTTCACCTTTTCAGCTCTATCTAGAGCGAGCCGTTTGCTGAAATCAGTGGTGAAGGACCTAATCCTACATTTAAGGCGTTCCCACCACCTATTCCCGATGACCGCCCCCACTAGCTCCCGCTGCACTAGTCTAGTTAGCTGCTCCTGGAAGTCCCGCCTGTCCAGTAAAGACAGATTGAACTTCCAGTAGCCAGCCATTCTAGGCCTATTGTCTAACGCCACCCGGGCACAAACGAGTTTGTGATCCGAATAGCCTACCCAGTGGAACGTAGGGCAATCTAGTAGTTCTATGTCGGCTCTTCTCACTAACATTCTGTCAAGGTAGCTAACCACCTTGTCAAAAGGCCAATTAAGAGCCCACGTCCACATTTTTCCCTTGGGATGATCGACCCGGTATCTATCGACGCGACCATAATCGTCGATCAGATCGACCAAGCTGCGATCGCCCCCTCTCCCGCTAGCACCCCGCCCCCTGTCTAACTTGGGGTCCAGGATGGCATTCCAGTCCCCCATTAAAACTAGGCGCGTTGAATCCACCAGGAACGGCCCCAACCGCCGAAAGAACGAGACCCGCTCCCTCTGGTCATTGGGCGCATAAACCGCAACGACTCGGAACGAACCACTTTTCACGGCAATATCGGCCACGATCAACCGGCCCTCTGCATCGGTATGCACAAGGTCTACCTTCGCATCGAGAGTACGTCTGACAAGCAAAGAAACACCTCTGGCAGACCGGTCCCCGTATGCTGAATAAACGACAAAGTCATCCTCCAGCACACACGCATCGGAACTGCAAACAAAGTGGGTCTCTTCGATCGCGGCGGCATCCACATCAAAAGACAACAGGTCCCGGAGCAGGCGGGCAGCCTTACCCCGATCCCTCAAGCCATTCACATTCAGTATAGCTAACTTAACTGCCATCGTCTAGGCCTGCAAAAAGAAAAAAGAATAAGTGCAAAAACCTTATACACATACGGGGCGGAAATCTGCGTTGAGCAGGACCCCGACAGATTGTCCCAGACTGCCAGTGCCCAATTCAGTCGTCATACGACCGCCCAGGACAATACCGCCGACGTCAATAGGGTACATTAATTTAATAGCCCTATATAAGGAGGGGTGAACTAAAACCGGGACCCTCCCAGAGCAAAAGTTGCGCAATCTCTTTAAGACGGGGTTGTCAAATTCGCACATTTTAATGTTCGGAAAGGCATCCCTGGCCTCGAATATGTGGCTCCACACCTTCAGTTTGCCACCAGAGTCTCTGATACAGGTAATGACACCTGGAGTCTTTGGAAAATTACGGGGCCCCCAGGTGTCATTACCTGTATACGGACAAGACAGTGATGATAGTCTGTCAATGTTTACATAGAAGATTTCTAAGCAACGATAAACACGCGGATATAAGACGCTAGAAGTGAAAATCGCACCTCACCTCATGACGTCACACATGACCACACGAGAGTGAATTGAGAAGTATAAAGTATGTTACCAATTATAGACATTTAAGAATATTTGTAGAGATGCCATAATTGATTTTCTTTAGGTTGGGTTTCAAATGTTTGATGTATAATGCTTCAAGAATTTTTAGTTTTTGTCTATTGTTTTCATGTCGAAGTATAATTGTGTTTTCGACAAGTACTTTACGGAATTGTGTGTGCGAGCAAGCATGTTGTTTTAATTGCCTAAAAATGTTAGAGTTTTCATTCAAATGTAGTGTCAAGCGTCGGGAAAGCGAGTTTGTGGTGTGACCAACATAAATATTATGAGATGAAGTGTGATTTTCGCTTAGATTGTATTAAACAAATTATGGATCAATATTGTCAATTTCTTTCTTCGTTCAATGATAAATTTATTAAACTTATCAGTTGTTACGAAAAAAAATTGCATAAAATAAATAGACAACACTTGTCTTTAATATTTCATGAAACGTGTATCAATGAAACGATGCTGCCTAAATACACACAATATATATATATATATATATATATATATAAAGAACGTATAAACACACGCATATATATATATATATATATATATATATATATATATAGATAGATAGATATAAACAGAGTCTGTCTGTGGATGATAATATATATATATATATATATATATATATATATATATATATATATCAAGTATAAGATTGGTGTATACGGAATAAATTCCAATAACAAAAAAATACCCCCAAAAATACTATTCATAAAAGAGTGCTCAATACAGAGTAGAGCGAATATAATTATTCATTGGAAAATTATAACATAAATATGTTATAAAATCACTACAAAAATAGCCATTTTTTCCAACAATTCTGGTGTCTTATCAAGTGAAGATGTTGAATGTAGAATAATGAGTTTTAAAAGGTAAAAATCGATCACCCCCCCCTTGCTAGGGGAAACGCTTTTACATAAGCTTTAATGATTAATCAAAATACAAGTATATGTGAATTAAAAAACCTGACAATTAATAGTTAATTAATGCTTTAATGTTAGTGTTAGACTAAAATAGAATTCATTCTAATTAATATTAAATTTTAATATAAAATTCAAAATTCAAAATTACCAATTTTAAATTTAATATGTATTAAGTTGAAAAAATTATAAAATCATTTAAAGAAGAATCTAAGGAAAAAATACATGTTTTGTTATTTATTTTGTTTTTATTGAAAGGCCAAAAATTCAGTTTAATTTCGGGTGAAAATAAAGACAAACATTTTCAAAATTTGGATATTTTTTAATAAGCTGGTACTTGATCTATACTTTCGGCTCAAATGAGCCATCTTCAAAGTCGTTATACGGATATTTTAACAAGATAATATTTTTTATGTCGCCACAGAAATATTCTATGCGACAATAACGGTGTAGAAGAGCAGACGCAGGTCTTTAGTTCAAGATGCGGTTCTATGACGTCAAACCACATGAGAGAACGAAATATTAACAACAGAGCCATGTGACTAGATACAATGTAATGTGTTGTAACTGGGTTGAAATATAATTTTCTTGAGTGTGGGTTGCTTCGTTTTAATGTAGATGGCCTCCAATAACTGCAGGTTCTTTTCATCGTATGCATGTGTGAGTATTATTGTGTTATCAGCTAATATCTGTATATATATATATATATATATATATATATATACCCCATATATCTATATATCTATATCTATATATACATATATATATATATATATATCTCTCTCTCTCTCTCTATATATATATATATATATATATATATATATATATATGTATATGCGTGTGTGTGTGTATATATATATATATATATATATATATATATGGGTGTAGATATATATATATATATATATATATATATATACATACACACACACACCCATATACACACACACACACATATACATATATATATATATATATATATATATATATATATATATATATATATATATATATATATATATATATATTTGTCTGCTTTGTGGCAGAGATTGTAATGGCTTTATCCTAAGTTTCACATATCGGTGTCTGTGGAATGACAAATTAGTATTATCTTAACATTTATCAGGATAAGTTAATCTTATTAAATAACAGTGCAGTCTGCACTTTTCTTCTTTGGTGAGACGTGTCGATGATCAAATCATGAGAAAAGCAAAATTTGGAATCCTTATTTTCAAATCAGACAAATTATGAATGAAACCTCCATTTCTAGTTCTTTAACCTAATGTCAAACATTATCGGATACCTGTCAAATAGTAATCTATATATCTTTGAGATACACAATTAGTATTTAAATTAAACAACATACTATATCTATCATTTTAACTATGTCGACAAATCAACCATCTTGTACTAGTCTAGAAGCTATTAATGCCAATTCTTATAGCACAGACAACGGTAGCATTCGCCAGTCAGGCCTTAAGAGCTTATGTCGATGTCCGACTCAATTTTTATCTGTATCATTTAATCGTTTATCGGCGCATCTTCTTAAATGACGTTTTATGGGACTTTCATCTACAGCGGTTTCCTTTGTGATGATCAATCAATAACATTAAAAACAAATATATGTCACATATCGTCTATTAACACAATTAAGGATACGATACTTTATCAAGATGATGTTCTATTTACAGATCAGGTCTTCCATACAAGAATAAACATCCTGAAAAGCTGGCATTTAATTTTTAATTTTTATCTAAAGCATGAGAATTTCATAGTAGAAATTCGTCAATGTACTCAACAAATTAAGCTTCTCTTATCTTCTCAGCGCCGTAATGTTCTTTTTTTTTAATGCCTTTTCCATATTTTCATGGTAATTGTTCCGATGACCTTTCCTCTTTGGTATCTAAACTTTATGAATTTAAGTGCAGTACTAGATTGGAGGTTAGGTCTCATCATTTTATAGATGAAATTTTTAGTTGTAAGCGTAAGTTCGATGCTGACAGTTTCTTTCTTTCGTATTTTTGGCTTGTGTCAATATTTCACGCTTCTTGCTTCTTCATTCAGTTATGATCTTCATAAATCTATTTGCAATGTCGATCATTATCTTCATTCTTCTTAATACCAATTTTTGCCATCTTCTCTCTGCTTTTTAAATACTTTTTCTTATTTTTCTCATTTATTACGTCTTAGAGGCTTTATTACCTTGCTTGAATTAAAATGTTTTAAAATACTTAACTATTAGTAATTTTTATATTTTTAAATTTTCCTTTCAGAACGTACGCGATGATTGCTCTCCTAAGATATATTTATTAATTATCGGTGAATTACATGAATTACTCTTTGGTTTGGGATTTGATGTTGCCCTTTCTCTAGTCTGAATGGTATGCAGGAATCAATGGTCCTCCCTACAATACTTTTCAATACATATTTGAAATGAAGGGTAGATTGTTTCAAGGGCATTATTACGAAATGAATCCAGCAGACTGGTCTGGCATTTCAACTAGGTTCATAAATTTCATTTCTTGAACGAATTCTCCTCACAGTACCCGCACATGTATGTTTTCCTAATTTCAAATAAAAAGCTTTCTCCGTTTAATATAATATATATGTAGATATCGGAAAATCTCCTTAGAAACGATTATATTAAATATATTAAGTATTATATTATATTCAAATCATAATACTTTGGAGTCTATATCTTTGGAACCTGAATACACTGTTACATGGATTTTCATAGCTGATATATTCTTAACATGGAACTTGCAAGGTTTCACAGCTCTAGCATCATTCCTTTATAACTTTTCAGACCACCTTCTTATAGATTAAATTCTTAATTCTCTTTAGTAGCCTTCAGTCATTTTCTTAGTGAAAGTATTAGTATTAGTATAATGACGTAATAATGTCGTTTTTTTACGTATTTTAACGTCAAAAACGACATTATTACGTCATTATTTTTGCACCAACCTAATATTTCTTTCGATGAAAAGGTTCCTGACAAATTCATTATCATGAAGAGCAACTAAACGCTCCAAAATCATCTTTTAAAAAATCTTTTATTCCAATCTTTGCAACATTTATATAATAACTCACGGATATTTCGACTGCCAAACTAGGAAAAAGAAATCTGTACATTATCATTATACATTTCCTGTTTTCTGTAACCGCAATTATTTAAATCCGTTTATCCGTAAAAAGCCAACGTTAGCAGATGACTGTTACGTTGAAATGTATGATTATTTGCGAGTAAGCGAATATAATGAATTCTGCAGAAATTGGAACTCGACTGTTTGCTTTCGAAATCCGAGTTGTTATTCATTACACCACCGGCACATCCAAATTTGCAGTCACTAATATTCCCAAATTTCGACGCTATGTTAATTGTTTTGATTAGCTATATTAAATACATTTTGACGACTTGTGTCATCCTTATATCTTTTTATATAATAATAATGTTCACCCTGGGTTTTAAGGAAAATGTTTTGGCTGATATATTCACTACCTTCCCCGAGTGTAGGTGTACTTTTGTTCCTTTTCTTTACACATGTTTAATTTTAGAACTTAAGTCCAAACTGCTGAAAATTAAGATTAATATACTATTGATATATTTTAGTAATAACTCCCATTTTACGTGCGATAAAATTCGAAATGACGTGATACAACAGGACTTGATAAGAATCTCATACGGTATGATACGGTAAGGCTTTTAATTTTTATTAATATCTAAAATCTTTTCGTTTTTAACTACTAAATAAAACGGTTGAACAAGCGAATGACTATTAAAAAAAGATCTCAACGATTGAACCAGAGGATGAAGACAGCTAGGCGTGACGGACAGGCTACAGAAGGCGCCACTTGAAATTATTCCAGCAGCATTCCATTGCAGTTCTAAACTAGATTCTACATGTCTAATTCTATATGTACCGCAGAGGAAGGTCATGAAATCAAGTGTGTGGATCATTTTCTGGCAAGCTGAAATCTCCTTAAATAAATTCACGCCATCGGCACATTCTTCTAGTCTGATGTACTTCCACTGCTAACCAAAACTTACAAAGTCAAACAGCGATAGAGAAGGGGTGACTGGAGCAGGTTTTGGTGAAACTGGAAGCTTCTTGCCTGCAGGTTGGCGGCGAATTTAGTCATCATCACCATTATCCTAAATGAAGCGATCAGAAAAGAAGGAATTGAATTCATGGATATAAGGTAAACTCGAAATATTTTTCTACTGATTTATGATTACAGTAAATGTCTTCTTAAAGTCTAGCAATATGCACTTATCTTTTGACTTCGTTCTGACATAATCACCTCATTCATCGAAAGAACGTATTAAAATAGATTTTTGTATTCTTTGACAGAATAGCGCATCATGGAATTTACAAATGAAAGTTGCTAAAATCAAGCAAGTATAAAAATTGAAATAACTTGGACGTGTTTTAAAAGAGGACGGAAATTGGAACACTGAAATCCGAAGGTGCAGTTCAATAGCGAAAGATGTTTTCCCAAATATAAGCAATGTATTAAAGAATATAAAAACAAAAAAAAATGTATTAAGTTAGAAACAAAAGGAAGAGAACTGTTATGTTACATCGGTCATTCTCTATGGAATGATTTCAAGACAATTTTTCAAAGAAGAAACAACTTAAAGCAAAATGAACGTGGTTCTACAGAAGAATGATGAGCATAACATGGGTTGAACATGTAAGCAATGACAAATAATACAAAAAAGTAGAAATAAAATGAACACCATTTGTTTATATTTCTGAGCGGAGGTATTGTAATTATTTACATTGTTCGACATGTTGTCCTCATCTTTATTGCCATATTCATGACGTTTCGGCCGTTGTAAGCTTCCGGACTTCTTCAAGTGGTTGAAATTTCGAAGTAAACCCTTTCTGACGTCTACCAGGTTAGATTGTTCTAGTTCCGCGTGCCATGCTTCTTCCGGATGTCTCAATCACCGCCCTTTAACTTAACTCCCCAAGATTTTGTTCGCCCCTGCAGAAGCCAGATATTGGACTCACAACTCCTTGGGTCAAGTCATTGGATACTGAAAATCATTGACGTTGAAATAAAAGAGAACATCACCGAAAAATACGAAAACTTCAGGAATCACGACATATTCTAGGCCACAAAAATCTCTGAATATGAGCTCTGGTAAAAATGGTTATAAGTCATTAAGCTTATAAATCCCCCAAATTCCTCATGGGTTAAATGCATGAGTTAGATCCAGTAACTTGACTGAAATAGTTCAATACCTAAAAAAAAAACTTGGAGAGTTGACGTAAAGAGAGATAATTGAGATATCCAGTAGAGCATTGGAACTAGAATAATCTATTCCGGGTACATGAAGGTTTCACCTGAAGAATATGTCAATAAAGATGAGGACAGCAGTAAATAAAAACAATGTAAATAAAAAAGATCACTTAAAATACTTAACAAAAAGAGACAGTTGACATTTGTAGAATACATAAAGAGAAAAGAGGGCTTAGAAAATATGACACATTCAGGGCGTACTGAAAGCAAAAGAGACAGACGATAGCAGCCCATGGTTTATCTAATGCGTTAATGTAAATAATGTGCAAAACATGGATTAAGAGAGACAACATTTACCAATCGCTAAATTGCCAGGAACTTGTGGAGAGACATGATCGCCTACGTCTTGATTAATATGGCACACGGAAGAATAAGAACATTTCTTATTACTTTTTATAGCGTTTCTTTTCAGGTCTTCCCATGTATTCCTCGCCACTGTAGATTTGGTTAACGTTTGCTTTCTTGCTCAGTTATGTGTCATGCGTGATAACATTTAGGCGATCATGTATCTTTCGATACATGACTGAAGAGGCAGACTTTTTTCCCCATTAGGTTGTCATTTCTTTCTGCGGTAGACCAGTTTCAATCCAAAGCTAGAGTACCCGGTCTGTCCTGCAATTTACTCTATTCTTGGGGGAGGAGAAAAGGATTCATATCTTTCCCAAGGATATCAGCACGTAAGTGAATGCAATTGATTTAACTGGAATTCGAACTCGGCTCTCCGAATTGCAGTCGAATCCATTACATTCACTTAGGTGCTAACACCCTTGGGAAAGGTGTGAATCGTCTTTTGTTCTTGCTACTATCTTTTATTCCTGTTCTGTTAATATATTGAAACAAGTTACACAAAATATTAGGTTGGTGCAAAAGTAATGACGTAATAATGTCGTTTTTTTGACGATAAAAAATACGTCAAAAAAAAAAAATTATTACGTCATTATTTTTGCGCCAACCTAATAGTAGGTCAACATTCATTAATGTATCTCTTTAAATCATTGATAGGATGCGATACATATTGCATTCAGTAGATGTGTTCAGTTAAAATAAGTTTCATTCATAACCCTATGTCCCTGCCTGGACGTTTATACTCGATTTTCACTTTATATAAGGATCATCATGAAAAACAGCCGCTGACTATTCCCTCTCTTCTTTGATATTCCTGTAATGGAAATAATGTAAAGTCATTTTTCAAATATTCCGCCCTGCAGCGTTTCCTTTCTTTTATTGCTGACTGTGAATAAGATATGCAGAGGACAATTCCTTTACAGTTATGATCTCTATCTCTTTTGATAAATGTCCCTCGTCGTTTGAATTCAATACCAATGCCTTTATCGTATAGCCTTTCACCAACAAATACATTTTCCTGGTTACATTGCTCTAGTATTCAAATTTTACAGAATGTCTTTATATGATATCTTCTGGTAACTTTTGTCGTCATTAACAGGTTTCTTTTTGCCTCTTAGCATTCGCAATTCTTTCCTTAAACGACTCAAATGTTTCTTTCTATGCAATTCACATTGTTAACACCACTGGCTCTGCATTTCACCAGTCTTAGGATATAGCTAATCGATCTAATCTGGCAGAAGATTTGGAAGATATTTGAACAAATAACGATAAACCATGAGATAAAGAGGAACTTATTTAAGGGAAGATTTATCGGACTCCTCGTTATATAATATATACAGCTTCCAAAGAAGATCACGTGTCCATTTAAGACAAGTGTCGGTAGGTCTGAAACACACTGATGTGTAATCCTTTAAAACCCTTTATTTTACATTCAGCATGATAATATACCAGAAGTGTTGAAACAAAATGTCTATTTTTGTAGTGATTTTATAACATGTTTATGTTATAATTTTCGAATAAATATATATATATATATATATATATATATATATATATATATATATATATATATATATATATATATGCAGAGATCGAAAAATCTCTTTATAAAGAAAGATTCATTGAATGTGACAAACGCTTTCGGCCTGTTCATTAGCCATATTCAACCAATTATTCCGACGGCGTCTAGAAATTATCGAGGATCTTCATATGAAAGAGTTCAAGCCAAGTGGCTTGAACTCTATGTCCTGTTAGTATTTTTTCTTCCTTGAATTGAATATTGTTGCCATATATGGTCTGGTGACCCGGCTGTTCATCTCGAGGTCAAATTCCAGAGACGAATATGCAATGTGAGAGGTTCTGACCTGGCATCTCGTCTACAGTCACTTTCTCACAGACGTGATGTGGCTTCCCTCTGTCATTTCTACAACTATTTTCCTGGCAACTGCTCTGACGAGCTACTTTTACTGGTATTCCAACTGCGTGCATTTAAGCGTGCTACTAGTTTGCCATCTTCGTCACTATCCAAACAGTTAAATGTAATCACCTCTTCTACTCCAACAGCTTCTTCACTTGCACTTCCCGACAGTGGAACTCCATTCCTCTTACATGCTTCCCTGATAGCTATAATCTGCAAATATTCAAATCTAATCTCCATCCACATCTTCTGATGCCTTGATCTTGGTCCCGTCATTCTCTATATCCTTTCCTCAAACAGCCTTCTTTACTCTTTACTCCTACTCTCACACTCCGTCATAATGTAAGTCCCGTTTCGTAAAAAAGAAAAAAAAATAAGAAAGCAGATGTGGCGTTTTTGGTGCGTTAAAATTTTTCCGTGAATTAATTAGTTATCAATTAGCGATAACAAGTGGGTTTACAAGTAAAAGGTAATACTTCATTCAAAATATTCAATGATAATGTTCAACACCCTTAGCGAAAACACGTGATCTGAAACTGCCAAGAACAATTGTATGTCACTCACTTCCTCATTTCCGCTCTTTCTCCTTCACCGACAAGAAGGTACCAAATGATCTCTCTTAAGGTTAATAATAGCGGCCAGTTCAAACTATACGCCCTGAACTGTTCAACCCGATGAGAAGAAACCTTTTCAGGTGAAATGGCATCTGATCTTGAATTTCATTATGAGGCAGCGATGGGTCATCTCTAGTATATTGGTCAAAATAAAACTGAAAACTAACGTAGAGACACAACTGAATCGGTTCATCATAGAACACAATTCGTAACTAAATACGCAATCACATTAAAAATCTTGATTATTTTCCATATATGCTCAGAGATTAATAATGATATATAAATATCGTCCTGGCCATGACGATAAAGTACACCCGGCAGCAAGGCGGTTGATTGGAAAATTGGATATTTCGAAGTGAGTGAAATCATTACTTAATTGCTGTTCTTCCCAGGTCCATCCTGTCCCAAGGTGGTAGCACCTGTTAGGGTCCCTGCTATGGACAAACATGGACTCCTAATCAAACGAGACAATACATTTTATAATAAAAAGACAAATACTACATTTTTATAGCAAAATGATGATGCAAGTGAACAAATGTAAAAATATATTTTTATAGTAAAATTGCGAATCGGTCTATATTTCTGAGATGAGGTAGTACTATTTACACTCTTCGGACTATTGTCCTCATCTTTGTCGCCATATTTATCACAACGTTTCGGCACTTCAGTATCTGTCTATATTTCCTAGATGAGGTATTATGAACACTATTTATATTATTCGGACTATTGTCCTCATCTTTGTCGCTATATTTATTACAACGTTTCGGCCGTTGTACGCTCCGGCCTTCTTCAGGTGGTTGGAATGTCGAACTGAACCCTTTATTTCGCTCGCTGGGGTAGACTCTTCTAGATCCACGTGCCATATTTTAATGGAGGTCAGTTATCAGTTATTTCCTGTTAATTCCCCTCTGAAAGTTCTCCACTGCCTTAACCGGGTATTGAACTCACACTGTTTGGGTCCTGTCATTGGATCTAACTAACGCCTTTATCCAGACATGGCGTAGTGGATAAAGGCGTTAGTTAGAAACGTTGAAATAAATATGACAACAGCGCGAATAATGTAAATAGTGTAAAATTGCGAACTTTACTTTATGAACTTTACTCTGAAAATATAAAAGTCTGAATGAAAATCTGACATTAAAACCACAAAATTAAGTACAAAATATTTAAACTTCGGCATATTGAGCTACAGAGGTTGATATGCATCCAAATATGTCTTTCATGATATTAGTTCCTATAATCTTACTTATTATAAAACGCAGATTGTGTGTGTGTCTGTACGTTTATATATTAGATTGAATTTCCTACATTTTTCAACCGATTTCAACAAAACTTCACAGGACTGCATAAAATTACCTTGTGGTGGTTCTGACAGCGCCAAAAATTGGAAATACACAAGTGTTTTTGCACGAAATCAATTTTAAAACACGATAAAACACGATTTGGTCGCCAGAATGAAAGGGGGACACCTCATATCGAGTTATATTATTATAAAACCCAGGTTGTTTGTGTGTGTGTGTTTTTTATTTCCTACATTTTTCAACCAATTTCAACATAACTTCACTTATTTTTGGCAGGTAGTGTTTCTTATTGTCTTGCGAACTTTTTTCTTTATTTTTACATTCAGAATGCTTTAAAAATTCCATTTACAAGACAATTGTTTATAATAAAATTCTATTCAATCGGTAGACTCATAACGATTGAAAACAATGTTTTTGTTTGAGTTTGGGTTTGATCAATTCGTAAAAAAAACACAACAAAACAAAAAAACTAATTAAGACATGCGTGTCCATCAACCTTAAACAATAAACTTTGTCAATTTTATTTTTCAATCTTCATAATGTTCGATACTTGATCTATCTCTTACTGTTACATACCCGGGCAACGCTGGGCTCTACTGCTAGTATCCTAATATTTTAAATATATCAAACTGCATTCCAAAATATAAAATCAACGAAGCAACATTATAGAATACACATATCCCAACCTCTAGTAATCGTGTCCATACAAACATGTATACAGCATCATATTATCTACCATGTATTCAACTGTGAAAGCAGAATAACATGTATCACATTTTTATTACTTCAAATATCCCAAGAAAATTAAATTTTGGCATTAAATGGCCGATAAAGAGTTGATATACCGTTAAACAAACAATCAATTGATATATCAGTATTTACATCAACATATACGTGAACACCGAGAAGTTGATAGATAAACGGAGATACTGACGTTATATGGATAAAACCTTGCACATATACAACAAGGCAAATGCAGAAATATGAACAATAGACATACATGTGAATGTATTAAATCTAAACGTTGAAATACATGCATTAAACTGAATAAAATGTATAAAAAAAATATCAATATTTTGTCTAGCGTAACACTAGGAAATATTACTTTCATTTGTGAAAAAAAACTGTTTATATACGCAATCGAATAATGTAAAGCGCTGTTTTTTACATCTTGCTTTCTTTGTCGTTGACCACTTGGCCCTCCTCGTTATGGCGGTAAACATCCTTGGTAAGACGATAAACTACATCCAACAGTAAGAGGTGGTTCCACGCTCCTCAAAACCTCATGATCAGAGGTCTTGAGGAGCGTGGAACCACCTCTTAATTACTGGTGTTCCCAGTGTCCATGCTGAACCGGGCGGTAGCACCTGCTAGGGTCCCAGCTATGGGTAAATATTTGACACGCAAACTGGGGTGAATACACGATGAAAATGTAAAAATAGGTTATAATACATACCAGAAATACTTTTTTTAAAATTATTACCGGCAATACCTTTTTAGAAGAAAAAAGATATTACCAAATATAGTTTATTTTGAAAGAAAATATTACCATTAATAAAATCTTTGTCGCCATTAAATAACCGATTGAGATTGATATGCCGTAAAACAAACCAAACCAAATCAAACCAAACCAATTGAACTGGAAATAAAAAAAAATAGATATCCGACAAGTAGAATTATTGTAAATTGTGAATTCCAGCAGGGTCAATGATCATGGTACAAGTATGTCTCAAATGATATCGGAGAAATGACAGAATTACGAGTAAAACAATCGGAACTGATAGACATTGCAATAAGAAAAAAGATTCTTTCAAAAAGGCAGCCATTTTGAAATTTTGTCAGCGATAAGATTTGCAATTTTTATTAGAATTTACAAAAGATAGGGACGTAAAGAAAATAATAAAGATATACTGACTAAAAAAGATCGAACAAAAATATAAATAAGTCAGGGGATTTTACATGTAGATGGAATGAAGTTATGAAAAACAAAACTGTCGAAAACCCTAAATAAAATGTATAAATGAATAATACATACGCAGACAAAATACAGAAGATAAGAGCAAAGTGTAACCCTGTAAAAATGAATGAATAAAAGCAGTGAATGTAAAATGAGACTGCGAATAAATAAGCGATGTTAAAATTGGATTTTTTTATGACAGAATATTTTGAAGGAAAACATGAATAACAATAGGTGTGATCTATAAAAATATTTCTGTGATAGTATACAATTTGTTTTCTTTATATATTTCACGAAACTTAGCTTATTCTGCCATAAATTGTGATTAACGGTAGCAACGAATTCTAAATAGAAACAAATTGCTCGATTTTACTACTAAGTTGTCAGGAATAATAAAAATATTGTTAAGAATTTTATTTTCCTTGTTTAACTTTTAGACTGTCAAAATACAGTGCAGATTCTTTTATGTGTCGTATCCTTTCATGTCGTAGAGGAGCATGGCTCTCCACACATACTTGTCATTTGTTGCTCTTAGTAACATTTGACTTTTTACCAGTCCTCATTATCCTTATTCTGCATTCCATTTATAAGTTGCTTGATATTTCTCGTGGATTTAATTATGTTCTTTAATATTAAATTCTACATTATGTTTCTTAGATATTTCAGTTGTATCTTTCTGATTGCAAGTATAAGTGGCTTTTAGATACTATGTTTTTAATACACTGAATTTTAAAAGAATATGTATCCTAAAAATATTACTAAAAAATTGACCGATATCACTTGGTTTACACTAAATTTAATGGGGAAATAATCCAATCTGATGGATTGTAGTTAAAGAACTAACATTATTACGCCTGGTGAGACAGAACAACTGAAATAATTGTTACAAGACCTTACACCCTTGTACAAAGTGATTGAAACAACCGCTTTATTTTCCTTTCTTTCATCATACGGTCAGTTTTTAGATCCCACTCCCTATTTCTATTTTCTCCTCAGATAAGGTTAGTGGTGTTTAGCAATATAAATCAATTTTCGGGGTATGTGATGAAATTTGTTTGACCTTGAAAAATATTGCGTCGTCCGTGATTGCATCAGATGTTATCACGCCGAGACACTATTGTCTCTACTATCGATTAATTGTCCTATGGCCATTGTCTGCAATTGGACTTTACTCCAAGGAAGCGTACGAAAATTGCAACGCTGCACGAACACACTGGAGAGCCTTACCAGTGAGAAAATCAAAGTACTGTCCTGGAATGGGCATACAAAGTAATAACATGCGCACTGTTTCATGTTCTATTGTAAAAATACGAAGAAAAGTAAATAATAACGGAATTATTCTTTTTTTTCCAATTAATTTGCAAAAGGGTATGATTTGTCTGATTGAAAGTTCTAACAAGACTTGAACTCTCACTTTCATCTGTGTTTCATCAACATCGGTCCAAAACGTGTTCATCTATAATAGATTTGCTTCGGCTAGCACAGGGTAAAAATATTTGAAACACGAAAAGGAATCAAATTCATTACCATTGTACAATATATGAAAATATATAAGAAGAATTACCCACATATATTCCTTGGATGATTAGTTACCTAATAATAATGATACAGAGGTCGTAGAATAAAAGTTCTTGCACATAGATGAATTTGAAAAATGTACATTTTGGTGTGGAGTTCTCATGTGTCTTCAAATATAGGAATTTTATGCAAGTTTGGTAACAGGCTTTAGAGAGTAGATGCCTCAATTATGTAATGGGATTAGCTATAACTGGAACAAAGCTGAATTATTTAGAGGAATATTTTTTTGTATTTATAACTCGTGAAATTTTAGCCCATTGTAAAAATTGTGAGTATTGCAACCAAAATATAAAGACAAAAGAAAAAAAAAATTCGGTTTGAAATATAATGAATAAAAAAAGGTGAAAAAAAAAATGATAATATATATCAAGTTTGGTTTCTTTTACGGTATATCAACCTCAATGGGTTATTTAATGGCAACAAGATTTTTATTGCATTTACATTATGCGGACTATTGTCCTGACCTTTGTCGCCATATTTATCACAACGTTTCGGCCGTTGTACGATCCGGCCTTCTTCAGGTGGTTGGAATTTCGAACCGAACCCTTTATTTCGATCCCTGGGGTAGACTGTTCTAGTTCCATGTTTGATGGATGTCAGTTATCTCCTGTTAATTTTCCCTCTGAAATTTCTCCACTGCCTTAACCGGGTATTGAACTCACACTCTTTGGGTCTGTCACTGGATCTAACCAACGCCTTTATTCACTGTGCCATGTGTCCTTGAGGACCTCTGGGTATGAATTTCTGGGTATTATAAACCTAATGTCATTAGCAACCATTTTTGCCAGTGATGTTACCATTTATGTTTTAACCAGAGCTCATATTGCAACTTTGTTATCATTGCTTTTCTCTGGCACTCCTTATTACTGGTTCCAATATTGTATTTATTTCTATGATTGGTCGGCTCAGGAGATTTTTGTGGCCTAGCATATGTGCTGATTCCTCAAGTTTACGAATTTTCCAATTCGTGTTCCCTGTCTATGATCTCAACATGATCCCACAGGGGACGGTGATCTCCCCTCTCTCTCCATATGTGGTCAGCCACGCCTGATTTTTCTACTTCCCCTCGCGTTACAACTTTCTGGTGTTCCTGAAGCCTTACCTTGAGGGAGCGACCTGTCTCTCCTTTATATTCCTTTTCGCAGCTGCACAGGATAGCGTACACACTGTCTTTAGTCATGTTCTCCTGTATGGGGGGTCTCACTCGAGAGAGATATCTGCGTAGTGTTGTCAAGCTCTTGAAGGTTGTCCTGATGTTATATGGACCGCAGATCCTTTGTATTTTCTCTGATAACCCCTTTACATAAGGCAGGCAGAGTGTTTTCTGAGTGTTGTTGTCCTCCTCCTCCTCTTGTACCCGCCTATCCCAGTTTTGGGGGGCTGCTGCCATGTACCCAGGGTAGTTGTTATGTTGTAGGGTACTACTTATACTGACCAATTCTTTATCTAACATCTCTGGGTCGCCACTTATGACTTTTGCTCGGTGTTGTAAGCAACGGACGATCCCTTTCTTTACGCTGTATGGATGGTGGGAGTTGAAATTGAGGTACTGTCCGGTGAATGTTGGTTTACGGTATACGGATGTCTTAAACTCATGCTCTGTTCGAGATATTAGTACATCCAGGAATTGGAGTGTGTTGTTACTCTCTTTCTCCATTGTGAACTGTATCGAAGGTCTTATTGAGTTCACATGGTCCAGTAGAACCTGGACATCTTCCTGGTGTGGCCAGAGTATGAAGGTGTCATCTACGTACCTTAACCATATAGTAGGCATTAGCGATATAGATTCTAATATCATTTCTTCAAAGTATTCCATGTATATGTTCGCCATTGCTGGTGATAATGGCGAGCCCATTGCTAAGCCCTCATCCAGTCGATATATGTGTGATCCCATTCCGAAGTGTGTTGTTTGTGTACAGAAAGTCAACATCTCCATCAGATTATCATGTCTCGCACCTCTGGCCTGTGGAAATCCCTCCCCTTTTCTTGTTTCCCTGATAGCTATAATCTCCAACTATTCAAATGTTATGTCAATCGACATCTCCAGATGACTTGATCGATACCATATCCTTCTCTTCATCCTTTCCTCTATTATCCTATTTGCTCTCGCTTCAAATCTCTGTAACCCCTTGCGTGCTAGTTACTTCTTGCCTTGCTTGGGGTGAAACACTTACATATATATATATATATATATATATATATATATATATATATATATATATATATATATATATATATAGGTACCTCTACGAAATCGCTAAAAGAAAAGAGCATAGTCTGATGAAAAAGACGCCAAACTTTATGAAAACAAAATTTTATCGTCTAAATGCTTATGTTTTTATGAAGAGGATAGACCAAATTTTTTTTTAATTATTTTTCAAATTTTTTTCCATCTTTTTAGAATATTCTAAATTTTGATTTAAAAACTTTGTTTATCTTTGTTGCAACAAGGGGTAGTAAATAACATAGATAATTTTAGCGCGTTTTTTTGTATTTACACACATTAATTTTGAAAATCTTGTAAAAATAAAAATAATTGTCAGATGTTAATGAAACTTTCAGAAACTATTCACAGATGATCGAAATTATTATAAATATGTTGTTTCTTATAAAAGTCATGGTAGAAATTTTTTTTTTATTTTTATTAACACCCCATAACTAATTTTATGAAAAACTCTAGAAATTAGATCGTGCCGCCCCCTACAAATTGCAATAGTTAAAAGCACAAGGCTTTGAAGAATGCAAATCATGTATTTTTTTTTTTATTGTGGCCAACGTACCTGAAAATCAGCTATGAATTGTAACATACAAAACTAAATAAAACAAATATATTATTTAATTTCAAATGCTTTTATTTGCTTTTATTTGTTTTTATGAATATGGACAATATTTTCTGAAAGCAAAAAGTTTTTTCAATGAAAATTGAATTTTTAATACAATTATTTGTTATTTCTTTTAATTATAATAGATTTTTACATTAAGTATTTAAAAATATTATAAAATTAGTTAAAAGCAGTGCCAAGCTTTCACTTGTGTCCAGATGAGACCGCCATTGTCTAGAGCTTTGAAAATTGTATCGTTTGGACCAATCGGATTAGCCAACGTAATTAAAAAATGTAACTTTTATGCTTATAATAGAGCGTTAATTATAAAGTACGGAAGATCAACCAGGATACAATTTAGTTGCATTATTTGAGTTCAGCATTGTTCTCCGCTCTTAAGGTCTTTACTTTTGCGAAACACGTATGGAGAAGTTAATTTGATTTTTCAATTTCAACTGAGAAGGGTACCTATAAGTATCAGTAACATATGAAATTTAACTACTGCTAAACTTTAATTTATATGATCTTATTTTGATTTTAATCTCAGTTATGTCATTTTTCCATAAATGAAATATCAAAATTAATAACAAAATAAATGGAAATACAAATAACACAGTAAAATTTAATAAATGTACATAAAATTATAGTATTTTATGTACACTTCTGATAAAAATTCATAAGGTACGTATAAATTAATAGATACCTCTTTCTTATGAAATTTAATCTCACTCTTAACAGTCTTATTTTTTAATTTCTTTATATTTTCCATAAAGCATCGTAAACGTAAAGATGAAAGCTAAGTACAAAAAAAAAAAAAAAATGAAAAATTAGAGCGCTGAAAGTTTTTCTTAAAAGTAACGAGGTAAATAATTTGTTCATTTAAATCTAAATAATTTGTTCATTTAAATCTAAATAATTTCACTTCCTTCCATCCGTAGAAATAATTATCCTCCCGTAAGTTATCTAAACGTCATAAATCATAGCTGTCAACAGCTGTCAACAGCTGTCAACAGCTGTCAACGAGGCGAAAGGTTATGACCTGCTTTGTTTTATTTTCAAATTACATTTTTTCGGCGCAGAATCTAAGTTAAGCTTGGTTCAAAATATTTTAAATAAACATTATAATTTCTGATTTTATTAAAATCAGTTTTGAAAAAATGATAATTGATTTTTAAAAGAATATCAAAGTCAGATTTTCATCTTTTTATCAAATGATTGAAAATGATTGAAAATGATTGATTATCTGTACTTTTTTTTGTGACAAAAAAAAACAAAATTTGTAACGAAAATTTCGGACGTGCTAGGAACGATTAAAAAATGTAAAAAAAAATACCCTAAAAATACTTTGATCTTTCCTCTTTAATAATAATATGAACATTAGACGATAAAAAATTGTTTTCGTCAAGTTCGGCGTCTTTTTCATCATGCTATCTCTGTTTGTTTACATTTTCGTGGAGGTACCTATATATATATATACATATATATATATATATATATATATATATATATATATATATATATATATATATATATATATATATATATGTATTTCTAATAATTGCAATCTTATAAGACGATGTTTTTTGTGCTACCTACAACGAAATCTTCGGCCACATTTTATTCAATTTCATACCTAATTACCAGACGTTTTAGCAAGTTTTCTGACTGAGGAGAGAAGATGAGAGACGTTACCCAAAAAGAGCTGTGTTAAATTTCTCGGCATTTCTGACCTTTTTTATATTCTCTTTTCTTTTTTACCGCAAAAAGGAAAATATTTCTTTTTGAAATAGGACCTATGTTTTCCTATAGCGTAGATTGTGATATTCAAGTCATTAAGTACATTTCTAAAGAAACCAAGATGAAGATAATGAAAAAGTCCAAAAATATGAACAGGTGAACAATATCTAATGAACTTGGTATGGCAGAAAGTGGCATTTCAGAAATCCTCACCAAGCTCAAAAGTAGTGGATGCGTATTGAATCGACTAAACTATGGTCGCCTACGAAGTCTGCTGCATAAGGCGGTGGAATAATACGGAAAATTATCATGGTAGAAGCAACCTCAGTGAAAGTAGATTGATAAAAAATGATGGATGAATTCCTCTTGTTTAATTTGGTCTCAGTAGATAACATGGATTTCAACCTCCAACAACACGAACGGAAGAGATTTATTTAAACGAAGAAACCATATTTAAATATAATGCATTTGAAGTCAAATAATAACCTGTACTCTTTCTCAGCTGAATAAATCAAAGGGGGTTTTGTGTTTCTTACTAAAATGAAAACTTCAAAAAACGATACTCAATTAGTTTATTGGTTCTTTAGATATTAAACATTTTGGGAGATGGACAATTTTGATGTTACACGACTTGGACAATTTTGCTGTTACACGATTTAGACAATTTTGCTGTTACACGATTTGGACAATTTTGCTGCTACACCACATATTTATGAGTTTCAGTCTGAGTGTTATCAATGAGTATCGTAGTGAGGAGAGTATCATTTTATACTTGCCCTCTTTGCTGTTATTTCGCTTTCTACCAAGTCGACATTATCTATAAAGCTATTCACAGTGTGAAACAAGTTAAGTTTAATTGTGATTAGTTAGTGTAGTAAACAACCACATTATTTTCTCTCTGAATTTTTGGGATGATATATTATTAATAATAAATACTCTTTATATGCGTACTTTTGTCATCATCTTTGTTGTTGTTATCGCAATGATTCGACGTTTCACCCTCCAGCCTTCATCAGGTGTATGTCGACTCGGGTAACCTACAGAAAATTCACAACTGAAAACATTAATCTACGGGAATAGATTGTTATCGTTCTACTGTCAATGTCATGTTATGTATAATTTAGAAGTTCGTGAGTTTGTTGACATATTAATTGTGAGTTCAATCCCTGAGAGGGCTAGTGTGAACTTCGACTCAGTCTAAACATGGTGAGACCAGTAATAATAATAATAAAAAAATAATAACCTAATCCATTTATACCTACCCTACACGCAAGCAGCTAGTGGCCCGCTGACGGGCCGCTGGTGGCTGCCACCGGTTCGCCTCTAGCAGTCCGCCAGTTCTAATATAGCTGAGACGAACACGCCGACGGTCTGACAGCGGACCACCAGCGGTAAACTCAGTGTCAGAGTGGTGGCTTGCGTGTAGGGCCATTGCCAGTGGAATTAAAACTGTTTACCTCTGTATATTAAAGAAATGGTTCAGTTACTGATATACATCTGAAGAAGGCAGATCGGCACAACGGCCGAAACTTTGTAATATCAACAACAAATATTAGGCCAATATTCCGCCTGTAAATATTTCGAATAATCTATAGAATTTGTGAATTATCATGTAATATAGTTACACCAAGCTTATGAATCTTTATTAGACTATTTAAGATTTTCTGCTGAAAAAAACGTTATATTTATTGTAATAGATATGTACAAGCAAGAGGGCAGATGGGTTTTCTTATTTTATTATCATGTATCAGACTTTCTAAAAGACAAATTATATGAAAGAAAACCGAATGTTTAAGCTTGCAGACATTTACTGATTATAATTCACTCTGGAATAAAGTTAAAAACTCGATATTTTCCTCATTATCATTTCTGGTTTCCATTCATTTCTTATTTTGTTTTGAGGCTGCTTTTTCTTTTGCAAATTTTAAATTGTGAGGAGATATCTTCGAAGTGTTGTTGGAATTTAATCATTGCTTTATTGTTTGTTCAATCGGTCAACATCAGACATTTCGGTTAAAGGCCGTAGGCAAAAATGCAGAAGCATCAAAAATGGCTTCCACGTGAACCTACTGTCAAATCTTAAATTTTTTTCTCTCTGTTTCCCTGTTCGAAAAATACTTTTCTTCGGGTGACAGAAAGAATTTCTGCTGATGTGAAATATATTTATTACCATAATCCGAAGTGAAGCTTCTCGTTACCAATTCCTGGAAAGTTTATATCATCTCAACCTAAATAGAATTTGCTATTAGGTTGGTGCAAAAATAATGTCATTTTCTTACATATGTTACTATGTGAGAAAACGACATTATTTTTGCACCAACCTAATATAAACGAAATTCTTCTCAGTGGTTGATTGATTTCCTATTGAATTCTTTGTTTCAATTTCAAACTCAATGTATTATTCGAAATATTTACATGCGGACTATTGTCCACATATTTCTTGTTTCTATCTGATCTATCCAGGAAAGGGATATATTTGATCGAAGTAGTTAAGTGGGTTTGGTTACTGTAACCAAGTAATACACAGTAACAATAATCGACTGGTACTCGTCGTAGTCGCAGGTAATAGGTGTAGACCAATAGGATAACCAATGGCGTAGTCCAATCTGTGTCGTCATAGACTTAACTCTGTCATACCTACACCTCCGTCTGTATTTATGACGGACACCAGCCAATTATATTCCAGTGAGGAGGAACTCAGGTGTATGCATATTCCATTATTACAAGGTTTCGGCCTAAGTGCCCATCGGTGTTCATCAGGTGCATATCAATAACTGAACCATTTATTTAATATGCAAAGGTAAACTGTTCTCGCTCCACTGACAATGTCCCTACTTTAAGAAACTCGTGCTACGCAGAGAAACATTTACAAATTTGAAAGGGACATTGTAAATGAAAATGTATACATCGATAAAGACGTCATCCTGTGCCTACATTGCGTGATATGTAGGAGAAGTCAATTCGGAATCTATCATGTGCTAGGGATTCGATATTCTAACACTTAAAGCGAATTCAAATCTCACCTTCAGAATATCAGATTTTTTTTCCCAGAAGCAACATTATATTTTGCTTTTCAGCGCTTCCATTAATTTCTAGATATCAAGGAATTCTGCGAGAAAATCCTCCACCTAAAACACTATCTGATCTTCTACAGAGGAAGTTTTTCAATTTTCTTTATTTTACAGTTTAAATGGCTAGACATAATTATAAGTTTTATACTAACCGATGTATTATACAGAGATGTATTATTACAAAGTTCAGTACCTTTTGTTTTGGCAATCTCTTCCGGCCTTTTGGTTTCAAGTCAACTTTGACCTACAAAAATTTAAATGCAATTTCAGTTATCCTGTCTTCTTAATTCTCATTTTTATTACTACCTCTCATTATTAATATTTTTCATATATCTATAACACTCAGTAGCCCCAATGCATCTTAGTGACTTTCTTACCTTCATTGCGGTGAAAAGATAAAAAAAGGAACACAAGAATAGGTAACACAAAGTTGTCGATTTCTAGTAAATACATCGATATGAAAACAAAAAGGGTGGGATAAAATAAAATGCGAGGCTAATTTTACTAATTTGAGACTCTTTCTGGATCAGCATCGCCTCGACTGTCTACTATCTGCTTCACAACGGTGTAGTGGTGCCTGGCTCAACGCATTGCCCTCTTCATCTACCGGTACCCTTCTAGATGATGAGTGCACTCGGAACGGAGTCGCGATCCGTCTTGGACTCAAATTATGTGAGCGCCACAGATGCAGATGTGTAGCTTCCATTGATGTTGTCGTAGTGCCGGCCGCTTTCCACGGCATGCAGCAATAAACATCCTCAGGTTTGGATGCAGCTGGCTTCCCTTTCCAAAACGAACCTATTGACCTCGACCGTGGTGATGGAAAGCGGCCGGATGGCATTACCATTTTCCCTTTTAAAATGGGGAAGTCGTTGATTTGGGATGCGACCTGTGCGGATACATTTTCGGCTGGTTTGATCAGATCCGCGGTTGAGCCGGCGTCCGTCGCCAAGGACGCAGAGATAAAAAAAAATAGTTAAATATTCTTCTCTTTCTGATAGATTTTTTTACTCCTGTGGCAGTGGAGACTCCAGGGGTTATTGGCCCTCGTTCGATGGCGTTCCTTCGGAGGATTGGCGCGATGGCGTCGCGATTAAGGGACGAGCCTCACGAAACGGAGTGGCTCTTGCAGCGTGTCTCACTGGCGATGGTTCGAGGTAATGCTTTCTCCATTATTGCGGCTGGCAGAGGACAGAAAAAAATTGTTTATAGTTACTTTGTACAAACTTTTTTTCAGTATATAAATGTAATAAAACAATTTCTATCTTAAAAAAAATTAATGAAATTATATAAATTAAAATATTCCGTCAAAGAATTGCGAGAAACGTTTTCATTAAATCATTGCTGCTGGAGGTCCATAAAACAGGATCCTTTAGCACAGACATATTTATTTTTTTTATTAAGTGCATATAAAGCTAACTGTGTTGTGATTGCAGTATGAAATGTTATTCATCCCGATCTCGTGAAGCAGCTTTCAACATTGCTTGCATCGAATATGCAGCTTTCAGCCTTGCTTTCAACCTTGCTTACATCGAATATGCAGCTCACCTGGAAAACGCATGTCAACGCTGTTAGAAAGCTTCGCGGTTGCATTAAAACAAAGAATTCTAAGATATGTTTGTCGTTGGAGCGGACAATAGTGTTCAAAAGGAGCTTTTGTATTTAGAGATTGCTAACTGAAAGTGGTCAGCCAATAAGCTAAGGATGCATCATAAGCGTGGTTTGAACGAATCCCCAAACCTTGCAACATTAATATGATTCAGAATTACACGCAGATAATTAGATCAGTTAGAGGACGTGTTATGAAAAAACAAGAGTGGTCACCCTTTGTTTTGTTACTCTGCTATTTGAGAGAGAGCTATTTCTGTTTACTGGGACTATAAAAGGACACTATACGCGAACTTTATATTCTCAGCTGAATAAAGCTTTCTTAAAGCCTACACCTACGTACTTTTGTAATTACAGAAAGTTCAGAAAAGAAAAGGTGCTTACTAGAGTTCTCGGATTTCAAAAGAAAAGCTGAAAAGAAGTGTCCGAAAAAAGCAATGGAACTTCCAGAACATATAGCCGGTGGTTAGCGAAGTTTGTTTCTTTTTTTGTTTCTGTCTTTGTTTTTTGTTTTTTTAAATTTTGCGCATGCATAACTCACTGATTTGGAAATTTCTGTAAAATAGAGCTAACTTTCGAGTTTTAATGAAACTTTCATGATTTATTCTGGAATAAACTAAATTATTTTTGGAATATTTTATCTTTGGAAAGTTTTTCTGTAATTATTTCACTTAGATCTCATCATTAACAAAAAAACTTATTTAATTTTATAAAATATCGAGATATTCTTTTTTTAGCTCTCAATGTTTGTATTAGTAATAAGGGGAAGTACTTTAAATAATGAAATTATTTTAGTCAAACAGTAATCGACGTTGCAGCAAATCTGGCCTAAACCATTATGGAAATATTGACTTTATTCTATTAGTTTGAAATTAAAGCTAAACTTTATTACTTTAAACTTTATAATTTACTGTATGCAGGTGTTAGAATTGGTACTAAGTTATAACTTTTAACGTAGTAAGAAATTATAGAAGTCGGATTACATATATATATATATATATATATATATATATATATATATATATATAGTGCAGTTAATAAATCCTTTATTATATAATCGAAGTTGATCCTATTAGGTTGGTGCAAAAATAATGTCGTTTTCTCACTTATGTTACTTTGTGAGAAAACGACATTATTTTTGCACCAACCTAATAGTAATATCAAATATTCAAACTGATCCACAAAAAAGAGCACAATAAATTTATTTTAACAGAACATATAAATTACACAAGAAAATTCAATATGTGGTGGGATACAGATCTCTTTCTACCAACGATAACTACGCCACTCTTATTCAACCCCGGTGTATAGACTGTGTTCGTGATGGAATTAAAAATCAGTATCAATTTTTTGACTGCTGTCAAAGTTAACTTTTTAATATTTTTAATTCCCACAAGAATAGAGTCTATACACCGGGGCTGAATAACTCTAACGTACTTCTCGTTGATTGAATTAGATCCACCCCCATATGAGGTAATTTTGAAACTTGTTGTGTAATATATATATATATATATATATATATATATATATATATATATATATATGTATATATATGTGTGTGTGTGTGTGTATATATGTATATATATATATATATATATATATATATATATATATATATATATATATATATGGTGGTGCGCGCGTGTGTGTAAGTAAGCATAAACTAACCTGCTCTATTTGTAATGAAAGATTAAGTTTATCCGAGTAGAGTAGAGAGTGGTATTCACGTGAAAATGCCTCCTGGAGATAAATTTTATTTATAATATTTTTATAAACTTAAGAAACGATTATAATTCTGGTTTATAGATTGAAAAATGTTAGATTTTAGTTAAAGATATGAAAAATCAAGAGTTGTCTCCCCCTGTTTTCTGACGCTCCTCTTTGAGAGAGATATTTCTGTTTACTGGGAGTATAAAAAGAAATTATACACGATCCTTGTATTCTCAATTAAAGCCTACACATGCGTACTTTGTCATTACAGTTAATAGTGATTGCTTAGATTTTATTATTGTATTTTTGTCACATATCTTAGCTATTTTGAGACAACGGTTTTCAGAATTAATTTTTTTAACTTGTGATCTCGGCGATACTGCCTAATTAAATCTTGGAAACACCTTCGTTATAAATAAATCGCTTTTGAATCATGAATTGCTTTTTGATGAAATTTATCAAATGTATTTTAAAATTATACATGAATTTAACTGTTTTTTTCCCCACAGCTGACATATCATTTAATTTTACTAATCTTTACATGAACTGATATAAAGATGCGTACAGGCTATATTCATTGAAGAGAAACTGGTGTGTAAAGAACAAGAAATCTTAACATTTCTGTAAAAATATAAGATATTAATGTATCCGGCTCTGTAGCTGAAATACCTTTTGTAGTGAAAAGAATAACGTAATTAGTTCTTTCTGTAAAATTCTTTGATACGATTGTTGCTCTTTGATATCACTATTTGTTTCCTTTGTTAACCTCCCAAACAACATATTTCGAAAAGATTGTATGTTTTCCCTGTTTGCCTCAAGATGTTTTGACCTTTTATGCTAATGATTATCAGGTCTGTGTAGTGTAAGCAGAAGCGACGCACAAGAGTATCAGGGAATTTGACATTGTTGAAGCCGATACTATGAGGGCGCTGAAAAACTGCCGGTAAGACGTATTTCCAAATATGAACACTTCCGAAAACATAAATTCTCATTTGTAATAACACGACGCATTTACTATAACCATTTTACAAGTAATCTTTCAACTAGAGTGGACATTAGGTCTTACATTTGGGGAACATAAAATCGTAAACTATTTTGGATAATAATATTTCCTTCTTTTATGTATTTCTCATACGATAAATAGATATTTAATTGTCCAGTCTATCTATCTATCTATCTATATATATATATATATATATATATATATATATATATATATATAGATAGATAGATAGATAGATAGATTAATATATATATATATATATATATATATATATATATTAATGAATCAAAAGAGACAAAAAGAAAAAACTATACTTAGATGAAGCCTTTCCTCATCTGAGGGACTTTATCAATGCAATGTAGGATTTGTTATGCTGCAAGCGTTTATATACAGATGCATGATTTTTTTGAGTTTTCAAGGCTTATAAATTTGACAAAAACACTCCAGTTGCATTTTAAATACTTTTCCATATATACACACACACACACACACACATATACATATATATATATATATATATATATATATATATATATATATATATATATATATATATATATATATGCATCTTGTAACTCCAGGACAGAAAGTTAGAAAGTTAAAGAGGGCGAAGATCTTCTTGAATAATTTGAAAAATTATCCGAAAATAATATATATATATATATATATATATATATATATATATATATATATATATATATATGTGTGTGTGTGTGTGTGTGTGTGTGTGTTTATAATTCAGAAATTATTGTAAACCAAAATTTCTATTCAGTCATAATCCAATGCATGATCCGTCTTCTAATACTCTGGTTGGAGTGAATTTGAGAAGAAAGTCTTTGCTCTTGGTGTCTGTCCTGTGAGTTATGTATCCTTGGATAAGTATTACCACCAGAAATAGGATTAGCTGCTCTATATTATACCTAGCTACTTAGTTTCTTTTATCTTACCGAGGACCGCTGGCTCAATGTTTTGATATTTGCTTTGTAAATGTAATGCAGCGGATTCTATAAATTATTAATGTTAATATTACAATTTTTGGGACAGGCGTAATTTGTGTTTATTCAACACCCAGAGCCCACCTATGGTTTATAATGCAACTATGCTGAGCAGACCTGAGTTACAGTTTCTGGGAAAGAGTGTGTTATCTAGCGTGATCAGCATCTGAACAAGGCCAACACGCTCTAGCCCTTGGCCTTGATGACTTGTGATTTCGTGCTAACACAGCTATCGACTGCAACCAAGTGTTCTCTCTATCCAATTTCACTCGCAAGGCTTGGATCAACCCGTCGTATGGGTTTAGGCACCTTCCAAATCTGCCGCACGCTGGGATCGACTCTTCCGTTCCGACAAGATCAGGAAGGCTCCTTCCCGAAAAATCTATAAATTATTAATAGTTTTCTTACAACTTTTGGGACTGTTACCGCAAGAAGACATAATGCATGGTTGTTAGCAAAACGATGAACCCAGAGTGCAAATTGTAAATCGGTGATACCAGAATCAAAAAAGGGCAGGAATTTAAATCTCTTGGAAATATTCTAACAGAAGACGGAAAGTGTGACACATAAACCCGAAAGCGTTGTGGGATAGACAAAGATGCATTTATAAAGTTAAGCACAGAACTAAGAAATAGAAAATATTCGCTAGGAACAAGGAAATAATTACTAAGCTGTTACGTGATATCTTTACTGTATGGCAGTGAGTGGTGGATAATCTCATTAAATATGAAGAAGGGAATTGTAGCAACAGAATTGTGATTCTCCAGAATGATGCAAAGGATACGATAGACTGTAGATGTGAGTAACCACGAAGTTTTAGACAAAATAGTGACAAAAAGGAAACTTATACATGACACCAGATAGAGAGAGTCTATGGTTTAATGAGGAAAGATTGCTTAGTTAATTTGACACTAACGGGAAGGAGTAAATTCATGGGAAACAGGAAAACAACGCCTAACGCGCTTAGTGAATATAATGGCAAAACAGAGATTAGGAGAAACAGAAGTAAAACATAATTTGTTAATATCTACAAAGGAGATGAAGTTGTGGAGAGCCATTTTCGGCTACGTTCTGAGAAGACAAGTCATTAATGGGTTAAATGAGATGCTTTTTTATGTGATATGCTTTTAAAAGCGGGTATTCATGTCCGATCTATATATGGTCAAACCAAAATCATTAGCAACATCATAAATCACTTTGGTAATTTTCATATTCCTTACGCATAATTCTGGTGGATTCAAGGTTTTTTTTGTGAAAATTTGGTGTAATATTGTCTTCCTGATGTTTTCTTTTTGATAACTTAATTTACGAAATAGACAAAGAAAAAGATTGTGTAGCAATAGGAGGGTGAAGACCTGCTTTCCCATAATTCCCGTTTTTGTCAGCTGTAAGACATTTCTCCCATAGAACCTGAATGCCATAAATGAAATGAAGGAAGCAATAAAATTTCTCAATTACATTCCCTGTTCCTGTCCGCCTTCTCGCCAAAGAGAAAGTCACTTGACATCACCGAATTCTCTGCTCATAAAATTGATTGTTTTTTTCTTTTGTTCGCGCAAATGGCTATAGCTTGAACTCATAAACCATTCTCGTCCTCACCCCGCTAGCTGTGATGATTTTTCGCTTACTATCTAGGAGCGTATGAAGACAAAAAGGCACAAAGAAGACGGCGTCAGCCTAGGATATGGAAGGAATCAGATTAACTTGTTCGATACGATTATAGTTGGCTCCAAGAAAAACAATTCTTCAATTGAAAATTTAGCAAGATGCTTCATTGGTCCACTGATAATTTTCCTATGTTTTGGACAAATCTACAATAATCTAACGAGTGAACATACAAAAATAGAAAGGGGCATTAAGGCAAGGATGCGTCTTCTCACCAGACCTGCTCAATTTTTACAGCGAGGCAATTCTGAGAGAATTGGAAGCCCCACCGGGATTTAGCTTTGGAGGCCACAATTTTAACAACATAAGATGACACAGTACTAGGTATCAGACACGGAAAAGAATTTACGAAATCTCCTACGGAAGGTAACGTCGGAGAGGGAGAAGAACGGACTAAGCATAAAATACAAGAAGATAAAGTACATGGGCGTCAGTAAGAGGATGACCCCGAAATGCAACCTTAAGGTCGGGGACACTAGAATCAAGCAGGCAGTTTAAATACCTGGAGGCGTCGTGACAGAGGACGGTAAGTTCGACACTGAGATCCGTAGAAATATTGGGGTCGCAAAGGACACATTCCAAAAGCTGGGCAGAGTAGTGCGAAACAGGAGGATATCTTTGGCAACAAAGAAAAGAATACTGGACTGTTACGTGACATCTTTCCTTCCTTACGGCAGCGAATATTGGACGATTTCCTCAGAGATGAAGAAGAGATGTTAAGGATATGGACCGAGCGTATGAGTGATGATGAGATCTTAGAGAGGTTGCAAACAAGGACGAGGCTTATACCTAATATCAGGAAGAGGCAGCTGAAGTTTCTGGGGCACATAATGAGGAAGGAGGGCCTGGAGAACCAGATACTCACTGGTGGAATAGAGGGAAAGTGAGACAAAGGAAAACACCGCGTGAATTGCCTGGCAGACTTAAGCAAGTGGATGACAGATCGTGGACTGGGGGTGGAAGCAGAGGGAAGGAATTTGTTGAGAGCTGCAAGGGATAGAGCGAGGTGGAGAGCCATGATCGCCTACGTCCTGAAAGGACATCACACATAAAAAGAAAGAATAAAAGTAAATAGATAGAATTTTAGTGACATTTAATGCGATTAAACATGTAAACAGAATAACGGTCTCGTAAGATCTATCCACTTATATAGCTTAGAGTTGGACAGGGCCAGTTATTACTAACAGAATGTTCAAAGCGGTATACAAACTGGTTGGAATGTTGTTTTCCCAAAATCCATTTAAATAAAGACTTATTTTTTAGTTAAACATCGGAAAACGAGCGAGCAAGTAGGTTTTTTGGCAGAAAGGATCCAATACAAAATTTATGTTATTACTTATGATGAATATCAATCCTGAACTTGAAGTCATAGGTCCAATGTATAGTAGATGAAATGGACACTGGACATACAGTAACGATATTGAAACAAAATCCGACCAATGATTTGATCAGAATAATTTTACAACTATAACCTTATGCCGTTAACGCTATATGTTGTTAAAATAACTGATCTTTAGTGTAGATAAATGGAGGTTCATACATTTATTACGGGCATTCGATTCCAAGTACTCAAAGAATAAAGACTTCAGATAATTCCTTCTAAAACAGGATCGATGATATGGAATTGGGATTACTTAGATCAGCTTCCTTGAATCAACCATAAAATTCCGAATTGCATTTGGTAAATTTTAAAATATTTAAGTAACCCATTAACTTGATCAGTTATAACAAATTTAATATATCAGACGATGAACTTGTGCACAGAATAGATTGTACTAAAAGGAGTTTTACTTATCAAACACGACTTATTCATGTCCTTAAATAGCTTCGTGAAGACTAGACGTTCATCTGATTGTCATAGGTATGTCTGAAATGTAATCTGTATGAGATCATTTTCTCATTCAATGATTAAAATTTGCTTAAAAGGAATAAATGTCATACATCTTAAAGAAGATGATCGTTCACCAGACCTGATAGATTGACGCTACATAATCATAAATAAAGTACTTCACCAAATAAAGAATGTTCACATCATTTGAACCTTAACTTCTCAATCCCCTCCTCTGATTTCTAGATTCCCGGTTACCTTACTCTCCTTAGAAAGGACTCTAAAATCCACATGTATGGCCTAGGATTTTAGGCACGGGATTATCTGTGTCTATCTCTCCACAATTCTGTAAGCTATCTCTGCTTTCTCTACTGTCCTCCTTCTTCCCGAGACTGTAAAGTTCCTAATGGCATTTCTGACAATATAGACAAGGCTATCTCTCTATATCCGTTTGCACACATATTCGTGTTCTGTGACTTTAACGCCCACCATAACATGTGGCTTAAACACTCTCTAACTGGCCCTGCTGGAATAAAACCCCTTAACCTTTCAATGACTCAATCTCCCACACAACTGGTTGACTTAACAAGCAGACTGGGGTTCGTTCCGTGTTTTGTTTACACAATGTGTGGTTTTTAAGTACCCCGTTCAAAAATGTCTGTCTGATGTCTCCTCCTCTTAGGTAAATGCTGGAATCGAAGCTTTCATCCTCGCAAGAAAATATAAAGTTAAATCGCGCTCATCTTCCTGGTGCTCAGCTGCTTGCTCAGCTTCTGTTGCCCATAGGAATCATTTCTCCCGTCTGTACTGAAGCGACATGTCTGATTGCAATAGACGTCTCTTTGTCTCTATTCGTAATGAGTGCAAGCATGTGTTCGATGAAGCAACACTACTGTTGGTTGAAAGAGTGAAACGACTTATTGTATCTCGCAAGTTTGATTATTGGCGGCTCTGCAAAACTGTACTGAACAACAGCACAATACCTCCTCTTTTCAACTAATTTGAGGCTCTGACTTCCTCAGCTGATAAGGATGAATTCTTTGCTCGGAAATACTCATCTAATTCAGCGGTAGACTTATCCAGAGTACGCACTCTTGATTTCCTCCTAGAACTGAGGCCCTATTGAATGAGATGAACATAGCCCCATCGATAGTATTAGACTTCGTTTCTAAATTAGAATTCATAAGGCTAGTGGCCAAGTTGGAAGAAACGTGCGGGAATGTATAAGAATGCGTCTCACCGCTATTTCACTATTCAGTGCCAATTTAAAAAAAAATCTGTTGCGAAGTCATGGTTTAAATTTAAACTCTTCTTCTATCGAATGTTTGAAATAAGACAATCTTTTTCATCTAACTATATTTCTGAGATGAGATATTGTAACTATTAGTTTGGTGCAGAAATAATGTTGTTTTCTCACATATGTTAATATGTAAAAACATTATTTTTGCACCAACCTAATATTTACACTATTTACATTATTCGAACTTTTGTCCTCATCGTTATTGTCAAATCCACAACGTTTTGGCCGTTTTACGCTTCGGCCTTCTTCCGGTGATATACGTTTGAATTTCGAATCGAACCCTTTATTTCGTCAACTGGGGTATTTAGTTCCACATTCCATGACTTTATGGGATATTTCAGTTTTAGTTATTTCCCTTTACTAAGTCAACTCCCCACAAGGTCACATGGTCCAGTGAATAAAAGCGTTGACTGAAGGGAATCTAGTGACTCGATCTAAATTGTTGTAAGTACAATACATGGCCACAGAAGAGGTGAACAATAACTTGGAGAGTTGAGCTGCTAAAAGAAAATAAATGAAACAAAGGTATCCAGAAAACGCTTGGTCTGTGGAACTAGAACGATCTTACAACAGTGGACAAAATAAATTGGTCAGTTTGAAATTTCAACGTATACCCGAAGAAGTCTAGGGCGTTCAACGGCTGAAACGTTATGAAAATAACAATAAAGTTGGGGACAAAAGACTGAACAATGTAAATAGTATAAAAAAGTCACTCTTTCTCCTTCCATATTCGGCTATTGTATTATGTATGTGAGATCAATGACAAATTAGCATATTTATAAAAAGCATATTTTATGTCAAATAATACTCAGATTTCTTATTTAGGAAACATTTACAGTTGCACAATGGTTGGCGCTATAATGTCTTAGGCCAACAAGCGGACTTGATTTTCTCTCCTGTGAAAACGACATCTTGTTCTCAATCTATTGCCGTAAAGAAAATACAAATTCCTTTTCATAGAATAATCAGTTATTATATGACCAAGTGACGATTTTTTTTACCAGTGGCAGTTTGTTTTCTTTATTTGGCAATAATAATCTTGGAATAATTAGCCTTATCCATACAGGAAAGGTTGCTAATCATTGACTAAAGATTTCTTGTGACTGGAATTTCAAATGTATAAAATATTTTTATCAAATAATTTCTCAAGTCGATTACTGGCGTCCTGAGCTCATCACTTTACAGTTGAGCATGTTGGATGGAGATCTTATAGCGTCAATAATTGTGTGAACGTAAATGTTTCCAAAATAAGAAATCTGATTATTGACATAAAATTTGCGTGGACAAAATAAAGGGTTCAGTTCGAAATTTAAAAGTGTATCAACGGAAGAAGGCCGGGCATAGAACGGCCAAAACTTTGTGGATATGACAATAAAGATGAGGACAAAAGTCCAAACAATGTAAAATAGTGTAAATAGTTACAACCTCTCATTTCAGAAATATAGATAGAAGATTGTCTTATTTCAAACATTCGATCGAAGAAGTGTTCAAATTTAAACCATGACTTCGAAACAGTTTTTTTTTTTAATTGGCAGTGAATAACGTCGAGACATATTCTTCTATATTCAACTTTAATCAGATGTTCTCTTATGCTACGTGTCCGGGTGTCTGTGGAGAAAACTTTCGTAGCTACTGATTAAAAATAGTTTTTTGGGTGTAGTTCCAATGCGTACATATGAATTTTTTGTATCTGCCAATCTTCTAGTTATTCCAGTTATAAAATTTCTGCAAAGGTATGTCTCAATGATGGCAGAGCGCGCGCATAGAATGCTTTGCGAAGACAATTAACGCGAAGGAAAGGGAGGCTGAATTTGGAACAATCCTCCGATTTTTTTTCCATACTGAAAACTCTTATAACAAAAGGGAGAAAAAAGAAAGAGAAAGAGTAGTATAACACGGAAAAGTATAAAAGAGAGAACAGAGAAGGAAAAAGAGAAGGAAATTACTGAGGGGAAAGAATACGGCCAAGCGGAAAGGAAAATTCGGTTAATGTGAAACATTTAAAGAAAAAAAGAAAAAAAAGATGAAGAAAAGTTGAGAAGGAGACAAACGGATAAAGAAAGATAGACTTAAAGTAATAGAGAAAAAGCAAAAGAAAAAGAAAAAAAAGATGAAAATGATTTAAATTGAAAGAAAGAAAGAAAGTGAGCAAATAAAATGAAAAGTAATGTAAGGAAATATGTTAATGAATTAAAATGGTAACATATCAAGATTGAAAACAGAAACAAAGACAGCAAAAGAAAAAAGATTGAAAGTGATAACGAGAAAGATAAACAAGGAAAGATTAAAGATACAAGAAAGAAGAAAGGTACAGAAACAGTTTCAGAAATTGATAAAGAAAAACATCTGAAATAGCAACACAAAAAGAAAGAAAGGAAAATTTAACAAGAAAAAAAATTAAGGAACAAAGAAAAAATGGAGAGGAGGAGATATAGCGAATGGATGGAATAAAGAAAACAATAATACCATTCCTAATGCAGCAAAACTTTGTCAGTCTGATATGCGTTTAATCTGATTTGCCTTCAACATTTACTTTGGAAATGGCGTAAATTTTTCGCGGTCGATATTTTCACGTTGTACAAGTAAAAAAAAAATCAACTTCACTTTATCGACTTTTGATTGGTTACGATCGAATCGAGAGGACCAATTATCTGACTTAACCAGACACGACTTGGCAGCTGTTAATGGTGATAAATTGTAAACAGTACAGAAATCTATATCAATGCATTTAATTTGTTTTTGCAGGGACAACTCGCATTGGATTGACATATAACTTACCGTTCAGATTAATCTACGCCGCTTATATATATATATATATATATATATATATATATATATATATATATATATATATATATATATATATATATAATGTGAATGTACGTGTGAATACTGAATTTTTCATCCAAACGTCTTGCAAAAATAAAGCAGAATTTTTACATATATTTATATCATCCACAATCTGTTTCGCTGTATCACAGCTGATCAGCGTGGCTAGATATCCGATTGCTTCCAGCCGGGATTGAAATTCGATCGACATCAGCTAGAGATACTTATCCTTAGGCTTTGGGCGTAGCGGAGAAAAAAAAGTTTGAACGTATTAGATACGGAATTTATAAATGGTATACGGCTTCTAAAGCTCTCAGTTCTTACGAAGAGCAATGCATTTAAATCAGCAGCAACAGTTACACCACAACGTCTACCAGCCTGAATATTCGAAATATCTTATTGAAGAAAAAGATACGCCTCCCACACGATTCTAAAGTGCGTCACTGTCGTCATATATATATATATATATATATATATATATATATATATATATATATATATATATATATATATATATATATATATATATATATATATATAATTAGTGATTAATATAGGCATACATATGCAATCATATATCTAAACTATAAATATATATACATACATACATACACATACATGTATTATATATGTATAAAAAATAATTTCAGGGGATAGAATCCACGGAGAACTCAATGTCCAGGACAGAGTAAGGATATAAAAAAAGGCTTAAACACTAATATTCCATGGTCATAATTAATTCCATTGGAATCGTAAATACGATCTGAATCATCAGACCTACAAATTCAAAAAGGAAACAGAATTTATATATATATATATATATATATATATATATATATATATATTAGAAATGATTAAAGATATCTTACTGGAATTCATCGAGGACTCATTGGACTCTACTTTAAGGTATAAGAATGTGTAATTACTCTGCAAGCTTAACAGATTAATCCTGATGAAATCTATCATAAACGAAAATTACATGTTCATCATTAATTAAACTTAACTAACAATCGGAAGGTCTTTTAGGACTGAAATAAACTTCATATATATATATATATATATATATATATATATATATATATATATATATATATTATTCCAGGATAATTTTCCAAATATTCAAGATGTTTTTCGCCCTCTCTATCTTTCTAACTTTCTGTCCTGGAGTGACAATTTGATTCACACGTTTCACGTACGATTTAATTGTCTTTTGTGTCTCTGGATTCTCATAGGTGATACGCTTCACTCACGTGTCAAGCGACTTATGGATTGCAAATCCAGAAGCATCTCTTCACCTACTGAGGTATCCAGGTTGCATGCGTAACGAAATTGTATCCAACGCTGTCATACTCGGTCTGTCACAAAGCCTACAGCACCTGATATCCTCCAGTGGTCAAAGTATTTTTCTAATTGATCTGTTTAAAGATGGAAGTCAGAGTTATGAAGGTTGGTGCCATTACTGAAGGCTTGAATGATCTTTTTCTTCTCACTATTGTTCAGTTTGGAAGACAGAAGAATTGACGCAAAACAATTTTAAGCTGCTCTCTTACTAGCTGAAAAGCTCAAAGACGTTTTTCAGTGATTCTTACAACAAATGGTGTCAAGAATATTAAACGTCTTATCGGAAAACCTGGAAAAAAGAAACGCAATTAGTTCAGTGACTTTTTGTGGGATGGTTGATTATGCTTTTACACGATTTAGACAATTTTTCTGTTACACACGATACACACACACACACAACACACAGAAACTCAAACACACACACACATATATATATATATATATATATATATATATATATATATATATATATATATATATATATATAGATGTGTGTCTGCGTAAAAAGCTACAGGGGGTAAAATTTTCTTAGGCGACGCGTTTCTTTCTCTGAGGGACGTTATCAGGGCAATTTACGAAACGCCAAGGCTTAGAACAGTTATTCGTCTTGTCTCTTATTTATTTTGTTCATTCTACCTGAAAATAATTTATACACACACACCCGCATATACACACACTGATACACTTTCATACACACTCGCATACGCACGTACACACACACATATACATATATATATATATATCTATCTATCTATATATATATATATATATATATGAGTTGAAACATTTTCGCTACTTTGAATACTTATTTTAATATTTTAATTTACCCAATACTAAGCATCAAATATAACTGGAGGCTGATTAATATGTGCACAGATTTCAAAATTATCAGCCGTGATCAAAATATAGACTGCATATCCACCTTGAGAGTGAACACAGACATGTCGTCATGCGATTGCAGAGATGATGAATATGAAACCAAAAAATGTCCTTCCTTCTGCATTCTAATCATAATTATTCCATTTTTTTCCGTCTATTTAACGTAATTCCTTCGACACGACCGTCTCCCATTCACTGCGTAGGCGATCATGGCTTTGCACAAATTCCTGTCCTTTGTAGCTCTTAATAAATGCTGTCGTTTTGACATCTCTCCTCAACCTTGTTCCCTGTCCATTTTCTCAAACAGGTAGGTTATGCGTTATTTTCATTTATCCTTTTAATGTGTTCTGTGCGTATCTCATTTTCCAAGCCCTCTTTCCTCATTGTGTGACTGTATTTCATACTATCACATAATACCCATTTTTTTTATCCTGACAGAAAGGAAAAACAGATAAGTCGAATAATTCAGTTTGCTGCTGTTTAAATTTAATGATTTAGAAAAAAATGTCAAAAGTGGTTAGAACTTACATTTTAAATTAGAAGCAACACAGCATTCTCGAGCAAATTTATATTTTACTAGCAGACCTACCCAGTTGGTCGATCAGAAAATCCGTTCAATTAGAATGGAGCAAAAATAAAATCATATTTAGATGTAACAGAGTCTATTTTCTTCAAGTACTTTCATTAAATAAACATTTTGAATTAATGCAGTTACTGATAAAACAGAAGTAGTCTGTATTTATTCAATTGAAGTTAGACTAGGACATGAAGGAGTAAAACAGGCAACATGAAGACCCACTTCAGACCAGAATTATTTTGGAGTTTTTGAATTTCAATTTGTCATTGCGCTACCAGGTGTTGTAAAAAAGAATATATTTATAAAGCAATTGTTAAGGTTTATCAAAATTGATTGAAAGATCAACGAAACATAAGAAAGAAACCAGTAAGAATCATCATTTTTCATTATTTACTCAAGTTTTTACTATATGGGGTGGACTCAGTTATCAAGTTAAATGACTTTTAAGAAATCAACTTATTGTTGGCTACGACTGAATGAAGATTGAAAAGTGAGGGTGCTTTTAGTTTAAAATTTGTGTTGATATTCATTTTTCGTTTCTCACAGTTTTTGGCTAAACGCAGTGGGATAGAAATAAAAAAAATAAGGTATCGTTGAGCTCGTGATGATGTAAGTATCCTACATACCAATTTTGAACGTAATCGGAGGAAAATGTTGAATTTATCAATATTTGATCGGCTTTATCAAATATTGATTATTAAGAAATTATCGTTTTTTACGCTAAGAACATATCTCTTACATCAATACAATGTATGTGTCAAGTTTGGTGAAAATCGCTAGGATGGTTCTCAAGTACAAAGATATCACACAGACAGACAGACACTCAGACATTCACTCTTTTATTTTTATAGATTTATTAGTATGATTACCGTAAGTTCTCTCTCTCTCTCTTTCCCTGTAAGTACGTTGCCTGTGTGTGTCTGTGCGTATGGTTTCTATACGCTCATGTGTGTTTGCAGGGACGCGTTCCTGATTTCAGGCTGATATTTGGCGTTTATCTTTCTACTTTGGATATGTTCGTTATTTTGATAGAATTCGAATTCTCTTCTTACACTAAGCAAAATCGATCTGTTGCCAAACAGCCATCACCTGCTGATGATCAATATTTCTATCCATTCCGGGGGAGGGGTATATCTGTTGCGTTGACGTTTTAAAAAAAATATTATTTGGACGTTAAAACTAACAAAAATAAGTAAAGTCACACATTCTGAAACTTGATTTTAACCAGATAAAAAGGCTTTTTCGACATCTGTATCGAAATTATTATTCTAATTTCCTTAACCTGTCTTCTTTTCGTATCCTCAACTAAAATAGTTTTATTAATTAATTATGAGTTTGGACGGCATTTTTTTCATCTGTTTTATTGCTTAATTTATTCCATCGATTTTAGATAAGTCATTTTCCGCCGCTATTGTAAATCTGTGATTCGAAAAACACACACACACACGCACGCTGCGCGCACACACACATACACACATACACATTACAGGGTTTCCATAAAGAGCGTGTGCACTGTAAAAAATTTATAACTTTATTTTTATTTGCGATAGAAATAATTTGTAAAAAAAGAATTAGTAAAAAATAAATCTATATTTTTTACCGTTTTATTGAAATTTTATTTAAGTTTTCACATGTCCTCTATCATTAGCTATTAAAAAATGGTAAAAAAAAAAAGGTATTTTGCAGTTCACGGAAAAAATTTGCCAACTGATTTACAGTAATGCCTGAAAACACATTAGTTATTTTAGCTATACTTAAAACTAGGTACATTAAATTTTATAACATTTTTACAGATTATTTCTAGCACAAATACAAACAAAAGTGCACATTTTAAAATGCACACGAACTTTATGGACACCCTGTAAATATATATATATATATATATATATATATATATATATATATATATATATATATATATATATATATATATATATGTATATATATATATATGTATGTAGATACATGTATGTGTGTGTGTGTCGTGAATAGGTATGGCACGTGCAACTAGAACAATCTACCCCAGTGGGCAAGATAAAAGTTTCACTTCGAAATTCTAATAACCTGGTGAAGGCCGGAGCTTGAACCAAAAGAAACGTCCCAAGCATGTCCATAAAGATGAAGGCAACAATATGAACAATGAAATTAATGTAAATAATTACAATAACTTGTAATTATTTTTCTTTATTTATTTTATATTGGACTTCTTGAAAAGCAGGGAAAGGAAATAAATAATACAATGTGTACATATGTAGAAATTTAGTCTCTTAAATATTTTGTATTTTGGCAACGAATTTCAATTTTACGTTTTCCAATAAAGAACACGGGAAAATGTTTTCGGAAAAAATTATTTAATTTGTCATGTATTTTTTTACAAATATTTCTAATGATGATTCAATATGCTCACAGAATTATCCGTCATTTTTTCAAAGTATCTGCGTGGCTTATTTGTCAAAAAATAACAAGAAAAAAAATAGGAAAAAAGAGGGAATAAAAAAAGTATCTAAATTATATATCTCAGATAAAACTGACAACCTATTTCTCTTGTAGGACAAATATTCTACAACATTTAATCTGTTATTAATCTTCGGAATGATACAATTTCCTTAATGGAGAATGAGATTAAATGTCATATGCCATTAATATTTGCAGAACCCAAAATTTCCCAGACGTAATCCTCATTTAACAAAACATAGTTATAATCATATCATTTTGGGAGTACAGGCTCTTATCTGATCAGCGTTATATATATTCAAACCGGACCACTTCTTATGTAGATGACCGTTTATGAACAACAGGTATTGAAAGTCGCTAGCGACACTAGAGAAAATAGTATATTAAAATGAAAAACTATAATAAATGAAAAATATTAACTCATACATCTGCTATTAGTTTGACGAATAAGCATATAAGTGACATAAATTATTAGAAGGATTTTAGGTAATCATAATTAAGTAATTCATCGAGTTTAGAAGAAATCACAACAGAAAGCCGTGAACGGCCGTTTCGTCCTATATTTGGGATTCAATAGTGCGCATCCACTACCGATAATCGAACACGACGCAAGCCTCATACCAATAGTACAAACGGGCCTCAGTGACGAAAAGGTAACGAATTAGACTCGGTATAGCGCCGCCCGTTTACAAAATTCCGTGGTGAAACTTATCCGAGTTTCTCTTACTCATGGGACTGTGCCCCCACGAGCCACGACTACTATCCACAAACCGCTCCAACCAGAGCATTAGAAGCCGATTCATGCAAGGATATACAAGTGATAGAAATTATTAGGAGGATTTGAGATAATTATAATCAAGTAATTCATCGAGTATAGAAGGAATCTCAACAGAATGTAGAAAGCACTGGACGGCAGGTTTGTCCTATATTTGGGGCTTATCAGCAGTGCGCATCCAATACCGAGAATCGAACCCGGACTGTCAAACCTATTGTACGAACGAGCCTCGGTGACGAATTAGACTCTCTCTCTCTCTATCTCTCTCTCTTTATAAATATATTAAAGAAATAAATTATATGTATTGAAGAAAGGGTAATTTTTTAAACTCTCTCTCATCATAAAAATTCTAATAAAATATTTCATCATTAGCAGAAGTAAAATAAATTCCATGATTAGCGTTCTGGTCATGCGACGCGTGATACACGATTAGGCGATCATGCATCTTTCGATACATGATTGTGGGGTTAGGAAAATCCATCCCGTAAAAACTATTTTCTATGAAAACCAAAGCAATCACACTTTGCTTGGCGAGGTTATTTTCCGCTATTTTATTAGATGAGTCTTCAAGGTTTATATACTTAATCTTTTTGAGGGTCCATTGGTCATTGGTATCAAGGAAAGTCAGACACATACATAGGTTGTGAAATCAATCATCTTTATCTTTTAAATTAATAGTGCCGACATTTCATGCATGCACAGCTCCAAGTAGCTGGGTTCGGAATTCAGTACTGTTGCTAGCTTAGACTTTTGGCTAATCACGGCTAGTGAAACCAATCTGCTCTGCTATTTGATTATAGGTTGAGGAGAAAAGATGGATTCATGCGTTTACCAAAAGGTATTTGTGTGAAGATGTATCAAACGAACACAACTGGAATTCGAACTCAGCCTGCCGATTTCACTTTCAATGTAAATTCCCCTACCAATGCAATACTTGACATAATAAAGTAAAAACATTAGATTTACATATGAGAAACTTTTCGGAATTTTATCTGCAGCAAGTTTGCATTTATTAACGATAATCGTACGCCTTAGACATAAATGTTTGGATTAACGATTTCTGGAAGCTTTTACTTTAAAATATTTACAGTCTACATCGAATTTGAACTTTTTATCAATACGAATCAGAAGCTCCAAATGTGTTATTCGATTAATAATATGGAAAATTTAAAATATAATTTTCGATGCTTTTGCGTACTTTTGAAACCATTTCAATGAAAGACAAATTGTATTTGCTTCACATATGTTATTTCAGCCGAGATTTTTATCTACGCCTCTTTACAACATTTCGAAAGAAACTCCTGGTCCGAAGAAATTAATAGAGTGAAGTTTTTATATGGTACACCAGCAACATCTTTAAGATCATATCTTATTCAGTTTTGTTTCTGTTTTCACTTCATTATTAAGGAAGCTTAGTGAACTATTTTACTTTGCTTTTGACCTTCTATATTTGCAATTTGATTATTCAGTGATTGGACAGATCTCGTCAACATTTTATTTGATTAGATATATTCCTTATTACTTATTTAGATACTGCAGCTTGAAATTGTAAAATTGTCGAATTTCCACGCAGTATTTCTTTCAATGGCTATATGTTTAGGATCTATATTCGTTTACCAAGTCTCAATATACTGGCCAGGGTTTTCGTTTATATTAAGTAAACAACTTCAACTTTAGTGACGATAATAATCGAAAATATAAAATGTCCGCATAGAACGTCACAAAACATAAAAAAGCTATATATAATACGACATCGGAGGACAGTTTATCAAGAAAGAAGATCTACATTTTGTTTGGTTGTATCGCTGGCGTTTTTAATGGACAATGAAAACCTGCCAGTAAAAGGCGTTGTCTTCTTATCGAAAAGGTTTCTGAAAATAGGATTATGTTGAAGTGATTTCGGTCTTTGGAAGGCGAACAGCACTAAAAAAAAAAGAAGCTACAAACAAAAGGAAATTAGACACAATTATCATGAACGTACTTGGAATGTCTTTTCAAACACTTTGCTTGCTAATAATTGCATTGGAGATGTTTTCTGAATTTCCTTATCTGTCGATAAATAAATGTAACAAAACTACATTGGCTGAACTTTATAGTTCGGTAAGTAATGTTTGAAATTGGTTCTTTCCTTTCTGTTCTGTAGAGTTTGATATTTTCTTGCTTTACGGTATTCTTCGGCAATTTGTAACACAATGTTCTGCTTTAGGTCTATGAAGAAATTTCACTATCGAATTTGTGCTCATTACATCGAGGGATTACAAAATTACTGCCTAGTGCACCACTTTGATGACTGCTTCGTATTGCTTTTTTTTTTTAATTCTTCGCTTTTCTTGACAATATATAATTCCAAAGAACTAGCACTTGACGATACCGTTTATTTTCATTCTCTGCAAAAAGATTTGCTTATCCTTTATTTTATCTTTTCAGAATGTGCCGCTATTCATTGTTTGTTCTATATACATAATATTTGTTTGACATTTTTATTGGGTTGTTTCCTTCGAAGTAAGGAAAAGCCGTAAATTGTCGGTTGTCAAATTGTTCGTTCTGTTGAATAAGCAAAACTAATATATATATATATATATATATATATATATATATATATATATATATATATATAATTTTCAATAAACAAAATTATAAGAAATATTTACCATTTCGAGTTGTTTATCTTCGTTATTTTAGGCATGTTTATATTCCTATCTTCTGAAGAAAAAATTTTTATTCATCTGATTAGTGAATTTGCAACGATCCAGGGACTTAATATTATACATTACTAGACTTCTGTTGCATAAGACTACAAAATGAATTGTAGTTAAAAGGAACCATAGCGACATTCATTATTTTTTATAGTGTATTATGGAGTAAATATGAAAAGACTTCTCATTGGCGAAAATGAAGCCCATAATGCTAAGTTCACCTATGCCTATATAAGGAACATCACACGAATGAACTGCCACTTTTTGGTTTGTAGTCACCATAGTATGGACAGGAAAACATACTCTCAAAACTTCTGAGATAAGTTAGTATGTACACTATTTACATTATTCAATCTATTTTCCTCATCTTTGTCGCCATATTTATTACAACGTTTCGGCGTTAGTTAGATCCAGTGACAGGACCCAAAGAGTGTGAGTTCAATACCTGATTAAGGCAGTGGAGAACTTTCAGGGGGAATTACAGGTGATAACTGATTACTGACATTCATTAAACATGACACGTGGAACTAGAACAGTCTACCCCAGTGAGCGAAATAAAGGATTCAGTTCGACATTCCAACGACCTGAAGAAGGCCAGAGCGTACAACGGCCGAAACGTTGTAATAAATATGGCGACAAAGATGAGGACAATAGCCCGAATAATGTAAATAGGAAGACATACATTGTAACGGAGACTGATCCTGCAAAATGTTACTCATATATATAAACTGTTCGAAGGAATATATATAAAATAAGTACCCGTAGCATTAAAGTCTAAAAAATTATTTATATTCCCACTTATTTATTAAATGCTTACATTGTTACGTTATTTCTTTTTTACTTATAGCCCATTTGAGAGAATTAATCTTGTTTTACGAATACGGTATTATACCTCTATAGTAAACACGGGAATAAATAAAAGTAATCCTAAGGCTAGAAAACATGGAGAAGGATTGGAAATCATGGCGTCAATCACTAAATGCATGTAAGAAACCTGATCTTTAAAGAATCATACAGATATGCAGTAACTTGATGGTATATTACTCTGTTTCACTTAACTACTTCTGCGTGGATGCATTTCCTTGATTAGTATAGCGTTATGGTTTAATTAGAGAATTACTTATCTGAATCAATATGTTGAGTGTATTGAAAAAGCTCCTAATAGATATCTGCTTTTCGTTTTCGATATATACAAATAATGATCTTGTTTGGATCCAGGTTTTAGTGAGCTGAGTGGTGGTACATTTAATTTAAACTAAAATCTATTGTATCCCCCATTGTTGTAACGTAACCACTCTTCATCGCACATCGAAATCAGATTAAAAATTGGGATATTTAACTGCAGTCGTGTCTGATATTTTTCATGTAGCCTATGTGGAAAACTCTGTATCAAATTCAACGTTTTACTAAAGAAAAACTAACAGAAACAAGGATTTGATATGTGTATAGATTAAATGTTAAATCTTGTCCCGGTCACAAGGATCTCTGCAAAACTAACTTCACATAACTGGTAATGACTGAATAAAATGAAAATGTTGAAACACACAAAGGATAGCAACGTTCGGAAGAGACATGTTGTCACATAATTCCCCTTAAAGTCAAATGACTCTAACGGTAGAAAGACATTCATGAAAAGGCATTTTAATGTGAAATTCTAGCGACAACAACTTAATATATGTTTAGAATATAAATCGTAATAATGAGTATGACCGATTGCAAACGGCTTTAGTAATAGGTACGTTTCAAATAAACATAGTACGATACTTAAAGTGATTCATTGATGACTTATCGCATGAAACGTTGACAAGAAGGAATAACAATGATGATAATAATAATGATAATAATAATAATAAGAAGAAGAATTATCTTTTTTATTATTATTTGAAATGTTCAAGGTTTTTATACAAGAAATCATCAATCAATAAAAATAATAATAGTAAAGAATGTTTCGATATCGAATTGCGCATTGATGACAATGAAGCGACGGAAAAGAGTTACAAGTAAAGGCATTGAATGACCAACATGAAAAAACAATTGTAACCCAGAGGGAATTAGATACAAATACATCATAATCTGGAATTAGATGGCATACTTGGAAGACATATGAAAGAACTGATTACAGAGATATACCGGAAAAAATTACGGCTCCGTCTAACATCGAGTTTGAATGAAAATAATCACATAAATGGCGTTAATACCTGGGTTCTGTCATTGGCAAGGATGAGTAAAAGTGTAAAGCTGGCGTTGAATGAAGAAAGGAACAGTTAAAATCACTGAACAGAAAGACATGAAAACTGGTTTTTAAAAAATGTTCTCTGAATCAAAACATAAATTGACTAAATTATACACTATACGAAAAGAAAGAGGTAAAGGAATTTCCGACCTTAAAGTGTGTGCAATGAGTGAATGTAGGACGTTGAACTGGTACTTTCTAAGTAGTGAAGAGATACTCATGAAGTGCGGGTTGAAATGCAAAAATCTTGTAAAAGAAAGCATGAAGAACAACTAAGAATTCGGGAAGAGGGCATCGAAATCAAAGTAAAAATAAGAGAAAGAATACCAATTCATGGAAGGATGACCAAATCCATTAAGAGAAACGATTCCTGGAATTGATTGTCGAAAGAGGAACTGAAATGGGTTATTGAAAGCCTAATAGTAGCTTCTTAAAAAGAATATGAGATACATAACGCAACACCCTCAAAAAGATCTGAGATAAATAAAGCAACATTCTCAAAAGGATAAGAGATACATAAAGCAACACTCTCAAAAACATATGAGATACATAAAGTGTTGTGGATTCCGCGTGAAAAATCGGTATCCGATAAATGACAAACGCAAGTATTTAAGCTAAGAAATTAAATGCATTTACACAAAATACAAAAGGTAATGCTGTTAGTAAAATCCAGGAACGCCGGTTAGTTTTAATCAAAGATCGCTATATACAGTCTCGAAGTAAACTTCCTTAGAGTCGGGCGTCCTTGTAACTGACTTCTACCGTCAACTCAATCACAGTGTCTATGTACTTTCCACTCTGTTTCTCCACCCTGTTTCTACACTTGTTCCTCTACCTGTTCAGACATCATGACTGACTTTCTGTGGCTATTTTATGGCAGCAGGACGGGACCATTTGTATCAGAAAAGGGTGGACCCCATAATATAAAGCAACACTCTCAAAAAGATACGAGATACATAAAGCAACACTCTCAAAAGGATAAGAGATACATAAAGCAACACTCTCAAAAGGATAAGAGATACATAAAGCAACACTCTCAAAAATATATGAGATACATAAAGCAACACTCTCAAAAACATATGAGATACATAAAGCAACGCTTTCAAAACAATAAAATCTTAACAGTAATTTTATATAAAAGAACATCCATTACTTGAGATCTCAGGTAAAATTATTTTCCTTACTAATTTCCACCAGTACATGACTTAAGAGATACTCTGAATAGATGATTACAGTTGAAAAGTTTACGATAAATAACTTAAGATCGGAAGATATTAAGATCATAAAAATAAGAACTGTTCCTTGGCTTGAAGAGAGTTCAATTTTAAAGGGTTCGCAAAGCACCCACGTGAGAGACTGTTTTTTGGCAGTTCTTGGAGAAAATATTCTGAGTCTAACTTCCTTCTCATATTTGAAGCACAGAAGTAATAAAGACCATTTGATACAAATAGAAAATCAGGAAAATTATAATTAATAGTAATATTAAAATATGTTCAGATGGTGTCAGAGCGAACTACACAATCAGTTAACGTACTACAATGCTTAAGAAACAATTCAGATGTTGAACCGTTGGAAATTTTGAAAAGCGAGTTCATTCAATCCATACATCTCGTTGTGGTAGATGTACCAAGGAGAATTTATTTTGGGGTTTAAAAAAGATATCCTGTTGAACGGTATGATTCAATTTATCCCAGCCCGGCTTAAAGAATTTGGTATGAGCAAATAACGATCCGTACCGGACAAGAGGGTAGATATAAAAAATGTAAGCATATCAGTATATTCATCCTTCTAACGAACTGTAAAGGTTACAAATCATGGAGTAAGCAGTTACAGTTGTTATTTGAGAATCCCGATTTTTCACAAAGACCATGGGGGAAAAGAAGAATTTAAAATTAAATGAATTTTTCCAACATTCCAAATAACGACATTGTTGAAAATATGAAAAATGCTAGAAAGGTAACTGAAAAAGTAATCAGACGCGGTGCCACCATACGTCCAGTTGAAGCTATTATTATTGATGGATAGAAATCCTAATTCCCAATGAGAATAATATAATAATCTTCTATATACAATACTGTTTGCTTTTCTTGTGCTTTACAATACAGAGAATCAAGAGATTTCTAGTAGGGAATTAAATGATTCCCTATCAATTTTTAATGATGGTGTCGTCTGTAAGAAAATTGGTTTCTGTCAGTGATGACATATTGTTGAAATGATGATGCCACTAAAGAGGAGAATCATTGTGATAAAGATTGAAATCGCAGACTTGCGATATAAAATATGCAATTCTTAAGAAAATCAGTAATGTCTTTACTGTCGGTTTAAATCGTTAGTGTCTGTGCTATTGTCCATAAAATGGATATGGCGGTTCAAAAGGAAACTACTTTAGCATTTACCTTTCTGACCTGGGCACGTCGCTAGCTAGCTTGTCTCGCTGGAATAATTGAGTAGTGAGTTTGATCCTCACAGAGTACCCTATTATTTCCGCCTTGTGCTATTGTCCATAAAAAGGTGGCTCAAAAGTAAAATACTTTAACATTTACTTTTCTGGCCTGGGCACGTCGAGCTAACTAGCTTGTCTCTCTGGAATAATTGAGTAGTGAGTTTGATCCTCACTGTGTACCCTATTATTTCGGCCTCGTGCTATTGACCATAAAAAGGTGGCTCAAAAGTAAAATACTTTAACATTTACCTTTTTGGTCTGGGCACGTCGAGCTAGCTAGCTTGTCTCGCTGGAATAATTAAGTAGTGAGTTTGATCCTCACTGGGTACCCTATTATTTCGACCTTGTGCTATTGTCCATAAAAAGGTGGCTGAAAAGTAAAATACTTTAACATTTATCTCCCTGGCGTGGGCACGTCGAGGCGTTGTACTTGATAGCTTAGCTTGTCTCACTAGAACAATTAAAATTGAGTAGTGAGATCGATCCTCACTGAGTGTCCCAGACATTAGCCCTTGTGCCACATCTAAGCTACGCTTCGAAAATCACTAATGGCACTTCGTGGTGGTGTAATGGTTAGCAAGTTGTCTAACTAGAGCAATTACGACTGAATAGTGAGTTCGATCCTCACAGTTTGCCCCTAATTTCGGCTTTGTGTCACATCTAAGCTACGCGTGGAATATTACTATTTGGGCACCTCGTTGTACTGTAATGTTTAGCAAGCTTATCTCTCTAGAACAATTACGCCTGCGTAGTGAGTTCAATCCTCACTGGGTGTCCCCTCCTTTCGGCTTTGTGCCACATTTAAGCTATGCTTAGAAAAATAATTTGGGCACCTCGGCGTGGTGTAAAGCTTAGCAAGCTTGTCTCGCTAGAACAATTAAGACTCAGTAGTGAGTTTGTTCCTCACTGGGAACCTCATAGTTTCGGCCATGTGCCGCATCTAAGCTACGCTTCGAAAATGAGTATCTCCGGGCCTTTTTTTTTTAACTCGCCCGAACAATAAATCAGTGGGTCAAAATTTAGACGTGAATATAGATTTATTGAAATGGATATAGAAATAAACTTTTACGCTATTCTTGTATGGAATTGGATCAATTCTCATTGGTTGTGTAACTAATACCCCATATTTAAAACTAAACTTATATATGGATAATTATCGTCGATATATTCATACCTGGTTGTTTTTTTATGCACGTCTTGGAAGTGTAGCAGGTTACTTTGGAATTTGGTCAGTGAATGCTTTAAAAGTTAATGATATATCTTCCGTAACTTGTATTTTCAGGTGAGGCTATATGAATATTCTCGACTGGCTGCAAATGAGAGCTATATTTCAGGCTCGATCAAGCTATCATAATGACCCTCAAAACAGGCTTTCTCTTCCTCTATATAAACTTTTCTTTTACAATAAATTAATCTGGTACAAAACGACGAGACAGAAAAAGTCAACGAGGTTCAATATAATTTAATTAGTAATAGTCTGTAAGATTAAATTGATAAGTATCGCTTAATGGTAGGCCCCATATTTGCTTCTTTTTTATACATTTTCTGTATTTATTAGAATAACCAAATTACAGAGTTACATGTGAGGTTCTAGATAATTCTGCTGACAGTCATCTGCAAGAAACCATCATGTAATAAATGCTTTTGGTTATTTATATTTTCCAAGCATTTCCGTGTCTGACACAATGTTAAAATATTGTGTCACCTAAGGCTGCAATTTTGTTGTGCATATCGTACATTGAGCTATTTCGTTTAGCTTATTTGGAAGCTACACATTAAAGCGATCACTATAAATGGTGAGACTGATTTCAGACGGTTGATTTAGATATTTTAATTATATAAGCTTCGTTCAAAATTGATTATTTTCATTCAATGTGGTAAGCTCAACTATAAGGGATACCGCCAATGGCAGACCCCCAGGGAGTCACCATAACCATCTGTTAGTTCAATTTATGTTTTGGGAAATGACGAAGGTATAATGATCAAGACATTGAGCCGGCAGTTTACGATTGTCAAAAAGCATCAATATCTCATCATAAGTCACTATTCAAACAAGAAATTAATCATTCAAATTTCGTAGATGCAGTATCGAAGAGTCGAAAGCTGATTTTCACTGAGTTCATGTGGAAAGCATTTATTGAGTTTCTTCACCTTGACAATTCTCTTGAGATTATCCCTTATTGGTGAACTACTGAGTCCCATTGTCTGAGACATTTCTCAGATAATTTGACATTGGTTTTGTTCGACTAACATGTTCAAATGTTGATTGTCAAATTCAAATTGATTTCCTCAGCCACCTTAATCTTCCAGACTATGTGGAACTTCACAAACCAATACCATACTATCTAATAACAATTGGATACTTTACTGCATGTTATGTTAATCTTGACAGCAGCATGAAAAAGAATTATCAACAAGCTTGTACTCATGCAAAAATGATGAATGTATCTATATTTTTTCTTGTTCAACGTGAGGTTTTTGCTTACGTTTCTTGGCTTTTACAGCATATCAATCTCAATGGGTTATTTAATGCCGACAACTTTTTTTTTCTAATATATTATTTTGTCAAAAATCTATTTCTGGTAATTTTTTTTTCCTCCAAAAATGTATAGCTGATAATATTTTCAAAAACTTATTGCTGGTAATATTTTTCCAAAAATATATTGCTGGTAATGCTTTTTTTTCAAAAATATATTGCTGGAAATAGTGTTTTTTTTTTCAAAAATATATTGCTGGTAATAGTTTTTTCAAAAATATATTGCAGGCAATAGTTTTTCTTTTCAAAAATATATTGCTGGTAATAGTTTTTTTTCAAAAATATATTGCTGGCAATAGATTATTTTCAAAAATATATTGCTGGCAATAGTTTTTTTCAAAAATATATTCCTGGCAATACTTTTTTTTAAAAATATATTGCTGGTAATAGTTTTTTTGAAAAATATATTGCTGGCAATTGTTTTTTTTTTCAAAAATATATTGCTGGTAAGAGTTTTTTTCAAAAAATATAATGCTGGCAATAGTTTTTTTTTTTTCAAACAATTATTTCTGGTAATGATTTTTTACAAAGTATTTCTGGTATTAAAACCTATTTTTACACTTTTATAATGCTTTTTACCTCAGTTTTGGGGTTTACTATGTGCCCATAGCTTGGACTCTAACAGGTGCTACCACCCTAGGTCAGGGTGGACCTGGGAACACCAGCAATTAAGAGGTGGTTACACGCTCCTCAAAACCTCCTGATCAGAGGCCTTGCTATTGGACGTGGTTTATCGTCTTACCCAGGACGCGAATGCAGTTTATCGTCATACCCAGGACGGTCAACATTAGATAATACTTGAAATTCTGAAAGAGATCGATATAAAAGTAGCAAACAGGATTATTTAATTATTAGCAATGAGAAATACAGATATTTGAAACTATTATAATTCTCTACATACAATGTGTAAGCCCGTGCGATACCCTGCCCTCGTCAGACGCCAACCAGGGGAGATAACACAGTTTTTGTGTCTAACGTTGTACTGCCATCCTTGATGCCACCGGCAGGTTTTATTTGCCGGGCAGTTTATTGTTTTTGAATACATGTCAGTCTCTTGCGGTCTCTTTTTAAAACTGCAACTGAAATGTTCTGTTAAAATACACAACGCGCTCATAGCGACCGTTAATAATCGGGTAGAATGAAAGGTAAACAGATTTGTTTCACGGCTGAAGTAGCATTGCGTTTCACGTCTGAAGTAGCATAAATTTATTTAACATTATTTATTTGGGATCTTGACCATATCCAAGTCGATGTCTGTTAAACTGTGGTCTGGGGACGCTTTAGGGTCTGGCCATTGATGCCTACCTTCAAATGGAAGGAAGCGATTGACCATGTAAGGAATCCACGGTACTCGATCTCAATAGGTTGCATAGGACATGTCCATCCCTTTTCAAAGCAGTCACAACACTGCGATTCCTGGCGGTTTTTCTTTCGTCTGTGCACCTCCTCCCTGTACTCCTCGTATGGTACAGTTCATTCTACTGAGAAGACAAATTTGTTTAAATCAGACCAAGCTAAAATGTCTGACTGTGTGTTTATCTGAATGACGGAAATTTTAGAGGTGTTCTAAGATCAACTATCACCTTCCAATCCCGGGCTCCACTCAGTACTATCATATCAGAAGTTATTTTTGTCTTTCGCTGGAATTTCATCTTCCTCGTCAAAACAGATGTTAGGTTCATATAATAATATATTAAAACAGAATCGAATGCTTTATTTTATAATCGGATATTATTTTCCGAACACCCTAATATTTATATTAGTGAGTGTATTATCATTATTGTAAAAATATCAATCCTTTGTATCGAGGCTTACAAAACTCTTAAGTGCAACAGTCAAACACATTCTTTGAAAAAGGCTTGGAATGACCATTGTATTCTTTAATAGAAGTTAACAAATATAACCGATGCATTCTTTGAAATCGTCAAGCGTATCAATTTTCAAAACTTCTGTTTCATAAGCTTAGTACATTTGTTACTTTTATCGCCAACGAATGATTGACTGTTCATTGGAACATATCAATGCTTTTCAGAAGCTTCTCTCAACAATAAATGAGCCATTGCGAGCTCGTAATCAAACCTCTCCATAAATGGGTCCTGATCATTGTTTGCTAATTCCTACAAGCAAAGGAGCATGATCAATCATGACCCCAGTTTACTGAATAGAATGTAATTAGCGCTTACTGTTCTTTTCGCTGCGATGAATTACTTAATAGAAGTTCATTAGAATATGCTGGCTTGTCTTTGATTTCAGTAACGACCCTGAAATCATTTACAGCATTTGTTTCTTATTGAATTGTATCGTATATGCTGTTGCAGTGAATATGGTTAATGACTGAAGAAAATAAGTTATGAAATAGCCATCTTGCATAAAGCGCTTGGACTTCTGGGATATCCTTTCATCAAAAGACAAAGAGACAAGTCCTTTGTTTGGACTCAATGGGCCCTTATTTCAAAGAGATTTCTGCTATTCTCTGTAGCCATTACTGCAGAGATACAACTGAATACACAAACGCACGGACACGCACCCCTATATATATATATATATATATATATATATATATATGGACAGAGACTGAAAGAGAGCAATGGGGAAGTGAAATGAAATTTGAAAGATAGAAAGTAAAGGCGCAGACTGAAAAGAATAAGATACAGCGACTGGGAGTCAAAGTGAAATTTCTAGAAAAAGAAAGAAAAAAAATATATAGATATTTAGAGATGGGGGTTGAAAGACTCAGCTGCTGCAAGGAAGATCAATGGAAGAGATGTCAAGAGGGAGTTTGAAAAAAATAAGAGAAAACTATCCATAAAGAATGCGGGAAATAATGAGTGTTATAGAACGACATTCAGAAAAGGGAAAGATAATAAAATATAGAAATAATGGCAATAAATTAGACTAGAATAGAATAAGCTAAATGAATAAAGAGAATGAGAGCTAGCGTGAAGAAGAAAAAAATGATGATCGGAAAAGAATGAGGGAGTAAAAGGAAGAGAGAGAGAGAGGGAAGGGAATAGAAGATTAAAATACCTATTGAAAAATGCGGAAAACGAAAGAGAGATAAATCAATTGAAAAAAAAAAAGAAAATTGCGTCAGCGAAAAGAAAAAAAAGAACTACTAAAACATCACTGGTGAAGTTGCTACATAGAGTTGACAAGAGTAGTTGAGAGAACGGAGGAGTTAAAAATAAACCTTCATATAGTGTATAAGACGGGACAGGAAAAAGAAAAAAGGAAGTTAACGAAAAAAAGAGAGAAATGTATTGTTAAAAAGCAAAGCAGTAAGTGTTTGTGAAAGAGAGAGCGAGATCTCTCAAGGGAGATTTTTTGGAGTGAACATTGAAATACATTTCAGGACAGATTGAACAATATCTATGCTGCAAATAGGAAAAAAATGCGGTGTTTGTCGACGTTTTATTGAGTTCATTCAGAGAGTTGATACGTGATTTCCATGTTTAGGCAAATGAAAAATTTTGTATTGATACAACGTTAAGGAACAATAAAGATGAATGAGAAAAAAAAACTGCAATCAGAAGATAAAAAGAACACCTTTTACCTCAATATGGACCCAGATTAATCATCAAATACGTTGATGGTATCGATTTATACAAAAAAAAATATGCGTATTCACATTGGTCAATGGCGTCAAGGACAGTAAATGAATTTTTGAGGCTTAATTTGCGAAAATGGCAATTATGGACTTGATATTTTAATATATTTTTTAATATTGTTTTTCTAATACAAGGCTCAAGTACAATTCAATGTACAGTGTTACTGGGGATGCTGTAAAGTCGTAGAGGGAGGGAGCAGTTGTTTGTTTTTTTTATTTTTTTATTTGTTTTATGGCATATCAACTTCAATGGGTCATTTAATGCCTACTACCTTTTTCCTGTTAATATTTTTGTTTTGTCAAAATTCTATTTCTGTTAATATTTTTCCTCAAAAATGTATAGCTACTAATATAATTTCAAAATATATATTGCTGGTAATAGTGTTTCTTCTTCAAAAATTTATTTCTGCTAATAAATTTTAAAAAGTATTTCTGGCATTAAAACCTAGTTTTACACTTTCAGAATGCTTTTTGCCTCAGTTTCGGGGTTAAATATTTGCCCATAGCTAAGAACCAAATAGGTGCTACCACCCCGGGTCAGGGTGGACCTGGGAACACCAGCAAGTAAAAACCTCCTGATCAGAGGCCTTTGTGTTGGACGTAGTTTAACGTCTTACCCAGGACGCGGATGCAGTTTATCGTCATAACCAGGACGAAGCAGTTGTTGCGTATTAGGAAATTTTTATAGATAACGGTTGATCTTCAATTTGAAAACGAATTCAGGCTCAGCACTTAGATGATGACACGTTGTTTTTTATCTGCCGCATCCCCACAGGACATAAGCGATCATGGCTCACCATAACTTCCTATCACTTATAGATCTTAATAAACTATGCATTTCTGTTATTTCTCCTGCGGCCTGTTCAGCTATCCAGTTACTCTAGTATGATATGAGTTGTTTTCCTCTCCCTATTTTCACTCTATCTGCCCCGTAAGTTACTAGCTTAATTCTTGAGGTATTCTAACAAGCCCGTTTCTCGAACAATATCAATGGAGTGATCAATTACTAAGCTCTTGTCCTTTTAAGGTTTGATGGTTGTCACATAAGCAGTGGTATCATCTGAATATATATTTACTAATGATCTGAAAAATCCATAGCCTGATCGTTAATATCAAACAGAAAAAATGAATAGGGCCGTTGAGAAAACCTTGTATTGATCTTGAAATGATTAATTTAAAAAGAAATATAATGGATTTTTTTTTTAATTTGACATGACTATAACAATATTACAATAATCGATATATTTAGTGAGTATTGCTGATTGAGTAGCCATCCCTTCATTAATAAGTGAAAATAATGTCTACTGTCTAAGTGACTAGAAGAAAAAGGGCCTCTCGACAGAAATCGACACTGTATCATATTTTTCCATCAAGGAATTTATTTTAAGCTAGGTGTACAGACCAAATATAGCGTTTATAGTAATAAACATATAAACCTATTGATGCCAGTTGTTCCAAAAATGCTACGTTGCATAGTAATGGATGATATGGAAAACCTATAATTAACATCAGATTTTCATAAAACTGCATTTCTTTAGAAACTTATTATTGATCCCAGAATTTTGATAATATCGGATTTTCCGATGGACATTAGTGGGTTAAACGCATCGACAAAACATTGCAAATTTTAATACTGTACACCTTTGTGACAATTGATTGAAACAGCTGCTTTAGTTCCCTTTCTTTCACAATATGGCCAGTTTTAGACCCTCTGAGGTGACAGGGTGTAATCGATTTCTATTTTTTCCTCGGGTTAGGGCAGTTGCAACGGTGTGCAGTAATATGAATCTATATTCGGTGTGTATGATGAAATTTGAAAAATATTACGTCATCCTTGAATGCATCACATTTTTATCACGCCCAAACACTACTATGTAGACTAACGATTACGGCTATTATCAGCGATGGACGTTACTCCAAGTAATCGTATGAACACCAGTCTTACCAGACTTTTATATATTTTCTGTATTTATTTGAATAACTTAATTACGGATTGGCATATGAGGTTCTAGATAATTATACTGAGAGTCCTCTGCAAGAAACCATCATTTAATATATGTTTTTGTTTATTTATATTTTTCAAGCATTTCCTAGTCTGACACAATGCTAAAATAATTTGTCACCTATGGTTGCAATTTTGTTGTGTATATCGTACAGTGAGCTAATTCGCTTAGTCCTACCAGTGAGCAAATCAAAGTACTATAGATTGTCCTGTTAACTTTCTTGATTTAAAGCCAATTGGGAATCTGTGCAAGGAACGATTTCGTGGGATAGACATACGAAGTAGTAACATGTGTACTGCTTCATGTTTCATCGGAAAAATACGAAAAACGTAAACTATAAGGGAATTATTCTTTTGTTTTTATATTTATTTGCACAAGGGTGTAGTTCTCTTTATACGATGTGGTATCGTAAAATTCCAAAACATTACCTCCTGTTCTTGTCACGCTAAAAATCGTTTGTATCCAGACTATTAAGAATTTTTACATTTATTTAACTAATACACGAGATTTTAAAATTCTATTTTGGAACGTTTCAATGAATTTGACGATTGGGGCACATTCCAAAGGGCACCTCTGCCTGAAAATTTATGTAATGTTGTATACATTTTTTTAACTAGTAGCTTCGTTAATATACATTAGCTGGAACATGTTAAGGTCGGCTGTGTTTCGATTCAAGAGCATTTAGCGTTTAGGGTAACGACTTAATAAGAAAATGGTCAGAATATAGATATAACATCGTGTATTCAGCTATGAGGGCCAATATTTCACAGCCCCTCACCTCTCTCAGATCACAGAAAGAAACCTGAGGAATCATCACGTTCCTACGAAATTTCCTTAGTGCCTATTCTGTCTTGGGAGAGGAGATCATAAAGATGGTTATCTTCCCACGCCGAATATTTAAATAAAGAAATGTGGAAAACGTAAATAATATACCAAAGTTGCAATCAAAAGAAATTGACTAAAGAAGAACAAGGTAAAAAATTAATGATATTCCATAACATAACTTGAAAGATTCGGGCTATTTTCTTCGAAATTACAGTAAAAAAAAGAAACATGAGATGTAACTCCCCTTAAGCGGTCAGTTTTTAAATCATGATCAAGCAAAGAGCATCGTTGAAAAGTTTAGAATATTAATTCATAAAAAATCGAAGTACAAATAAAAAGAAAATGATTTAAAATAAACTTTATGTGTTATTTCATACAGAGAGAATCGAGAGGTATATAAAAAATTAATCTAAGTTATGCCTGTGATAAGGAAATTGCTGCTGTTTTCAAAGAGGTCGTTGACATCTCGAAATAAAATGATAAAAATCAAGCAAATTCATTTCCGATAGTCGCTACTTTTATAGCCCCAATGATAATTTTGTCGTACTTCTATCGTACAAATAGCTAACTTATGTTTTGCTAAGAACCAATTAAGTCAAGATAGAACTATTATATGAAAGTTATTAACAAGTCTTGTACCTTTGTTGTCAGTATTTCTTTCCTTTTCACTCTTGTTTGTTTTCTATTGCTATTAATTTTAAATTTTATCTTCAAGAATTTAAATACATTTCTTGCAGTTGAAATCAAGTTGAACATTATAACTCTGGAGAAAAATGAGAAATATTTAACCACAGCTAACTTCGTTCTTCCTAGTTTATATTGGTGCTGGACTTTTCAGTTAAATAGTCTTTTGTGTATTTACAATATTCGAGTTATAAGTGCCCTAAAACCTGATGTGACAACGGGAGAATTACTTTTTCGTCTAATGTTTTAGCTCGTAGGAGACATAGAAGTTATAAAGTTTTATTATCTTATGCTTATATGATGAAATATGTAGAAGAAGAACATCTTTTCACTTGATGTCTTTTGTCGTGTTTTTCATTCAAAATGTTTATTATTTCCATCATTTTTACCCGAGCTAACGCTCAGCTATTGCTAGGGATTCTTATGGGTAGCTTCATTTTTACAACCTCTCCTACAGAAGTGTCAAACATAAAGCTAATGCCTGCACACGTCTCCATAAATATGGGTCTTGTAAAGAGATATCTGCACACATAGATGGCAATGGTAAATGCTTGTGCTACAGATATAGCATTCTCTCCATCCCTTTAATCTGATGCTCAGTGACAAGCCAAAGCAAGATGGCTGAACGAATAAAAGAACATGTTTTATTTTCAGGAAGTTTGACCTAGGTACGCGCGCATGCGCACGTACCCGCACGAAAGCACACATATGTGTTTATGGACCTGTAATCATTCTTTTATAACTACTGTCTATATACCTTACTTCCTCAGTACCTGCACCCAAGGAATTCGTTACTCAAGGGGTATTATTACAATTTTGATGACTGTCAAGCTTACAAAATAGAACTAGCATTAGCACATAACGGAACATAATGTGCAAATGAAGACACCCCCTCACCTTCGAGAACATAAACTTCAAAAAGAAAGTAAATATTAATAATCATCGGCAGCTTAAAGGCTTGATCTTATACTATTCGATACATTTAATCTGAAAAGTATCCGCCGGCTAAACAAGTCTTAAAGGGTGTATTCTTATAGGACACGCCACCTCCGACCTGGTCCTTCTTCTCGATTGCTTCACTGTAGTATTAATTATCGATTAACCACACCTGGCCTTGATGGGGTCCTCAGCCTTATTTGGCAACTTTCCTGATGTTGGCATCTCAATAAATTCGCCGAGCCTTTTGTGTTGCAATCAGGTTAATAAGAGTAGATAGGCTAACCTCTCATATGCCTGCAGTCCTTCCATGTTTATTGAACAGGAGTAGAGGGTCATCCTTGTTCCCTGTTTAGGATATGGTTTACTGGTTCTTCCATCCATGCCCATAATGATATAACTTTAACTTTTCATGATTAATTAGTGGCTGAGACTTTACATTGTGAAAATACTGCGTTGGCAGTTCGCTAGCTGCTGTATCCGACTAGAAATAAGGAGCCCGAAATCATTCATAGCGCTTAGAGAGATCCCTTTGATCAACAATCCCATAATCGCATTTTTTGTAGTGAAATGTCATACATAGGTAGATGTCCATTCATGCATTACCAGTGGGCAACGCTGAGGCCACATTATGCTCTAGTCACAGCCATGTTATGGCTAGTATTTAGTGAGGGTAGATAATGATAAATATACTGGCCTTTCCCTTTTCTTTTTTCTTCTCAAAACAATACAATACATACCACCACAACTTTTCTTTCTCCAATGTTCGTGATATCCATTTCAACTTCTGTAGTGTAAAATCTATTCTCTTGTAACGGTTGAGGGATATTTTTCACTTTGTGAAACCAATGTAAATCCTTCCATTTCTAACAATGAGTTCACAGGTGCAGGTTATCTTCCACTTTGCCGAAATGATTCCAGCATGTACGTGAATAGCGTTTGGTGTTTACATCCGTGATAATCGTTCCTTGACAATTCTTTCATGAGATTTTTTGATTTTTGTTTTTACACTTTCAGTTGTTTTCTTTTCCTTTATCAAGGCCATTCTTTTCAGGACTGCAGTATATTAGACGTCATTTCTGACAGTATAGAAACGGCATAGTCTCTTCATCCATCAGTGAACATCTTTGTGTCCGGTGATGTTAATTCGTGGCTTAAACACTGTAATGTTACTGATGATATCGGCATTCAGGTTTTCGACTTTTTCATTGCTCAGTCCCTTACTTTATTGTGGATTTTCTTACTCATTTCCCTAATAAATCTGAGCAGCATGTATCTTTACGTTATTTCCTACTTTTTCGCCTGTCTCTCGCCGAACTTCAAAACACTGTCCTGTTGGCAACTCGGATATCTCTGGTAGTAGTTATTGATATTTCAGTCCAACCAGGAATACACGAAGAAATTTACTAGAAAAGATGAAAATATTTAACAAAGAGGTCACAAACTGTTTTGTTCACTTTTATAAGATGTTTGGTTCCATCAACAGAGATCTCATCTTAAAATCCGTCAGTTGTATGGCATACCCTCCAGGATTTTTGAGGCAATTAGAGCTCTGTACAGAAACGCCACTGACACTTTTGTATAGTCTGGTGGCGAGACTGATTCCTTTGAAGTTAAAGCAGGAGTTATACAAGGCGACACACTTTTTTGACGATAGTTGTTCCGGACTACGTTCAGCGTATTACTCTCGACAACAAGGAGGAAAAGCAATTCCCTTTGTAACCTCGCCAGAGCAGCCAGTACCCTGCACGTTCACTCGAGGAACCAGCGAACAAGGTAGGTAGGTCCCTATTGCAACAAGAGTAAGACAGAATGCATCACAACCCTACCATGAACAATTCGAATTGAATAAACTAAATAAATCATCCCTCAAAAGAGTTGACTTCAGATATATTGGATCTCACATCATAGATTCCTAAAATATTCATCTGCAAAGCTCTTGCATGGGATACGTTTAACAATCTTGACAAGATTTGGTGATCGAATTTTCTATTCTCCTTGAAATCCAAACTTTTCGAACACTGTTTGAACCAGTTCGACGGTATGGACCAAAAACTTAGATATTATCTGTTCGTCTTGAAAGACAGATGGATGGAGCATATACAAATCTACTTAGAAAAATCCATGACATCAGTTGGCGATCCCATGCAATACTTGATAGAATATAGGGAGACCAATCTCTTTATCTGAAGCAAAAACGACTACAGTATGTCGGCTATTGTCACCGAGCGGACAGAGGAGCTGCCTCAACTTTACTCCTATGGCATCTTTCTGGAGGTGTCTTCTCGCGAAAACTGACTTTCCCAGATAACAGCTCGGGACTCACAATTTGTCATTGGGGATCTTGGGACAGCAACACAGGAACGAACAGTGTAGAAAGGTATTATAACTGGAGTTCCGACTCGCCATAGGAAGGTCGAAGGATGATGATGATGATGATTAGACAGGAACTTCCTATTCAAAAACTGTTTCCTTTACAAGCATGCTCATTGTGATTCACTCCGTGATTTTCTTCGAAAAACTCCAAGGGTTGATATCTTTAACCTTCATATTAATAGTTGTGCCACATAGGTTTCTTCTTGATTCAAAGCTAGTATAGATGCATTCATTTCATCTCGGAAATACTAGGTATAATCCAAATCTTTTCCATGGTTCACATAGAGCATGTTATGCCACTATAGCCTGGAGGAAACACTCTTACCAGCTATAAAAGCGACAGATCTGATCGGGACGAGCGCCTATTTGCGGCTTCACCTAATAAATGTAAACGTGTCCTGAAAGGAGCTCTGCTTGCTGACAGAATGAAGCACCGTATTGAATCTATCAACTTTGGCTCTGTAATCCTGTTTTAAATAAATGTACGTTATCTAATCTTTTCTTCAATACATTTCAGGTGTTAACATCTTCTGCTGATAAAACTGAATGTTTCCTCGGTAAATTGTCCTAAAATTCTACTCTTGACTCATCTGGAATATCCTTGTCTGACTTTCCTCTTAGAGCCGAGTCTCTGCATACATATCCTTGTATTTTTTCTGCTTTCCTATCTAGTATGAATCCACACAAAATATGTTGAAATGATGGTAAATCTGTAATAGTTCTTAATTAGACATGTTCTCTCTAATCTGTATAATACATTCCTTGCTACTGCTTGCTTTCCTGCTTGTTAGAAATCCTCATCCATTGTTCCAGTTTTTATGAACCCAAGTGAACTGTCCGACACTTTCATTTATCGGCCTGTTAGCCTTCTATTTTGGTAGAATTAACATACATTACTGAATTTGTTCAGCATCTCACATAGCAGGGCCATCTTTCAAACAAGTTATATCATTTTCGTTTCTCTAGGTCAACTGCTTTTTTAATGATGATCATTACTAAAAGAGGATATAAAGCTGAAGATGGTAAAGTTTGGGCTGTTATTTGGACATCTCCAGAGTTTTTGACAGGGTTTGGAATACAGATCTTGAAAAAATTCTGTGTGCTCTGGAAAATTGTTGAAATGATCCAAACTTTCTAAACAAATCGTGAAATAAAAGTTATCCTGAACGGCCACACTTCTAGATCACTTTGTACTAATGTCCCCATTAAAACTCTATCATTGGTTTTATCTTGTTTTTAATTCCCTTTAATAACGTTCGCTATGTCATCAGCTCTCAACTTGGTATCAATGCTGATCGCATGACCATTTAATCCCGTCTCGATAGTAAGTCTGATCAGTTCGATAAATTCAAATTGTCGGCTGATGTCAAAAGATAATAGTAGAATAAAAAGGTAAATACAGCCAAATATTGAACTGGATGGATGAATTGAGAAACATGGAACACTTCAAGTAGAATGAAAAACACAGATGAATGGTATTTTTAGGTAGCGTCCGATAATAAATCGATAAATGGACAAACAAATCTACTTGGCATTGTAAACCGAAATAGAAAAATAACAAGTGGCGCTTGACGGTGCCTCAAAACATTCACAAATACACAAAAAAGACAAGAATAGAAAAAAATACATACAGTGGGTAACTAATTCCAATTGCCAATTAACCCAGAATCAATACATGATAGACCGTCAGAAGATGTGGAGAGTAATTTCCAGAGATGTGTGCAAGCAGCTGCTCTCGACTCATACATCCTAGTGATAAATCCATAGACCATTATATGTTGGAGAGAAGAGGACAGATAAAAAAAAATGAGATTAAATCATTTTAGTGCCCAGCCCAGCCCAACAAGAAAAGAACAGGCTTTATAATCCCGCAGGATCAGATAAACGTTCTTGATTGGACTGAAAAAGTATATATATATATATATATATATATATATATATATATATATATATATATATATATATATATGTATGTGTCGACCTTTGCAAACTAAGCCATCGCTTGTGGGATGAGCGAAGTATTCGACTGGATACGAAAATTCCGGTTTACTTGCCATCCCTTTGTACGGATTGGAGTCGTGGATCCCATACAGGTACCATATACGCTAGCTGGATGCTTTCCATAAAAGCTGTCTGCGTGCAATCTGTGGAGTTAACCTACAATATAGGAACCTAACGTAGACCTGTTTAACAAGTGTAATATTGGAGGAATCGAGACTTTTCTCATAGTCTCAGTTAAGGTGGACAGATGATGTCTTGAGAATGTCTGATGACAAGATAATGAAGATCCTAATGTACAGCCAGTTAGATCAGGGCTAAAGGAATGTAGGACGCTCATGGCTAAGATACAAAAAGCTGAAAAGCAACTTGTCAGCTGCGTATATAGCGCATAACATCTTAGAGTGCTTAGCCTTGGAGCGAGTAGAATAGAGATCAACATGTTTTAGTGAACTCAGGAGTTTTCAATCTGCTTGTTTGAATAATTTTCAATAAGCGAGAGCAACATCTAAAAGGTCAGACAATTCAACAGTGAACTGATCTAACAATTCTCACTCCATATGTGGTCTCCTTTGTAAATCACTATCGAGTCTTAAGTGCCTATTAAGATTATTGCACACAATTTCATAACTGAATCGATTAAGCTGTCAGATCCTCATACGTCGAAAACGAAGGGAGAGTCCATTATTATCATTATATAGACCTTCTCATGAAACGGAATAAATTGTGAAGCATGAATAGGACAGTCATGACAGTAGCTATCAGAACACTAGGAAAATTTGCGATTGATTGTTTATTAGTTGATTTATTAGGAATTATCAATGTTTTGTAGATTATGGAAAGACAGAAGATATTTTGAGATTGCAAGGAAGCAGGGTAGAGTAATGGATATCGGTTCGGATTGAGGAATCGGAGAGTCGAATTCCAGTCGAATGCATTACATTCCATTTTACTAATACCTTTGGGAAATGTATGAATTCTCTTCTTTTCTCCCCATCCATGGGTAAATAGCAGAACAGACCGGGTTCTATAACAACTAAGAAGAAAGAAATGGCAACCTACTGCCTCGTCAGTCATGTATCGAAAGATACATGATCGCCTACGCGTGTATCACGCATGGCACATAACTGACTGAAGGATTTTTATTTCAGGGATAATAATGCTTTTAGTAATATTAATGAGATAGAAGAGTTGAATCGATACATAACCTGAAGGTATTTGTGCGTAAGTGAATATAACGACCCGACTGGAATTGGAACTCGGCTAATAACAATAATATTTTTTTGATACCACACCAGTTATGCCATAGATTGATTGAAAGTGGTAACATGCCCATGTTTTGTCTTGGCAAATCCGCTTTACGGATTTACTTGTCAGCTGCCTGAACTTAGCCAGTTGGGTATATTTCCCAGTACCTGACGCCCTATACATCATCATATGCGGGATTTGGACAGATGAATCATGGCTGGTGTCGAGAGTATCTTATTTTATTTTATTTTTAAGTCAGAAAGATAAGAGAGAGAAAGCGAAATCCTGTTAATTTAGAACACATTCAATCGAAAACCCTTTTAGCAGATAGGCTTACCCGGTCTGGCAGCATTTTCATTTGGCTTCTCATGCAAAGTTATGCGCTACCTTTATCAAAAGCTGTCACCATATAGCGCACATTTGGTTCCGATGAGTGTATCTATTACACGCTTATCACGCTGAGTGCAACGATGAGTGTATTATATTTCATATATTTGCACCGAAGCGTTATTTCATTGGCCTGCTCCTTTTTCTATAATAATAATAATAGTATTAATAATAATAGCAACAACCACCGCCACAACAATAATAATAATAGATTAAAAGAAAAAGCAGATGTAGACCAACAGAAAGTACGTCAGTGACTGAGGAGCACCGGGTTGAAAGCTGAGACACAAGGCCTAATTAGAGCAGCTCAGGATCAAAATCCTATTACTGTTACATAATCAAGCATGGAACTAACCCGATAATCAGGATCTGCGAAAGACATGATGAAACTATCAAACATATTATCTCAGGATCTTCGGAATTAGCAAATAAAATGAATACAACCACATATATATATCAAAGTAGCGACATATGTGCGAAGGAAAATATACAAGAAGCACCTCTGAGAGATGAAAAGAGAATGCCAATTCAAACTGACAGGGAAATAAAATCCAACAGACCTGATATTATCATAAAGAAAGAAAATAATTTCAGGAAATCTCCAAATACAAAAACCTGGAGATCGAGAATTATAGGATGTAGGAATGAAGACTGTGATAGTAGCAATAGTAATATCAGGTCTGCGTCTCATGTGAAAAGGAATGGACAATTTTGCTAATAGTGTCCCAGGTAAAATCAACAGACAGGTTACCCAGAAGATCATCCTATTAGGAACATCCTATATACTAAGGGAAGTTCTAACCGTTAAAGGAAAATTCTCCTATAAAGCCTCCGGACCATAGTTTGAATCCGGCTTTACAAGATACATAACAGAAAACATAACATAACTAATAATTATAATAATAATAATAATAATAATAATAATAATAATATTACTAACACAAACAATGATAATAATACTAACAACAAAAAGTTGGAAGATCATCAAAAACCTAGCGAAATACAAGGACCTTGTAATTGAAATCTCAAAAATGTGGCACATGAGAATATCAAAAATCCCAGTAGTAGTTGGAGCCATCGAATTGATTGAAAGAGATTTCAATCCTCTCATTGACAGGACTCCTGGCAGCCCATGACTTAAAGAGATACAACAAATTTGTTCTCAGGAGTACAATCACATCTTAAGAAAGGGTTTATATATCTATGCAAAATATGTGATTTTTTTTTGTTTTAAATTGCTCAGTGGAAAATGCCATGATGCCATTTCTGACCTTAGGTCTCTGGCCGGGACCCGGAAAAAAATGATTACACAAAGAAATCAAAGGGAATAATAATAATAATAATAATAATAATAATAATAATAAGACCTTGAAATAGAAATCTCGAAAATGTGGCATATGGGAACATCAACAATCCCTGTTGTAGTTGGAGCACTAGGACTGGTTGGAAAAGATTGCAGTAGACTAATTGAAGTATTCCTGGAAGTCCATGCCTCAAGGAGATACAAAAAATTCTTCTGACAAGTACAGCCCACACTTTACGAAGGGTTTTATCTATGTATTTTTTTTTTGTCAGTGCAAAGTGCCGTGATGCCATTTCTAACCTTAGGTCCGTGGGCGGGACCCGGAAAGAAATGTGTAAACGCCAGAAATCAAAGAAAATAAAGAAAATAATAATAATAATAATTCCCTGCTTTGAGCAGAACTTCCTAACTAAATAAACCGTTTAATGTTAAAATATATCATTAGCAACTTATTCACTAATTAAGACTGATTTGTGGAGAAATATTTAGATGTGTCATTTTTTCTATAGTAAAGCATTAATCAGAGATTGATCTTCTAAGCATTATTCACAAATTGTTTTCTAATCGGGAAGCTTCCTGATTAGAAGCAATTTGTTTTAGTACACACATGTAACATGTTCCGTTCTTTCAGACTGGTGACGTTCCATATAATCACTTATTAATCATCATTGCTACAATGTTTGTCGCTTATAATATAATAATACAGGGTGTTTCAAAAAGAATACGCCAAAATCATCATGTGATGTGTCAAAAACGAAAAAAAGTACAAACCTCTAGCATGAACACATGTGTTGTATATACATTCAACTTTCATTTCATGGTTTATAAGTGCTCAAGGTGGCCACCACCGGCAGTGTGGACAACATCAAGCCGATATGAGAATTCCTCCCAAACGCGCCTCAGCATGTCACGGTCCACCGTGTCGATTGCAGCTGTTATTCGATCTTTCAAGTAATCGATACTTGCTGGAAGTGCTGGAACATAAACTTGGTCTTTAACATACCCCCACAAGAAAAAGTCACACACAGTGAGGTCCAGGGATCTGACAGGCCAAGCACAGAGAGCAAGGTCTTTAGCACCTCTCCTCCCAATCCATCTCTGAGGCACGTTTTCATTCAGATAAGCTCTAACCTCGAGATGCCTATGGGGTGGTGCTCCATCTTGCTGAAAAATGAAGTCATTCGAATCTGCTTTCAGTAAAGTGAATAGCCAGTTTTGGAGCATTTCGAGATAGGTTTGTCCTGTAACAGTGTTTCTTTCAAAGAAAAAGGGACCATGGACCTTGTCTTGAGACACAGCACAGAAGACGTTCACTTTAGGGGAATCTCTTTCATGCTCAACAGTTTCATGTGGGTGCTCTGTTCCCAAATGCGCACAATGTGACGATTGACTGTGCCTCTCAAATAGAAATTAGCTTCGTCACTAAAAACTAAACATGAAAAGAGAGTTTCATCACTTTCCTCCATCTCCAGCATTGACTCACAGAATGTCCTCCGCATCACCTTGTCATCATTAGTAAGTGCTTGGACGAGGCTTAGTTTTTATGGTTTCATGTGTAATCATCTCTTTAACACATGCCAGACAGTGGTATGAGGGATGGCAAGCTGAAGACTTGCTCGACATACAGACTTACGTGGGCTGCTCTCAAATGCATCATGAATCCTCTCCACTTGCTCTGTAGCATGTGGTCTTCCAAGACTTTGCACAGGCACCTACTCTCTTTAAACTGTCTAAACCACCGTCGAATGCTGCACCGTGACAATAGCGTTTGTTTTCACGAACTCAAGCACGCAAAACGCCTTCTGCTGAGGAGTCGCCATTTTGATTGATCTTCTCACAATTCAGCTGCACCGGAAGTTATACTAACAACAGCGATGAAACTGACACCCAATCAAACTTTGATAACTACTCTATCAAATAACCACTGATTCAGTCCACTTCAATGCTATAGACCTGAAAAAACAGCGTAATGATTTTGGCGTATTCTTTTTGAAACACCCTGTATAATTTCTTCTTTTTTCTTTCTTCTCTTGCCAAGGATCAACACCAAATACCAATCTACATGTGTCAGATGAGAAAAATTAGGATCTCATTTAACACAAAATATTTACCGTTGCTAAGTTTAGCTTAGCATGGCACAAGTTTCAAAAGCTGAAAATACTCAAGAGGCGGAGTATTCCTTGAAGACCCTGCACTTTATTTCATGTGCGTTTAGTATAATGGTTAACGTATTTCTCGAGAAAATCCGCGACCTGGGGCCGGTTCGAGAACCAGTCTATCCTACCATAGCGTAGAATGGGTTTTAAGGTGGTAAATAATCCAGTAGAGGGTAAACCTTGAATTGAAAATTCGCCTGAAGAGAGTTGGGATCCGTCAGTCTGTTTTTCCCTATAAAAAAATATTGTTGCGATCATTGCCTTATGTCTGGTGCAACTTGTCTTGGAACACATATCATGTCTTTCATCAGGTCAACGTAAAAGATAAATGCCAAGGTTTATACCTGTGTACATAAAGAAGTGTCATTAATTAGAAATGATCATAATAATGAAACGTTTCTTCCCGTGTAAATAAACGCAGAAACCAATGAAATGTTTCCATCTTTTCTACAGAAAACATAAAAACATAACAATTATAGTGACGTTTATATTTTCAGGTTTTACTGCTAACTTTGCATTTATTTTTGGTGATCATTAAATAACATGGTTTTCATTTCCCGACTATAAATTAATCTTAGCTTTTAAAATAAGTACTACATATATATCTAAGTGGCATATAGCCGTTTTTAAATCAATTTTAGTTTATCTTGGAAATAATTTGTCCTCATTCTTGGGCATTTGTTCGCTGTAAATTTCTTTCAATTAGTATTAAGATCCAATACCTCTTTAAATGTGTGTAGATAATTTAACGTACTGTTTATTTAAGCATGTCTACAATTGCCTTGCATTTATGTTTTAAATCGATAATCAATTTCAATCTGAAATGTTTCCATCTAACAGTTTAGAGATATTTTCGCCTTAAATTATTCCACCCAAAGCAAAGTAATACAGTTACTAAGACGCAAGATGTTACTGAACGTGAAAGAATATGAGAAAAGATAGATAACAATGAAAGAAAATGAATTAAGTAAACAGAAATAAAAATGATAGGCATTGAAATTAAATTTTTAGAACAATCAGCCAGAGGACATATCCACAAGTCAGAGAAGAAACACTTACAATAGAACTTAGGTTAACGCGTATCAAATCCAGGCTAAAATGATGTGCGTTAACTGAAGATCAAGGTTTACTGAAAAGCAATAACGGAAGTGTTTCACACGCTAGAATTGCTAGAGAAGAAATTATTAACATAGAAATTAGTGTAGCAACTTGAAATATAAATTTGTAAAATTTTCAGGCCTAACTGCCAATCTAGTAATGCCTTTATTTCATAAAGTCGCATCTCGAAAAGGACCTCCAATCGATTGTGAACTGGGGCAAGAATTGGCTGGTCAACTTCAACCCTTCTAAGACAAAACTGCTCTCTATTAATCACCACAGAGATCCTTCCCTTTCATCCATTAGAATGTCTGACGCTCAAGTTATCGTGAGCAACTCTCTGCGGCTTCTCGGTCTCACGTTGACTGCTGACCCGAGATGGAATAAATACATTGAGTCAATTGCTTCGTCCACCGCAAAGAAAGTTGGCTCCCTGAGCCGAGCCAGGAAGTCTTTCTCCGCGGAGTCGATCCTCCAGATCGACAAATCAACAATTCGCCCTTGCATGGAGTATTGCTGCAATATATGGTCTGGTGCCCCTTCTGTTTGCCTCGGGGTTCTTGATAGACTCCAATGGCGGATATGCAATGTAGTTCGCCCTGCTCTGTCGTCTCGTCTATAGTCACTTTCTCACAGACGCGCCGTCGCCTCCCTCTGTCTGTTCTACAAATACTTCCATGGAAATTGCTCCGAGGAGCTGCATTCGCTGGTTCCCAGATGTCATGAGTTCAAGCACCATACGAGGCTGGCATCCCGCTCTCACCCCTTCACTGTCGAAACTCCTAAATGTAGCCGTCTCTTCTACTCTAATAACTTCATGTCTCGCACCTCTGGCCTGTGGAACACCCTTCCCTATTCCTGTTTCCCTGTGAGCTATAATCTCCAGCTATTCAAGTGTAATGTCAATCGACATCTCCAGTTGCCTTGATCTATCCACTACCCTCATCTTTTCTTCTATCACTCCTATCTGATCTTGCTCTAAATTTTCTTTAACCCCTTGCGTCCTAGTGTCTCCCGCCTTGCTTGGGGTGAAATGCTTAAAAAAAAGTACTAAACAGAAACGAACATGAGAACATTTTATATTGTTTGTATACAATGATTTGCGCGTGACCAATGGTTTAATGTCTCGGCTCATGTGAATGTTGCGTTAGAGATTCATAAACTTTCAAATAATTTATCAAAATAGTAATACGATTCGGATGAACATGGTGATTGGAGAATGTCCAGGAGCATGCGCATTCACTTTATTGTTTTAATTTTACTGCCTTTACGTTTGTCGATATTCTATGTATGGGATTTACTTAAATATCTTTAAACCTAATAGACATGGTTATCAATCTTCTCTTTAATAAAGTCGCGTATCAGATGGCCATTCATCAATAGAATCTGATCATCATTATTATTGTAAGTAATATTCTAACATGTTTTTTTTTTTTTAAATCTTCGCATATTACTTATCCTCAAATCAACGACTTCCTTCCACCAAATCTTCACTCTTGCAAGACGGAACTTTTGTTGATCGTCGTCCCATCAGTAATCGCAAAATAATATATACAACTTAGGAAGGAAAACGTATTAAACCTCATCATAGGTTGTGTATTTACTTGACTCCACACTGCGTAAAGTTGTGACACAAGGTCGGTTTTTAACGTGGGGACCCGAGTGTCTTCACTCGGCCTGCTGGTCTTAGCTGATCATAACTTGTCCAAGCTGGTTAGAGCTGGTATAAGCTAGTCATAGCTAGTCTAAACTGGTCAGAGCCGTCCCGAGCTAGTCATAGCTGTGATACTACCAGCGCAGGGACGGATCCCTTTGAGCGGTAAGTATCCGAATGTGTATACCCCTCAAAGGAAGAGTTTACACTCTTCATAGTGTTTAATTACAGTCAAAGGTGCAGAATCAAACAAGACAGAAACAATGAAAAACTGCAGTGAAAATGATAAAGCCATTTCAAAGAAGTTAATGAATACAAAAGATTTTACCCATTGGAGGATAATGTAAATAATGTGTACTATATTTTTAAAAGTTTCCATTTGTATAAATGCATAATCTTTTTTCTAAACATATCAAAATATTTTCATGTCTTTCTAAGACCCGCATCTTTGATGAGGTAACGTGAATAATCTGTCAAAAAGAGTGATACCTATAAGGTTGGTGCAAAAATAATGTCGTTTTCTCACATATGTTACTATGTGCGAAAACGACATTATTTTTGCACCAGCCTAATATATTTTAATTGGAGAAAGATTATAACCTAGAACAAAACTAGTTATGAAATGTACAACACATATCGGCAGAATATATGAAAAGATTTGGTATCCCAATTTCCATGATTGTTTATTGCTTTGTAACTCGTGGTTGATTTCTTTACTGTAGGAAAGAAAACAACAACTTCATGCCCCAGAAAAAAAAAAAAAAAAAAAAAAACTAAAATAAAACAAAAACTAAAAAAAACAATTCAACCCTTAACCCTTCTGTGGTGCATATGAAATATTTTGCAATGTAGCAGATGCTGAAAAGTCCACTGCTTTTCGAAAATAAATCTTACGTTTAAGTATTTTTTCATGTTTGAAGAATTGAGTCGGACAGAAAATCTTTCGGCACCCTTGAATCACAGATAAGGTTTTTTTTTTTCATTCGTCACTTTCTATCCTCTACATTATGTTGAGATGTTGAAAGCTATATCTTCTTTGTTTTCGATTCATGTAAGAATCCATTTTTCATTGCTATCTTTTAGAGTAAAGAATTTTTCTTCAACACAGATGTAAGATAGTTCATTTCGTATAAAAGCCAATATCTTGGGCGTCTAAAAAATTTCAAAGGATTGCAAACAGCATACAACTCTTTTGCCACAGTTTTAAAGGACTGAGTAATATGCAAGGACAATTGTAAAATTTTCCTCAAATTTTGCAAAAGGCAACACTTCAATTTTGCATTAACGAATAATACTTCTTGTGCATGAATAACTGTTACGTAATATCATTCCTCCGATATAGCAGTGACTTCTAGACGGATGAAGATGAGACTTGAATGAACATAAATGTAGTTATACAGAAGGATGATGAGAATAGCATCGACCGGATATGTTAACAACGACGAGGTTTTAGAGAAAAGTCAAACGAAAAGGACATTATAGTTAAAATCAAGAAGTAGGAGTTGAAATTACTAGTGCACATAATGAGGAAAGAGTGCGTGCAAATTTGGATACTCCTAAGGCAGACTGAAGGAAAGCGAGAGAGTGGAAGACACCGAATTACCTACAAGGACGGGAAATTGTGGAGTGCCATGATCGCCAAGCGCATGAAGGGACATGGTATATAAAAGAAGAAGTGTGCATGGGTCAAGTACACCCTCGTAGTTTTTTCTGTCTATTCTCATCAGATCGTGCCGAAATATTTCAAGACATCTGCAGAACAGGATTAAAATGCCGCCCAAATCACTAATGTTAAACAAACATCTTCTTGTGAAAATTTTATTTCGTTTCCACGATTTTTCTTTTTCTCATATATATATATGATAGAATTTAGGAGGATTTGAGATAATTATAATTAAGTAATTCATCGAGTCTAGAAGAAACCTCAGCAGAATGCAGAAAGCACTGGACGCATTTTTTGTCCTATATCTGGGACTCAACAGCAGTAGTTCATCCACTACGGAGAAATGAAACTCGGACAGTTACGTTATCAGACAAAAAAATTTTGAAAAAAAAAGAAATGATTAAATGTAGGTCTAAAAAAATCGGCCAACAGTTTAATGTCTAGCCCCCCACCCCCAAAAATAACAATCGAGTAAAATAAGAAAATACGCAAATTACTCAATACACTAAGTAGAGCAGAGTATGAAAAATCCTAGTGGGCTAGAACCTACTTCCCTAGGATGCGTCTAAATGGATCTTCAGGCCGAACTGAAGTTCCATTTAGGTGAAACCTAGGCAAGTTGTTCGAAACATTATGAAACTTGGTTATAACGGAAGATTTAGGAAAACGTTTACGATTCATTTATCAACATGTTCGGGATTCGAAGGTGACACACACACAATAGTTTTGGGGGCATAGTCCTATGTGTAAAAGAGAGTTTCACCACGGAATATGCGATCGTCCGGGGCTATATTGAGTCTGAGACGCTACATCTTCGTCAGCGAGGCCCGTTGGAGCAGTTGGTATCACGTTTGCTTGATAACCTAACTCTCCGGGTTTCAATTATCGGTAATGGATGCGCAGTTCAGATGAGTCCCAAATATAGGACGAAACGGCCGTCGAGTGAGGTTTCTTATAGTCTCGATGAATCATATATATATATATATATATATATATATATATATATATATATATATATATATATATATATATATACAATTGACTGGTATAAAAAAAAGTGGCGATACAATATTCAAAAAAGATATATCATTATTGTATTGTTTAATATATTGTAAAGTAATTGTGATATTTGATAATGGCTTATGTAAGCCGAAAGCTTAGATAGGATTAAAAAATATGTATCAATATTGTGATTTTCTTTCTTCGTTCAATGATAATATTATTAAGGTTGTAAGACGTTATGAAAAGAATTTACATAAAATAAATAGACAACACTTGTAAATATTAATTAATGAAACATGAATGAATGAAAAAATGCTGCCTAGATACACACAATATATATATATATATATATATATATATATATATATATATATATATATATATGTGTGTGTGTGTGCATGTATGTATATATATGCAAAAAGAAGAGGTTATAGTAGTTCCAACGAGAGAAAATTGTGTGTAGTAAAAAGAAGGGAGAAACCACAAACGTTTTTAGTTGAAATGTAGATTTTTTTCACCAATATATTATGCTTAATTTTACATATATATATATATATATATATATATATATATATATATATATATATATATATATATACAGGTACCATGAGAACGGATAGAGTACATTTCCAACGTTTGTAAAATTTTATTTAAAAGAGGGTTCAAGATAGAGTAGAGCAATATTGTTTTATTATTAATATGAGGCCTCTTATTTATTAACTACAAAAAATATGTAGGAAATTTTCCAAGTATATAACTATTTGGGCATTCAGTTAAATTACATCTGTATTCTGTTGCCCGCTTTTATTTCTTACAGAAGTTGGCTGCCAGGTATGTGTAAATTTTATGTAACCATCTGTATCAGTCTTTAAGTTAATGTCTGGCTGCTGGTAGATGGCAACTCCTGGTCATCATCTGTCAGTAATACACCATCCGCAATACATGCGTACGCGACCATGTATCGTTCGATACATGACTGACGAGGCAGATTTTTCCCGTAGTAGGTTGCTATTTCTTTCTGTGGTTAATATTTTGCCATCAGATCCTATAGAACCCGGACTATTTCCCCTTAGCTGGTGGGGGGTGGGGCGAAGAAGAGGATTCATACATTTCCCAAGGGTATTAGGACGTAGATAAATGTAATGATCATGATACATTTCTAAAAATATAATTTCTATTCGTTTTTCTTTTTTGCTTAGTTTGAATTTAACGTAGATCATATTTGATTGGTTGATCAGGGTAAATGCCTGAAACATTTTTTTTAAAAAAGCAGAGTAATTTATTTAGTGTGTGTGTGTGTGTGTGTGTGTGTGTGCGTGTGTGTGTGCGCGCGTGCGTGAGTGTGTGTGTGAAATGTAAATTTTAATGTATCAATTTACGAGAACATTATCTCAAAATGGAAAATGTTTTCGTCTAACGCATTTCGTCCTTTTAGACTTCATTGGACTAAAACTTTGATGCGACTAAAATAAATTGTGATTAACTGTATTTTATAATATATATATATATATATATATATATATATATATATATATATATATATATATATATATATAGTGTGTGTGTGTGTGGAGGGGTGAACATATTTTAAATCAATTAATTTATAATATATATATATATATATATATAGTGTGTGTGTGTGTGGAGGGGTGAACATATTTTAAATTCTTTAATTTATAATATATATATATATATATATATATATATATATATATATATATATATATATATATATATTAAACCAAACGGACCTAAAAATATGATTCATTATTTAAAGTGGTGGGATTTATATTTCATATTAAACATGAAGTTATTTTTTTTCAATTTTTTATAAAATAAACGGATTTAAAGCTGTGAAAACTATTTGTTTTTCTTGTTGATATTTATAAGGTATAGGTGATTACCTTTCGATTTTTAAGTAAAGGGATACAAATTTATTTGCCTTTGTGAATCTCCATGATATATGTATTTTTTCCTTTGCTTTTACATTTCCATAAATATTTGAATGGTCTTTGCTGTTTGCATATTTACTATGGGTAAAATAATTTATGTATGCAGAGATTTTTTTTCCTGTTTGCAGTGTCCTTCAATTTCTGAATGCATATTTTTTCTTCGTCAGCTGGTGCTTTTTATAGTTGCTTTGTATATTATATCGCTTTGCAGGCATGTTCTTTTTACTTTAATTTTGTTGAATATTTATATCGAATGTTTGGTGCAGGAAGTTTTTTGGTTGAGTTTATTAAATATTTTCTTTACGTTCCTTTTACGTTTTTGTCTTCGTGTTCGTTAAGTCATATGATATTTCTGTTTCTGTTGTCACTTTTTACACTGTTTGTTGTGTATGTGAGTGCAGCCGAAAATCGACTAATTTTAGAACTGTTCCGTAATTATTCGTGCCATTTCGTTGAAGAGAGCTTTATTGGAAAAATTCTAATGTATCGGATGACAAAGTGTTTATACAATGTCGACTAAGGGCCGAGCTTCAAGTTTAAATATATCCTTAACTGCTAAGTTTCGGTTTAGTATTAAGTCACAATATTGAATGAAGATTTGTTCTGGTAAAGTAGATTGAAGCTCATATGGACAGAGGTGAAGGAGAAGACACCAACATAATGCAATTAACGCTGAACAGTTTCTTCAACAATCAGAAAGTTCCCAAATATATGCAATAATCCAGATTACGCCGACAGATTACCAGCGAGAATGAAAACACTTGATATAACGAATAAATTACCTGTCTTAACTTCGTTTTATTCTCCCTCTTTCTCTTACTAATCAGAGTTGAAATTAATGAATGCAAGATTTCACAAGCCAATCATCGTCAGTCCAGCGTTATAGCCGGAAATATTTAAAGTAAGGTTTAAAAGATAACCTCCTATCAAAGATAATGTCCAAGAATTTATATTGACTCAATATAGGAATATCAGAAACATCACCTTTAAATCACGGTTGTGGTCAAGGAGTTAACAGAAAAGCAATCACAGAGTTTTTGTTTTGTAGAATCTGAATCAATTTTTTTTATAACCCCTTTCTTAATATATATAGATATTTTTGAAGTTGGAACACAATTGTATGGACATATTCCGGTATATAACAGATCAAGAAATCATTGATATATAATGAACAATTTTACAATATATTCTAACAACATCATTTATTTTAATATCAAAACAGGAACTGATAAGAGATTTTGTTGTAGTAGATCCATATTGGTCATCTTGATCGGAATGTGTAGTTCCAACCCAGACATTAAAATCACCCAGCGTTAGAAAAGCTATTAATAATGTTTGAAAAATATTTTGAGATACCAACCTTAAACAAGTTCAAATTTTAAATGTCTGGGAAGTGTTTTAATAGAGAGTGAAAAGTTCCACACTCAAATGCGTAGTGACTTATTGAAGTATCCAGTTAAAAATATAAGCTAAATTACTAAGAAAAAGGATATCTTCATTAGAAACAAAGAAAAAAATGCTGGATCCTATCCAACAATCTAGCAAGAGAAGGCTAAGCGATACTACTCTTTAAGCACGTCTTGATGGTCGAGGTGCAATGCTTCGTCGGAAGTAGACCATATATTACACAGAAAGTACAGACCCAGGCCTATAATAATGCGGTTCGTTTTTACGGGTACTCGGCTAATTAAATAGATTTATCGAGTAATAATCTTAGAATCTTTTGATGATATATTTTCTTATATTTTTCGAGAAAAGTTTCTTTCATCTTATGCCTGTTGCTTTTTATTTTAACGCTCATTTTGTTATCCTCCGACAGTTAAATGAGCAACAAGATCAGAAATGCAGATAGCTTCTCTAACGGGATTCCAACTCGTACACATTACACGTCAGAGTCGATCTTATCAAAGCTAAAAACGACCCAAAAACATATATAAAAGTCATAATACTTTGAGCTTTTAGACATTATTTTCTGCAGTTTTATTTGATGTATATTGTAACAGGTAAGGCAAAAACTGGGTTATATTGATCCAATGTAATAATTTATATCAGCAACTCCCAGTAAAAATTGTACGTCAGAATGTTTCGCGATATAAAAAAAAAAAAAAAAAAAAAAAAAAAAAAAATGATTGTCGTGAGTGAATGTTGGCTTTCTATAAAATATTTGGGGAAAAGCAAACAAACAGGCTGGTTTTCATTTTTAATATATTGGCAATACCCATTAGATTAATATTGCTTCGAAGCAAAACAGAATATGAGCATAAAAATGCCCCTTGGGTAGTGCGTGACGACTTTTCAAAGAGAGGAATGTTCCGAACATATGATTAGAATACATTGTCCCATATCGACCATTTTAATGCAACCGATAGATTTGGAAGTCATCGTTCCACGGCTGATTTTATTTTAGCAGAATTGTTTCAAGCCTTTATAGATTGATAACAATTATATATGTATATATATATGTTTCTTCTGTAATATTTTTAATCAAGGACAATATCGGTCTGTTTGTTAAATTTTAAATAAATAAAAACAATCATACATATTTTATAGAATGAAAAAAGGAAGACGGAAGAATTAACAACAAAATATATGATAATTTGCTTTACCAGAAATATAAAATGCCATTACACTATATGAATAACATTCTATGAAGTATCAGTCAATTGACAAACTAAATTTTCAATGAATGAGCGATATTGCTTGAAGAGTTTCTGGTAAGAAGAAACTTTCGACGTTGATAAGCAGATAAAAAACAAAATACTTCTGATTAATCAAATATTAAAGTCAATTCGTTTAGGAATATTCTTTTAAAGAAGAATCATTCGTAGGCGTTGTTTGTGAAGCATGTGATCAAGGCCGGCTCAGCTTACTTTCAAAAGCTTCCTGCTGCACAAAAAAAATCATATACCTTACTGGTGCTAGTGGATATTGTTCGAACTTATACGAAAACCGCATCTCGACTAGCGCTCTGCTAATCAAGAGGACGGCATGTCACACCAGAGGTCGAAAAATGAGTCATCCCAAAAGGTGGATGATTTTTTTATAGGAACAATCAGTAAACATGTATATCAGTCAGTTATGTGCCATGCGTGATACATGCTTAGACGATCATGTATCTTTCGATAAATGACCGAAGAGACACATTTTTTCACGCAGTAGGTTGGCATTTCTTTCTGAGGTAGACCAGTTGCCATTGAAAGCGATAGAACCTGGTCTGATCTGCCATAGCTTGGAGGAGAAGAAGAGGATTCATACCTTTCCCAATGGAGTCGACTTAATTCCAATTCGGCTATCCGATTCCTCAATCCGAGTCGATATCTACCGTGATATTTCGATGTAGAAATACTGCAGTTGGTGGCCAGAAAAATGGTTTTAGTAGTATATGTGAGGAAGCCCTAATCATTTGTAAGACATACTTGGGAGTGAAGAATCCTGGGTTGTTTTTTTTTAATCCATCTAGAAGAATATAAAACCTGAATTTCACTTGGTCTCTTTGAACCACTGTGGTGCCATTGGTGGTATGTGTCAGACATTTTCATGACGGTCGTCTTCGAGTATAGAATCCAGAGGTTGGCAGTGAATATTTCGGAGACAGTAGGAAAGCGTAGTTCAGTTTCGCAGTGGATATTTCGTAGCAGAGCGTAGTTCTTCCTTCTGTCATCTTCGCCTGGTCAAGTTTGCACTGGTCCTTCGGTAGAGTAAACAAAGATGGCCGCCTTTATACACGACGGATACAAATGTTCTGCGGCTTCTGATTGGTTAAACTTCTATTGGTAGACTATAAAGAAAGTTAAGTCATCTGGATTGTCTCACTAGTTATATATATATATATATATATATATATATATATATATATATATATATATATATATATATATATACAAAAGTAGATTTAGCACTGTGCAGTGTTCTAAACACTCTTAAGTAGCCTCTTGAACACATTGGAAGATTTACTTCGACGATATTGAAACTTCCTATAGTTATGTATGTATGTACCGGGTGTAAAAACAATATTATCCAAATTGTATAACAGTATAATTGTCCACCGCACAAAATCTAAAAACCCACTAAATTAATTGAGTTTCTTTTTTCCAGGTTTTCAGATAATACGTTTAGCCATCTAGACACCATTTGCCGCAACAATCACCAAAAATCCATTGAGTTATTCAGCTAGAAATAGAACAGTTTAAAATCGTTTTCTGTCAGCCCCACTATGTCTTTCCAACTGACCAATGGTGAGAAGAAAAATCATTCAGACCTTCAGTAATGGTACGAACATTCATACTCTGGCTTCCATCTTGAAAGTCAACTCAAGAACCACCAAGAGAACTGTTAATAAGTTAAAGAAAGAGGAAACAGTAGAGATGTAAAAAGGAAGAGGCATCATCATTTCAACTTAGGAGCTAAATAGATCAATTAGAAATGATCTAACTCAATCATAAGATGTTTGGAATGATAGAAAGAAATTTCCACTTATGACATTCCAAAGAGCAGTGAAAGAAGACTTGTAAATAAAATCGTACGTGAAACCTGTGAGGGTAGAAAGTTAGAAGCTTAGAGAGGACGAAGATCATCTTGAATAAATTGTATGTATGTATGTATGTATGCATGTATGTATCTATGTATGAATCTTTGGTATATTAATAAACTACATCCGTCAACAAGGCTCCTGAACGAGATATTTGAGATTTTGCAGTGTAACCGCCCGTAAATAAGTGTTCTTACCAGGACAGAAATGCGTGAGGTATTAACTGTTAGAATCGCAACTATGGTCAAATTGCGAAATCGACGGATGAAAAGAATTCATCGACACACCAAATGTCACAATTAACTATCGGGAGTAAGATACTCATTAGTCTTTGTTAGGACATCTGCCTGGAGGAATGGAAACATTAATGTAACACCTGCGAGACACTACCAACCGATAATGTTGAGGTCATCTTTTTTTCGATCATTGCTTGTGTTGCTAAGACATTGGGAGTGACCCTGGGCACCGTCTTTTTTACTTATAAAATTTCATACACAGGCAGTGCACGATTCATTGGGAGGATTTTACTGGTTGGTGCGTATGGCTGGCCGCAACCTTAAAAGGAGGCGTAATAGTAATGTCAGTGCATGGCATCCATGTATGTTCGCTAGATGTTGTGTGATGGCCTAGATCGATAACAAGCAGGCACCAATCACGTATGTATGTATGTATGTATGTATGTATGTATGTATGTAAAGGATGTGATGGGTAAATTTTCGACATTTTATATTTTTAATTTCGCATTGTTTATTTTGATTTTGTCGTCTGCGCATTATAGTAGGCTCGGTTGGGTAACATCTTTTTTAAAACAAGCACCATGATGCAATTCAATCCGCAAGAAAATGTGGAAACAGCTTGATGTACTAGTTGGCATTCATGCCGGAAGCTCCAATACGGACAATTTCAG
>OZ010572.1:140281137-140316137 GCA_963932145.1 Acanthosepion lycidas
TCGCCGATAGCTTCAAATAATGATTTCTTCTAGGAGGATTCGAATTTTCCAGAAATAATGGATGAGGAAAAAAAACGTCGGGAAGGATGACTGTTAACGATTCAGAGACAGAAATTGACGAGAGAGTTCGAATTCCACCTAAGTTCGTTGCATTCAATTTCGCATAAATACTCAGGGTGGGGAAAGGATAAATGCATTTCTTTTTGCAGTTTTGGATTATCAGTGATGACTGCACTTTGTTGCCTTAAACTGGTAACCTTTATCGGAGAGAGGAAACTCGGGAATGAAATCTAATCATAAGAGGGATGGGCTCCATCAGGTTGTCTTTTCCTAAAACACCACTGCTGCTACAGAGACAGATTGTGTGGTGCGTCTACAGTTGGCAATTTGAGAAGTGTCGAGATCTGAGCAATGCATGAAATATAGAGAAAAAGCGAACAATAATTCGGATTTTCTGTAAAAAGATCAGGTTCACAATTTAAATGTTTTTTCAACATTAATCATATGTCAATAATAATAAATTTATTAATGACAAAAGATGAATTTTCTATGTAGATTTATTAATTTTTTTTTATCAAAACACGTTGGCAAAAGTCTCAAATTTCTTAAGGCGTTAAACTAGAAACTGTAGAGTCATATGATGTTTTCTCTACAGTTCTATATCAAACTTTCTCTTTATAAAATAAACAATTGACGATTACTCTTTAACTGGATACAGTAAATGGATACTGCAGATGATTGGCATCTTCTATAGCAAACTAGTAATTTATTTCGATGAACGTTGCCATCGGAGAAAAATATTAATGATTTTTCATCAGTTTCACTTAATCATTTTGCGTACCAATTCGATAGTTAATTAATATTTCCCTTGAATTTCAAGTGTCTTCTTGAAACAGATGAAGGCAAATATACACTCAGAGGTTTATAAAATAGTCTTCTCAGTGTTATATTATAATAAAGTTAAATATCTAATGTATCAGCTGTCTACAAAAGTTTCCAGTGTAAAACTAGTTTTACGCTATGTATTCATGGAATAATCTAAAAAGACAAGAAGCTAATAATTTCTGCATTTCCCTAATAATTACAATATCTCTCTATATAAAACAGTGGGTACCTATGTGTGTGTCTGTCTCATAACTTTTCACTCGAGATCCATCCAACCGATTTTGACCAAACTTGGCACATACATTTTACAATGTAAGAGATAGGTTCTTAGTTAAAATATCGATATTTAAAAAAAAATCAATAACCGATAATGCCGATCAAAAATCGATAAATTCAGTTTTTTGTTCCTCTGATTTCATTCAAACTCGGTATGTAGGTTACTTACATCATGACGAGCTGAGCGATATCTGTTTTTTTTTTTATTTCTACGCCACTGCATTTCGCGAACAACCGCGAAAAACTAAAAATCAATTTCAACACAGCTCGATTTCAACACAAACCGATTTCAGCACAAATTTTATACTGAAAACTCTCTCAATCTTCAAGCAATCTAATACAAAATTCATTGAGTTGAAGCCAACAATAGGTTAATTGTTTAACAGTCATTTCACTTGATAATTGAGTCCATACATATAGTGAAAAGCCGCGTAAATAGCGAAAAATGGTGATTTTTTTCTGGTTTCTTTCTTATATTTCGTTGATCTTTTAACAATTTTTCATCAAACTTAACGATTGCTGTATAATTGTAACCCCTTTTACATCCCTGGTAGCCAACTGTCAAATTGAATTTCAAAAACTCCCAATTAATTGTGGCCTGGTGTCGGTCTTCACGTTGCCTGTTTTAATCTTTCATGTCCTCGGCTAACTTCGATTGAATAAATTCAGGCTACTTCTGTTATAACAGTAACTGCATTAATTCAAAATGTTTTTAATGAAAATACTTTAAAGTAATTGAAGAAGATAGAATCTGTTACATCTGAACATGATGCTATTTTTGCTCCATTCTAATGGCTGGTAATTATGAATATTAGCATTAAAAAATCATTCGCTGTCTTCAGTAAAGTTAAAAGAATCCTTTTTTTAATTTTCTAGATATATTTTATTTGGAAACATCACGGCTGTTTTCTGTTCCATCATATATTGCCAATTTTAATGCAATTCCATAATTCTATTATCGTAGAAAAAAATGTTCAACGACTTTTTGAAGTTTTTTCAGGAACATGAATTATTTTCATTAAAAGAATTATGTATGGACTTGATGAAATTTTATAATGAAATATCTGATTAATGTTGCAAATGGATAAATAATTTCACTATGCGGAGATGTTGCAATTATTACTATTGTGGGGCTCGCCCCTTGTACACAAGATGGACTCGTCCAAAGTATACTCATACTACGGAGAGATAGCGTGACAAAAACGTCGAGACAGGGTGTTCACCCAGAGTTAGATGAGAGTCCAGAAAGAGAGATAATTACGGCTTCACTTACAGAGACTTGTACATATACTTTTCTACTAACCCGCATTCCCGGACTACTAATCTTCATTTCAAGTTTGTATTCTTATGTTGAATACACGTATTTTTCTATTTCAATTACTGGCGTTGTATATTTATTTGTGCAGGATTCCATTCCCGGAATCCACAACAATTACCTAGTCACCAAACACGTGATCTAGCAATTAAATATTTCATACTACCTGTTAACTAATTGATCAAAATGTTAGGCAATTTTTTATTCATTAAATTCCTAGCAAGACTTGGTCAATCCTAACTCCCCCAAAATTCCCTTATATTTTTTAATTAACATTTGTGATTTTACAAGCGAATCTTACCCTTTTCTGTTGTTAATTAACACCAACTATCCTAGTCACCTACTTGCAGATATCTCATGAGTTGTTGCCTTCAAAATGTCATGTAAGTATATAAGTTAATTCTCGGGGCTTTTTTCTTCCATTATGTGCCCCAGAAATTCCTATAAACTATAAGTTCCATAGCTGATCCTTCATCACTTCAGGCTTGCCCAGATATTCTGTTTAAGACATGCTTTGTATTCGTCAGTAGAGTAACATATTTGGCACTTCAAATGTTTACGGCCACATTACGTTGAAACACGTCAAAGTTAAGCAATGTCAAGTCTGGTCAGTACCTAGATGGGTGACTCTTTGGGAATACAGGTGCTGTAAGGTTGAAGTACAGGTGGTGTAATGGATAATGGCTCGGAATTGTTAATTGGAGAACCGAGTTAATTACGCGCGAATACAGGAAATATATGAGTTCAAATCTCTCTCCCACTATGGGTTAATTATTAAGACATGTATCCCTAAAACATTATTATCTCAAAAAATAATAATAAAAATCTGCAATCTAAAATAATGTAGGATTTTAAATAACATGCAAAGGGTTGACAAACCCTAGAGAAAGAATAAATCAATATATAAAATATGACACTTCAAGTCTCTTCTATGTTTTTCTGGATATTCTCCACCATTCGCTATCATTTTATCAAGTTTTTATGAATGAATGGAAGGCCAAAGAAAGAGATGGATGATGAACAATTAAAACTACAGCAATAAATGAAACGAAATAGTAAAGAGAAATTATTGCCGATGTCCTGAAAAATTCCCATTTAAGATAAGTGCTTCATTTCACCTGCTTAAATGTTCCTGTTTTTCTACAGAATACAATTTATATCATCAATTTGCAATGTGTATAAAAATCGAATATTTTAATGAAGTCGGTGTTAAAGCGGCAGAATTATTGCAAGCGCTAATAATATTGAGATTTCGCTGTATATTAGTATGTGTTGAAAATGTAAGCAGTGTTCTCTTTTGTACCTCAGTTAATCAATCCGGCTGTAGCACGTTGTTTTGTGAGAAATCTGAAAAAAGCACCTTCGTAAAACTCTCCAATGTTTCAATATTTTCTACATAATTTATCTCATTTTTTTTTATTGCGAATGAATTGTATTTAAACAATTTTTAATTTAAAAAAGCATATTATGACAAAAAATTTGCTTCAATGTTAGAATCAATAAAAATGCGACAAGATTGATAATTTAAAACAAAATCCACGCTAATATGAAGTTTGTTTCATAATAGTCAAAATTGATCTTTACGAATTAAGATAGATATCTGTAATTAAATGACTGTATTATTACTTGTCTGTGAACATTCCATCGTATTCCTTTTTTTTGTATTTACTGATAGTTTACAATGTTCAAGGTTCAAGGGTCACCCAGGATAGACGATTGATGAGATAACTTATTGTAAGGAAGGAGGAAGTAAGAAATGCACATTTTAAGGATGTTTGACGTTGGACTTCAAGAAAACAAGACTGTAGTTGTCAGGACAGCATCCTTCCAGGAATCTGTTACCAAAAGTAACAGTTATAGTGTATAGTCTGTCTAAATGGAAAGGAATGGGGAGATTTTGCTGCCGGGAAAATAGTATGGCGAGTCCTAGCTGTGAACATATGATCTGGTAGAAATAAGGAAAGTGACTCAGCTGATCATCTACTATAGACTAAAGAAAACAGTACTGGGTTGTGATGTGGCATCTGTCCTCCCTTACAGCAGTGGAAGTTGAACGGTCTCCTCAAAGATGAAGAAGGGAGGCGATGGAAAAAGATGCTAACGATATCATGGACCAAGCGTGTCAGCAACGATGACTTTTGGAGATGCAAACAAGGAGGAAGCTTATAATTAAAATCAGGAAGAGGCAGCTGAAATTTCTGCGACACGTAATGAGAAAGGATGGCTTGGAGAATCTGATACTTAGAGGGCGAATAGAGGAAAAGAAACGAGTGACATACCAAACGATCTTAAGCACATTAATGACAGAACATAGCCGGGGGGAAGTAACAAAGGGACAAAAGTTATTGAGAGCAAGAAGGGATAGGGAGAAGTGGAGAGCCTGAGTGACACAGAACATGAAAAGCAAAAAACAAAGAGTCTAGCAACATTTCGCTTGTGAGATAAGGGTTTCAGAATGGATAATAATTAATCACCCACAAGGTCGTGTAATTGAGTTTGAATTCTTTCGAGGCTGGACAGTGATGATTGGTCATGAGCAGCCCAAATATGGCAAGGATACCCGATTCTTAGTTTGATCTGATTCATATAAAGATAGAGCGTGAAAACTGGTGTTTGGTAATTTCTGGGGCGATACGAAGAACCCACCATTCGTCCAGCCTTCTATGAGATGGCCTGAATATGTGCATTCCACATAAGATTGGGAGTAAGCATTTATTTACTTTCTTCCGACAATTCTCCTGCAATCATAATTTCTTTTTATAAACGTTTTGATAAATGTCTCTACCGTAGAAACTATCAAGTCCGCCCACATATAACTGGTATAAAGAAATCTATCTAAAGGCAGAAATACATAAACATTTGCCCAATTCAATAAAAAGTGAAATTATATACTCGTTCTTGCTGTTAAACTAATTTTGATATTAGAACGCAAGTTCTCTGTCTATAGCTAACAGCCTCATATGTCCAATCGTATTAATTTCATTTTTTCTGTATTTATGACCATGGATGTTTGGTAGTGGTATGTCTTTTCCGTTTGAAACAGGCTATTTCCTGGGTGTGATTGGGATATATCTAACATTTCTAGGGTGATCTAAAAAGCCGGAACTTCAACGCTGTTTTTTTTTTTTTTTAACTCTGGCCGTTACGCATCACTAAGAAGCTTTTCTAATTCTCCTTTCCACTCCATTTGCCTTTACCGAAATAAGTTTACATGAAGAATAAATATATATATATATATATATATATATATATATATATATATATATATATATATATATATATATATATGTGTGTGTGTGGGGCGGGGTCATTGTGTGTAGCCATGCGTTTACACATAACCGAGACAGGAAGCTACCTACTCGCGAGGATTAGTGTTGGCATTCGAGAACATATATGAAAATATAGCAAAGAAAGATTTTCAAAGACGGTGGGTTTTCGTTACTCGAAATGACTAGAACAACACAAGCTTGGACATCATTATTTTCTCCTATCTCAAATGTTATTAAGTCCAATCAAGTTCATTTTCATATATGCTAATTCTACGATCTTTAAGACCCGAAATCGTACCTTCTGTAAACATAGAGAACCTATTCCCTGCTACGAAGTGTAACCGATTACAAAAATTCTGAATCAGCAATCAGATATTCAGAGAAGTCCTTCTCCTAGGATTGTCTACCAGAAAAGGCTTCAAATCCAAGATTAACCCGCTGTTTACCCCATAGAAGGGTTCTATGCTTTTCTCAATTATATTAGGCGAGAATTGAACTCGGCTTGCTGATTCCATTTTCCGCACCAATAAATGTCCCTATCCTTCTCTTTATCCTTTTCTCCAAACACTCCTCTTTACTCTTATTCTCACTCTCTGGAACCCCCTTGAATGCTAGTGGCACTCCCGCCTAGCTTGCGGTGTTTTGCTTAAAAAAATTAAATGCACATAAAAATATTATTTGATTCTAAGATACGACTGGGTTTAACTATTGTAATTTGGTATAATATTGTTAGTTCCATTAAGTAAATGATTTTTATCTGCTATCCACAATGCTACACATATTACTATATCTGTATGACTTAGAAAATCGCTGTCATTATAGACAATAACTCACCCTTTGGACTGTTGGACTATTCAGATTTTGTTTTGTCAGCATGTAAAGTATTTACAAGTATACGAATAAATTTTTAGTTAGCCATATTAATATGGGATGTCAACAAGTTTCAGATCCTAATTCTACGATCTTTAAGACCCGAAATCGTACCTTCTGTAAACATAGAGAACCTATTCCTTGCTACGAAGTGTAACCGATTACAAAAAATCTGATTTAAGCATCTTGTTATTCAAGATTCTCCTATAACGATTATTACTACGTTATCTTTTTCCCTATGTATGCAATTAACAAAAAGTTGAATTATTTTTGAAATATCCTAATATTAATAATATTCAACATAGTTATAATTAGTTTGGGGTCAACTGATCTATTTATTGTTTTTTGTGTTCCTGTTTGAAAAAAGAATTGGTTACAGACACTTTCTTTGAATTCTCATTCTTCTGTGCGGGCGAAAATGTTCTCAGTCTAAACGTTGCGCGTGATGAGTTTAAAATTGTTATGGAATATGTCCACACTTTTTGATCATAAAGATTGCATAAATAGACATTTCTTTTATAAAATATACGTAAAGAAAAGCAGGTAAATGTCTAATATAGCGTCACATTCAAGCTTTCATTTTTTATAATTCTTTACCAAGGCCTTGATCTCGACAAAGTGATTTACTATCAAAAATATACTTAATCTTGAATCCAAAATATCGCAGAATGAATCCACCTACTGATTATTTTCTTTATTATCCTACTTAATAAATTTTCAGGAAGCACTTGGCACATTCAAACCACATCCAGGTATTTATCTACGTTTAGGATGACTCAGTAATTTATCTATAAATGTTGAAGCAAATCGCTGCCATAGAAAATTGGTTCGACAAGAATATACACAAAATGTTGATCAAAATTGAGTCAATCATCACCGTAGCATTGTCATAGCGTATAGGAAATAAATCTTTTTTCCAACACAATTGAACAGTCAGATACATAGCATATTAAAGCATGTCCTAGCATTATGTTATAGCCAGTAATTTTCAATATTACAAACATGAGAAAAAGATTACACAGTATAACACACACTGTTTAAATCAAAGTGTTTATTGGTTTGAATTAGCATCGCCATGTGAAATATTGACCGACCAGCGAAAAGTAAATTTCTGGAGCTTTCAGAAAAATCACTCATAAAACCCTACAGATTTCAAGCATGTAAATAAATCTAACGAACTTGACTGGAATTCAAATTTGCCTCTCCGATTTCCGTGATAAGACTGTCTCAAAGCTGTTTCAAACACAATGACGTGGCTAGATTTACATGGCGTATTCCTTCTCCCACAGCGTGTACTGAAAGAAACGTGTGTCAGCGACTCCAAACAAATCAGCTACAATAAGAGCTTGAACGGTTAGTGAATCTTCGCTGATGATTATGTCCAGCAAATTCAAACGAAACTTCTCTAATGATAAAAACAAAGACGATCAGTGAATATTCGCTAACGATAAAAGTATTTTTTTAATCAACACATCTTCTTTGAACCAGTTACAAAATGATCCTAACTCCATTAAAGACTGTTTTAATATTTTTTGAATCCTTTGAATTCATGTACATAAGTTTGTAAATACAAACTTCATTTATTTAAATTTATTTGACAAGTGAACGCATGTTTTAATTATCTTCATTATTTTATTGTTTGGAATGTTTAATATAAAAATAAACCTGGGCGAGTGAATTAATTTATTACAGGAACACAGGGCGAAAGTCATGTAAATTATGATTTTTTTTTTCGAGGCAAGCTCTTTTTCCATGACGCTCTAAATTCATTTATTGAGTTGTATTAATCTGATGAAAGTCCATAAATTGCCCTGTTAGTATAAATTCTGTTAACAGTACTATGGTAAACGTCCAGTTATTTCCTCTTCCTGCTTAATTCTGGGCCACGCGAAATGAAAGACGCAGTGAGGAAGGAAGTAACTCTACTATTGAAGTTTCCAAGCGTATTTTCTATAACAATACCCTGTCGGAGGCGCCAATTTATTTAACAGAAGACCAAATGGATTCCTGGTTTAATGCCATTATTACTTAATCAAAATTGATTTTCAAGACAGGGATATATATTTTGATATTTATGTTTAAGAAAGAGGAAATAAGCAGATATTTACAATTGATTACCGTATATACTCGTGTATAAGTCGACTTAGTGTATAGTGAAACCTTTGATATGTTTTGCATCAAATTTAACTCCGCCAGTAAAAAAAAAGAACTATTTGTGTATAGTGTAACCGGTCAACAAAAATACATGATTTTTAAACACTTAAAAAAATTACCTGTTTTGCGTTAAAATCGAATAATAAAACCAAGCATTATGTATGTACAGTAATTTGCAGAGATCAGGTCTGGATGGGATTGAAATGGTTTTGTCTTATATAGGATTTTCATTCTGAAAATTGGAAGGCACATATCGTATTAGAACACTTAGATTTATATTAATTTCATTCATTATTTACTGACCAATATAAATTAATTTATTAAAAACGTCAGCCTCATCCTATGGAAGTAATTTACACTGATCTTTCTTTCCAGTATTTAACAAAATATTTTATTCATATAATTATTCTGCCACTAATTTATTTTAGTTTGTTTTGTGAACAAACAAAAACATAAAGTATTTCATTACAATAAAACTGTCCAATACGTGTCGATAAAGAGTGAACTGAAGGAGAAGCGTAGCATTTATCAACATGGAAAGAACAATCGTGTAACTGGGTTCAAATCCAAGACGTGTATTTTGCTCTGAATTTCTTCGCATCCACCAGACCACATTCACGAGGTCGTCTAATTTGTCTCCACCAGACCACATTCAAAGGCAAGTGTCATTCGCCTCCACCAGTCTAGGTTCACAGGCTGGGCACATTCGCATCCACCAGAACACGTCCACAGGCTCGTCTCATTCGCATCCACCAGACTCCGTCCACAGGCTCGTCTCATTCGCATCCACCAGACAACGTCCACAGGCTCGTCTCATTCGCATCCACCAGACAACGTCCACAGACTCGTCTCATTCGCATACACCAGTCCACGTCTACAGGCTCGTCTCATTCTCATACACCAGACTACGTCCACAGGCTCGTCTCATTCGCATACACCAGTCCACGTCCACAGGCTCGTCTCATTCGCATACACCAGACTACGTCCACAGACTCGTCTCATTCGCATACACCAGTCCACGTCTACAGGCTCGTCTCATTCTCATACACCAGACTCCGTCCACAGACTCGTCTCATTCGCATACACCAGTCCACGTCTACAGGCTCGTCTCATTCTCATACACCAGACTCCGTCCACAGACTCGTCTCATTCGCATACACCAGTCCACGTCTACAGGCTCGTCTCATTCGCATACACCAGCCCACGTCCACAGGCTCGTCTCATTCTCATACACCAGACTACGTCCACAGACTCGTCTCATTCGCATACACCAGTCCACGTCTACAGGCTCGTCTCATTCTCATACACCAGACTCCGTCCACAGACTCGTCTCATTCGCATACACCAGTCCACGTCTACAGGCTCGTCTCATTCTCATACACCAGACTCCGTCCACAGACTCGTCTCATTCGCATACACCAGTCCACGTCTACAGGCTCGTCTCATTCTCATACACCAGACTCCGTCCACAGACTCGTCTCATTCGCATACACCAGTCCACGTCTACAGGCTCGTCTCATTCTCATACACCAGACTACGTCCACAGGCTCGTCTCATTCGCATACACCAGCCCACGTCCACAGGCTCGTCTCATTCTCATACACCAGACTACGTCCACAGGCTCGTCTCATTCGCATACACCAGCCCACGTCCACAGGCTCGTCTCATTCTCATACACCAGACTACGTCCACAGACTCGTCTCATTCGCATACACCAGCCCACGTCCACAGGCTCGTCTCATTCTCATACACCAGACTACGTCCACAGGCTCGTCTCATTCGCATACACCAGCCCACGTCCACAGGCTCGTCTCATTCGCATACACCAGACTACGTCCACAGACTCGTCTCATTCGCATACACCAGTCCACGTCTACAGGCTCGTCTCATTCTCATACACCAGACTACGTCCACAGGCTCGTCTCATTCGCATACACCAGCCCACGTCCACAGGCTCGTCTCATTCGCATACACCAGCCCACGTCCACAGGCTCGTCTCATTCTCATACACCAGACTCCGTCCACAGGCTCGTCTCATTCGCATACACCAGTCCACGTCCACAGGCTCGTCTCATTCTCATACACCAGACTCCGTCCACAGACTCGTCTCATTCGCATACACCAGTCCACGTCTACAGGCTCGTCTCATTCTCATACACCAGACTCCGTCCACAGACTCGTCTCATTCGCATACACCAGTCCACGTCTACAGGCTCGTCTCATTCTCATACACCAGACTACGTCCACAGGCTCGTCTCATTCGCATACACCAGCCCACGTCCACAGGCTCGTCTCATTCGCATACACCAGCCCACGTCCACAGGCTCGTCTCATTCTCATACACCAGACTACGTCCACAGGCTCGTCTCATTCGCATACACCAGCCCACGTCCACAGGCTCGTCTCATTCGCATACACCAGACTACGTCCACAGACTCGTCTCATTCGCATACACCAGTCCACGTCTACAGGCTCGTCTCATTCTCATACACCAGACTACGTCCACAGGCTCGTCTCATTCGCATACACCAGCCCACGTCCACAGGCTCGTCTCATTCGCATACACCAGACTACGTCCACAGACTCGTCTCATTCGCATACACCAGTCCACGTCTACAGGCTCGTCTCATTCTCATACACCAGACTACGTCCACAGGCTCGTCTCATTCGCATACACCAGCCCACGTCCACAGGCTCGTCTCATTCTCATACACCAGACTACGTCCACAGACTCGTCTCATTCGCATACACCAGTCCACGTCCACAGGCTCGTCTCATTCTCATACACCAGACTACGTCCACAGACTCGTCTCATTCGCATACACCAGTCCACGTCCACAGGCTCGTCTCATTCTCATACACCAGACTACGTCCACAGACTCGTCTCATTCGCATACACCAGTCCACGTCCACAGGCTCGTCTCATTCTCATACACCAGACTACGTCCACAGACTCGTCTCATTCGCATACACCAGTCCACGTCTACAGGCTCGTCTCATTCTCATACACCAGACTCCGTCCACAGACTCGTCTCATTCGCATACACCAGTCCACGTCTACAGGCTCGTCTCATTCTCATACACCAGACTACGTCCACAGGCTCGTCTCATTCGCATACACCAGCCCACGTCCACAGGCTCGTCTCATTCTCATACACCAGACTCCGTCCACAGACTCGTCTCATTCGCATACACCAGTCCACGTCCACAGGCTCGTCTCATTCTCATACACCAGACTACGTCCACAGACTCGTCTCATTCGCATACACCAGTCCACGTCTACAGGCTCGTCTCATTCTCATACACCAGACTACGTCCACAGGCTCGTCTCATTCGCATACACCAGCCCACGTCTACAGGCTCGTCTCATTCTCATACACCAGACTACGTCCACAGGCTCGTCTCATTCGCATACACCAGCCCACGTCCACAGGCTCGTCTCATTCTCATACACCAGACTACGTCCACAGACTCGTCTCATTCGCATACACCAGTCCACGTCCACAGGCTCGTCTCATTCGCATACACCAGACTACGTCCACAGACTCGTCTCATTCGCATACACCAGTCCACGTCTACAGGCTCGTCTCATTCTCATACACCAGACTACGTCCACAGGCTCGTCTCATTCGCATACACCAGTCCACGTCCACAGGCTCGTCTCATTCTCATACACCAGACTACGTCCACAGACTCGTCTCATTCGCATACACCAGTCCACGTCTACAGGCTCGTCTCATTCTCATACACCAGACTCCGTCCACAGACTCGTCTCATTCGCATACACCAGTCCACGTCTACAGGCTCGTCTCATTCTCATACACCAGACTACGTCCACAGGCTCGTCTCATTCGCATACACCAGCCCACGTCCACAGGCTCGTCTCATTCTCATACACCAGACTCCGTCCACAGACTCGTCTCATTCGCATACACCAGTCCACGTCCACAGGCTCGTCTCATTCTCATACACCAGACTACGTCCACAGACTCGTCTCATTCGCATACACCAGTCCACGTCTACAGGCTCGTCTCATTCTCATACACCAGACTACGTCCACAGGCTCGTCTCATTCGCATACACCAGCCCACGTCTACAGGCTCGTCTCATTCTCATACACCAGACTACGTCCACAGGCTCGTCTCATTCGCATACACCAGCCCACGTCCACAGGCTCGTCTCATTCTCATACACCAGACTACGTCCACAGACTCGTCTCATTCGCATACACCAGTCCACGTCCACAGGCTCGTCTCATTCGCATACACCAGACTACGTCCACAGACTCGTCTCATTCGCATACACCAGTCCACGTCTACAGGCTCGTCTCATTCTCATACACCAGACTACGTCCACAGGCTCGTCTCATTCGCATACACCAGCCCACGTCCACAGGCTCGTCTCATTCGCATACACCAGCCCACGTCCACAGGCTCGTCTCATTCTCATACACCAGACTACGTCCACAGGCTCGTCTCATTCGCATACACCAGCCCACGTCCACAGGCTCGTCTCATTCGCATACACCAGACTACGTCCACAGACTCGTCTCATTCGCATACACCAGTCCACGTCTACAGGCTCGTCTCATTCTCATACACCAGACTACGTCCACAGGCTCGTCTCATTCGCATACACCAGTCCACGTCCACAGGCTCGTCTCATTCTCATACACCAGACTACGTCCACAGACTCGTCTCATTCGCATACACCAGTCCACGTCCACAGGCTCGTCTCATTCTCATACACCAGACTACGTCCACAGACTCGTCTCATTCGCATACACCAGTCCACGTCTACAGGCTCGTCTCATTCTCATACACCAGACTACGTCCACAGACTCGTCTCATTCGCATACACCAGTCCACGTCCACAGGCTCGTCTCATTCTCATACACCAGACTACGTCCACAGACTCGTCTCATTCGCATACACCAGTCCACGTCCACAGGCTCGTCTCATTCTCATACACCAGACTACGTCCACAGACTCGTCTCATTCGCATACACCAGTCCACGTCCACAGGCTCGTCTCATTCTCATACACCAGACTACGTCCACAGACTCGTCTCATTCGCATACACCAGTCCACGTCCACAGGCTCGTCTCATTCGCATACACCAGACTACGTCCACAGACTCGTCTCATTCGCATACACCAGTCCACGTCCACAGGCTCGTCTCATTCGCATACACCAGACTACGTCCACAGACTCGTCTCATTCGCATACACCAGCCCACGTCCACAGGCTCGTCTCATTCGCATACACCAGACTACGTCCACAGACTCGTCTCATTCGCATACACCAGTCCACGTCTACAGGCTCGTCTCATTCTCATACACCAGACTCCGTCCACAGACTCGTCTCATTCGCATACACCAGTCCACGTCTACAGGCTCGTCTCATTCTCATACACCAGACTACGTCCACAGACTCGTCTCATTCGCATACACCAGTCCACGTCTACAGGCTCGTCTCATTCTCATACACCAGACTCCGTCCACAGACTCGTCTCATTCGCATACACCAGTCCACGTCTACAGGCTCGTCTCATTCTCATACACCAGACTACGTCCACAGGCTCGTCTCATTCGCATACACCAGTCCACGTCCACAGGCTCGTCTCATTCGCATACACCAGACTACGTCCACAGACTCGTCTCATTCGCATACACCAGTCCACGTCTACAGGCTCGTCTCATTCTCATACACCAGACTACGTCCACAGGCTCGTCTCATTCGCATACACCAGCCCACGTCCACAGGCTCGTCTCATTCGCATACACCAGACTACGTCCACAGACTCGTCTCATTCGCATACACCAGTCCACGTCTACAGGCTCGTCTCATTCTCATACACCAGACTCCGTCCACAGACTCGTCTCATTCGCATACACCAGTCCACGTCTACAGGCTCGTCTCATTCTCATACACCAGACTCCGTCCACAGACTCGTCTCATTCGCATACACCAGTCCACGTCTACAGGCTCGTCTCATTCTCATACACCAGACTACGTCCACAGGCTCGTCTCATTCGCATACACCAGCCCACGTCCACAGGCTCGTCTCATTCGCATACACCAGACTACGTCCACAGACTCGTCTCATTCGCATACACCAGTCCACGTCTACAGGCTCGTCTCATTCTCATACACCAGACTCCGTCCACAGACTCGTCTCATTCGCATACACCAGTCCACGTCTACAGGCTCGTCTCATTCTCATACACCAGACTACGTCCACAGGCTCGTCTCATTCGCATACACCAGTCCACGTCCACAGGCTCGTCTCATTCTCATACACCAGACTCCGTCCACAGACTCGTCTCATTCGCATACACCAGTCCACGTCTACAGGCTCGTCTCATTCTCATACACCAGACTACGTCCACAGGCTCGTCTCATTCGCATACACCAGCCCACGTCCACAGGCTCGTCTCATTCGCATACACCAGACTACGTCCACAGACTCGTCTCATTCGCATACACCAGTCCACGTCTACAGGCTCGTCTCATTCTCATACACCAGACTCCGTCCACAGACTCGTCTCATTCGCATACACCAGTCCACGTCTACAGGCTCGTCTCATTCTCATACACCAGACTACGTCCACAGACTCGTCTCATTCGCATACACCAGTCCACGTCTACAGGCTCGTCTCATTCTCATACACCAGACTCCGTCCACAGACTCGTCTCATTCGCATACACCAGTCCACGTCTACAGGCTCGTCTCATTCTCATACACCAGACTCCGTCCACAGACTCGTCTCATTCGCATACACCAGTCCACGTCTACAGGCTCGTCTCATTCTCATACACCAGACTACGTCCACAGGCTCGTCTCATTCGCATACACCAGTCCACGTCCACAGGCTCGTCTCATTCGCATACACCAGACTACGTCCACAGACTCGTCTCATTCGCATACACCAGTCCACGTCCACAGGCTCGTCTCATTCGCATACACCAGACTACGTCCACAGACTCGTCTCATTCGCATACACCAGCCCACGTCCACAGGCTCGTCTCATTCGCATACACCAGACTACGTCCACAGACTCGTCTCATTCGCATACACCAGTCCACGTCCACAGGCTCGTCTCATTCGCATACACCAGACTACGTCCACAGACTCGTCTCATTCGCATACACCAGCCCACGTCCACAGGCTCGTCTCATTCGCATACACCAGACTACGTCCACAGACTCGTCTCATTCGCATACACCAGTCCACGTCTACAGGCTCGTCTCATTCTCATACACCAGACTACGTCCACAGACTCGTCTCATTCGCATACACCAGTCCACGTCCACAGGCTCGTCTCATTCTCATACACCAGACTACGTCCACAGACTCGTCTCATTCGCATACACCAGTCCACGTCTACAGGCTCGTCTCATTCTCATACACCAGACTCCGTCCACAGACTCGTCTCATTCGCATACACCAGTCCACGTCTACAGGCTCGTCTCATTCTCATACACCAGACTACGTCCACAGGCTCGTCTCATTCGCATACACCAGCCCACGTCCACAGGCTCGTCTCATTCTCATACACCAGACTCCGTCCACAGACTCGTCTCATTCGCATACACCAGTCCACGTCCACAGGCTCGTCTCATTCGCATCCACCAGACTCCGTCCACAGGCTCGTTTCATTCGCATCCACCAGACCACGTTCACAGGCTCGTCTCATTCGCATACAGCAGTCCACGTCCACAGGCTCGTCTCATTCGCATCCTCCAGACTCCGTCCACAGGCTCGTCTCATTCGCATCCTCCAGACTCCGTCCACAGGCTCGTTTCATTCGCATCCACCAGACCACGTTCACAGGCTCGTCTCATTCGCATACAGCAGTCCACGTCCACAGGCTCGTCTCATTCGCATCCTCCAGACTCCGTCCACAGGCTCGTCTCATTCGCATCCACCAGACTCCGTCCACAGGCTCGTTTCATTCGTATCCACCAGACCACGTTCACAGGCTCGTTTCATTCGCATACACCAGTCCACGTCCACAGGCTCGACCCATTCGCATACACCAGACTCCGTCCACAGGCTCGTTTCATTCGCATCCACCAGACCACGTTCACAGGCTCGTTTCATTCGCATACACCAGCCCATATACACAAGCCCGTCTCATTCACATCCACCATACCACGTCCACAGGCTCGTCTCATTCGTATCCACCAGATAATGTTCATAAACTCATCTCATTCGTATCCACCAGACCATAGTGTCGTCTCATTCACATCCCCTGTTTGTAAATAGGAAGTTCCACTCAGTTCCTATCCACAAGAACTGTTACTCCGTGGATAAAGACTTCCGAGTGGATGCATTACCGATCACTATTGTATTAACGTAAACTTTTTAGTTCGAGTTTCTTTAAAAGGTATCCCGAGCACCAGACAACGCGGGAAGGTTCGAAAGTACATAGAGCTAGAAGATAAAGATAATATTCTGAATTTAAATACTGTAAATATTAACTCTTCTTCCCAGAAATTTACAGGGAATTTTAAAATTTCTTCGAAAATCTCTAATGCTGACGATCCTGTGCTTCGTCTTCGTTTCAAAAACTCCATTGTCTATAACTGAAACGAAGCCGGATATTCTTAGTTTTTTTCATCAGTGTGATATTGTCAGATGAATGTTCATGGGTCAAGAAAAATATATACAAGATCTGAGTTAATTCTTCAATTAAACCTGTTAAAAACTTAGATTGAATAACTTCGTTATATACGTATCTGAAAGAAAAAATCGTTGTCCAGTTCTAAAACGGTATCCAGTGTCCACAAACGGTTTGTATTAACTGCAGTACTTCTTGAAGCTAGTTTGCAATCGGTTTGCAATGTCAAAGTTAGAATTACGTAATAGCAATATTCAGAGTTTTATGCATTTTCTGATCTGATGTTATAATTTTTTACCTATATCTTCTGGCAGTATTATATACGGGGAATCAGTCTGTCAATAAGACTCTACTTCATAGTCTTTTCCAAGAGTTAATCGACATTGCTAGTGTCATCTGTAAATCTTCAGACTTCTGCAATAAATTTAATCGCATGCACGTGTTTTTGCGAAAACAACACTAGTATATCCAACAAAGAAGGTCTATGGAGACAGTCATCTTTTCAGGAAAGAAGTGTAAATACCACGAACACTATATGTGTCAAGATTATCTTATATTACGATCAGACTTTAATAACATGTGGGGAGGTGTATAACATTATATTATGAGTTTAAATACGAACATTTTAAAAGTATACACTCAGATAGTATATACAAATGCATTAAAACAAAGGGGATGAAGAGGAAGGATAAGAAAAACTAGTACTATGAGTATTGTAGAGGGTTATTCACAGATATATAGCAATAAAGGGTCCAAAAAGGCTAACTAGTTATCACTCCTCGGTCTTCAGAGCTCAATCGAAGACAAAACATAGATATGCTTACATGCAGCAGCTAAAAAATGAGAAAAACATTCCAGAAATAATTTCTGTTGATTACAGAGGGAAGATTTCGTGTTAGGTTATATTAATGGAATGCAAGGTAAAGCAGCTTTCTCATACAATATTTATTTTTTATGAAAAAATTTTAATTTTTTTTTTTCATGTAAATGCACATCATCAAAAAATGAAATCAGAAGAGTCCGTTAATGATTTACCTTTGAGATATTCGATATTCGAAATCTAATGTCTTGCACTGATGAGAAAGGTCTGCAATGCAATAATAATAATAATAATAATAATAATAATAATAATAATAATAATAATAATTTAGGAATTATCAAGCACATATACTAAAATATTGTGTCAGCCCAAAATGCAGATTCTGTGATAAATATCCAGAAACGATTGATCATCTTGTATCAGGTTGCACGATGTTGGCACCCACTGAATATAAAACCCGACATGACAGAGTGGGCCAATATCTGCACTGGAAAATCTGCAACTTCTACGGGAAGGAAACTGAAAGAAACTGGTACCAACACCACCCAGACCCGGTTACGGAGATAGGACCTGTTACAATTCTATGGGACTACACATTCACACTGACAGAACAATCAAGGCCAACCGCCCAGATATTGTTATTAAAGACCACAAACAAAAACGGTGCCTCCTTATTGATATGGCAGTCCCTGCTGACTGCAATGTATCTTTGAAGATATTCAAAAAGCTGTCAAAATACAAGGACCTTGAAATAGAGGTCTCGAAAATGTGGCATATGGGAACATCAACAATCACTGTTGTAGTTGGAGCCCTAGGACTGGTTGGAAAATATTGCAGTAGACTAATTGCAGGGATTCCTGGAAGCCCATGCCTCAAGGAGATACAAAAAATTGTTCTGACAAGTACAGCCCACACTTTACGAAGGGCTCTATCTATGTAATATTTTTTTTTTGTCAGTGAAAAGTGTCATGATGCTATTTCTAACCTTAGGTCCCTGGGTGGGACCCGGAAAGAAATGTGTAAACGCCAGAAAGCAAAGAAAATAAAAATAATAATAATAAAAAGGAAAATAAAAATACGGGTAATTCATTAAATATTTATGCCAATTCACCTCAGAACTTCCCATAATGCCAAGATAGTTGTAGATCTCACAGGACGAAATCATGAAACATATTCTGAAATCATAAAATCTTTTTCTGTACAGTGGATACTACGACTTTATTTTATAAGTTTACACAATCAAAGATCGGTGTGAGAGTTTATTGATAAAATCATAGAAACTATGTGAGGTATTCACCGAAAAAAATAATAAGGATAATGCAAGAAATTCATAGGGTTCAACGTCCGAAAGAATAATAAATCATCTTGTTGGTTTAGACAATGTATGGTTGAAGAGATGACCGATCAAATCTTATTAATTTGATCACCAAAATGGCATACGGATAATAAACAGCATAGCATTTTAGACTGATGCACATTATAAAATCATTTATTGTTGCAATTTGAGACTATACTAAATTGTTGGAGATTTCACCAGTCAAATGTAAGGATTAAAAAAAAGATACTTAAATAATCTGGGACATTCATTGAGCATCAGGACTTCATATAACCTATAAAATCAAAACATTAACTTGAAGCTCAAAGATATTACTAGATATCAATGAAATGTAATGAATTTACAATATTTGATGTATAATGGGTTTAATAGTTAATGATGAACAGATCAGTGTTCAATAATTTACCATGAGAATGATGGATTACTGTCTGCAGAAACGATTTTGTCGTTACTTTCGAAGCGGCATTCATTACGAAATCTGAAACCCTAAAGGAGCAACTTCCATTTGTAGATTGTTCGATGGGCGCCATGTTTGCAGCTGTCCTTTTTGATGTTGCAAGGGTGCATTGTTTGCCATCAGTGCATTCAGTTAGACACTAATCTTGTTGTCATAGGAATTCTTTGATATGGAAATACAGGTGCAGCTGCAAGTGTTTAGTCGAATTCTGTGCAATTGCGATTTAGTCCTTTGGAAGAATTTCCTTTCAAATCCGTACAACGTTGCACGACATGGGCCTTGCTTTCTTTAAATTTCTTCTCCAACCCACGTTGCTTCTTTCAGTTCTTCTTCCCTCTCTCGTTTGAGTTTTCTTTTTTTAGTTTAATTTTTTTTATTTGTTCTTCATTCTTTGCTTTTTTCGTTATTTCCTTCTCCTTTTCTCGTGTTTCTTTCATATTTTATTTGCATACATGTTTTCTTCGTTTTTATTTAGATGTTTCTGACTTTTTTTTTCTTTCAATCTATTTCTACTTCTTTTTATTTATTTCTTTATTTTTCTTTCTTTTTTTTTCTTTCTCTCTTTGATGCTTTCAGTTTTCTTTCCTTCTTTATTTCTTTCTTGCCTTTTTTTCATTATTTTCTTTATTTCTGCTTCGTTCTTTTTCTCCTTACTTTCTGTGTAATTATCTTCATTTATTTTTCAGTCTATTTACTTTAACTCTGTTTTTTTTTGTTCATATATATATATCTTTCGTTCTTTCTTTATATTGTTACTTTATTTTGTCAGTTTATTTTATTATTATTTTTTATTGTTACTTTATTTTGTTACTTTATTTTGCTACTTTATTTTGTTTTAATTGCTTCCTTATTTTCGTTTTAAGTCACTCTTTCTTTTCCGATCCTATGTTTCTAATGCATTTATTTCTTTATTCTTTCTATCTTCTTTTATTCCTACCTCTTTTTTTTCTTTTGTTTATTCTTCTTTTCATAAATTCTTGCTTTCTTTTTTGTATTTGTCTCTTTCTTTTTTTTTCTCACTTGCTTCTATTTCTTTATCTTTTTCCTCCCTATTTTTTTAATTTATTTCTACGTCACTTGTTATATTTAACAGTTTATTTCCTCATCTTCTTATTGGTTTATTTGTTTCTAATTCTGTTTTGTTTTTCATTCAAACATCAAAGAGATGATGATGAGGAGGAGTAGGAGTAGGATGAGAAAGAGGAGGAAGAGGGGGATGGACTAATTATTAAGACGATACTTTTCCTTCCATTTAACAAATTCCAATAGAAATGTTAACACTACATTGCAGGTTTGATATCTTTTCCTAAGAGAGAATATAAATACAAAACCTCTTCCAGGAACAAAGAAAAAGTTTCAACACTCTTAATTGCTTCAAAACACACAGAATATTGATGTCTTTAACTAGTAACTTAGCCTAAAGAGAAAAAAAAAATGTTGCTTATTAATTATGAGGTTAACAAGATGAAAATCTAATCTAATCTCATCTGCGACATTTTATGCCGGTTCAATTTGTTACAAAATTCTCCCTCTTTTTGTTACTGATTCTTTATCTTTTTTTTATACTTTTCTGCAGAGATTTATGTATACCTTAGAAAGAAGGCATGGTATAATTCTAGACGTTTCTAAACTTAACAAGTAGAGCCATTTTACTACCATTAATATTACCGTATATCAAGAATCTTCACAAATTGATTTATGGTCGAACACTGGACAAATATGTCGGGCAGCTGCACTAGCAGGACTGGATATTAAAATGAGCTCTATCATTTCATATTATTTCAATTTTTTATAGACAAGATACAGTTTCTAAACGTGGAAATGTCTGTGTTAATTAATACTTTTTATTTATTTGCTTTTGAATTATACTTAATTTTTTACATTTTTGTTATTATTTGTTATTTTGTCTGATTGCTTGTATAATGGTCCCTACATTACTTAATTGCTATTAACTATCAAACTGTTCAGTCCGCAGTCTCCCTCTATTTTAAATTGCTCATTTAATGACATATATATATATATATATATATATATATATATATATATATATATATATATATATATATATATATAAAATTTTGTATTTAGGCAGCACATTCTCTTTTAGACATGTCAGATTGAATAAATTACAGACACTATGTCTGCTAATTTTAAATAAAATCCGTTCATACTTACGAATAACCTTCCGTGTATTGATGTTGAAGGATAACAGAAATATACTATAGCTGTTTAAGTTTCTTTTATTTTCATTTCCCAAGTACATTCGATCATTTTGCAAGATCATCTTCAGGGGTGCTACTAGTATAAAGCTATTTTTTAATTAGTATAAGTATTTATATAAAGATGTGCGTTGTTATCCATTACTATAATTTTTTCATTATGCTTTTAAATACAAAACGGTTGACAATATGCTGAGCGTTTATTAGAACGTGTAAAGGTTATCCGTTATGGAATATTTTCTCTCTGTGTTATAATTTCATGATCACACGCGCATTAAAAACATGGAAAAACTGTTCCTTTACAGGCATTTCAGAACATCACTGCAGTATTCACAGTTGATTCTGTTCAGTGCCGGCTTTAATTTTTTAATATAAATTGCTTCTAGTATTTGTAATCTAGATTTGTTGTTTTCATGGTGTAGGATAGTTATGTTGTCGATTGTAAAAGATCGAAATGGTGGAATCTCCCGTCGTATTCGATGTATGAGATTTAATCAGCTGAGTTCGTATGAACCGACAGCAAGACACCAGGACATATGATTTGATTATAGTGGTGAAGGCATTGTGCAGAACAAACCACACTTTTTAAAGAGACGAATACAGAGACCTGGTGCGCTATGTGCCACAAGATCCCCAAACAACTTTCCGCAGGTTTTGAATTCAGAGTTGTCCTTCTCTTAGACCAGTTGCTATCCAAGGCTATAGGACCCAGTCTGTCCTGCTATTTACCCATAGATGAAGGGAGAAGGGGATTAGTACATTTCCCAAGGTTATATGCACGTAAGTAAATGTACTGGATTCGACTGGTTCGAACTGGGCTGTTCGATTCCTCAATCCGAGGCGTTATCCACTACCACACCGTGACTCCATATATATATATATATATATATATATATATATATATATATATATGTGTGTGTGTGTGTGTGTGTGTGTTATTTGAAAATTGGTATTTCCTTGTGGATGACTTATTAATTTTAATAACTGGCTAATGACGATATTTAATTCTTTAGCTCAAATAAAAGAATAATAAAAGAAAAAGAAATAGGGAAGATAAATAACCATTGAAAGAACCTTCATGCCTTCCCCCCGTATTCCTACCGGGTAAAAAAAAAGTTAACCCTGTTACCACCAGCACTTCGACCCACAAACCGCAGCCACACCATCTACCTTAAGCAAGAGACTTTGACCGTGAAAAGCCGAGAGGATTTTGCATGAGCCCGGCAAATATTCAGCAATTTCTACTATTGAGAATAAGATCGGCTGCCTCTTCCAAAAAAGGGCAAGTCAGTTTTTCAGAGATAAGATACACTTTTTGAAAGTAGAAAAGTCTGTGTTAGTTTTTGTTTTATTTATTGGATTTTGAATTTTATACTTATTTATTTTTTTTTTAAATTTTTGTTGTTTTCTGTCTGATTCTCTGTATATTGTTCCTTACATTGCTATTAACTATCAAACTGTTTAGCTTGCACCTACCGTCCATTTTAAAATGCTTCATTAAATTATACATCTCCATTTGCCTTGATCTATCCAACTCATCCTTTCCTCTATCACACTATCTGATCTCGCTCCAAATCCTCTGTAACCCCTTGCTTGCTAGTAGCTTCCAGCCTTGCTTGGTGGGAAATGCTTATATATATATATATATATATATATATATATATATATATATATATATATATATATATATATATATAATATCAAGTAGGAAACATATCTTATTCTAACAGGTTCATCTTTATTAAAGCTTCGTCAGAGATCAAGATGGAAATGATCAAAAAATGATAAAAAGCAATTAATGTTATTTTGTGTTTAGCTGTTTCTTATTGGTTAGATACGTGTCATGTGTAATGAAGTAACAGGTAATTTTAAAATATGTGTGGCAAACATTCTCGACGTTAAAGTGTGTAAAAGTTACTAATGATGCAGCAAGATGTTTTGTTTGCTTACTGTTACCTCATTACTTGTAACACGTTTCCAAACTCAAGGTTCATCCCTTGTTCCTTGATCAGGATATAATTTCTTTCTCTTATTAGGGCCACAAGGATTTGTCTTAACTTTTTGGTGATCAGAATAACAAATCGCTCTGACTTTCCATTATGAGGGTAATGTGTTGGTAGTTTGTATTGTCATTGATGACAAACAGGGAAAATTATGGTGGGATTTTTTCTCTCTCAATCCCTCTCAAAACATATCTCATAGAACCCCAAAAATAAAATAAAAATAAACCAGCTAACATACCCCGTCAATGTATTGGCAGCTTGCAGGAGGCAGCTTACAACCAGTTGTTAGGTGCCTAAACACTTTGATAATGCTTAGAAAGGCTCCTCCGATCAACAGTCGCATAATGTCGGGTTATCTGTTGTGCCATGTCGGGCATATGTAGGTGTCTCTGTATGCATTTCCGGTGGGCAATCCTGAGATCATATTATGTTCTGTTCACAGCTATGCACTGGCTGGTTATATTGCCATTGACGACAGATAGTGGCACTAATGTTGATCTTTTTTACTCTCAATCCATCTCAACACATATCTCATAGAAATTACAACAAAAAGGAAAGGTCTTACGTTCCAAGTTCTGTAGCGTAGAATTTTTTTTCCTGGAAAAGTCGCCAAATATGTTTGACCTCTGTGAAACCAACTTCAGTTCTTCGATTGCTGCCAATCAATTTTTGGTTTCAGTGTATCTTCCCCTTTGCCAAAAAGATTCAGCATTCAAATGCATGGTCTTGCTGATTACATCCGGGATAATCATCCCATGACCAGGGTATTGTAAGTTGAAGCCACTGACTTCCCTTTCATGTGCTTCCGTCATTCGCTTCTAAACTCTGTCAGCTGTAATTTTTTCTTTATCGTTCTCCTTCTCCCCCAGAGTGCAGTATATTAGACGCAGTAGCTGACAGAACAGAAAAGACACTTCCTCTCCATTCATCTGCGAAGACTATTGTCTTCGATGAAATGCTCACCAGAAGACGTGGATGAAACATTCTAAATTTACCGACGTTGCCTGCACACAGACATTAAATTTTTCCATTTTTCAACCCCTCAGTCAAACCGTGCAATTCCCTCCTCATTTTCATATATATATATATATATATATATATATATATATATATATATATATATATATATATCGAAAGAAAGGTAGTTGGGGTGGATTTCTCACACCAAAACAAGGAAAAAAGACCATATAGACATCAGTAGTTTGTGCAATAAATGATCGGCAAACGGCCAAAATTCTCCTATGGTGTGTTGTCAAAGGGCGAAAGGCCATGCAGCCGTTAAAAGTGGTACGGATACTTGAGTTGCTCTTTAAATACACTGCATGCGGTAATGTGAGATTTACGAGGTGTACTGATACTTGGATTGTGTCCGAGAGTCTGATTTCCTCGATAATTTGTTTGTGATACCACGGGTCCTGTCTCACCAACACGATGATAAACACCAGCAATGGTTGGATGCCTCGGTGCCTTCGGTCTGAAAACGCAATCTGACAACGCAGCCTCGTGTCCATTACCGCGTAAAAGTCATATCTGCCTGATCACGATATATTATCCTGCCATTGTTAAATGGAACACTTCTCTGTGAACTCACTACTATGCACGTTCATATGTACACGAATGACAAATCTAACAATCTATATGGCAACGCTCTACACCTATCGTGAATTTACTTTAAACTTTATAACAAGAATGATTTGTAGACATAGGAAAGAATTTGCAAACAGGCACTATTACTGCTGATAATGCAAGTCTCTCCTAACGATTGAGATATCTGAGTGACTGGTGTTTTTATGAAAAATAAATACGTAAAAATTTGCACTATTCATATTATTCGGACTATTGTCCTCATCTTTGTCGCCATATTTATAACAACGTTTCGGCCATTGCACGCTCCAGCCTCCTCAGGTGGTTGGAATGTCGAACTGAACCCTCAATGAAACATGGCACAGTGGATAAAGACGTTGGTTTGTTCCAGTGACAGGACCCAAAGAGTGTGATTTCAATACTCGGTTTAGGCAGTAGAGAACTTGGAGTGGGAAATTACCAGGCGATAACTGATAACTGGCATCCATTAAGTATGGTAAGTGGAACTAGAACAGTCTACCACAGTGTGCGAAATAAAGAGTCCACTTCAGCACCCCAACCATCTGAAGAAGGCAGGGGCGTACAACAGCGGAAACGTTGTAATAAATATGGCGACAAAGATGAAAACAATAGTCCGAGTAATGTAAATAATATACATAATACCTCATCTCAGAAATATAGACAGATACTGAAAGGCCGAAACGTTGTAATAAATATGGCGACAAGGATGACAATAGCCTGAGTAATGTAAATAGTGTACATAATACCTAATCTCAGAAATATAGACAGGTAAAAATTTGCCTTTTTCTCTGATGGGCGTCAATGTCCTACAGGTAGGAATCTCCGTGTAATACCAAATCGGTCATGTTTCGTTCCTGGCCTGAAGCGATCGGATATCTAGCCAACTGATTCGCTGAGAGACAGTACATACGTCATAGTTTCTGATGTGAGGAACCTGTCCTCTTAGTCAGTAAAAGTGTGTGCATCAGACGTTTGATGCTATGTATATATATATATATATATAATATTAATTTCAGTAATAAATCTGTGCTTCATGTAAAATAATAAATCCAAACTGATGAAATGCATGAAATTTAACTAGCATTGAGTGGTGATGTACAGATATATAATTCTTCTTATTATTTTTATTATGAACGTTATTTTAATGAATACATTTGTTTGAGTATACACCACCATTTTTTCAAAGAGTGAACTTAATATCCACAGATCTATGCATCGAAAACTTATTTTAAAATGTCGGAATCAAACCTGCATTCCCTTATCGGGAAAAAAGTTTTAACAGGCTTAATTTAGCGTTTAGAGAAGGATTTCCTTTTACATAAAGCATGGATTAATATTCTTTTTTCAAAAAATAAGTGTATCTTTCCGAATATGTGTATCCAATAAAATAACGTTTATAATATATATATATATATATATATATATATATATATATATATATATATATATATATATATATATATATATATTATTATTATTATTATTATTATTATTATTATTTTAAAAATATGATTCCATCGCTACATAAGAGTTAGAATAAGAACTTTTATGTAGCGATGGAATCATATTTTTAAAAAATAATTATAATTTAGGCTGTACTTATGTATTGAGCACTGTTGTTTTTCTTTTTTAAATAAAACCCAAAATACTAAAGAACTTTGGATTATTAACCTAACGGTTCTTTCCTATTATCCGATATTTGCACACACACACACACACACACACACATATATATATATATATATATATATATATATATATATATATATATATATATATATATATATATATATATATATATATATATATATTTACGTGTATGGATATTATTTTGTAACCTTTTCTTTCACGCTTTCTCTTTCATCAGAAAAAAACTGGTTTATTTTTTCAAAAGTGAATCTATTTATGCTTATTTGTGTTCGTACAAACAAACCTATATAAATAATCAGATTTTAGGCGTAGAAAATATATACTGTCCAAATGTTCTATAATTCAGAGCGATTTCGGCTAAGCAATTATCAAGAATGATATTATGTTTGCTTTTGTATTTGGAGGTATGGGTTGTGTGAACATTTTTTAGGGTGACAGAGATGTTTTATTTTTCGAACACATTTCGCACATTGTCGCCGTTTTCGTAGTTAATATTATTAAGTGGTGATAAATAGTGGTGTGCAGAAAAGAAATCTCAAGTTCGAACACAAGAAAAAATAAATAAAATGCTTAGTCGTAGTAACTTGTCTTTCGGCATTAATGAAACACACACACACACACACACACACACACATATATATATATATATATATATATATATATGTATATCATGAGTGGTAATAAAAATAAAGTTTGTCTTTTCATAGCAGTTATAAAATTTTGTACCACAAATCGTACATGCATATATATATATATATATATATATATATATATATATATAGATATAGATATAGATATAGATATAGTGTATTGGAGATCGTTATTTGCACATATATTATTAAATATAACAGACAATGAATGTCTATTATGCCTGAACATGGGCCGTTCTAATGTTCTAAAATTTGGTTTAATTTCTGGTGAAAGTAAAGACCAAACTTGTCCAGCATTTGGATATTTTTTATTAACTTGGTCCTAAGATTTCGGCTCACATGAGCCCTCATTACAGTGGTTATACAGATATGAAACAAAGATATCCACTTTCAAAGATGATATTTTGTTATTTTGAGATAGAAGATTGTCAAGCAAATGTTAGATTATTGTTTTATTTTCACTAGAATTAAAGCAAACATTCGAAAATTAGAACTGCTTATGATCAGACATAATATACATTCATTGTCTATTATATTTAATAATAATAATGATATATATATATATATATATATATATATATATATATATATATATATATATATATATATATACACACGATGGATTCGTGTCAAGAATATTTTGTAGAGGAGATGACTTAATATATTAGCAGAATTTTGTCTCCGTTTTCTAACCTCATATCAGAGTGACATAAACCAAATAATATCTTATTGGGGTGTTTGAAAAAAAGCCCCCCAAAATTATGACTGTATTGTTTTTGTCAGTAATGTATGATTCTAGTCATTTGCCTTGTGTCAGACTAATTTAAGAGAAATGAATATACATGTAAAAATCAGGTATGAAATACCCTGTTCTCTTTCTTCTGCCTGAAGCATTTGTCGAAGGTGCAGTTACACTCTTAAGATTTGCCTTCCAGGTTCCCAATGTCAGATAGTATCAGTGCTTTCTCTGCCAGCCCGAAACCATGGGATATCCTTAAAGTAATCTCTGGCTTAACGCTTGAATAACAAGTGAACATGTTAAGCAGATGAAACATGACATATCCGTAATGTTTCTGAAGTTGTAAGACATTTCTCGCTTCTTTCGTTTCCTATCTCTCTTAGCCCCTAACTATACACACACACCCACACACACGCACACGCCCATATATAAATGTAAATCATATTATATATATATATATTTGTGTGTGCGTCTGTGAGTATATATATGTGTGGTGAGAGAGAGAGAGAGAGAGGGGGGGAGATAGAGGAAGAGAGAGTTTAATGTCTTTTGTGCACCACCTGTAACTTTACGACCAAATTTCGATATGAAAAATGCAATTTTAATAAAAATTGATGTAACTCACTCAGAGTCATTGAATATGACATGATGTATGACTCCCCTACGATTAATCGGCTACTGATGAATTTCAATTATGACATGTTTTTATACGATTAATAGAAAAATTGTGGAGTCGTAAATATTTAAAAATAAATAGATAAAAACTGACTCCAAGTAAGTAAAATATAAGAGCGGTAATATTAAATTAAAATGTAGTTCTTGCCAAATTATTTTTTCTGCTTAGATTACATACACACACACGCACACACGCACACACACACATATGTGTATGTATGTGTGTGTGTATACGGCGAAACAGTCTTCATGTGGATGACTATGTTCTCGACTTTCGCCGATTGAGTTCTATGCATCTGTCTTCGTCAGAATTGAGCACTATGACTTTGTTCCTCTGTCGTGTGCAGATAGCTTAATCGTAGAGTGTCTGACTGATGCCAAACCGGTCGAGTTTCGATCCCGGCTTGAAGTCTATTCACTCTGATGAGCTCTGATACAGCGAAATAGTCTATATGTCGATTATATATATATATATATATATATATATATATATATATATATATATTCACACACACACACTTGTTTCATTGCCACCCTACCATACAAGCTCGCTCGTACGGTGGGTTCTTGATTGGGCCTTCATCAAATTAAGTAGGGAGGAATTGATACGATAGGCAAAAATAAACTACAGAAGAATTCAAAATCGATCGCTGCATTTAAGAATGAAATTAACATTAACCTAACCCATTTAAAAATTCAAGAATAATTCTTTTGCTGCCACATAATTTAAAGACAATTTGATGTACGTAGGCCTTTATTACCGTAAAGACTACTGGTTTTGTTCCATGGCTGAATTTTGCAATTAATTTCGACTATTGCCAAATTTATTTCCAAGTTAAAAAACTTGTTATCGGACAAAAAATTCGACGAAAATATCACATAAAAATCAACGAAAACCATCGCAGTAATGAAAAATTGAGAATCCGAAATTTCAGGATTTCTGGTCCGGATCAGGCCCTTAATGCTTTTAATCTTTTCAGGGAGTCGGCATGATTCCATAATGGTATACTATTTTAGGCTATGGCCTGTAGGAGTAAAGTTGAAAAAGTGTGACACACTGACAAAGTGATATTCGTATTTATTATATAGACGTATAAATAGGGTTTTCTTGAGTTTTGTAGACGGACATTCCATAAATCTCTCCGTCCACTCGTCAGGAGATATCATATATATAAATATATATATATATATATATATATATATATATATATATATATATATATATATATATATATCTCCTGACGAGTGGATATATATATATATATATATATATATATATATATATATATATATATATATATATATATATATTTGGTTGGATTGATGTCAGTTTGTGGCCCTGGGTTTCACGCTTTTGCGATCCGCAGACAAACTGATTAATTTTTTAAAAATTTTGGGTTTATGTAGATTGCGTGTATTGGTACTATTATAGAAGTGGTGGGGGAAACGTCGTCGTGATTTCATCGTACTAACGCAAACATCGATGTATGTTCATACGCCCAATGAAGTACGCAGACATATATACATGTTAGCTCTATCTCTGATATTGAGCGCTTTCTAATAAGTACGGCGCATATATATAAATAATTATATATATATATATATATATATATACACACACACTTTTCACACACACACACATACACATATATATATATATATATATATATATATATATATATATATATATATATATAATTTTGAAATCAAAATCTTTGAAGACTTTGTTACATAGAATGTGCACCAGTTCTTTGTATTTGTTTCTTTCGAAAACCGTTCTAATTTCTGCACGGGCGTTAGCCAATAAAATCAAATGTTATGTGCGGATAATCTATCTGTTCCGTTCTAGGAAATAAGCTCCCGGACCCTAATATATTGAAAACAACGGGAGTGTTCACATTACCCGTATCAGATAAAACTCATTGAAAATAGCTTAAGCAGTTTGTTGAGAGTTCTCAGATATTTTCAATTTATATTCCAATAAAAATCTGACATCAAAAAGTTGAAAGTGCTGAAATATTAAAAGAAATTAATCAAAACAGAATTTTCTCGCGGCTTCCTTACACCAAAACAAAGACAACAAATTTTGAGTTATTAATTTTAAAGAAAGATGGCGCTGTGTTCCACTTTAGGCTAGGTTACATTTGCCATTCATGTAAATTTGTGGTTAGTCTGTCTTCAAAGTTTAACATGTGTAGAAGTGAGTTAACGTAGAAGTGTTCCATTTAATATTCGCAAGATGTTCATATCGTGATAAGGCACACAAGTAATTTACATACCGCCGCGCCATGGCTATTGTACGCGTGGCTACACAGCTATATCAGATTGTGTTTTCAGGTCGAATGCAGCTCAGTCATGCAACCTTTGCTGCTGTTTGTCGTCGCGTTGCCGAGAGAGGAACAGTAACACCACAAAGTATGGATCGAAGAAGATCGAGATCAGCTCGTAGGTCTGACCACAAAGAAGACATTTCTACGGGCTTACGATTCAGGTTTCAGAACACATTAAGTGGTCTCGGTATAAGGTAAATCAAAATTTTTCGCATGGAGTGTAATTAAGGTGCTGTTCTTGTATCCATATCATTGGCACCATGTGCAGTTTCATTCATCCTCTGCTCACTCATTACGGGAGAACTTTTGTCGATGATTTAGTAAACAAACTGCTGATCTGTTGTTTGTATCTTCAGTCTTGTTTGCGCATAAGGCATCATTGGGAAGAGATGGAATAACAAATTTACACAACCAAAATTTGTAGGCGGATCGGAATCCCCATTGTAAAATACAGGTTAACTATCAGCATCACATGACGATTAATGTGTGGGTTGGAATGGTAAGTGACTGTCTGGTAGGTTCATAGGTTCTCACAGTACGTCTCACAGGAGCTGTCTACAGCGATTTTATTTCGAATAATCTTCCAGACCCGCTAGAGGATATACCCTTCCTAATGCGAAAACGCATGTGGTTCATAAATGATAGACCTTAAGCATATTTTATCCAAAATGTTCACCATGCACTGAGGGACATCTACATGCATGTTCCTCTGACTTCAATCCTTTGGATTTTTATATGTGGGACAACCTAAACAATTGGTTTATGCAGTGAACATTAATAATACAGAAACACTTCAACAACGTGTCATGGGGGCCAGTGAAATCATTCGACACAGTGGGAGAGTATTTGAAAGTGTCCGCAAGTCAATGATCCGACGGTTGCAGGCCTGTGTAGAAGTAATAGGAGGACATTTTGAACATTTGTTATCAGTTGCTCTATAAAGGAACAACGGTGGTCTTTTGTACCCATGTTTCTATAGGCATTTTACCTAGTTTTGGTGTTAGAAACGCACCCCGATGTCTGTAAAAGTATTTGGATACACCCTGTGTATGTGTTCGTATACATACACACCCACACACACACACACACACACACACATATATATATATATATATATATATATATATATATATATATATATATATATATATATATTATATTATGTTGGTGCAAACATAATGACGTAATAATGTCGTTTTTTGACGTATTTTTAACGTCAAAAAACGACATTATTACGTCATTATTTTTGCACCAACATAATATATATATATATATATATATATATATATGTATGTATATGTATATATATATATAGAGAGAGAGAGAGAGAGAAAAAGAGAGAGAAAGAGATAGACAGAGAGAGAGGTGTCCCTAAAGTTTGGGCACATAGGAAATCTCATGAACTATATTCAGTTACCTTCACTGTTTATACATGATTTTGTTGTCTGTCTATGATTTTTGTGAAAGAAGAAATAATTGAACTTCTCACTGGACAGGAATATCGGTCGCATCAAAAGATAGCAAATGGATTTAATGTACCTCATCTCAGGAGGGTTTCACTTAGATTTTCCACAGCGTTGGAGGTGAACCACCGAATATATCAGACGAAACGAAATAAGTTATACCGGCTTAAATTTATGCTATCCTCAAGAAGCTGGGTGTTTCCAAAACAACCCTCAGTCGTATTTTTCAAAAGCAAGTTTCATCCGTACTGATTACAAATCTTGCACAACTTAACAATGGACGACCCTGGTAGACAACTCGAGATCATATTAAAGATATCATTTGTTAATATTCCAATTCAATAAAAATTTGAACATCTAATTTCTTGATAATATGCATTTTGCTTATGTGTCCATTCTTCAGGCATATATATATGTATATATATATATATATATGTATATATATATTAGTTGTATGAATGTATCTATGAAGAATTACGTATAGTATGTCAATTCACATAAGCGACTATCTAATTCAAAGTTGAAGATCATTTCAATCTGAACTGATGTATTTTCTCTGTTCCATCTCAAGACAAAATGAAATTTAATTATCTGATGAACTCAGTACTATTTGAGATCACATATAGGGTCGTTGATCTTATTTTCCGAGGCATCGAGATTGTCTGTAATATGGCATGTCTTTCCCTCAATTAATCTCTTGATACTTTCCATTCTGTTATATCCGTAAACGGATGTATTGTAAAAAGAGGGGGATTCATGACTTAGTCAACTAAGTTAATTTATAATGGAAATAACTTAGCCAGATTCTATTTTCAGGGTGATTAATTGTTATTCAAACAAAAGTGCCATTGATAAAACATCTTGCCTGTACCAAATTATTTGGCACGTCATAAAAAATATGTAATTACACAGTTGAGCAAAATAGATTCCCGTGTTATACAACTAGAACAGGCAAAAGTAATAAAAATCACTATCTCTCTCTCTCTCTCTCTCTCTATATATATATATATATATATATATATATATATATATATATATATATATGTGTGTGTGTGTATGCGTGTGTATGTGTGTGTATGTGTGTGTACATATATCTCTGTGTGTGTATGTTTATATATATATATATGTGTGTGTGTCTGCGTTTATGTATGTATGTATATATATATATATATATATATATATATATATATATATATATATAAATATGTTTGTGTGTGTGTGTGTGTGTTTTCCATAGCACCTTCGGCAAGTGAAAGATTAGTTTCATCAATGACAGTTCAAAGAGAAGTGAAAAAAGACTGTGTGTGTGTTTTAATTGCAAAATTGTCCAAATCATGTAACAACAGCATTATCCATCTCATTAAATATTTACTATCTACAAAAAACACTAAAATAATTGAGGTCATATTTTCCAAGTTTTCAGATTAGATGTTTAGCCACCTTTACACAATTTTTATAAGAATCAATGAAAAACATTTCAACTAAAAATATCGGATGAAATTATTTTGTATCAGACCCAAATGAGAAATGAAGAGAGGAAAAAGATCATTCAGGCCTTCAGCTATGATACTAAGATTCATATTCTGGCTTCCATTTTCAAATTCCTTTCAAGAGCCATCAAGAGAACGGTGAATGTTTAAAAAGGGGGAACAGTAAAG
>OZ010572.1:140321137-140326137 GCA_963932145.1 Acanthosepion lycidas
TATGGCATTTCTTAGCTGTAAATATCTGATCTGGTGACACTCGGAATGCTTGTCTATCTATTTAAAAAGTGAGCTGCTGTCTGCTAGAGGTTTTTGAGGTCATTGAGGTTTGCTCCTCTTGGTGGCTAAGGCTTTGTCTGGCTCCTACCTATAGTCCTGATAAGCTAAGTTGGATTTAACAGGAGATAAAATCCCGCCAGTATAACTTTCTGGGTTAATGATACATACAAGTCACTCCACCATATCATTATTTTGATATAACAAAATATTTGGCACAATAATTATTATATTTTAAATTTGTGGATTTACTAACATTTTAAATGTAAAATTGCAATGTTTTATTTTTTACAGGATAAATTCTGATAGAGATACTGATACTAAATTTAAAATATAAAATTAACCTAAATTGTCACTTGCATTCATGACTTCCTATCCTAATTTTGTGAAGGCTTAATATCGATCAAATATTATAAAGTTAACATTTCACATCTGAAATCTACTAATAACTATGAAATGTAAACTTATTGTTCGGCCATTATATGTGTGTAACTGTTTGGTCTGTACAGAAATTATGCAGCTATTTGAATATTTCAAAAACTAGTTTTGGAACATTGATGTGATTTTTTTAACCAATCAGAATACGCATAAATGTACAGACCCCTTTTGTCAGCGAGACACTCCTTAATGAATTTGTGCATTATGTGATTGTTGTCTTCACAACGAATATGCTATAAACTTGAACATTCATCTCTGGATATTATTTAAATTATTCTTTCTTTTATGTTTTGTATACCTTCAGGGTACGGTCCTTCAAAATATCCTATCCCTTGCAGCGCGTTTGTCATTTTGTCATACATTCTAATCCCTGTTCTAGTTTTTGTCGAAATGCCCAAGATTTTGATTTCTAAATCAAGTGACCAAGCCTGTGAAACTAAACAATATACCTCTTTTTTTTTTTAATTTTTTTTAAATGATATATTACAAAAGCAAAATGAAATTATAAACAAATTAGATAGAGATAATTCTTCACCAACGAATGTATTATGACTGTCGATGAGTAAATTTGAAGAGGCATATGTTGGAAGTCATCTGGTTTAAACAACCAATGTTAGATCGATGTTAGGGTAGAGATATAGATAATGAAAGGTTGGGCTCATATCGTTTTCCAGATGCTCTTAAGACGGCAGCTCAGACATAGGTTGATTGTTTTGAAGAGATACGATGACTGAAGAATAATATAAAAGAAATCATTTAGTTATGTCATACTTTTCAGAATGGGACTTGGTAGTGGCTCAATCCCATCTCTGAATATGCTTATTATAAAGTGTTCAACAGACACATAGCACAGTGGATAAAGGCGTTGGTTAGATCCAGTGACAGGACCCAAAGGGTGTGAGTTCAATACCCAGTTAAGGCAGTGGAGAACCTTAAGAGTAAAATTAACAGGAGATAACTGATAACTGACATATATTATACATGGCACGTGGAACTAGAACAGTCTACCCCAATGAGCGAATTAAGGGTTAAGTTCGACATTCCAGGCCCCTGAAGAAGGCCGGAGTGTACAACGACCGAAACGTTGTAATAAATATGGCGATAAAGACGAGGACAATAGTTCGAATAATGTAAATAATGCACTAAAAAACAATAAAGAATTTAGATAAACCGTGATTTGATTTCGAATTGTTTCATATTATTTCAATCAAAACCTTAATAGCCACGCAATAACAAGATGACTTCTTATAAATTCTGTTTCCCTGTATTCTGTTAGCCATTTATTTCCAGTTGATTTCTTGCTTTTGAATGCCATGTTGTAATTTTCGATGTTTTAGAAATTACAATAAACATCCTCACATCTAGGCAATGATGCAGATATCTAGATATGGTTTAGAAATTCGACCCAAGGTTATTCGAGCGGAAAAATGAAGCGATTTGATATGCAGTCCGTTTGAACTTATTATGAAAATCAATAACTCGAATTTGCTTTAAACAATTTTCTCAAGTTTAAACGATTAATTTAGACATCGAGACAAATTTTGTTAAATTTTTAAGTATTTTCATTATGTTTTATTACAGCTTATAGAAATTGAAATTCGATTTTATCATGCAAAAACAGATGATCAATTTTTACTTTAATAAGAAGGTAATAAAATCATTATCAGCTGATCCAATTCTATGGTACATCATTGAAACATTTGCATCTTAATAAGGTGACCTTTCTTATCAATAACAACCAGGAATCTATCATCCATTCATTTTTGTTATTTTTTTTTTTTTTTTACTTCAGAATGTTCAATTTCCGACATGTTGATATCAATATTCTCCTTAGGTCTACTTTGCTGTTTTATTTTTTACTATCTTCATCAAAGTCCATTTTCGCAAATGACCATAGATTTTAGATAGGATTCAGGTAGGAACTTGATGGTGGCCATTCCATTATTTTCTCTGCTGTAAACCTTTTACATCGAAGATTTTTTGAGTTAGTTTAGATACAAAAGAATGAGCATAGTTGTGCATGAATACACATTTCAATTTGAAACTGTAAATGAAATCGCAAATGTAAGTAATTGTTTAATTTAACTCCTTCATCGAATTTTAAATGGTTCAATAATGGTTTGGGCGACGATTCCAGCCCATAGAGACATACTGCCACTTCCTTGCTGCCTTCTTTATCTGCGGACACATCTGCCTCGGTTGAAATCCATCCTTTGGACTATCAATCAGCTCCAGCTTGTCAGAGATTTTTCCGTGAAAATTACTTCAGAAAAGTCGATGTTCATGCATTACTGAGTTCAATTTTGACACTTTGTAATATTTGCTTTGCTGAGGGGGTTTTGCTTTGGGGATTTCTTGATATTATCTCAATTGGCAAAGTTTTCTATACCTTTTGTCCATCTTGACTACCCCAATTCCAACCTGTTCAAAGATATGAGTAATGATCAAAAGAGATTTTTCGCTATAACATGCTTTCGTTTTCGTTCCACTTAAAGAAAACTGCAATCGTTTCTCTAACATCGTTATTGAATTAGACTAACCTCGGAAAAAGTACGCTACATGAACCAACTAAACATAGATAATATCACCTATTGCCAAAAGCAAACGAAGAAGAAATTACTTAATACAAAATAATTAAAACTTCTCAAATATTTACTAGCAAACTTACAACAAACAATGTCAATTATGAATTCTCTTAAAAACCGAGATATTTTTTCTAATAATAATAAAAACATGATATACATTGGATTCACAATGACTACAGTATCGTGTCAATTATTATGTCATTTATGGAAGAATTGTTTAATTTCTGTTTTTAATTTCTGATTTAATTTCTGTTTTTAATTTTCTGTTTTTAATTTCTGTTCATTAATTTCTAATTTAAATTCCTGTTTTTATATCTGTTTTGTACTTATTTTTAATTTCTGTTTTAATTAATGTTTTTAATTTCTGATTTAAATTTCTATCTTGATTTCAGTTTTTAATTTTTTTTAATTTCTGTTTTAATTTCTGTTTTAATTACTGTTTCTATTTTCCGTTTTCGTTTCAATTTTAATTTCTCTATATTTTCAGTTTTAATTTCTGTTTTTAATTTCCGTTTTAATTCCTGTTTTAATTTGTGTCTATTTTCTGTTTTTACTTGAATTGCTGTTTTTAATTTAAGTTTTAATTTATGTTTTTAATTTCTTTTACTTTCTATTTTAATTTCTGGAATCATCATTTACAGGCGGATTATTGTCCCATCTTTGTTTTCTATTTTCTCAAGTTTTCAGTCGTTTTGTCCTGCGACTTTCATCCAGTAATTGTCAATGCGAGTAAAAACCTGAACTTTTTTTTTTTAAATCTCCAGGAATAAGCTGTTCTCGTTGTTCTGGCTATATCCAAAGACATTTTACGTAGTTTTTATTTAGTACTGTTAAGTTATGGCTCGCCTCATTTCCACTGAATCCAAGTAAACATTGCTCATACCAGGGATTGCACTCACAATTAGTATGCCACAAAATGCATGTAACAACAGGCAGGCTTCTACTTGTCAAGCTTGTCACTGTGGATTCATATTTTAATGCAGCTGCTGTTTGTGTCTCATTGTCACTTTTCTCTATTGATAAATGATTTACATATCGTATATCTTTCTATGCTAGGGAGACTTAAGCATATACCCCAGTTCTTTCAGAATTATGAATAACGACTGTTCTTCTCTGTCTATAAACTTTCCGGCATTTATCAGGAGTTGATAACTACTCGTTTTCCTCCACGTAGGATCAGCTATTCCTGATTTCATTGCCGTATCCATAGTTAGGAATGGGTGTAATTACCCGGATTGACAACCATTTAATAATGGCCGAAACGTTGTCATAACAATAACGAATATGTCTAAGGGAAATATTGTGTAAATAATACAAAGAGGCTAAAAAATGACCATATCACCGAGTAACACTCTAAAAGCAAAAAATGCCAGATCATCACTAAAAAGATAAAGATATAATGTAATAAAAGAGTAATTGCCAGAAGAAATAAATGTAAATAGCAAACAACACAATATTAATAAAATATGAAATTCAGATAAAATAATATACTTAACATAATTAATAAAATAAATAAACCTTAGTATGAATCAACACGTAAACACCTACTGGGTTTGTGTTACTCGTGTGTGTTTACATGCGTAGAATTATGAGTGTAATTATATATATGTAAACTAATTTTATATATAAATATTTGTATCGATGGTCGAAATTAGACAACGCTAATAACATAAAAAAATATGGACTTAATCTATTTTCAAAAAGATCCATTTTATACATTTATTATAGTTTTAAGGATTTCTTTTTATAGGTCGTCATTTTCCATTTCGAAGCGAGTGGTTTACATCTAATTTCTTTGCTTGCTACCAGTAGCAGAGAAAAGGAACCATCAAAGGAGAAGTTTTTAGAAGCTGCACAGACGGACTCTCTGCTTATAAGTACCAATTTCGACCTCATCCCACCTTTGAGTATGTTTGAACC
>OZ010572.1:140331137-140533637 GCA_963932145.1 Acanthosepion lycidas
GGTTGAAAATAAATGATTCGTATCGAGTTGTGCAGTAGGTCTCGCAGTTTTAAATTTAACAAGACCTGAACTTAACTTATATTCCGACACGACCCAGGGGGCTAAATTATAGTATCGTTTGGGTTATTTACAGGGCTGTTCATTTTATCGTCGAACATCAAGTTAATTCATAATGAAATTCATTAATTCATAATGAAAAGACAAGCTATATTCATTGCTTTAAAGGCAGAGCATGGTGATTTAAAGATTGCCCGCTTCCCGAAAGTTGCACAGTCGTTTGTTGTCAAAGTTTGCAAAGAGCTTGAAGCCATTGACGGGGATTCTAGAGTGTCTGCCAAATGGAAAACTCCTGTTAAGAGTTCTAATAACAGCAGAATACCTGCTTTTGTATGAAAGGTTCAAGAATTATCCATAAGAGGACCAAAATATCAATTAACGCTCTTGCTAAAAAACTTTCAAGTTTCAAGTCACACTATCGGGAGAATTACATTGGAGGACATTCGATACAATTTATATGTGATGCGCTGAGATCAATTCATGTCTGCAAAAACGTAAGATAACAGACTGGTCCGCGTAAACGGCTTGTTGAGTAAGTTGAAGCATCAAGAGCTGAGAATGCTTTGTTTTTTTCTGTAATGAGAGAAAAAATAACTTTGATCATGACCAAAAGATCCCAAAAGAATGACAGACGACAAGTTTCACAGTAACAGGAAGCACGTTCCAACGGTCATGCGCACATTTTTTTTCGGCAGCTCTAATGTTTCTGGGAATGCGAAACAATGCCATGATGTCTCATTTCTTTCTTTAAGTTCAAGAATTAGAGTTGCTTAACTAAGGAGCTGTTGGAGAAGTTTTTGAAGCCTTGAATAAGAGCGAACAAAGGAATGATCCAAAAAAGGCTGTTACAAACTCTGCGATCATCTCACTCCAAACATATGAGCTCCTAGCAACCAAAATCCAGATTCCACCGTATGGGGCGTAGTATAAAGGGGAGTCAAATAATGAACCCCTAATTCTATAAAACCTCTGACTATTACAATATGCAACATAGAAAAAGATCGACTGATTCGAGTTTGTCAACATCTCAGAATCTCTATTTAAGCAGCTATCGATGTTAATGATGTCTTCATTCAGTAGAATTCTTCAGGAAGTATTACCAGTTTATTCCTGCTATTCTTTTTTCTCAAATAACGATATCATATCAAAGAACTAAGAAACACTCTATATCTTTTCAAAAAACTCACCAATACATACATATATTTATATATCTATATATCTATATCTATATCTATATTGGGGGTTGACGTAAATATATATATATATATATATATATATATATATATATAATTATTTATTTAAAAATATGATTCCAACTCGCTACATAAGAGGTCTCATGTTTCAAAACAAGAGCCGAAGACTTCAAATTAATATTTGAATTAACTTGAGTTAAAGTAGGCTCTGTTCCATCTTCAAGCGAAATTTTCCGGGGAATAACTTATTTCTTAAGTTTACGAGTTTTAATAGTATATTCAGAATTGAAATCAAAATATCCATATTTTTAAATAAATAATTATGTTTATGCTCTACTTTCGTATTGAGCACTATTTTTTTAAAATAATATCAAAAATACTAAGGAACTTTGGATTATTTACCAAACCAGTTTCTTTCCTATTTTCTATAATATTTTCACACACACACACTCACACACACACACACACACACACACATATATATATATATATATATATATATATATATATATATATATATATATATATATAGGGAGCTCAAAAAAGAAAAAAAACCCTGATACGTAGGGTTTAAAATGAATTTTTGAAAAAGAAAAATCTTTCTTGAAGCTTTACTTTTTATCTATTTTTCATTTCAAGGCAGTAGAGTTTCCAATAAACAAAATTTACTGTATTCCAAAAACTAACTTAAATTCACTAGAATTAATTTTTTGATTATTAGCGACCTTTTTATGCGTCTTTCATCGTAATAGAATTCTATTTCTTAACTAATCTTCCAAAAATGAAATATAGTATTCTATACTTTTTGAGGAATATTAGCTGATTTAAAATATTAGGTTGGTGCAAAAATAATGTCGGTTTTTGACGTATTTTTAACGTAAAAAACTGACATTATTTTTGCGCCAACCTAATATAATTAATCTGATTTATATATATATATATGTTTCATTGAATACGACAGACAAGGTACTTTTAATTTATTTTTTATAGAATTTCTCATGTGTTCTAATAATTTTTCTTTTCAGACGATAAATTATATAAAATTTATAAATTATTTAAAAACTGTCCGAATGAAATGAATCGAGAAAAACTGAAAACATTGTATAAATACATACGTGCAACTAACTATTTATTATTTAACAGTTAGAATATCTCATCCTTGAAAATGGCTAAATGTATAATCGAAAGCTCTCGCAAAAAAGACCATTCGGACAGTTTTTATAGATGTGAAAATAAACAAATTATTAGAACACATGAGAAATTGTACAAAAAGAAACTAAATGAAAGCACCTTGTCTGTCGTATTCAATGAAATGTGAATAAAAGAATATTGCTACCAAAATACACAAATTTTACACACACACACACACATATATATATATATATATATATATATATATATATATATATATATATATATATGTGTGTGTGTGTGTGTGTATGTGTGTGTGTGTATATGTATGTATATATATATATATATATATATATATATATATATATATATATATATATATATATATATATATATATATATACACGTATTTGTTTGTGTACGTTGGCGTGTTAGTGGGATGTCTGAAGTGTCTGAAACAAAAGTGTAGACACTGGGACAAAGCGGAAGACTTTTACCGATCGCGCCTGTTCTTATTGCATAATATATTTTCTATGTTACACCTGATTTGAAACACAATTTCCTCTCATCCGAAAAACAGATGATATAAAATAAAACAAAATGATGAATACACGTGAGCCACTGAGAGCACACCTTTTTTTTTTATTCTTTCGAAACGGAAATACAGAGAGGCGTCACACATACCAGGACACTGGGAAATCAGGGAAGTGCCTTCGAGATTCTGTTGGGGTAACAATAAGTAAGATGTAAATCAATTTGCACATTATCTGAAATTTGAAGGAGAATAGTGCGGCATGTATCAACTCATGCGAATTATCCAAACGCGGGCAACTGTAGCAAAAGTCTGTTATCTAAATCATCAAAATTAAAAGAATCAATTTATACGAGAAAAACAATTAAAAAAATTAAAAAAAAAAAAAACATAAAAAAGATTAACGTCAAATTACACACAATTATCTGTTTTCTTCGCCTGCGTAGTAGACACAATTTATTCATTTACTAGGTTGGACAGAATTTCCTGATTCACTTTGGAAGCGGATCTCCGTCTGATAGAATTTCCAAGGAGTACTGGATTTCGACCTCTTTCCACACTGTCGCGTCATCAACGCTAAACTGTATTTCCAGCAGCTAGACCGCGTGTATAAAAAACTAAAAAAAAGCTTACCCAGTTGAAGTTGTGGCTTGTTTCAGCAAGACAACTCGACGACATACACTGCCAGGTTGACTATAGAGAACTTGAAACTGATCGACGGTGTTGAGATTTTCCACATCCACCATTCAGTCCCGATGCTGCTCTGAGTGACTATAGCCTATTCCACTGAAGGGCACACATTTCACGACCAGCGATTCAACACATTAGATGAAATGAGGGGAGATTTATTTAGAGTTTTTAGACTCCAAGCCAGCGAACTGGTATCTGGGATAGATTCGTGCGCTGGCTGATCGTTGGCAGAGAGATCGTCGAGAATATTGGACTTTATATTGAAGAATAAATATTGATGTTTCATAAAATGTTGTTGTTTTTGTTTCCGCTTCCGACGTGAGTCGAGATTTTCTGGACAACTTAATAGCCTACAACATACTTATAAAATATATATTTTCTTATCATCGAATAACATGACCTATTTATATTATTGAAATCTGCCAACTGATTATATCTTTTCTCGTTATTTCTAGACAAAATGAACTCTAACAACTAGTGTTAGCAGACCGTTTTCTCACTGGATTGGTAAGGGAATGTCAGAAGAAAGGGTGAAACCTTAATTGTAAGAAGAAAGAATATATGTATGTCACCGCAAGGAACACCCCAAGATACGTAGTAGATATTGGAGATACCAAAATCAAGCAACAAGACGTTTTGAAGATCTGGAAAGTTTTTTGACATAGGACGGATAATGTGAAACGGAAGTCTGAAGATGTATTTGAAAAACAAATTATAACTTGCAAAAGCTAATCAACGTACATATAAACAGGAAAACTTCGTTAAAGGCAAAGGGAGAAGTGCTGAACTGTTATGGATTATCAGTCATTCTATATGGGAAGGAATGCTGGAGAATCTCCTCAACGAGGTAGATGAGACGTGAAAATCAGGAGTGTGTTTCTACAAAAAAAAGAGGCTGACAATTCCAACCGCGCAACATATGAATAACAAAGAAGTTGAAAGGAGAATAAAAAAAAAAGCTCGTTTTCACTTGAAGGCAGAAAGAGATGCTTGATATTTCTAGGACGCATGATGAGAGTACTGTGATTGGAGTATTTGACATTTTAGTTTGGTTTGGTCTATTTTGTTTTACGGCATATCCGCCTCAGTGGGTTATTTAATGTAGACAAGATTTTGAGGAGAGGTTCGTATGAAGTCAATATGTATTTATGTAAGAAATTAATAGACGTGAATATGTATTTTTGTAAGAAACTAATTAAAGTGAATATGTATTTTGTGTAAGAAATCAATTGAAGTGAATATGTATTATTTGTAAGAAATCAATTTGTAGATCAGGTTACATTGACGTATATTTGTAATGATGTTTTGTCGAGAGTCAAATGTATTCCTGATAATAAATTGTTTAAAAAAAAATTGTTGTATAAGAATAAAGTGTCTCTGCCGACATTGAGTTTGAACATAGATCGCCATTGAGCAAACAGAGCCGATCCCATTATAAAATTAAGTAGACTACGTGACTATAAAAAAACACATATGTAAGAACTGTAGCTGATAAATAACGATCGTTACTTCTATACTATCCTCTATTAATAAATGGACTGCTATTCTATACTCTATTCTCTATATTATTTCTCTATTCGGATCACTATACGGTGGTTACTATTCAAGCGAGTATTATCGAGCAAGTCCTAATATAAGCGAGTATTATTCGAAGGTGTCTGACACCAGTATTGTTCAACGGCGTGCAACTGCGATTGCAAAGTCCCTGCTTCAACGAGGATTACGAAAATGATAACGAATATTCGTTGAAAACACAAAAGTGTCAAACAAGTGTTTGTTGAGTCAAAAAATATAATGCTGTTTTCAGCACTTAAGAGGGTGTTTCACGGCCCTTAAAACCCGATCCTTGTTGCCAGATGTAGTTTATCGTCATACCCAGGAGGCCAGAAACTGGAGGAAGAGCATAAAAAAACCTTACTAATAGCGACAAACGGTAATAATATGTTAAATCCCCTGATCGCCAACGTATTTAAATGAAAAGAGAATTAAAGTAACTAAAAGGATGTATTACTGTTAAAAGTTACCTTAAATCTTAGATTATGCAAAAGGCTTGTTAACAAATTTAGAAAGCGAACTGAAATAGCACCTATGCACAAAGAAAACTAGAAAAAAGGAATATTTTTTAAGAAGAATTTATGAATAATGGTGAGAAAAATGGGCAACACATGATGTCATTTAAACAACGGGGATGTCAAATTAAAAAAAAAAACGACATATATATTTATTTCTATTTAATATCATGTCCTAGTACGATATAAGCAGTCATAAGCGCGAGATTTTTATTTATTATTTTTGAATTGACGGAGGTTCATGGGAATGTCAAACAGTGGTTTTCCATTGCTTTCCTTACAGTTTAGAATTCAGATCTTTTCATTCTATAAGATTGCTTGCCACTAAACATTAGAGAATTCATAGCTGATAATTAACCTCTTACATTCTGTGAATCCGTGAAGATATAGATTTCTGACCTTCCCAAGCGGATGTATTAGAATGTGAACGCAACACACTATAGAAATGAATATCATCTCGCAAATCTCACTACCAGCTTTGAAAGCCATTATACAAAACTCACATCTTATACTCCCAAAACTATGCCTATCCTGATGAGTAGATTAATTTTTTCATCGTAACAAGTATTTTGGCCGATTTATTCTTTGACCTTCACACTTTATTCCCAAATCACGAAGAAAAACGTATTTTCTGTCAGATTGTAAATTTGTTTCAACCTTTTCTTTCACTAAAATCATTTCATTTATATTCAGGTGTGCTCATATGAAGAAGGGACGAGGACAAGCCTTTCCCAAGTGCATTACGGAGAAAGTGAACGCAAATGACTAGCACGGAAATTGAACTCAGAATTTTAATATCCGTTGCATCACTCGCGCATCTTGTTATCCGGTAATTGGAAAATAACTTTAGAAAAAATTAAAAGTGTAGTGGACTTCTATCTAACATCTACCATTTTATATGGCGTTGCACGTTGCACAATTTCGTCAGAAAGAAAAGAATTTTCTGGAAGTGAAATGTAGTTCTATCTATGGAAAATAATAAGACAAATCTTGTTCAAAATAGGACAGTTTTAAAAATAGGTACTGTAAGGCCACCAATCAGGATGAGACAGTAGGGCATTTTAATAGATATAATGAAGGAAGAAAGCTTGGACAATTTTACATGGAGAGTAAACATTTACCGAAAGATTACCAGATGATATAGTGAAAAATGATAAGATAAATTAAATGGATTGAGAGCAACTAATCTAATGAAAAAGGTCTATCGTTAACAATCAATTATTACTGATAACACCCCAAAAGTCAGGAATAGAGTCATAATCACCTACCTCCTCACAAGAACACAGCAGAAAAACAGAGAGAGAGAGAGAGAGAGATTATATTAATTGTTCGGTGTCACAACCAATCAAAGTGCTGAAATGTGAAGTGATTTCCAATAATTCAAATGTTAGTATTTATTATATATTGGAGGGACTAAATTTCGATCGGAGGAAATGATTTCTTTATTAGAAGACATGCCTTCGGGTGATAATGATGATGATATGATCGATGAGAAATCAACGATTGGAAAACCAAAATAAATATTAAAGAATGTGTCAGATGAGGCGAAACCTGATAATAAAAATAAAAACTTTTCAGGAGCAGAAATTAAAAAAAATAAACTTAATAGTGAAAACTTTCCTTTATGTCCCTTATTCCACTTTATAATTCAACTATTTTTTGATCCTTCATCTATTAATGCCAGATACGCGGTGCTTATCGCTGAGGATGGTCATGGGAAGAACCCACAACTAACTACCTTTCTCCATATCATCGTGGAGCATTGTTATGGGGTCCACCCCTTTTACCTATAAGTGGACTCTACCAAGTGTACATGGACTGCTGCCGTTAAATACCCAGAGTTACAGTGAGGGTTGTCGTATAGCAGTAGTAGTCGGCAGTCGGTAGTTGATGGTCGGAGAGTGAGAGAATATACGAACGGAGATAGCGTGAGATAACCTATTTTAGAAGTCAGTTACAAGCACTTAGACTCTAAGGAAGTCCTACTTCGAGACTGTATATATCTATCTGTATTTGCTACTAATCACGTTCCTAGACTTACTAACAGTATTACTCTTTGTATGATTGTGTAAATACATTTTATTTCTTATATTTAATTATTGCGTTTGTCATTCCTTGGAGACCGAATTCATCTCGGAATCCACAACCACTTGGCGAACGAGGATTCGAACTCACGCGGATAACCACAACAACTTGGCGAAAGAGGATTCGAAACTTACACAGGGAAAGAAAAACATTTCGTACACCTAACCAGCAAACAACTTGGTGAACACACGCGGAAAACTAATCAACAAAAGAAAAATCATCCCCTCGTCGTTACAACAACAAATTAGCGACAAACAATTTCGAGGAGTAAAAATACATAAAATTGAGTTAGCATGGAAGATTTTAAAAATATGTTGGTAGAACTGATAAAATACCAAAATTATCAACAATTACAACTACAAGAAAAATGGCAAAAGCAAATATTACAAACGCAAAAGGAAAATCAAGATAGACAAAGAGAGATCCAGGAAATAATAGTGAAAGTAGTGGGCAAGAAACAATTAGATATGGAAAAAGAAGCAACATTTTCGCAAGACGCACTGTGGAATACCATAGAGATTTTCAAATATTCTCTAGATGAGGACAAAAATTTTGGAGATTACTTCAGAAGATATGAAGACATCTTTAACATAGACTGTCAAAATAGGACAGAAGCAAAAAAGCTACGTCTATTGCTTAGAAAATTAAGAACTGAAGAATATACAAAGTTCCTGGATTATATCTTGCCTAAAAAGACGAACGAATTAAAATTTGACGAAGCAGTGACATGTCTTAAAGAACTCTTCAGCCCCAAAACATCACTCTTCCATAAGAGGGGGAAATGATTTAACCTGGTAAAGGGCGATAATGAGGATTATTCCACGTTTACCGCAATCGTAAATAAACACTGTGACCACTTCAAACTAGCGGAATTAACACCGGACAATTTCAAATGTCTCGTATTTGTTCAAGGGTTAGTTTCTACAAAAGATAGCGAAATGCGTAGAAGAATGCTGGAAAAATTACAAAACGAACCGGGTCTAACATTACAGCAATTATCGAAAGATTTCCAGAGATGTCTAAGCATAAAGGAAGACGCAAAGGACATTGAAGAATCAGCTGTTTCTCATATATGTAAGTTAAACAAAAGTCTACGTTCTTCACCCTCCCCGGAAAGAAAACTAAAATTTTACGACAATGAAAAAAGATTCTCACCCTCCCCCGAAAGAAAAATAAAATTTTATGATAAGAGAAAAAGTACATTATACAGGACAAATTATGACGAATATCGAAGCAAATATAAGCCCCCTCCATCAGCATGTTATCGATGTAGAGGATTACATTGGAACAAGTATTGCCGCTTCAGATATAAAAACTGTAATGAATGTGGAAAAAATGGCCACAGGGCATTCCAGTGTAGAAATAGAAAAGATACTAATAGAATAAGAGCTACAAGGATGCATGATGATGACAACACCAATGTAAGAAAATATGTGGAACTGGAAATTTTAAACAAAAAGATTAAATTACAACTGGATTCGGGTTCCGACCTCACGATAATCGACTTACAGACATGGAAAAAACTCAACAGACCTACCATGTTACACATTCAAAAAATTGCCAAGTCGATTACAGGTAAACGAATAAAATTTGAGGGAGAAATAATAGTGAATGTTAAATTTCACGGCAAAACAAAAAAACTTAAGATATACATCATGAAAGATACTGAAAATTTAGTAGGTATCGACTGGATGCAGAAACTCAACGTTTGGGACCTACCTATCAACTCGTTTTGCAATAAGTTAGAGGTTGAACCATCCGATAATATAAAATTGAAGGAAGAATTATACAAGCAATTTCCTGAGGTATTTTCAAGTGGGTTGGGACGATGCAACAGATTTAAGGCCAAAATAGAATTAAAAGAAAACGTCCAACCAATTTTTAAAAAGAAGCGAAATGTACCGTTTGCTACTATAGAAAAAAAGACAAAGAATTGGAGAGACTTGAACAAACTGGGATTCTATCTAAATCAGAGTTTAGTGAGTGGGCTGCGCCGGTTGTTTACGTAAAAAAGAAGTCAGGAGAAATTCGCGTATGCGCAGATTTTTCGACGGGACTCAACAAGGCAATAAAAGACCACCATTACCCACTACCGAGCCCAGAGGAGATATTTACAAAGCTCAACGGCGGTAAGATATTTTCAAAAATAGATCTTAGTGAGGCTTATCTACACATCCCAGTACAAGAAGAGAGTACGAAAATTCTTTTGCATTAATACGCACAAAGGGTTGTACAAGTTCAACAGACTACCATTCGGAATAAAAGTTGCACCTGCAATTTTTCAGCAAACGATGGACACAATGCTCACGGGCCAGAATTTCGAGACCGCGTATCTGGATGATATTCTAATTAAGAGCGACAACGTTGAAGAGCACACATCACACATAAAGAAAGTTTTCAGAAGACTTCAGGACTTTGGGTTCAAAGTAAAAGGAGAAAAGTGTGATTTTTTCCTAAATGAAATTAAATATTTGGGTCAGATAATAAAAGAAAATGGCAGGAAACCGGACCCAGAGAGGGCATCGGCAATTAAAAATATGCAGGAACCCAAAAATATTGCAGAACTGCAAAGTTTCCTGGGCTTAGCTAAATACTATGGCGAATTTATTGATAATATGACTAAACTGAGGGCTCTATTAAATGAGTTGATCAAAAAGGAGCATAATTGGAATTGGACAGAGGACTGTAAAAAAGCATTCAAGGAAATAATACAAAAAATTAACTTCAGAGTTAACACTGACACATTTTGATCCCGAACTCGAAATCATTATTGCAAGTGACGCGAGCTCATATGGGGTAGGTGAGTGTATTTTACACAAGATGCGGAACGGTACAAACAAACCCGTTGCATACGCATCTAGATCATTATTACCGGCGGAAAGAAACTATTCACAGATCGAAAAGGAGGAAATAGGCCTAATTTTTGCAGTAACTCGTTTTCACAGATATATTTATGGGAGAGAGTTCACACTCTAAACGGACCACAAACCACTTCTTACGATTTTTGGTTCGAAAAAAGGCCTATCAGTCTACACAGCAAACATACTTTTAAGATGGGGAACTGTGTTACTGAAATACAACTTTAAACTGGAATTCTTACCATCAAAGAAAATAGGACACGCTGATGGACTATCGCGATTAATACCTGCGAAAAGCAAACCGTTAGAAGAGTCGGTAATTGCCGCATTACAAGCGGAAGATGAAATCAGTAAGGTACTATGCAATACAATAAAGTAACTCCCTGTAACGCTGCTAGAGATAATACGAGACGCAGAAAGAGACGAGTTTATTCAGGATACCAAGAAAAAAATGGAAGAGGAAATGAATAATTTAGCAGACAGTTTCTCAATCTGTGACAACATATTGTTGTATAACGAGAGAGTTGTAATACCAAAGTCACTACGAAGAAGGATCTTAAAAGATTTTAACTTGGGACATCCCGGAAAAAACCGGATGAAAGCACTCATGAGAAGTTTTGTATACTGGCCGAACATGGAAGATGATATCACGCAAATGGTGGAAAGTTGCAAAGGCTCTGCTGCTGCGGCCACGGCACCACACTCTATACAAAGGCCAGGGCCTAAAGTGGACAGACCGTGGTCCAGAATACACGTGGATTACGCAGGACCCATTGAAGGTTACTATTATCTAATAACAATAGATAGTTTTAGTAAATGGCCAGAGGTTTCCAGATTTAAACACCCAACAACGGAAAACACAACACCATAAATTGTTTAATCGAACTATTCGCGAGATTTGGTGTCGCGATGGCGTAGTAAGCGATAATGGCACACAGTTTACCTCCAGTGATTTTAGGGAATTTTGCGTGACGTACCAGGTAAAACATATTAAGATGGCGCCATACCACACGAGGTCGAACGGTCAAGCCGAGAGATTTGTCGACACATTGAAAAGAGCACTAAAAAAGCTGAGGATGTACCGACGACAAAAGCTATACTGCAATTTCTACAAGTATATAGGATAACGCCCAACGCAAACACGCCATCGGGTCTTTCCCCAGCAGAATTGATGTTTGCGCGGAAAATAAGATCGGTGTTTGACAAATTATGTCCAAGCAAGAGCCCAAATCATATACACCGATGGTGCCAAAGAGATCATTCAAACTTGGAGAACGGGTTTATTTCAAAAATTTTAGAAACAATATGGCTTACTGGGAGTCTGGCACAGTAATCAATAGAATAGGGAATCTAATGTACACCATAAAACGCAAAAAGATTTCACACAGAAGACATATCGACCAGCTACAGAAAAGACGAATGGAGAAGCCAACCTCGTCAACCGCAGAAGATGACGATGCTATGGATACAAACTTTGTAGCGATTGAGATACAAAGACCGCAGGAAAATACAGTAATGAGAAGGTCAAACAGGAAAAGGAAATTCGTTGAACCCATGATCATCAACCACAAGAGAGAAAATATTAACTACCCCCAAAAAGGGATCTAAGGATGGGGTGTTAAGGGGTCCACCCCTGTTTCATATAAGTGGACTCTAGCAAGTGTATCTGGACTGCTGCCGTTAAATACTCAGAATTACAGACAGTGAGGGTTGTCGTATGGCAGTAGTAGTCGGCAGTCGGTAGTTGGTGGTCGGAGAGTGAGAGAATATACGAACGGAGATAGTGTGAGATAACCTCTTGTAGAAGTAAGTTACAAGCACTTAGACTCTAAGATAGTGCTACTTCGAGACTGTATATATCTATCTGTATTTTCTACTAACCACGTTCCTGGACTTACTAACAGTATTACTCTTTGTATTTTTGTGTAAATACATTTTATTTCTTATATTTAATTATTGTTTTTGTCATTCCTTGGAGACCGAATTCATTTCGGAATCCACAACAACCATTTAATCGAAATCAGGGACATTTATTTTTATGGGTACAAACCTAACATTCGTGTCTTCAAATATTTCTCAATTTTTGGCCATGTAGTTCTAAGTACCCTTTCTCAAATTAAAGCTCTCATCTGACAACATGATCACCTTAGTCATCTTGAATATTAGAAATAGTCTTCCTGTTTTCATGGGGTGATCGGTCAGAATATATTATGTTTTGTCTTTCAAGGTCTCTGGTTACTGCTGCTGACATTTATTTACGTATGCCTAGTTACTTTACAGTTATTACTGCTACCATATAACTAACTAAACTCTGCAGCCTGATTGGGTTAATGACGACTAAATTGGTGAGGAGTGAGGTTAGACAACACGAAGGATTAAAAAGGTGAATGACTTTTTTGCAGATTCAATGACCATCTGGAACAAAATAGTATATTAGTATCCGTAGCTAAGTATGCAAACAGTAAAATGATTACACGGCATCGCAGGACGGAGGGTTTCCTAGAGTAAAGTCAATAACCAGATCGGAGGGTTCCTCTAATGGAATCAACTGTCATGTTTCTATGGCCAAGGCAAGTTGTCTGAGTTGTGGGCATGTAAATCTCCATGTTTACTTCCCAAATGCCTACTAGACATGCATGATGGACATTTCTGGTCAGTTTCTGTTATTATATAGAGAGGGAACTGGTCAGTTGCTCAGTTGATATGTAGAAGGATCTGGTCAGTTGCGCATATGATAATATGAAGGAAATAGTTAATCGCTCAGATCGTATGTAGAAGGAATTGGTCAGTTGCTGTGATATTACGTAGAAAGAACTGGTCAGTTGCCCAAGTGATATGTAGAGGTATCTGGTCAGTTGCTCAGATGATCAGTACAAGGAACTGGTCAGTTGCTCAGTTGATATGTAGAAGGATCTGGTCAGTTGCGCATATGATAATATGAAGGAAATAGTTAATCGCTCAGATCGTATGTAGAAGGAATTGGTCAATTGCTGTGATATTACGTAGAAAGAACTGGTCAGTTGCCCAATTGATATGTAGAGGGATCTGGTCAGTTGCTCAGATGATCAGTACAAGGAACTGGTCAGTTGCTCAGTTGATATGTAGAAGGATCTGGTCAGTTGCGCATATGATAATATGAAGGAAATAGTTAATCGCTCAGATCGTATGTAGAAGGAATTGGTCAGTTGCTGTGATATTACGTAGAAAGAACTGGTCAGTTGCCCAATTGATATGTAGAGGGATCTGGTCAGTTTCTCAGATGATCAGTAAAAGGAACTGGTCAGTTGCTCAGTTGATATGTAGAAGGATCTGGTCAGTTGCGCATATGATAATATGAAGGAAATAGTTAATCGCTCAGATCGTATGTAGAAGGAATTGGTCAATTGCTGTGATATTACGTAGAAAGAACTGGTCAGTTGCCCAATTGATATGTAGAGGGATCTGGTCAGTTGCTCAGATGATCAGTACAAGGAACTGGTCAGTTGCTCAGTTGATATGTAGAACGCACAGGTCGGTTGCGCAGATTATCTGTAGAGGGAACTGGTCAATTGCTCAGATGATAACTGCAGAGAACTGGTCAGTTTCTCAGTTGATATGTAGAGAGAACTCTGCAGTAGAGGGATTTGGTCAGTTGCTCATATCATCTGTACAGGGAACTGGTCAGTTGCTCAGATGATCTGTACAGGGATCTGGTCAGTTGCTCATATGATTTGTACAGGGAACTGGTTAGTTGCTCAGATGATCTGTACAGGGATAGGTCAATTGCTCAGATGATCTGTACAGGGAACTGGCCAGTTGCTCAGTTGATATGTATAATTCACAGGTCAGTTTCTGAGATCATATGTTGAGAGAACTGATCAATTGCTCAGATGATATGTATAGAGAACTGGTCAGTTTCTCAGTTAATATGTAGAGGGAACTGGTCAGTTTCTCAGATGATCTGTAGAAGGATCTGGTCAGTTGCTCATATGATCTTTACAGGGAACTGGTCAGTTGCTCAGATGATCTGTACAGGGAACTGGTCAGTTGCTCATATCATATGTAGAGGGAACTGGTCTGTTGCTTAGATATGATTAGGAAATCACTGATCACACGTTGTTATGGTATTGACGAGGATGACGATCCTTTCTTTGGTGGGACGTACTTTCTTAACCAGTGTAGTATATTTATTTCTGAATCGCTTAATTCTGTATTCGTAGTTTCAGTATTTCTTAAAGTCTGACAGGGTTTACGCTAATGCACCAATTCTGAGCTAAGAAGGCGGGGTATCCAGTTTATCTATTCGTCTGCCCTCTCCATAACCAAACCGTACATTTTGCCCGTGATATCTTCAGTCAGATTCTTCGTTCAGTTTTTCCTTTCCCATTTTTATTTCATTTTCATCTCATTTTTATTTCATTGTTGTTTTCTTTGTAGTTTGGCTTCTTTCAAGGCTTACTTTCTATTTTCGTTGCATTGTAATTAAATCTGATTATCCCAGAACAAACACGTATTAAATAAATCAATGGTAACTACAGAGGGGCCATATTGGTCATTAATATGGTCCTTAGGGACTGAGTTATATTCACAAATATCGACATGTGGACGAGAATTTGGCAAGGACGTAAGGAAAAAAAAACGGAAACAGCACTGAAGTAAAAACATATATATATATATATCAATCTCTTCGGATTGAGGCCAACTCCAGAAAAGGGGAAGCGACGAGACAGAATGAATACAAATTTATAGACAACCAAAATACAATAATTAAACTGTCATGGAGGAGAGGCTAGAATGTGCAGCGTGTACGAGTCTATATAAAGTGAAATATTTCCTGATAGTCTGCAGTAATCTCGCTTTCATGACACAAAGATTTTTTTGGCATCAGTTGCATGGGAAACCTATCGGAAATATTGAGTGGATGAAATTAACGCTACGCTCAAAATATGATACCTGAAATACATATTTTTTTGAGAATTAATAGTTTATATAATTATATATATATATATATATATATATATATATATATATATATATATATATATATATATATATATGTATATATATATATATATTCCTGATTATTACAACTAGCATGAAACAGACAGTCACCTCTAAGTGTTGGCTTCTATGTTCACTTTTATATTTACACACGCTCTATCTCTGATATTGAGCACTTTATCCCATAAATATAGCACATCTTAAGATTATATTCCTTCATATATTATAATATTAATGCTCTGTAAATTTACATTGAGCACTATTTTGTAAAAATAAAAATATCTATAAGAACACCGGATTATATATCTTACTGTTCTTTCTTTTTATTAATATACATATATTCCTTCATATATATATATTAGGTTGGTGCAAAAATGATATCGTTTTTTGACGTTTAACTTCAAAAGTAAAACGACATTTTTGCACCAACCTAATATATATATATATATATATATATATATATATATATATATATACATATATATATATATATATATATATATATATATACATACATACATATATATATATATATATATATATATATATATATATATATATATATATATATATATATATACTCCTGACAAATTTATTTGGGTTGAGCTCTCTGGACAGGAAGTGTGAAGTATTACGGCTAATAATGCAATACTTTTCGGTAAATCGAATCGAGTTCTCTCAGTCACAATGTGTTTATTTAGAATTAAATACGCTTTAAATCACCTTCATCCTTGCCGTGCGCCAATGCCTTATTAGTAGAATCCAAGACTCAGTTGGTATTCGATCCTAGCTAGAGGCAACCGTATCAACACTGATCTGTGGATGAGAATATATATATATATATATATATATATATATATATATATATATATATATATATTCTTAAAAATCAATTAATCACCAGTTAACATCGTCTGACGAAGTACAATCAAAGTATTGAAACATCAAAGCTTTTGTGCATCGATTCCACATGTTTTATTTTAATATATATATATATATATATATATATATATATATATATATATGAGAAAATAGTATGATAGATTCGAAAATTTGTGATGCGATTGATCCTTTAGGATTTGATCAGATTTGGCTTTGTTGATGCTGACAAGACTACACATGCGTACGAAAAAAGATACAAAAAAATGTCGCTAAGAAGAAATTGATATTATATATATATATATATATATATATATAAAGAACAGCATTGGAGAAATTTTAAGGCAAAATGGAAAAAAAAAACTGTTATGTAACTCGTTTCATTCGTTAGGACATCATCGGGTTTGTTGACGCTGTTGCGACGACACATGTGCATGAAAATTCTGAAACTACCAGCATCGCTTGTTCATGCGCATGTATAGTCAACAAACCCTTTCCGATGAAGTCCCGAGGTTGGAAATACGTCACAAATAATTTTTCCCATATATATATATATGTAAACGGAAATATATTTCTGTTTATACGTTAATTTTAAAGATATAATTTATTTAAGTAAATGATTTGTTTTTAATTAAACGATTAATTAATTTTACCGTTATGAATTTTAGTGAAATTTCGTAGAAAATATGCGCTCTCCGACATGAATCGAACTTGTAATCCATATGAAAACGGTCTTATAACCTGGTATGTTGTTACCATTCTGCTACAGAAAAGCGTCTGGTTAGCAAAGTCCGAATTACTGCTCATAAACATACATGTTATACCTTTTTTCTCGGTCGATCAATTTTTTCTCACGCAACATATCTTGACGTAGACAATGACAGCATATTAAAAATGCATTAAGTCCGTCAATTATTTAATATATTTTCAGATTATATATATATATATATATATATATATATATATATATATATATATATATATATATATATATATATACATATATATACTTTATTTAAGGAAATGGCCTGTGCTTAATTCAGCAGTATTAATTACATTTACCACCTGAAAATTGGTGCATACGATCCTGACAGAGTTATAAATTTTTGACAATGGGAAAAATATTCATGAAAGTAGTGTTTTGAAAACATGCGACTATACATTCGCCGTTTAAGGATTTATCAAATTGCAAAGAAAAGAAATAATGAGAAGCTTTTACGTATATGTATGTATGTTTACATAATTCAATCTTATTTCTTCCAAGCTCGCCTTTCTCGTGATTAAAAATAACGCAAAAAGAAAATGAGTCGCGTTAAAAAGTTTTTAATATTTCTTTTCTTTACTTTCAGTTTTTGAATCGAAAGATATAATTATTTAGATTGGTAGAAAATAACAAAATTCGTTTTTTTTTGTCTATGCGTTTTCTCTGTCGAGAGTATAATTCAAAATTTTGCATATATGATGTCGACATGGTATTAATTTTTTGGCACTTGAATTTGAGAAATTGAAAATTTTCTAAACTATTTTTTTTTCGTCACTCATTTTCATTATTTAAACATATAGAAATGCATTCACACTCATCTCATCTTATTAGCTTTCGGGTCTGATTGAGCCTTATACGGCGTTGTGTATAATCGGATATATTTCGAAACAAATTCATGAGCATTTTAAAATTGTCCAACAAAATTAAAAATTTGTCGGTATCTTATATCCTAATTTTACAACACACACACACACACACACACATATATATATATATATATATATATATATATATATATATATATATATATATATATATATATATATATGAAGATGTTATAGTTGTTCCAACAAGAGAAAAGTGTATATTCCAAAAAGAGATTTTGGTTGGCATGTGGATTTTATATATATATATATATATATATATATATATATATAATCCACATAACAATTAAAATCTCTTTTTGTATATTTTATATATATATATATATATATATATATATATATATATATATATATATTTATATATATATATAAAATCCACATAACAACCAAAATCTCTTTTTCGAATATACACTTTTCTCGTGTTGGAACAACTATTACCTCTTCCATTCATATATATATATATATATATATATATATATATATTGCTTTATTTCCATAATTTTGCGACACGAGTCTCGGAGCGCACCTTCTTCTTCAGGCAAAGAGTAGATAATTCCACATATTAAAATGAATTGATTTTCCTTAAGTTTGTCGATGCTAAACATTCTCTTATTTGTGCGGTAGTTACATATATATATATATATATATATATATATATATATATATATATATATATATATATATATATATATATATATATGTGTGTGTGTGTCTGTGTGTGTAGATATATGTGAGTATGTGTATGTTTGTGTGAGTGTGTCTGTGTCTGTGTCTGTGTATTTAGGCTGGAAATTCTCTTTTAGGCGCGTTTTATTAAATAAATTCAGAAATTATGTCCGCTTATTTTTAGCATATTCCGTTCATACTCACGGGTAACATTTCCGTCTGTTACAATCAAATGATGCAAGGAATGCGCTATGAATCGCTTTCATTTCCACATTCACTGTATAGAAAAATACTGATTGATAACACAACTCTCCTACAACAAAATAACAAATTAAAAATACAGATTCTCGAAGCAATCTGTATTAAAATACTGAAGCCGGCCCTGAATAGAAAAAATTACGAATACTGTAATAATGTTCTAAAATGTCAATAAAGGAACGGTTTTTCACGCTTCAATGTGCGCCTGACCATGCAATTCTAACATAGGAGAAATAATTCCAGAATGGATGATAATTTTTAACGATCGAATGAACGCTAAGCCTGACTGTCAACCACTGCATTTAAAAGTAAAAAGGAAAAAAAAAAATCAGTATTGAATAGCAACACATATTTTTGTCTTACTACTTGCATCGCTGAAAATGATCTCTGAAGATATGGAAAGTACTCAGGAAATAAAAGCGATTTTCTCAGTTAGAGCACATTCCTTCAGTATTTGATTGTAATACACGAAAGGTTATCCGTGAGTAATGAACGGATTATGCTAAAAAAAAAAAGGCGATATAATGTATGTAATTTATCTAATGATATATATATATACTTATTCTACACGCTATATTGTCCAGGAATATTTCAAAATTTGATTATAAAATTTTATAGTAGTATCACTTATTTTTTTAGAGGAAATCACCACTTCTAAATTTTAATCCACAAAACACTTTCATTGATTACAGAATTAGTAGTGATAAACCCAACATAAATATGTGCAATTCAGCTCTAGATTTTTTTTTTATAGTAAACCAAAAATAACATTCTCAATTAGTACAAGAACTATCAAAAGAATTTTACCTACTCGAACGTATCACTATTCCCTATCCCCACATCTCCAACCCTACTTCTCACTCTTAGGGCGCCTGTGAGATGATGTGGCTAAACATTTGACTGATGTTTATCGGTTAAAAAAAATTCCACAGACCAGTCAACATTAAACACCCAATCCATTCTTCACCAAACTGCTATCAACATGCACTATAGTTTCATTCCCTCATCTTTTTTTATGCATATTTTTTCTTCTCAAACAAATGGAAAATGAAGAGACGTTTCACATACCGCTTGCCTACAAGCAGGATTGTTCATAATCATTTTTGATTCTCACACGTCGAAGTGCAGTTGAAATGCACTGAAACGAAGTTGCATTTTTGTAGTGAGTAAAATGGTTTTGTCTATATGATGAAATTATAATAAATAAATAATTATATATATATATATATATATATGTGTGTGTGTGTGTGTGTGTGTTTTGTGTGTTTGCGTGTGTGAGAGAAAGCGTGTGTGTGTATACATTAAAACAAAGGAGTTAATGTTGTGATGCTAACATCATGACTATTTGTACATGTCTGTATTGATCATGATCTGTATTCAAAATATAAATGAAATTTAAAATTAAAAACTATGTAAACGTAAAATGAAGGCATCAGCGAAAATAATAATTGATATTGAATTACCCAAGAGAGTTTGAAATGTTATTTCTATTCAGTAACACAAAACCTTTCTGTCGTTTCTTTTTGCTTGTTCCATTTTTACTTTAAATATAATCTTTCAAAGTTTGGCCAGATGAATTGAACTGTACATTATTCATTTATTAATTGATAGAAGCATTGGCTCGTCTTTCCTGAAAAAAAAAAACAAAAAAACAAAAAAACTTCTATACCTCTACCTTTAGTGACGGTACAAATTGTTGAAGATCTATTATAATTCTATGGCCGTTTGTCTGACATTTGAAGCCTACTAAAATTCTATCTGAATTGTAAGCGGGCATTTAGATTCACTTGAAATTCCACCCTCTTTTTGTCTTACACCTTCGACTAAAGGATAAATGCGTGATGTGTACAAATCTGACCTTTCGAATTTCCATACCGAATTTTCTGATTCCATTCCTTTTGTCAACATAGTGGCTTATTTTGTTGACCTTTATCCCTTCTTAAGGGCGATACAGATCGCTATTTCATTAAATGATTTTATTAAACTTTACACTTTTTCTGTGTTTCTGTAGTATCAACAGAAGTGGTTGATGTATGGTGGGTGTGTTAGAACTATTTTGATTGGGTGTTACGGATATAACGTCGTGTATTCCGCGACCTATGACATCAGCTAATTGGCTCTTTTTCTAAGAACAACAAAAATTCCAGAATAATTTTTTTTAATTTAGAGCATTTCCCTCACAGATTTTCAGAGGCCAAGATCAAAATTACGAATTGGAGAATTCAAAATCAAGCAAGTACAGATATTTTACCATATGGGAATTTATTTAACAGATGAAGGAAATGTAACACCAAAATTCGAGGGAGCATCAAAATATCGAAAGATGACTTCGAAAATCTAAGCAACGTAATAAGAAACAGAAATTTTTCGTGAGAAACAAAGAAAATATTACCTTATTGCTATGTAGAATCAATCGTCCTATACGATGAAGCAACAGGAATATGGTTCTCCAGAAGTAAATCTGAGTACCATGGTGTGAACATACGGACAATGAGGAACGTTTAGCTAAAATGAAAACAAAAATAGCATTTATAATTACAATTAGACATAGCAGTTGAAATCTCTACGACACATCACGAAGAATGGGAAAATGGAGAATTTGACAGACACAGGACATACGGAAAACATGAGGGGAGCAGAAGAGAAGTGCGTGTAAACTTATTTTTTCTAATTCTTTCACCACAGACAAGGCGGAAATGTCACTAGTACGCAGAGGGTTACAGGGGGTAAGAGAGCGAGAGAAAAGACTGAGTATAAGGAGGATTGAGGAAAGGACAAAAGATGAACGGAATTCAAGTAGAAAGAAGATGGTGATTGACGTTGCATTTAAATTTTTGAACCTTCTAGTTATCAGGGAAGCAAGTAAACAGAAGAGAGATCTACAGGCCGGAAGTGCGACAAAGGAAACTGTTGGAGTAGAATAGGTGGTTGCATTTAGATATTTCAACAGCAAACGGATGGGACTTAGATGACAATCAAGTAGAAAGGTTAAATTCATATATTTGGGGCACCCAGGAAACAAAGTTCATCAGAACACTTGCGATGATATATATATATATATATATATATATATATATATATATATATATATAGAAAAGACAGAGACAGAGAGGAGCTACGTCACATTATTTAAAAGTGACTGAATTCGAGATGCCAAGTTAGGATCGATTAGATTACATATCCTTCGTTGAATTTTGTCGAGATGAATATCAGTAGCACCAGACCAGATATGGCAGCGATATTCAATGCACTGGTTTAAATGGATAATCGAGTAAATAGTGCGATGTAGAGTAAAAAATAGCTAAGAGTTCCAGAGAAGATTTTACAGATAGCCAAAGTAACCGAAATCCTGAATCGACATGGGACATAAAGGAAGGACATTATTATTTATCACATTTGATGGCGTAGCATATAAGAGGTGTTCTGTTTAGCAAAATACAATTAAAATATTTAGTAATATGAAGTACAGGGACTATGTAGTCTAGTAGCAAAATTCGTTTTAGGGGAAATGAACGCTAAAAAGACCCTTACAGTCAAATAGAAATAGCTAAACTTTCCAGGATGCACTAATGAAGAAAGTGTGCTAGGTGTATTTGACAATCATGAAACATAATGAAGGTAAATTGGCGAAAAGGTGACACTGGATGGCAGAGTAGGAAGTGGAGTATAGACAAAACTGTCAACACTGCAAAGAGCTACAAAAGAACGGATTTTTTAGAACCATGATCTCTCACGTCTTGAAGGAACACGACACATAAATAGAGAAATGTTCTCTGATATGCTAGCAGCTTAAGAATGAATAAATCGTTAGCCTATGTAGGAAAAAAATATAGGTGAACATGATATTTTCTATTTTGTGATTGCCCTTAATTTAGTACTGTATATTAATTCCATCCCTTGAAAAAAATCTACAATGAAAATCACAGATGAAAACATATGAAATAATTACATTTCAGGTCACGGATTTATTGATCCACTCTGGTAATATTAAATGTAATGTAAACTGGTGATAAGGATTTTAGATTTTATTGGCGGTTTTATCAGAAAAAAAACCCAAAAAAAACAAAAGAAAAAGACTTTATTGCGGACATAAAATATAGAGAGAATGATGTTATTGATGCATGTTTTAGCGTCTCTCTTCGATTTGAGCGTAGCATTGGAGTTCAACTTTTCTCTAATAATATTACTGAGTTACAAGAATGTGGATGCCGTTTTTTTTTAAAGGATGTTATTTACTGCTACATAAACGTTTGTCTGCTTAGTAGATCGAAATTCACATGTATGTTGATGCATACTTAATAACTGTTTTGTTTAGCAGTTCTTTGTAGGAGGTACTGTGGAGCAATGTTTCGTGGCTCGGCCTGAGGAATCGGAGAGCTGAGTTCGAATTCTAGTATAATTCGAGTATAATTCATTACATTTCCTTATGGGTGAAATAGCAGGAACTATTGGGTCCTATAGCCTTTGCTGGCAACCAGTCTAGGGGTAAAATGAGAATTCAAATAATCTACTGCCTTGTAGCCCCTACCTCATTAGCGAGAAGAAAATAACTTTAAAAATCCATCTTTGACAGGATACATATGTTAACCTCAACATCCCTGGTGCAAAATGAACTTGAAAGCCATTGCACCATTCTGAGCTGAATGTTGTCACTATTGTGAGAGAGATAAAAGTGATGTTCAAAGCGGCGCAAAATTAGCTAGATGAATAAAAAAAAATTATGTGGTGGGTTAACATCACATATTTTACAAGTGTATTGATGTACATTATTTACATTATTCTGACTAATGTCCTCATCTTTGTCACCATATATATTACAACGTTTCGGCCGTTCTAGGCTCCGTCCTTCTTCAGATCGCTGGAATGTCGAACTGAACCATTTATTTCGCATGGTGGGGTAGACTGTCCAGACACATGGAACAGTAGATAAAGGCGTTAGTTAGATCCAGTGACAGGACCCAAAGAGTGTGAGTTCAATACACGGCTCAGTGGAGAACATTGAGATGGGCATTAACAGAAGAACTGATAGCTGACATCCATTAAACATGGCTCATGGAACTAGAAGAGTCTACGCCAGTGAGCTAAATAAAGGGTTCATTTCGACATTCCAACCACCTGAAGAAGGTCGGATCGTACAACGACCGAAACGTTCTAATAAATATGGCGACAAAAATGAGGACAATAGTCCGAATAATGTAAATAGTGTACATAATACCTCATCTCAGAAATATAGACATATATTGATGTATACTTAAATTTTTTTTCTTTATCAGCATTTGAAATATTTGTCCTGTTTGCATTTTAGATTTTACAATTTTTTTGAAGAAAGATTTAAACTAGTTTTTCATTTTTAGTACCAAGAAATTTATTCAACTAACATATCGGATTACTTACTCTATTGATGCATTATAATATACCTATTTATCTCATCTTTATATATCCCTGTTAAAGGATAAAATAAAAAATGACATAAAACGCCGTTATATCTGCAGTCAAAGAAAAAAAAATGTAAATCTATATTACGATCGGGATACTCAGGATATTGTTTTCTTTTATGATTTAGGTCTCAACACATAATCCCAATGAAAGGTTATTTAAAAGTGTGTGATTTATTTTTTAATCTCTTAGACTTCGCAAGGCAATAACTCTACTAAGTGTCAAGTGGTTACATATGGTTAGCGAATAAAAGAGGACAATAAAAGAACAGGAATTAAGAAGAAAGAATATAAAGATTGACATTGCATTTTAATTTTTGAAGATCAAAGTTGACTCTTAGCCTAGGATACACATTTGCGTCTAGCCATTTCAACTATAAAAGCATGAGACCTTGTCACCAATCGAGTAGTGGAATAAAATCTAAGAACTATAAAGCTAACGGCAACAGAACCATGGAAGTATTTATAGAAAACGCAAAGAGAATCAAAGCGGTGAAAATGTGACTAAAACCGAGGTGAAAGGCCAGGAAGAGTAACATTACACATTCGTTTTCTGATTTTCTCAAGCATCTTTAAATATCTAGAAGGAGCACCAGATCAGACGTGGTGGCAATATTCAAAGCAATAACGACTGGTAGACTTAAAAATATTCTAGATATATTCTAATATATAACAGATATATTATAACATATAATTATGTAAGATAGATTATAAAAAAAGATACGTGTACCGATACAATATTCCTTGTAAAGAAGCACAGATGTGAGATCTAAACTGCGTCTAGAGATTATATGCAAAAGAGGTATTGTCAAACATTTTATGTAAAATGCATAGATATGTGTTGTCCAATGGAATAATTTGTACTATTATGTATAGCGAGTAAGCATGAAAGCAATTAAGTCTCAATTTTCAATTTGAGATTGATATTTAGTATTTTTTTTCAGTAATCATAGCAATTTGCAGTGTCAAGAGATTATTTGCAAGAACTAGAATTTAGTATTATGGCTCGTAAAAAAGAACTAACAATGAATGAAAAGAACTATATAATCAAAGAAATTAGAAAATTTCTAAGGATTTGAAAAGCGATCATCGAACAATCAAGAAAATATGTCAAATGCGAATTCAACCAAGAGAAATTAATAAGAAACTCAAATGCTTCTAGTGCATTCATATTCGAGGCCGCTGGAGCTCCTATGCTGTCAAGGGAAACAAGGTGTAAAGCATTAAGGACGTTTGCTGATGTAAAAAAATCAAATAAAGAAGCCCATTTTAACAAAAAAACATAAGGAAATAAGATTGCAGGGGCAAAAAATGACATGAAAACTGATTACAGTAGTACTTTTTACAGACGAATCAAGGATCACCCTCGATGGGCCCGATGGATGGGCTCGAGGAAGGGTTTGCAAGCAAAATGACTCAAGAAAAGTTTTTAAACGCCAACAAGGCGGCGGTGGGATCATGATATGGGCTGGGATTATTGGTAATGAGCTCGTGGGTCAATTTAAACTGAAAGACGGGGTTAAAATGAATTCCAAAAGTTACTGTAATTTTCTAGAGCAATATTTCTTTGAATGCCTTGATAACCAGTCTTTAGCCAAGCGTAGATCTATGATCTTTATGCAAGACAACGCACCAAGTCATACATCAAAGTTTACTAAATCCTGGTTGAAAGAAAAGGGATTTATTGAAGATTCTCTTATGGACTGGCCTTGAAATAGCTGTGACATGAATCCCATTGAGAGCCTGTGGAGCATCCCCAAGAGAGATATTTATTCTGATGGAAGGCAATTCAACAGCAAGTTTGACCTCTGGGAGGCAGTTAAAGAGGCTGCAAACAACTTACCAGCCGCTAAAATTGCAAATCTAACATCAGATATTGACAATAGGCTGCTAAGGGTTGTTGAAAAGAAAGGAGCATTTATGCAATAAATTTTAGGAGGTTCTTATTATGTTTTATCAATATATCTTTTATTTTTAAAATAAAATGTTTTTTTATGTTTTTCCTTTAAGAAATTGACGAATTTGTTCTAAAATCTTTCCATATTATTTTTTACATTAGTTTTAGAAGGTATAATAATGCAAAAGTATCAAAATAAATAGTTGCAAATAAACTACTGACAGTCAAATTAGTCTGTTTTGTTAACTTAGTAAATTTTATTCCAATCAAAAACAATAGTTTCCTCTATCACTATATATCTAAGTTAATAATATTAAGTAGAATCTAAACATCATCATAATAGGACTTTTAACATTAAAGACGCAACTCTTTATACCAATTCATAACTTGCATATAATCTCTAGACGCAGTTTAGTGACATAAAAACATATAATGTACTCTTAATTTATTCGAAATATTTTTCTCATCTTGTTTACTCTAGTTGTTACTGCAGACATGTTTCGAACAAGTGCTTTCTACCTATTTCCAGGTGTCTACCGCATGGCTGATATAGGAGACTGTGTCGATATGTGACTGGGTATCTGGATGTAGGTCCGTAGTTCTTCCATCATATTCCTTGAGGGATTAGGATTATCGAAGTGGATAAAAAATATGTTTGCTGACTTATCTTAGTGCTGAAGTGAACCGCGATGATAACATCTTCACGTTCATTTTCAAAACGTTCTTTGGAGAGGATATATTAAAGTTTTTCATCTTTGTTGCCAATAACATTAGACACCATCTCACTGGGAGAAATTTTTTTTTCCTCGGGTTATTAAACTACACAATGAATATAGTCTTGATTGAATCATTTTATCAACCATTTACCAATAAAAGAGAGCGAGAGTGGGGAGAAAGATAGAAAGAATGAGATAGATACCTCCAACTTATACTATTCACTAATTCCTATCCTTTTCAATTATTCACTAATTTCTAACCTTTTCAAGCACTCAATTCCGTTAGTATGAAAAATTGTAGAAGAATTTTTATGCTGTAAAAATTTAGAGGCATGGCACAGCATTTCTGAAACATCTTACGTATGTATGCCAAATCGCCATCCATGTTGAGTTGCTGACTCTAAGTTCTGTATTCACACGAATATATGGTCACTTTCATTTATGTTTACAGAAAATAGAAGTGACATTTTACATCTCAAATATTTAAACGTGTATCAAACACTTAGCTCGAAGTATTTTATTCGACGGAAAGATAAATAGTTATTTGCTGAAATGAAAGAAGAGATGAAATATCTAAGCTGACAAGCACTCAGTCACGTAATATTGCAGCTAAACAGAAGATAGAAATACAGGATTAACGGAATGTTTCTTTGGCCTTACACTCAATTGGCTTCAGCAAGATAATCATATATTTTAAAATACCGACCATGTGTGAAAATGAAAATGTATCATGTTGGTGCAAAAATAATGACGTAATAATGTCGTTTTTTGACCTTAAAAATACGTCAAAAAACGACATTATTACGTCATTATTTTTGCACCAACCTAATAATAAAACGCGGGTGCAATTACGCAGTTTCAAATCAACGAAAATAAAAACAAAATGTTTGAGTGCTTGTGAGAGAACGTGATATAAAACTGTAGCTAGGTTTTAAAATAAAAAAAAAATAATAAGTTCTTGATTTACAATTAAATCTTGATTCCGAATCATGTCTTATGATCGGCTACAGTCGGAAAGAAACACAGTTTATCGTTCACTGTAGTTTTTTTTTTCTTTCGACCAATATCCTACCAAGGCTAGGGCGCAAGGGCGATCTGATATTTTACACATACATTTGTAATATGGACCCATGTTTATTATTTTATTTTATTCGGACTGCTGTCCTCATCTTTGTCGCCATATTCATTACAACGTTGCAGCCGTTGTACGCTCCGGCCTTCTTCAGGTAGTTGAAATGTCGAACTTAACCCTTTATTTCGCTCACTGGGGTAGACTGTTCTAGTTCCACGTGCCATGCTTAATGGATGTCAGTTATCAGTTATCTCCTGTTAATTTCTCTGAAAGTTCTCCACTGCCTTAACCGGGTATAGAACTCACACTCCTTGGGTCTTGTCACTGGATCTAACTAAACCCTCTTTCCACTGTACCATGTGCCTTGAGAAATCTTACCAGAAACTTGGCACAGTAGATAAAAGCATTAGTTAGATCCAGTGACAGGACCCAAAGAGTGTGAGTTCAATACCCAGTTAAGGCAGTGGTGAACTTGAAGAGGGGAATTAACAGGAGATAACTGATAACTGACATCCATTAAACATGGCACGTAGAACTAGAACAGTCTACTCCAGTGAGCGAAATAAAGGGTTCAGTTCGACATTCCAACTGCCTGAGGAAGGCCGGAGCGTACAACGGCCGAAACATTGTAATAAATATGGCGTTAGATAACGACAATATTCCGAATAATGTAAATAATGTACATAATACCTCATCTCAGAAATGTAGACAGATACAAATCCATGTTTTTAGACAACTGCAGGATATCAACCAACCGCCCCACGCGGTCAGATGTGGCACAAGGCCGAATTTTATGTGGACTACCCGAGCCCATAGTCTCGGCCAAAAATTCTCCATAGACCCCGTATAAAACGGGTATTTATTTCTCGAGACAAGACTACGCCCTTCGGCATAAATTCCCTTTAGATGGGGATTAATGCGAAATGAAAACAAACCATTTCAGCGGGGATTTGATCTCGGTGTGCTATTTTCATTCTTCGGATTCTAGAGCGATATGGAATAACACTGACTCCATCCTTATAAACATATACACATATTGTTGTAACCTTTGCAAGGTTATGGAATAGAATAATTACACGAAGGTTGGTAATGTACGATAATACTTATGACACGAACAACAAATATAAGATTTGCCAGCGCCGCGTAGAAGAAGTAGTCAACTGTTAGAAGTGAGTCAAGTGAATACCACAATGAATCTCCAGAATACAGCAGAATATCTACCAACCGTCTCACGCGGTCAGATGTGGGACAAGGCCGAATTTAATGTGGGGAATCCGAGCTCGTAGGATCGGTGAAATCTTACCCGTAGACACCGTATAAAACGGTGTCGGGTAGATGTTTCCCAGGAAGAGACTCTACCCTTCGACATAGCCTCGACTGGGGATCCTCTCTGTAAGATGTAAGGGCTGATGTGGTCAAAAAACTTGTTTGAGAGACATGACTGGGTTCTACTTCATGTCTGACATGGGGCAGATTCCTGTTTCCAGACATAGCGTCTCCCAGCAACAAACATATATATATATATATATATATATATATATATATATATATATATATATATATATATATATATTGGAAGCGACATTTATTTAAATATATTTCTCTAAATATGACCGAGAAAGGAAAATTAAATTTTTATTTACTTTTCACAACGTTGTTACATTTTTGCATTTTGAAAAACAAATTCTTTTGAAAATGTCAATAGAATTATCCTAAACGACAATATGGTAGAATTTTGTACTCTATTACTCTCACCTAAAGGCAAAAAAGTAAGAACGCTGGAAAAATTATATATATGTTTATGTTTATATATATATATATATATATATATATATATATATATATATATATATATATATATATATATATATATATATATATATATATATTTTGTGTGTATTTAGGCAGCATTTTTCATTCATACTTGTTTCATTAAATAATATAGACAAGTGTTGTTTATTTATTTTATGTAAATTCTTTTCATAACGTCTGATGAGCTTAATAACATTATCATTAAACGAAGAAAGAAAATCACGATATTGATACATATTTTTTAATCCACTCTAAGCTTCGGCTTACATTTTATTGTTAACAGCAAAAATTCTTACGGTATTTTCTCTATTTGTATACTTAAAGTTTTTTTGTGGGGGGTGGGTGTTCAGGTTAGAATAAGTTTTATTTAACTACTATTTTAAAGTATTTTCCTTTTAATTTTTCATAGTCTATGTTTCTTTTTAAAACAAGTAAATGTTATAATATTACTTCCAGTATATAAAATTATTTTTCCATATCCAATATAAGTATGTCACATTTATTTAAGGAAAAATTTTTTGACAATAACGGTAAAAAATAGCTATTTCATTTCTCTGATTTAGTAAATTTTTAATTTTTATATTATATATATAAAGCTATAATATATAGTTTTAATATTAATGCTCTGTAAATTTACATTGAGCACTATTTTGTAAAAAATAAAAAAAATGTCAATAAGAACACCGGATTAAAAAATTGACAAATGCGTAGAAAATTGGTCGTCTTTTGGTGAGATATGAGGAGATTATTCTGCGTGTGACAAAGTCATTTTAACGCATAATCGGTTACCTGGGTCAGTCTCATCTTGTCATCATGTGACGGAGCAGTGTCATGAAGCAGAATTCGACTGCAGCGAATAACGGATTCCGATAACATATTGCATAACTCAATATGCATTTCATCCAGTTGCTTGCAGTAAATTTCGACAGTACTATCCCGACTTATATTCTAGTAATCGATAGCACCAATAATAATATATTTTATTGTTGCAACTTCGATTTTGGATCATTCTTCATGATCAAGTCTTTGAGCCGATCGTTTGCAATTGGAATAAAAATCACTATTCAATCATGAAATGGATCATCCAAGTTTCATAGGGTCCAGCATAGAACACATTTCAAAACGATTAAAACTTTGACTTACACTGAGCTGATTGGAATCCACTTATGGATTTTGTCAACCTTGCCACTTTCCTTAAGATAGTCAGACACTGGTTGCATAAATTATAATTCCCATAATCTGAGACATTTTTCTGACATTTTAACGTGTGTAATTATAGAATAATGCTTTCAGATGTTGACTGTCAATTGCAGACAAACGCCGTCTCCCATCTTGATCATCAAGTCTTATAGCCTCACTTACAAACTGCAGAAATCAACGCCATACTCTCCGACCACAAGTGCATCCTTCACTACATGCTCTGTTAATTTTGGCAGCAATTCGAAACGTTTATATGACCAAGCTTAAACTTAAGCAATAAAATAAACGCGTCACTTTATTTTTCATGATCAAGATGAGGGTTATATATAAAGTTAACTTCTGAAAGAGACTGATGTAAAATTAACCAAAGGGAGACACGTTAAAGATTAGGAACGAGTGGTATACTTTGGGATATACTTCATTTGCGGTGTGATGTAATAGATAACGTCACGGAATGAGAAATCCGCGAGCCGAGTTCGAATCCCAGTAGGGTTCGTTACTTTCATTCATGCGCAAGTTCTTTTCCAACTATGATTTGAATAGCAAGACAAACTAGGTCCCATAGCATTGGTTGCCAATCAGTTTACTCATGATAAAAAATACAATCTACCGCGTAGAAATCTTCTGTATAGTCATTCTTGAAACGAAAATGGCAGGATCGTCCATGCCTGTATCACAAATGGGACTTAACTGATTGATTGGATATATTTTGTGCAGCTATTATAATAATATATTAGAACACAAAAAAGTTTATTCTAAAATGGACATTATTTTCTGGACAACCTAACATATCATACACGGGTAATCTTTTCATTAAATCTCTGAAAGCTTTCCAGAATAATTTTATGGGTTGGCTGTATATTTTGTTTGTTAAACACCTGATATAAAAAAAAACAAACTGTTTTACATTGATTAAAATCGCTTTAAAAATCTATTCAGATTTCGTTAGTGTCTCTATCAATAAATTCCAAAGATAGACGTACTGTAGTCTGGTCTTGTTAATCAGCTTAATATTTGATGAAGACTTATACTTAGAAATAATGTCGCTATCAGTCTCTGATCTTAACTCTCGGGGTACGTGTATAATAAGAGGATCACAATTTTCAAAATTTTGTATTGTAGAATCAAATATTTTTTACTGCAGATACCCAAGGCAAAAATATACTTGATTATTCCGATCAGAATATCTAGTCGAAATATAATATTTAAATCACAGATCATTCGGATTTTGGGCATGTATGAACGCCATTACATGTTTTTAAACATTTTCAGAAAGTATATATTTTATTAATTGGCTCTCACAAGAAGCAAAAACATCTTACATTAGAATTTATTTCCTGTGCTCTAAATGATATAAGGTGAAGTTATATCTACATTTTTTATTATGTGCAATGTCTCAATTCGGGACGTGAGTGATCATGGCCTTCCGTAATTTCTTATCTCTCGTAGCTCTCATCATTTTACTTCGGCCAACCATTTGCACAAAATTGTTAGGTATCATATACGCTGCATTACTTAGTCCCAATTGCATTCAATATTTATCCTATGTGTTAAATTCTCCAAGCTTTCTTTCTTCATTATATGTCAACGAAATTACACCTGTCTCATTCTGAGTCTATTTATGAGTATCCTTTTTGTTTCAATTTTCTTGAAAACTTCCGCGTTGCTTATATAGAATGACATTTGTTACTGCCAATCGTTTCTTTATTTGTGAAGAAACTGTTCATCATTCACTGCTATATCGGAAAACTGAAATTACATAGCAATCCAACAGTCTTTACTTTGTTTCAATGTTAATTTTTGTTTTTAATACATTGTTTTTAGAAGCCAACATTTGGTTTTCTACTTAGATTACTGATTTTGATGCCTCATTTTGTGTCATCTGTTTAGACAGTGCACATATATTTCAAATTCTGTACCTGTTGTATGTTGACATATTTAATTCAAAGTTCGTATCTTACTGCAATTGAGAGTCCTTTCTTCTCGCTTTATATATTACCAAGTATCGGAGGTCTTTCCTTCCTCTGTTTGCATTCAAATCAGTGTCATCTGGCTTTTTTATAGTGTTTTCGTTGTTTCCACTGATAACAAATCCTGATAGGATCTCCAAATCCCTGAGGCTCTCTCGACTTTAAATGAAGATTAAATCCGGTGGGAAAACCTTTTTAGGCCTCTTATTATTTTTGTGTTACTTCTCAATTCATTTTCATAAAGACGTTTTATTATTATTCACCCACTCCAAGGCCCAAGAACAACTCAAGGTAGAAGATTACAGAATGATATTGTTGTAAAAACGAAAAGAGAGAAGGAGTGTTTGCATAGTCTACTGATATGTAGGATATAGAACTACTGACTATAGATGTGAAGTAGGTAGATTGTAACAGTCGGGGATGCACATCTTTGGGAATTTGTAGATTGTAAGATTTCATTTCTTTCCTTAACGGCACATCAACTTCTTATGGGTCATTTAACGTCGAACTTTAATTTGGAGTAATAAAAATAAGTTACTCTTCTTTCACAATTCAATATATTGTAAATGATAATCTCCTTTTGTGCATATACATGATTGTATGAACACAATTACTAGAGATATGTCTTATACGATGTAATTTTGTTGCAATTATATTTTGGAATACAATTTGATTTCTTTAAGGAATTTTAGGGTATATGGATTAATGTCATGAAAATTATACTTTCATGTTGAATGATTTTTGCTGGTAATTTTACTATAAATATGTATTGTTAGTATTTTTATATTAAAATATATTTCCTGTATATTTACTACTAGAAGTATAACATATATTCGACGGGGTGTTTCATTACTGGACATTTTTGCCGTTCACTTGGAGCAGTTTAAGCTTAAAGTCAACTCACCCGAGTATGAGTAACAACAATTGGATGCAACTGAGGCACATCCCCAAATTGTGGTGGGTGGGTTAATAATTTGAATGGTGTGGCCCTAAAAAAGTGACTTTTTTTGCGTTCTCAATCTTGCAAGGAAGGAACCTCTTTCATGGACCGTCATAATAATATACGATGAATTTTATTTATAATATAGTTTTTTTTTTTATAATTCTAATAAACTTTTGCGTTAGATTTCAACTTTCTACATTGATTGTACGCTGTCTTTTACAGACATTACATTTTTCCTTTGATTTTTGTGCAAAATGTATTAAATTATCTTTTTCTTTTTCGATTTTTCATCTTTAAGGTTGTAATATTTTCCAGCCAATTTGGATTCAAAACCAGAACTGAAGAATTATTATTCTTCGAAATCCGATGAAGATTGTGGAAACACATAAACAGCACCGATCACACATACATACATACATACATACATACATACATACATACATACATTTTGAGAAATATAGATATAGAGATAAATATATATTTTTATACTTTCATAGTGTTTTGTTCTTGTTTGGGGATTCACCATTTACCAATAGGTGAGAAACTAACAGCTGCTACCACCTCGAGTCTGGGTGGACCTGGGAACAACTGCAATGAAAAGGTGCTTTCATGCTCCTCAAAATCTACAATCACCCGATCAGAGGGCTTGCTACTGGATGTAGCTTATCGTCATGCGCAGGACATTTTGCTACAATGGGGCAGTTCTAGTCAAGAAGTTGTCTGTGTGAAAAGTCTTCCTTAACAAAAGAATAACAAAGGAGTTAGGATGATTCATCACCGTGTACATAGTATCGCATGTCCTAGCTGTGAAGGTCTGAACTGGTGGGGCTAAGGATTGTTGCTCGCTTGAAGATTTGGCTAGTAATAGCAAGAGTGCAAAACGACTGTTCAAATTAAAAGGCAATTTATATTGTTATGACAGGTAGAGAACTGTTAAACCTAGATTTGAACAGTCGTTGGGAGTCGTTTCTACATAAAAGTTGTTCGCGGGAAGAAGCTGAGTCAGGTGTGAGTTGATAACCCAATACTGTCTTAAAGCAGGAGGTCTCCCGCGGGAGTTATCCCTTTATTGTGACTGACGGTAGGTCGTTTTTTTTTTTGCAACTATTTCTCTAAAAATATTTTCTTTTTTTTCCTTATTCAAGGAATATAAAGACCAAAAAATATTCGCCCCCCCCCCAAAGTATACAATCTCTAAAACTTGTCTTGACAATTCTTGTTTTTCTGTTATTTCTCCAAGACCTTGTTAAACATCCACTTCCTCAATCTGGCTAAGAAAGATATGCATTGTTTTCCTCTGTCTCTCTTGCTTTCAGTCTGTACTGTGTCAAAAACCCTCTTTCATAATTATGCCCCCTATAAATGTCAACACTCTCATCAAGATATTAATTATGTCTTTCCTGTATACATTTTCTCTAAAAGTTTGTCGTTGCTCCCATGTTCGATCTATTCTATCCTGATCATCTTTCTGTAGAACCATATTTCTGCTACTACAAGTCTAATCAACATCTAGGTTCTGTTTAAAATTCGCTGTAGGTTATCCAGATCGATATACCCCTGATGAAGTTTGGAAGAAACAGCTGAAACGTTGTGTTAAAAACAACAAAAATGACAAGAGTCCGAATATAAATAGTGTAGATTCTAACTTATATATACTCACCGCCGTTGTGCTGGTCTATCACTTAAGGGATGAAGATGATCCGTAAAAACGTAAAACGACAGAGTTGCTGATCTGCAGATAAATGCAAAGAATACGACGAACAGGACATATGAACAACGAGGAATTTTTCAATGTATAGTAAATATCAAAGAAACTTATTCTCACAGTGAGAAAGCGAAAGGTTGCGTTAAAAACATCAAAGATGATGACAATAGTCCGAATATATATAATGTAGATTCGATGTTATATATAATGTCCGACTTTGCAATCTATGTTGGTCAATCGCTTAAGGAATGATGATGATACATAACACGACAGAGTTGCTTTGCTACAGATAAATACTAAAGCTACGATGAAAAAGGCAACGAGGAATTTTGCAAGAAATAGGAATATCAAAGAAACTTATACTCACTATCAGAAAGAGATTTGGTGTGTTTTACGGAATATCAATCTCAATGGATGATTTAATGCCAACAACTTTTTTTTTCTGGTAATATTTTTGTTTTGTCAAAAATCTATTTCTGTTAATATTTTTTTCCTGAAAAACGTATAGTTGGTAATATTATTTTTCTTTAAAAAATTATAGCTGGTAATATTGGTATTATTATTTTTTCAAAAACCTATAGCTGGCAATATTATTTTTTAAAAACGTATAGCTGGTAATATTTTTTTTTTTTAAATGTCTAGCTGTTAATTTTTTTTTTTCAAAAATGTATAGCCGGCAACACTATTTTTTTTAAAAGTATAGCTGGTAATATTATTTTTTCCAAAAACGCACAGCTAGCAACATTTTATTTTTTCAAAAACGTATTATCAGAGGCCTTGCTGTTGGACGTATCATATCATCATACCCAGGACGCGGATGTAGTTTATCGTCATACCCAGGACGCAGATGTAGTTTATCGTCATACCCAGGACGCGGATGTAGTTTATCGCCATACCCAGGACGCGGATGTAGTTTATCGTCATACCCAGGACGATCAGAAAGAGATATTAAACATCTGGGTACATAATGTATAAAAAGTTCTTAGCGAATTTACACGCTCAGAATATAATGAATGCGAATGAAGCTTGGGCAAATAGCTTGTAACCTACTTAATGAGGCTGGACGAAAGATAAGATAATAGGAAGAAAAATAGATGGTAAATGATCAAATATTACTTAGAACCCCAAACGACAGGGTGTTGTGGAAAGCCGTGGTCATCGACTTTATGACTATTAAAAAAAAACAAAAAACAGCAGCCTCATCTAAATCAGTACACCTTAAAGCTTTTGACTTATGGTCATCCACACAATCGTCTAATTCAACTTGCCACTGCAAGGATCGTGGTCAGATTATACTACTAGGACTTATATACCTGTCCATAGAATTTCCAAAGGCTCATCTGAGGAAAATATATCGCCTTTGTTTGGATAGTTTTATGCCGACAAATATGCAATATTTGGATAAAGATTTCGATTACCGAAACCCTGGAATATATTGTTAAAATATAGGCTTCACCAAGACGTACGAGCTGCATATATCTGCACGCCGGTCTCGTGTGCCAATTATTATTGTTTTTCATTTTAGTTTCGTAGCCTGTTAAATAATTGCCACCGAGCCAACATAAATACATGCTCAACTTGCAAGTGACGAATAACAACAATGCAGTTGATTAAAAGTAAATAACTTTTTATGAGATTCAATTTCCATTTTCTCAGGATAATTACAATCAGAGTTCAGCACATATTGTTATGTTTGTAAACCAAATACATAATTAATTGACTTTGCTTTATGTAAAATTGATTCCGTTATTCTTTTTCAATGATGTAATGCAGATTTATCTGTTTTTCTTAATTCAGATAATAAATGTCAGCCTGTTAAATGTATTGATAACAGTGAGTCGAACTTAGTTAACTGATCGAAGTAGAGCCAAGACTCAGTTGTTAATTACATAAATGGTTACCTGAGGAGTTTAATAAAATAAAGTATGGAAGCGAATTCCCTAATCGAATGCTATTTTCTTGATACAGGCGTGAAAAAGAAGAGGAAGTGTTATAATATGAGAATTTCGAAGAATTCTAATCAGTTTTTCCACCATATTCAACGGATTCCTATTTTTCAATTTCTTAAGAAAAAATTTAATAGGATTAAATAGACTCGCATATCGTTCACTTAGCACTCTACTCGTGTCTCTCTTTTATAATTCCACTCATCTATGTATCTATCTATCTATCTATCTAATCCCATTCATATCTATCTATCTATCTGCTTGAATTATTCTGTTCATTATCTATCTATCTATCTATCTATCTATCTATCTATCTATCTATCTATCTAATCCCTTTCATATCTATCTATCTATCTATCTATCTAATCCCATTCATATCTATCTATCTATCTATTTAATCCCATTCATATCTATCTATCTATCTATCTATCTATCTATCTGTCTCTCTCTCTCTCTCTCTCTCTCTCTCTCTCTCTATATATATATATATATATATATATATATATATATATATATATATATATATATATATATATATATATATACATGCATATATACGTGTGTATATGGGCGGGTGTGTGTATGTATTTTTCAATTTCTTAAGAAAAAATTTAATAGGAGTAAATAGACTCGCATATCGTTCACTTAGCACTCTACTCGTGTCTCTCTTCATTTATAATTCCACTCATCTATCTATCTATGTATCTATGTATCTATGTATCTATGTATCTATCTATCTAATCCCATTCATATCTATCTATCTATCTGCTTGAATTATTCTGTTCATTATCTATCTATCTATCTATATATCTATCTATCTATCTATCTATCTATCTAATCCCTTTCATATCTATCTATCTATCTATCTATCTATCTATCTATCTATCTATCTATCTAATCCCATTCATATCTATCTATCTATCTATCTATCTATCTATCTATCTAATCCCATTCATATCTATCTATCTATCTATCTATCTATCTATCTATCTCTCTCTCTCTCTATATATATATATATATATATATATATATATATATATATATATATATATATATATATATATATATGCATATATGCGTGTGTATATGGGCGGGTGTGTGTATGTATTTATGTCACAATCTGCTCAGTATCTATATATATATATATATATATATATATATATATATATATATATATATATATATATATATATATGTATATATATATATATATGGCACTGTCTGCTTGCTCTCTCTCTATATATCTATCTATCAATCTATCTACATTAAATACCTGAGAATGAACAAACGTGTAACTTGTTAGATACTAATGAAGCAAATCACTCAAATTGATTAAACGAAACAGCCGAAGCATGAACAATTATTATTAAATTTATTTAATGTTTACAATATTTTTATGTCAAATGGTTAAGTTTTCAAATTGCTGCTTTCAAGAAATATTAAACATATATTATCAGTTGCAGATAGTTTTCAAACTGTGTGCCGGCGGCCTTCAGCAGGTGGGCTATCGTTACTCCCCAAATTCTCCTAATCTTGTACCCCTTAGCAATGCGTGCCCGCTGGTTCTTCCACCCATTCCGTGTTCTGCCATCGATTTACACAAGCTCGTTTGGTCTGATATACGATGTTTGCTTCTACCTCTCTTGTATTCAGTATGTTCTGTTGGTGTCAAATTATGCAAGCCCCGGTTTACTTTATGAGTCTCGATAATTTAAACTATATATTTCCTATTCTAAGTAAGAGTTTATTTTTCTTGTCTCTTTAAAGCTTCCTTATTTCTCCTCATAGTCTACTCATGGTACTCTTAGTATTCTTGAGTATCACTACATTTCTATCTCTTCAGATATCCTAATTATCTGTGAAGAAATTACCCAGCATTCTACGCAATATACATTGGCCTAAGAAAAGTTTTTAGCCAAGAATAAACTACATCCAATATCAAAATTTAATTACGTAATCCCAACTCAACATAAATAAATATTATTTGGAACTAGTATCCAGTACGTCCTTCATTTGCTAATTTAAATGCTTGTATTCAATTTTCCATGGATTTGATTGTTATCAACAATCGTCTGAGCCATAGTTTGCCACTCTTTTAGCAATGTTTCTTGTTGCCAATTACGTGATTTGGGCTGCACGCTCTCGATGTCTTTGGTCAAACATACTCTGTTGGAAATATGTCAGGGTTTCGGGCTACCCATGCCAATGACTTGATCCCTTGCGATTAATTCCGGGACTTTGCTACTTTGATCGTATGGAACGGCGCTCCATATTCTTGAAAATATAGACATTTTTGTCAATCTGATTGGTTTCTAATAGTGGGGGTAATCGTTTCTCTAACATTTGACAGTATTTTGAACCATTCAACCGCACGTCTACAAGAATCAGCTCAGATTTCCCTCCAAACCAGACAGCGCCCTACACCATTACTCCAATCCCGCCATGTTTCACGGTCACCTGCAGACATTCAGTGTTTCAAGTCTCATTCTGATTTCTCTAAACATAAAACTGTCTCGAATTCGAATATTGGCAGAATTTACTTTCATCTGACCAAATTACAGACTGCCAAAATTCATAATCTTTGCTCTCAAATTCTGTCGCCCCCTCCATAGGGTGATTCATGTTAATTTTTGAAATCGTGGCCTACTTTGTTGCAAAACTTCTTTGATTGCGTAGCTCTCTCAGAATCTTTTTCATCACATATGGTGACATTTCTATGCTGTTGGCGACATCTTTGACACTCTGATGACGTTTTCTAATGACTTCCCTCTTCAGTGACCTTTTCATTTGCTCAAACACGATCTTTGGTCTTCCTGAACATTATTCCATAAGAAAATGATCTTCTCTATTATTAACCGTTTGATGACTAACCTGGAAAAACCTCGCAATTTCTGTATTTGACTTGCCATACTGATGCCATCCTATTCTTTTCCCTTGTTGAAATTCATCAATTTCCTTACTTCTATGAACTTTCAATGGAAAATATAAGTCAACTATTTATAGATTTATAGATGAAAGTAGATTGTTACTAACACATTATTGTCTGAAAACAAAAAACAAGAGACGTTATTACACAAGACAAAGTTGCTGTAATCTGATATAATGGAATATGCATACATCTGAGTTCCCTTTAACTGGAAAATGATTGGCTGGTGTACGTCATAAATACAGGCTACGCCATTGGCTATCCTATTGGTCTACACCTATTACCTGCAAATACGACGAGTACCAGCCGATTACTGCTATCGTGTACTACTTGGTTACAATAGCCAAAACCACTTAGCTACTTCGATCAAATATATCCCTTTTCGGGATATATAAGCAATGGTGAGTAAAAACTTTTAGCCTACTGTAGCAGTTCAGTATACATTTTTTCTTTATAAAGTTTTTTCCTGTTTCTTAATACTTTTTTTAACTTTTGAAAACATTTTTCGGATTTAAACGAAGAGATTAAAATGCTTTAAAAATAATGCAATTCTATTTAAATTATATTTGACATATAAACACATTTATTATTAAAATCTTTCGAGCGCAGTCTTCCTTCGCACTGCTTATCCAGGACTGACAATAAATATAGTAGCCACTTTTGATTATTACAGTCAGTTGATACTTCCCGCGCAAATGAATAATGCACCACATTATTTTACAATATTTAGTTTTTGACATGTTCCTAACTGACTCATAGACTCTCCGGTTAATTGGGCATATGAGAGTCACACAATACATTTTAGAAATGAACAGCTAAACTACTAAAAAGATAATTTTATTATAGTGGTGAAAGCTTGTGTAGAACCAGCCCCACTTCAGTGAAGGATTGATAACACGGACTAGGGGTACGGTGTAACATAAAGTTTCCCTCCAGTTTTAACTGATGACATGACACGACTAATCCTAGCGGAAGGTATAATCACATCACTTCCAGGGACTTTGTCGCCAAGGGAACAATATAAAATTGACCGGAATCTGAACTCAGCTCGCCAATTCCACTTTCAGCGTTGTGTAATATATCGGCCCAGCTAAAGACCAGTGTATGCTGGATAATCTCCTCAAACATTGAAAAGAGACTTGAGATGTCCGAAATATGGTTCTGCAGAATGTTAATGAGAATATCATGGATTGACATATGATTAAGAATGAAGTTAATTTTAAAAAAACCTTATATAGGAATAAAGTGTCGCTGTCGACACTTGAGTTTGAACATAGATCGCCAGTGTGGAAACACAGGTGATTCCATTATTGAAATAATTAGACAGCGTGGCCATAGAGAAAACGCATATATATGAAGTTGCGTGGCATCTAGAGCATCGCCATTTCTAGTCTATCCTCTATTACTATTCGCATCGCATTTCTATTCTATCCTCTATTACTATACAGACCACTATTCACTATTATATTCCTTTATTCAAATCACTTACTATTCGATTACAATTCGAGCGAATATTACCGAGCAAGTACTATTAGAGCGAGTGTTATTTGAAGGCGTCTAACACCTTTATTATTCAAAGGCGTACTATAGTTGTATCTACGATTATAAAGTCTCTACTACAACGAGCATTACGAAAGTGACAAGGAGTATTCATTGGCTCAACAAAAAATGAAAACGAATAGGTCCTATAAACTTAGAATGAGAAAGAGACAGTATAAATTGCTTTAGCACGTAAATTGTAAGAGAAATAGTGCTGGCATAATTTGACACACATTGAAGACAGATAGAACAGAAGGAAGCAAAACATGATCTATCTGACGAGATTGTATAACACCAGAAACACCAGAAAGACGTAACACGAGGGGGAATGGAAAAATCAGGCGTGGCTGACCACATATGGAGAAAAAAGAGAGATCACCGCCCTCTATGGGATCAGGTTGCGATCATAGACAAAGAACACCATTGGAAAATTCGTAAACTTAAAGAATCAGCACATATCCTAGGCCACAAAAATCTCCAGAGCCGACCAAGCATAGAAATGAATACAATATGTGAAGCAGTAATAAAGAGTGCCAGAGAAAAGTGATAATAAGAAAAATTACAATATGTGCTTTCGCAAAAAAACATGCAATGATAACAGCGGAAATTGCAATATGAGCACTGGTATAAAATCATTGCTGAAACATTAGGTTTATAATACCCAGAAATTCATACAAATATGTCCGTAAGGACACACATCACAGTGGATAAAGGCGTTAGTTAGATCCAGTGACACTACCTAAAGAGTGTGAGTTCAATACCCGGTTAAGGCAGTGGAGAACTTGGAGAGAGGAATTAACAGGAGATAACTAACTGATTACTGGCATCTATTAAACATGACACGTGGAACTAGAACATTCTATCGCAGTGAGCGAAATAAAGGTTTCAATTCGACATTCCAACCACCGGAAAAAGGCCGAAATACAACGGCCGAAAGGTTGAAACGAAACGTTGTAATAAATATGGCGACAAAGATGAGAAAATCTTTTCGGCTAGACGGTCGAAATCTCTGCCTCTGAGCAAAAAAGAACCTGAAGAACAGATCAACCCGATCACCTTATGCCGGTTCTACGGAGAGCCCACTTTAAACCCGGCCTTGTGCCACAGGCAACCCTAGTTGGGGTGGCTAAATATTGTCTACCCGAAATCTTTTCGTTTAGACGGTCGAAATCTTTACCTCTCAGCAGAGAGGAACGCGGGCGAAGCTCAGCCGAAGGGCAGAATCTCGTTCGGGGAGGTTGACAGACCCTGAACCCGTTTATACGGGTTCGAAAGGGAATATTGTTGGCCGAGTTTACGAACTCGGAAGACCCACGTAAAATTCTGCTTTGTGCCACATGCAACCTTCGTAGAGGGTGGCTAAATATTTATACGGTTCGAAAGGGAATATTTTTGGCCGAGCCTACGGGAGCGGAGAAAACAGGTTAAACTCGGCCTTGTGCTATATACGACCCTCGTGGTGGGGTAGATGTACTAGCCGAAATCTTTTTCGTCTTGCTTGTCGAAAACCCGGACGAGGCTATGTCTAAGAGCAGAATCTCGTTCGAGGAGGTAGAGCGACCCGATCCCATTTATGCGGCTTCTACTGGGGATTTTTAGCCAAACCTACGGGATCATACGACCCACGTTAAACTCGGCCTTGTGCCACATCTACCCTCGTGGGTGAGCTACAAAATACCGTCTAGCTGAAATCTAATCCGCTATACGGTTGAACTCTCTGACTTCTGGTAGAGAGGATCATAGACGAGGGTCTGCCGAAAGGCAGAGTCTCGTCTGGTGTGGAAGACCGACCCACGTTAAATTCGGCCTTGTGCCACATCCGACCGGGGCTGTTGGGAAATATTCTACTTGAAATCTTTTCAGCTATAAGGTTGAACTCTCTGCCTTCGGGCAGCAAGGAACACGGACGAGGCTATGCCGAAAGGAAGTGTTTTGTTCGGGGAGATAGACCTAACCCGTTTGTGCGGATTTCACGGGGAATTTTTGGCCGAGCCTAAGGGCTTGAATGTCCCACGTTAAAATAGTATCTGTTGAGTACAACTCAGATTTATGCAAGAACTTCCAACCTTCCAAAAGTATTAGGTTGGTACAAAATAATGTCGTTTTTTCACATAGTAAAATATGTGAGAAAACGACATTATTTTTCCATCAACCTGATAACACTCACTCCTGGATTGAATTGCGATGACCTTCCGCATAACTGTTACCTTATTTCTTATTGTACTGGTTTTTTACAATAAAACTTTACTTATTTTATCCACATTTTTTTTCAAGTTTATATTCCTATTAGCACGGAATATAACAGTTGTATAGAAGAAAACTCACTTTTTATTTCCGAGAACCCCCCCACCAAAAAAAAAAAGAAAACAATCTCAGTTCTTTTCTTCTGGCAATACACCTAACGAATTCTGAAGACCTCATTGAACCAAAATTATAACAACATTAAGAAATATACGAACAAATACTTGAAGGAAGAGAATTTGAAGTCTGCCTAATGATGACGACCAATTTATATAATTGTAGGATTTCTTCAAACAACTTCTGCATCAGTTAGCATCGTCGAAAATAAGGAATTTCACCTTTATCAAGTAATTTCCATGTCTTTTAACAAGGTAAATTATATCTGGGTAAAGGCCATACTTTATTGAACGTCTCTTACTAACAATGATGCGAGTGTAAGCCAGTCACTTTCCCTGTATTTAAATGCAATCCGATATCAACTTCTGGCCTCGGAGGAAAAATTTTGGCGATGTCTTTGCTGCACAGTACATAATTAAACTTAATGGTAGCATGTATGTCTTGGTTTACCGCTAATGTATGGCAACTTACCAAATCTCCGCCTGATTAAAATCAATCAGTTTGTATCCTTCGAAATTCACGTGTTACCTGAAGTTATCAATATCAATGGTGGGAAGATATAGCCTGAAAGAGAGTGAATCATTTTCATGTGCCTATTCAAAAGTTGGTTACACCGATTTCTTTTCAAATTCCGGCAAAACTTACAGATATTTAGTGGAAAAAATGAAAAGTAAGAAAGCAAAAACAAGTAACATATTTTCTTCCATAAAATAAAAAATACAATAAAAAATAAATAAAGAAAGAATAATTTATTATAATGTTAAAACAAAGTAAAATTATCCATTTTTTATAGAGGGGTTATTTAGAGTTTTATGTTAAGGGTAAAACTTTGTCTATGATTGTATATTTTACGATTTATCAACCTTATCCGTTTTTTAAAGATTGAAGTTATTTTGATGTTATAAGAAACTTTTTAAAATAATAATGATTTCCTGATACAAGCTTTACTAATTAACCCATAGCTTGGGGAGAACGAGCAGATTCATAGATTTCCCAATGGTATTTGTGCGTTAGTGAATACAACAACGGAAGTGGAATTAGAACACGGGATTCTGGTTTTCAATTCAAAGCCGTTATCCATTACACCATACGCACATATAAACTTACAACACCTGGAAATACCTAAAACGTTGCCTAATATTTCCACAACTTACGGCCAAATCATGTTCAAACACCGGTTCCCGTACGATCAGTGAAATTAAGCAACGTCAAGCTTGGTAAATACCTAGTTGTTTGACAGCTTGGGAACCTTGGACATGTTGGTCGTTAAATGGATAATGGAATCATTAATTGGAGAGCTGGATTGCAAATATTAGATTGGTGCAAAAATAATGACGTAATAATGTCGTTTTTTGACATATTTTTAACGTAAAAAAACGACATTATTACGTCATTATTTTTGCACCAACCTAATACCATTTGACTCTTTAGGTTAACTTCCGCGCAAATACACTTGGGAAAGGTATGAATCCAGCGCTTCTCCTCCCAGCTATGGGTTAATTAGTAAAACTATCACTAAACCATTATTGTCTACTAAGTAATTATTACATTGTAAAATATGTTTTCTGGCTTTAAATAGCGGTCTGATAAACAGTAGAAAACGAATCAATCAGTCATTAATATATTTACCTCAAATGTCAAAATATGATTTTCCCTAATCTTTTACGTCTGGTAGAGGAATGCGAGATCTATCGGATAAACAGCTTAATGAGATAGATTAAGAAGTTTATCAGCTGGATTCTAATAATTCTCTACGTGACTTCAACCATCTCATGACCAAAAGACTTGTGATCTCACAACCTCGGATGGGGAACTTTCCAGACTCATTAAAACCGTTGAATCTAAGGACGCTTCTGGTCGGGATAAAATCCCTGTTATTGTCTCTAAGAAACTTAGTCTGCATTATTTCCAGTATTATCAAATTTATTTATCTCTGTCTGAAAGAGATATGTTTCTAAAATCTGGATGTTTTCAACGATGTCAAACAATCTGTGTCATTTTGAGTCTATTATCAATGTTGTACGAGAAAATGTGCTATTGGATTCATTAACAATGCGAATTTAAAATAACCATATAAGTCTTCATATAACAGCATCTGAATTTATATATATATATATATATATATATATATATATATATATATATATATATATATATATATATGAAATGTTCATACAAGTTGTGTTTGTATTTTTGTAAGAGATTTTAGTACTTATCTTATGTTAATTGTCACGAACCTGAATAAGTACGTCTTAGTAGTTTGACTGCCAGGAACCAAAGAGAATGTTTCACTTTCGCACCTAACGATCCCCCGAGCAGTTCACGTGACTATCTATATATATATATTTTTTAGCATTTTTAGGGGTTGTCTTCCTTAACAACAACAAGGAAAAACTTGATCACTGAATCGGTACATTCTTCTGGGCGACAAACATTAGGAGTTTACACACTTTGGCTACTTGAGAATATAGTGTTTGTATATGAACATCAGGATTATTTACCAGGAGTTGCAGTGTGGTGTCCCTTATCATGACTGAGATTAGCTGGACCATTTCATGTTGACGGTACTGTGACTGTACCCCTTACGTGAACTTGCCGGAGCGTCTGTCATGTTACGCATTCAAGGGGACATTGAGAATGAGAAGTTTTATTTGCAGTTAGTCGGTTCATCCCACAGTACCACCGTAAGGAGATTGATGAGATTACTAACTATTTCGATTGGAAGAAAAGAGACCCAGTAGAATATTGTTTGCGTTAACCAGACCTGTCACCCCCTAAACAATATTGTTTGCGTAAATCAGACCTGTAACCCCTAAACGATATTGTTTGAGTTAACCAGACCCGTCACCCCTAAACAATTCTTATGAATAAGACAATATTGATGGTACAAGACCAGTATAAGCAGTGAAAAAAATGCGTACATATTCAGAACGAAGGTTTACTTGAGTCTATATCAGAAATGTAATCCTTTTAAAAACGGAAATTATATCCGATATATAGACTATATTGAATTTCTCAAATGGAATCCATTTTATCAAACAATGATTTAAACATTTTTCTTTGAATTACTGGGATGTGGAATCAATATTATTAACATTATATATATTCGGTCATGGGCACCTCGAGGAGGTGCAATGGTTAGCAAGCTTGTCTCGCTTGAACAATTACGACTAAGTAGTGAGTTCAATCCTCACTCGGTGCCCCGTAGTTTCGGCCTTGTGCCACATCTAAGATATGCTTGGAAAATCATTATATATATTCGGACAATTTTCCTAATCATTGTTATTATTATAACAATGTTTAGGAGGTTGTGTAACCAGCCTTCCTCAGGTGATCTGATTTTATAACATACTTTTGCCATGTTTATATCTTTTTATATACATACATACATATCATTCATATACAGGTTCGGGGCTAGTGTATCTTATTGAAAATTGTTTGCGAAGATGTATTCTCGCCATTTTAATCATTAACCTCTATATTAGTTTTTTGTATGAATGATTCATGTAATATCGAATACTGATTTTTCGACTTAAACATTCCTCATTTTTTAAATGATTTCAAATCAGGTTTAGACATCACAAATGGAATATTTTTGGAACAAAAGAATCCACGAATTCATGATGTTAGATTGAGGGAAGATTGGGAGACATTTACGAAACATATAATATTTTGATTCGTGTTTCAATTAATGGGCATCATAAAAAGTCTGTGACATAAGGCTTGACTTCATCTCATCCAGTCAGGGAGGCCCAGTCTGCATTGAAATGGGATTGCGAGTAAACGTCACGAAAGAAATATTCTCTCCTGATTAGTGGGTCAAACACAGCCTCTTGGAATATGAAAGTCTGGTTTTGTATAAAAATATATTTATAACGTATAGTAGTTTTCGCATTCAGGGATAGAAAGAAATCATTTATATACTTTGTTCGTATTTCTAGAAAATAAAATATTCATTTAACTTTTTCCAATTTCCAAATCTCTCGAACTTACTGTCTTATAATTTTTGGGTAGATATCTGTATCTATAGCAGGTATTGCTAAGTGTACCCCTTATATATTTGGTAAACTCAACAGCGCTTTCAAATTTGATAAAACCTCGCCTCTCTTTTCTACAGTTAATTTTTGATTAAAAGCAAAACAGATTTGGAATAATTATAATATTTACAAAGAAAGGCGATTGCCTATTAAAAGGACGTTGATTTGAAGATAGTTCTTTGGAATGGCGTTGTCAATGGAACATTAATTTATATGTTGCTGAGATTTATTGGAAAAAAAAATAGAATTTTGGCACAAGACCTAAAAGACGGAAAGTTGTGAGGCTGGTTGTTACTGACTTTGTTATACCATGCTAATCTGATTCATGAATACATTCACTGGTTACAAATTGCACATCCAACATAATTACTCATCCGTCATCATTCAATCCTCCCTATACCATACTGCATACTCTCAGGGGATCTACAACATCCCCATGACATAAAAATGTAATGAGAATAAAAATCTATATATAAAATTCTGTCATTCGCAGACATTACTGTTTCGCTGTATCACAGCTCCTCAGTGCGACGAGACATCCGATTACTTCAAGCCCGGATCCAAACCCAACCGATCGGTCAGAGTGTCTATCACTGAGCTATCTTCATTCGACAGAGAGAAACAACTAAATCTAGCGTATTGTTTTTACGAATGTAAACTAATGCCAATCAGCCGGACTGCTCCAATTCATTTTACTGAAGAGCTTTGCATTAACGCAGGTGGCTGTTGTTTATACAATTAGCTTATCACTCAACAGTGCTCAATTGAAATAGAATTTCATAAGCTAAATTATGTCATTCGCAGACAGTGCTGTTTCGCTATATCACAGCTCCTCAGTGCGACAAGAAATCCGAATACTTCCAGCCCGGATCGAAATCCAACAGATCAGTCCGAGTTTCAACCACTAAGCTATCTTCATTTGACACAGAGAAACAACTAAATATAGCATATTGTTTTTACGAATGTAAATAAATGCCAATCAGACGGAGTGCTCCATTTCATTTTACTGAAGAGCTTTGCATTAACGTACCTGGTTTTTCTTTAATAGAATTAGCTTATCACTCAGCAGTTCACAATTGAAATATATTTTCAAAGGAAGGAGGCTATGCGCCTAAAAACAAACTAAAACTATCGAAAAACAAACAAAATAAGATAGCTGATGTTAGTTAAACCCGTCAAACTCTCAAAAGATTTATGAGACCGCTGCATACTGTCTTTAGGCAAAATCAAGAGGCCCTCTCGCTAAGGGAAAGGGAAAAGATAAAATAAATACGGCCATGGGGAAGAAAAAAGTCTATTTATGTAGATTTTACAGATACCAGATATCGACGTGAACGTTTTTAATCATTTACTAAAACAGAAGCAATTAAAGAAATACACAGAATTTGAACGAACATGAAAAAAAGAATAAACATTATTAAGGAGAGCGAATAATAAAAAAACAAGAATTAAGAAGATGGCAATGATTGATATTGCATTAAATTTTCCAAGATTAATATCGATTGAAGAGCAAGGGGTCACACAAGCAAGAAGTATAAACTCTTAGCACAGAAATTATGCATGTATCTCGGATTTCAAACTGTAAAATGACGAGAGCAAGCTTAAAATCATTTAGTGCGCTTAAATTTGTAAAGTCTACGTACCAAAGAGGAAAGCTCAGTAAAACATTTACCGTGAAAGTATTTACAAAAAAAGTTATATGGAAGTTATGTTATGGCGGTGGTTCAGTCACTGAATCTGTAATACGTGAACCGTGTCAATTCTTATTTGCATTTTATATAGAATATCTAAATGTATAACAGAAACCCAAAATCAAATGTGGTAGTAATATTCAATGTATGGACGAATAGAATTTAGTTAAAAGCGAATAAATTCAATGCTGATTATCGAATTAGGTAAGATTTTAACACGTTGAAGATTGACGTAACACAACTTCTCTGACATCCAGTTTTCTCCCCTTTTATGCAATGCTACATATACCAAGCCATACTTCATATTAAATGTATATGTCTAACTTAAAATACAGGGTATATAATTCTCTCTTGCACAGGTAACACGCCTTTCATCTCTAGCAATATTGGTGTAACACATTCTTTCTAGTTCGGCCAGAGTATTTTTCCAGCATCAATGAACGGTTGCTCTCTCAAAGACTGTGCATGATTTGAAAGTCTATTGGGTCTCAACTATGAAACCAGAATCGGAAAGTGAACATCATATATACGATACATTGATCACGGTGATCGAAAAATCTGAATCATACGCTTCCGGAAGCTCGTGACTTTGTCTTTGTTTTTTTTTTTTTTTTAATTTACAAGAGGCAGAATGCTCCAAAAATGGAGTATTATTGCCATACGCTAGCTGCTACTGTTCCGTCTTAGCTTTCCCGATAAGGTAGAGACCAAAATCCTTCACACGGTTTTGTAGATCATGATACATTTTCACTATGCAGCCTCTTCTCCCCGCATGCAACATCGCAAGCCTCTGTCGATTTTACTATGAAAACTGATGTGTTCCATGATTCTCTTCCACAACTTCAGATCTTTAAAGCTGTGACGTGCTATTTAATCTCCATGGTGTTAATTTGTTCTACCTTTCTTTTAATCATTTCGTAACAAACAAAGTGATGAAAGAGGTCATTGTGCGTGAAATAATCTAAGAAAGAAAATCCATTATCAAAGAAAGTGGATAACAAAATAACATGACAGAAGGAGACAGAAGATAAGATTGCATTTAAAATATTGAAGGTCAAAGTTTTCTGGAATGCAAGAAACCGTAAGAATCGAGAAGTGCAAGAGAAGAAACTGTTAGCATCGAACTTTCAACTGTAAAATGATAATACTAAGTATCGCTATTATTTCTTCCATATCTGTCTATATTTCTGAGATGAGGTATTATGCACACTATTTACATTATTCGAACTATTGTCCTCATCTTTGTCACCATATATATTACAACGTTTCGGCCGTTGTACGCTACGGCCTTCTTCAGGTGGTTGGAATGTCGATCCGAACCCTTTATTTCGCTCACTGGGGTAGACTGTTCTAGTTCCACGTGCCATGTTTAATGGGTGTCACTTATCAGTTATCTCCTGTTAATACCCCTCTCCAAGTTCTCCACTGCCTTAACCGGATATTGAACTCATACTCTTTGGGTCTTGTCACTAGATCCAACCAACGCCTTTATCCACTGTGCTATGTGTCCTTGAGGACATATGGCAACGCGGATAAAGGCGTTGGTTCCATATTGTTATTGTAAAGTGTAAGGTCATATAGAGAGTTTTACCTAGGAATTTCCTCTTACTGGATCGGACGACCACATGTATTCTAACGTGAACACTACAATATTAATATCTTTATGATGTTAATATTAATAATATTGATTATCGATGTATGTAATCTTGACATAGGTCAATCGCTGTATATATTCTTTGTCTTCAAAATATTCACTTTCTCTTATCTATTCTTATGGCGTAAACACCATTCAGTAGTTCATCCCACCTACCGCATCTTATAGAATAAACCTCATTCAGAAGTACTCCTACCTATTCTTATAGCATAAATTTCTTTCAGTAGATCAGTTCTCCCCACTTCTTTTATATTTAAACCTCATTTAGTAGATCACTTCTTCATACTACTCCTTAGAGAGTAAACCTAATTCAATTGTTCACTAACTCCTTTGTCTTCTTATAGCATAAACATTATTCAGTAGTTCTCTTTCTCCTACCTCTTTTTTATATCATAAACACCAGTCAGTAGTTCACTTCCTCCTACGTCTTCTTCTAGCGTCAAATGGCCCTCTAACCCCAGTCTAATCTTGTGCCTAGTATTTTGTTTAATTCTGTAAATAAAATTTTCATATTCCCAAAAAATGTTAGAAAAAAAATATTAAATAAAAAGTAAACGAAAGAAAACGCAATGTTATAAATTATTCCAGAATATCTACTGCCGCTGACGTCAGTAACGACATCAAATAGAATACGTCACACCATCGGCAACAAAAAACTAAGAGTAGACATTTTTGCCGCAGTAGAAACAGTGAGTCTATTGCTTTTATTTTTTTGCGTGGAAGAATGATGTTTATTTTTGCATATATATGATCAGGAAACTTGAAGTGACAAAATTGTCTCGCAAGAAAATCGTTACATATACACTCTTAAATATATTTATGTAGAGATAACGTTGCCATAGTGACAAACATGACGACAACAGCGTGGCCATGGTTATTTCGATCATTCGCCAACCAACTGCAAAGCATGCAAAGGTCAAGGATAAATATGATAATATTCAAACATGGAACATACAAAAATTATGATCATAAACATCATCTCACCATTTTTTATTATTTTCAAGTAGTTTATGCAGCGCTCTTTCTCTTATTCACTTTCTGTCCCTTTCTCTCTCGATATATATATATATATATATATATATATATATATATATATTTATGTATAATATTAGAGGTCAATATATATATATATATATATATATATATATATATATATATATATATATATATATATATATATAGATAATCAATCCATTGATACATAATCCTGGGTGGATCCTAGGACTATTAATTATTAAAACTGATCCAGAGAGAATTCGATGTATTTATTTATTATAGCAGTGCTTATCTATTTTTAACGATAAAACTTTTTAAATCTGTCTATAAACAGAACGAAATCCCCAACGATATTAATATCTGTTCTAACCACCCTATGTCAAATACCAACTACCTTTTGCACCAGAATTAATAAACTACATAAAAAGAAAAAAAATCTTTAATAAGATTAATTAACTATGCGAAAAGGCCCTCCAGAAAAGTGGTTTCAAAAGTAAGCTGTCTTGTACAAAAACCAGTACTAATACCGGTACACGAAAAGTGGAATGTGGGTATAAAAATAGAAAAAGAAAAACCCCTAAGTATCTGTCTATATTTCTGATATGAGGTATTATGTACACTATTTACATTATTCAGATTAGTGTCCTCATCTTTGTCGCAATATTTATTACAATGTTTTGGCCGTTGTACTCCCCGGACTTCTTCAGGTTGTAGGAATGTCGAACTGAACACTTTATTTTGCTCACTGGGTTTAGACTCTTGTAGTTCCACATGCCATGTCTTTAATGTATGTCAGTTATCACCAGTTAATTCCCCTCTCCACATTTTCCAATGCCTTAACCGGGTATTGAACTCACACTCTTGTCCTGTCACTGGATTTAACCAACGCCTTTATTCACAGTGCCATGTGTCCTTGAGCTAAATAAAGGGTTCGTTTCGACATTCCAACCACCTAAAGAAGGCCGGAGCGTACAACGGTCGAAACGTTGTAATAAATATGACGATAAAGATGAGGACACTAGTCCGAATAAAATAATAGTGAGAAAAATCACTTAGTTCAACCCGCCTTCTGAAAACTGTCAAGTATCAACATCGGACTTTCTAAATTTAATTATTAAACACTTCAACAAAAAATCCGCTAAATACGTTTTTCAACGCGAAGTCAATCAAATTTAGCCACTCCTGCATTGATAATATTTACCAAATTATTAATTCCATTAGCAATTACATTTTAAGTTAATTCCATGGGAAACAAAAAGCTAAATCTAACATGTAAACTTCCTGTAATTGTAGAATTAAGGACAGCTGCCCAGTAGAGGTCAAATGCAGATCCACTAAAGTAGTATAGCTGGCAACCATTACTTCTAAAGAAAATACGACAAACCATAATATTTATATCGACATTTCTGCAGAAGTATTTAAAAAGAGAATAAATATACAGAGACCGATTCACCAATCCAAAATTAAAACAGTAAACAGCCCTTTCGAAAAAAAAATTGGGAATTGAAAGAAAAGGGTCTTAATCCTCAAATAAATTGGAAAATTCTAGGTTTCGCGAACACCCACAATAGTTTTAGGGATAGGTGCAAGCTATATTTAGAAGAAAAAAAATCAGAATAATAAAATATAAAGATGAATGGAAACTATAAAATCAAAGGAGAGAATTAATTACGAAATATAGACATAGAAATAAATTCAAAATTGCATAAGAATAGGTTTGTATACATGTGTGTGGTGTATATGTGCGTATAGTGCCATATATATATATATGGAGATGTAAATATACATATATATATATATATATATATATATATATATATATATATATATATATATATATATATATATATATGAAGATATGTACGAGCATCAGTGTGTTGGACAGCATGATTTATTCTACTGTGTCCTCTGTTGTTACCCACCATCTATAAATCTAAAGTTCAATTAATTTACGCAAATGTGAACGGGTTTAATTTTAGATCCCCTATCGCTTATTAATAATATTGGTCACCAGTAGTACAAAAACTATTTACTGTGAATCCCGGAAAAAAAACAAAACAAAAAAAACAAACTCCGGAGCCTTTATAAGAAACACCACATAGTAAGAAATGATATTATACTACAAACAACGAAAGGTTCTAGCCATAAATAAACACCAATCACAGACCGCTTCCCCCGGGATAAGATAACTTATGCCCCCACCAGTCGGTAACACAAACCCATACTCAATAACAAGGGGTCTATCAGAGGAGGACTGACATTGAAAATAAATTTAAAACAATACTCGGAGACAGACAGACAGACAGAGGCTGATGATATCCGCGTACAGAACTGACTATCCCATGCTGAGGTAATTGTTGTTTTGTTGTTCTAATATATATATATATATATATATATATATATATATATATATATATATATATATATATATATATTAACAAGAGGATAAATCCAGGTAGAGACCTTTGTACAAAACAGAGCAAGAATAAAATATAAAGACGCAAACATTAATATAATTTATTATTAGGTTGGTGCGAAAATAAGGACGTAATAATGTCGTTTTTTGACGTTAAAAATACGTCAAAAAAAGACATTATTACGTTATTATTTTTGCACCAACCTAATGCATTGGAATAGTAATCACGAGCCAAATCATCAGACCTACAAGTTCTATAAGAAAACAGAATATATATATATATATATATATATATATATATATATATATATATATATATTTGTATATTTAGGCAGCAATCCTTCCTTTATGCATGTTTCATTAAAAACGACAGACAAGTTACTATGGTTAAGCTTTTTATTTAATTTTTCTTGTGTTCGAACAAGAACTTTCTTCTCCGGACCAAGGGTGTGATATATATATATATATATATATATATATATATATATATATATATATATATATATATATATATGTGTGTGTGTGTGTGTGTGTGTGTGTGTGTGTGTGTGTGTGTGTGTTTGTGTGTGTGTGTGTGTGAAATGCTGACATTCTTTTTGCTTTATGATGTTTTTTTAAAACTTTCAAAATTATCGCTTTTCCCTTCAGCCTTTATCATTGTTTCATAGTGAATATAGATCTGGGATAAATTTGAAATCCAATGAGCGTAGATGACCTCAGATCGTGAATGTCCAATCATCTACGAAATATATTTATTGTCTCTTCATCTTTTTAACTCGTTAGAGTCTGTCACTTATTCCAATCCGAGAAGACCAGCTATAAGTGCGAAGGTGTATCACTGAAAACGATTCTTTTTCTTATTCTTTATTGCTATGCCCCCCCTCACGATGTTGGCAATCATAGCTCTCCACATCTTCACTTATTTGTAGCTCTTAAAATTTTTCCTTTTGGCATTTCAGCTGAAGCCTGTTCCGCCATCCAGTTACTCAAGCTTACTGAGTATTTTATACGTCTTTTTTTCTTCTTCTGCCCTTCTTGCTTACAGCCTGTCCCGTGAGTGTCATATCCTCCAATAAGAGGACAGATATCAGGTTGAAGTTTAATTTCTTGTCCTCGTTTCTTCTGATGATTTTGTGTTTGTTTTAATATTAAGATACTTTGCTTAGTTTTGGAAAGCATCTTTGGCTATCCAAATACGTCTTCGGATTTCAGTGTAGGATTCTCCGTCCTCTTTTACGTATGAGCGTGTTAATAAGAATGTAATTTGCAAAAAGATCCGACAATATAAAATAAAGATTATTGCATAATGATGATATTAATAATGACTACCATATTTTTAACAATTATAATAAAAAAAGTTAATATGCAATTACTGGAGATTCGAGCTCAATACGGTCAGTTTTTGCCAAGCAATGAATTGTAGCAACCTCATTATGCAGCAATCTTGTCAAAGATGTAAATTCTTGTATCATTGACAATATATCAGTTAGCCTTTTATTTTTGTATTGGTTTTTGTGTTCATTCCCTCCTCAATAAGTATCATTCACAGATTCTTGTATATAAAATTTTTTAATCTTTATTGTTTTATGCCATTGCTTGGTTTTTAAAGTCCCCTGAGAGTAAGCGGTAATGTAGTATATGAAGGACTGAATGATGATAGATAAGTTCTTTCAGTAGATGTGCATATTGGGAGGAGTGAATTAGTCGTGAATCTGATTAGCTTGGGATAAGATAATAAGTAACGATCAGCCTCTATTTTCGGCTTCTTCCAAAATTGTATTTTATATATAATAAATCTAGACTGTGGATGACTGCATATATATATATATATATATATATATATATATATATATATATATATATATATATATATATATATTAAGACGTTTTTATGCTTATACATTCTTTTTATAGATGCAAATATTTAAGGAATGGCTATGTTTATAATAAACAGTATTAAACAACATTTACCGGCATTAATGTTCGATAAATTTTCATAGAAAATATTCGGCCTCCGACAGGAATCGAAGCTGTATACTATACTGGACCGTCATATAGCCTGAACTGACATTAACCGATTTGGCTATAGAGGAGCGTTCGGTTAGCAAGTTCGATTTTACTGTCTTTAAACTTCAATCTTCCATGATTCTCTCCCGTACATTCATATCTGCTCATGGAATATCCAAATGTAAACAAATGACGTCAGACATTATGAAATGGACATAGTCCGACAATTATTTTAAAACATATGTTTAAAATAATTGTCGGACTTTGTCCATTTCATAATGTGTGAAGTCATATATATATATATATATATATATATATATATATAATTATTTATTTTTAAAGAATATATATATATGTTATATGTGGCACAAGGCAGAGTTTAACGGGAGTCATCAAAGCCCGTAGGCTCGGCCAAAAATCCACGCAGAACCCGCGTAAACCCGGACGAGCCAGCATTTCGGCACAGCCTACTCCGGGTTCCTCTCTGCCTTTGGCAGAGATATCGGCAGGAGCTGCGAACAGTCACAGACTCGGTAGAACCATCTATCTCTGTTAATATTTAACAGCACCCACCACGATGGTTGTATGTGGCACAAGGCCAAGTTTACCGTGGGTTCTCCGGGCCCTTAGACTCGCCTAAAAATATTCCTAGAATACACATAAACGGGTTCAGGGCCTGTCTGCCTCCCCGGACGAAACATTTTTCTCTTCGGCAAAACCTCGTCCGGGTTTCTCTCTGCTCAAGGCAGAGAGTTTCTCAACATTGAACAGTCTATCAGTGTTAATATTTAACAGCCCCAACCCCCACGAGGGATGTATGTGGCACAAGGCCGTGTTTACCGTGGGTTCCCCGAGTAACGAACAGTCTATCACAGTTTCCTACTACTTTATAGAAAGTGGAAGAGACCATAATAGACTCATTAGAGGGTAGGCACTGAAACAGTCCGGTACAAGAGTATGTAAGTTATTGATGCATTGTTAAACGAAGTTAAAACATTATTGATATTGTCAATTTAAAATGAATACTTCTTCTGTTAAAACGACATTCTCTTAAGACATATAGGTAGATAAGAACATACTGAGATAACTGACTGATATAGTTAGACAGGCACAACTGAGATAGATATATGTAGCTTTATATATATATATATATATATATATATATATATATATATATATATATATATATATATATATATATCCAAGTATATGATTGGTGTATATGGAATGAATTCCAATAACCAACAATTACTATTCTTAAAAGAGTGCCCAATACAAAGTAGAGCATATATAATTATTTATTTTTAAAGAAAAAAAAATTTATAACATAAATATGTTATAAAATCACTACAAAAATAGCCATTTTGTTTCAACACCCTCGGTGTCTTATCAAGTGGTGACGTTGAATGTAAAATAAATGGTTTTAAAAGTTTCAAATTAATTAATAATCCTACGCAAGGGGAAAACGTTGTTACAAAGGCTAGATGGACCAATCAAAACACAAGTACAGGAAAATTCAAGAAGCTCGATAACGAAGTCATGTTATAATATCTATTCATATTTAAAAGTGGATGCACTTTCCATACACATAGATACATATAAATACATGCACACACATCCACAGACATTGACCCAGACAGTTGGATACCCCAACCGATAAATATTTAAGACAGAAAATGACATTGCATTAATGTTAACAACCTATTGAAATCTAACTTAAGCGAGTAAATATACAAAGATAAAAATGATTAAAATTAATATTATTTAATATATTAAAATAATGTATGTAAAAAAAAAAAACGGACATTAAAGTCAACACCCATCGGTAACTACGATGTCCACCTCATATACATATAAGTATATACACAACCACACACACATACACACACATATATACGCATACAAATATATATATATATATATATACACATATATACATACATATACACACATATATACATATATATACATATACACATACACATACACATACACATACATATACATATATACATACACATACACACATACTCACACATATACATAAATATACATACATACATACACACCGAAATATCTACACATACATACATAAACATATACATACGTATACTTTTCCATGTTATCAAGTACACATACACATACATACACATATACATATATGTACCCACAAATATACACACAAATATGTGTACACATACTTACAAATAAATACATATATACACAGCAATACACAAATATAAACATATATACACACATATATACTAACCCATGTGGCCGTAATGACATACCCAAGTTTCCCTACCTACACGTACACATAAACAATTTCATATACAGTAGGTGTCAACATACATATATACAACTGCAAACCTACATAAGTAAACACACACATATACATATATATACATACACATATATACATACATATACACACACATATATATATATATATACACATATATATATACATATATATACACATACATACATGCACACACACATACAGAAATATACATACACATAAATATCTACATAAAAATACTTATCTATAGTAATAAATACACATATATACGTACAAACACATAAATTCAACGACATTTGACCAAAAACATATATAAATATACAGACATACATACACATACATAGGCATAGACATACTTCGATATACATGCAAACACAAAAATACACGTATCATAACATAGATATATAAAAAAAAAACATCCATACCAACATAAATATACGCAAATAAAATTAGGTACACAATATAACAATACACATATAAACATATACACATATATATATATATATATATATATATACATACACATGCATCTACATATATTCACATATATATATATATATATATATATATATATATATATTTACACACGCTCTATCTCTGATATTGAGCACTTTATTCCATAAATATAGCACATCTTAAGACTATATTTCTTTATATATATATATATATATATACGTACATATACATATATATATATATATATATATATATATATATATATATATATATATACCTACACATACATGCACACATACACATACATGCACATATATATATATATATACACACATACACTTACACATACATACACATACACCTACACACACATATATATACACATACACACATACATATATATACACAACTACATAAACATGCAGACACTTACATATCTACACACATAAAAAATATATATATACATAAGGATACATACTCACATATCTATACACACACATACCCACATCTACAAATACACATACATACACATATACACCAATATTTTTAACCTCTTTTCTTCTTCTCCTCCTTTTCACCTTCTTACTTTATGTATATATATATATATATATATATATATATATATATATATATATATCTGTGGATGTGTGTGCATGTATTTATATGTATCTATGTGTATGGAAAGTGCATCCACTTTTAAATATGTATGTATGTACGTGTGTGTTGGTTTCCCTTCTCCCATCCCCCCCCATTTTTTTTCATGACAGACCGTGGAGATGTTCTCTGTCTTGTCCCTTTTTTGTGTGTGTATATGTCTTGGTGCTTATGTATTAGAATCTGACTGCGTTTGTTTTACGCGTGAGTTTAGGACCCTATTTACACACCATGAGGATTAAAATGTATACATTGTAAAAAGACCGGATATTAAATATAGCTAAAGTAACTTCAATGAAAAAATAAATTGAATAACATATATATTTCTTCTTTTCTCCTCAGTAATTTTATAGTTGTAAACTTGATAGCGAATAAATGTTAAATTTTGATTTTGTAATTAGCAGTTTTAAATTTTAATATTAAATTTTATCATATAATTTAGTAATTATTCGTTGGAATAAATTATTTTTTAATACTAAACATCTGAATTGATATTATAACATGACTTCGTTATCGAGCTTCTTGAATTTTCCTGTACTTGTGTTTTGATTGGTCCATCTAGCCTCTGTAACAACGTTTTCCCCTTGCGTAGGATTATTAATTAATTTGAAACTTTTAAAACCATTTATTTTACATTCAACGTCACCACTTGATAAGACACCGAGGGTGTTGAAACAAAATGGCTATTTTTGTAGTGATTTTATAACATATTTATGTTGTAAATTTTTTTTCCTTTAAAAATAAATAATTATATATGCTCTACTTTGTATTGAGCACTCTTTTAAGAATAGTAATTGTTGGTTATTGGAATTCATTCCATATACACCAATCATATACTTGGATATATATATATATATATATATATATATATATATATATATATATATATATAAAGCTACATATATCTATCTCAGTTGTGCCTGTCTAACTATATCAGTCAGTTATCTCAGTATGTTCTTATCTACCTATATGTCTTAAGAGAATGTCGTTTTAACAGAAGAAGTATTCATTTTAAATTGACAATATCAATAATGTTTTAACTTCGTTTAACAATGCATCAATAACTTACATACTCTTGTACCGGACTGTTTCAGTGCCTACCCTCTAATGAGTCTATTATGGTCTCTTCCACTTTCTATAAAGTAGTAGGAAACTGTGATAGACTGTTCGTTACTCGGGGAACCCACGGTAAACACGGCCTTGTGCCACATACATCCCTCGTGGGGGTTGGGGCTGTTAAATATTAACACTGATAGACTGTTCAATGTTGAGAAACTCTCTGCCTTGAGCAGAGAGAAACCCGGACGAGGTTTTGCCGAAGAGAAAAATGTTTCGTCCGGGGAGGCAGACAGGCCCTGAACCCGTTTATGTGTATTCTAGGAATATTTTTAGGCGAGTCTAAGGGCCCGGAGAACCCACGGTAAACTTGGCCTTGTGCCACATACAACCATCGTGGTGGGTGCTGTTAAATATTAACAGAGATAGATGGTTCTACCGAGTCTGTGACTGTTCGCAGCTCCTGCCGATATCTCTGCCAAAGGCAGAGAGGAACCCGGAGTAGGCTGTGCCGAAAGGCTGGCTCGTCCGGGTTTACGCGGGTTCTGCGTGGATTTTTGGCCGAGCCTACGGGCTTTGATGACTCCCGTTAAACTCTGCCTTGTGCCACATATAACACTCGTAGGGAGGAGGCTGTTAAAAATAGTGATACAGACTGATCGCTGGTCAACCGATACACACACCCCAAGTTGTGTAACACATTTCTGTTGTATTTACTGTTCAATTCACTATTTATCTGTAACCTAATGTTTTGTTATTTTTTAACCAATTACTTAGTCACAACAAGGACCAAAGACACATACTTGATGGTATGTATATGACCCAACTACGTTTCGAATTTGTTTAAAATTGTTTCTGGAGTAATCTCTCTGTTGAAAATAGTTTAGCAGAAATGGTTTATCGTACGTATTTGAAAAAAACTAGCGATAGAGTTGTAAGTTATTCTTTATTCCTGAAAGTATTATTTTAATTAAAATGTCGCAATTTATGGAGCCCGAAACTGACCTTTGATCTGAAATTCATCAGCGGAAAGTTCAGCAGAAAAGTTTCGATTATCACTCTGGCACACATGCAGACACATACGTGTATATGTACATATACAGAAAAGAAAACTGTCACCATTTCGAGAGAAAGTTATTATAGAAGAAATTTCTTTTAATTTTAATTTGATTTATGAATTATGGCCTACAAAATTAAATGAAGAGCCTCGTATTAAATATATTGAAAAGGAAACAAATTATATATATATATATATATATATATATATATATATATACGCACACACACAGAGTGTGCGTTGGATAAATTGTCGTATAAATTACGCAAAAATGAAAATAAAACTGAAATCTCATTTTAAGATATATATATATATATATATATATATATATATAAATATATATATATATATATATTTCAAAATTACACAAAAAACATCTTGAAATGCTAAAGAATAAATTGATTCAATAAAATCATCATTGCCTTCAACCATAGCGTCCAGACGACTTCGGAATCTGTTGCAAATTTTCTGGACGTCTCCTTGCTTAAGTTGGTGAATGCTGCCATAAGGAATTCTTGCCCACAGTACATCTTTGGTGTTACGAATTGTTTTTTTTTTTGGTCTCTCGTTGAACTGCATCCCAAACATAATAATGAAGGAGTTTGCAGTCTGGGGAGTGATGTTGCCGCAGAAATTGTCTGACAGCCATGACTGTGTTCTCTTGCCTGTGTTCTCTTGCCTGTGTGGCAGTTGCAGATTCTTGTTGCTAGATATAGGGTTTTTCAGCATACACCCTCTTGAACCAGGACAGCGCTAACTCCTCACGGCGCTTGATGTAGTCCTCCGAGTTGAGTCTGAGGTCCTCTGGGTAGATGGATTGTAGCATAACATTGCCATCACTAGCTATCACTCATGATGTTGACTGGATATATCATCCAAATCTTTTCGTATCCTCTGCACTGTCCTCCGATTAACACCCAAACACTCTGAAATGTTCATATTTGAGCTTTCGGCGCGAATGCCACCCAATAAAGCATGGCGTTTCCAAATTTTTGGCGGCATGAACAGCGTCATGGTACACATTTTCTCACAGAGGGTGCGAAACTAACCTGATTATTCTATGCATTCGATAAAAAAATAAAATAAAATAACGTACAAAAGTAGAAGTATATATATATATATATATATATATATATATATATATTGAAGTTTAAATATTTTCAGCCAAGACTTACCCCAAGATTTGATTTGTGACAAAGAGTGTGTGTTGAAATATGCTAACCTGATCGCTGTCCTAAAAACTTAATAAACTCAGACGACTGACAAACGTCAGCCGCACACACACACACACACACACACATATATATATATATATATATATATATATATATATATATATATATGATAGAAATGAATGGGAGGAATTGATAATTATATTTAAGTATTTCATCGAGTCTGAAAGAAATCTCAACAGAATGCAGAAATCACTGGACGGCCGTTTCGTCCTATATTTGGGACTCATCAGCAGTGCGTATCCACTACCGAGAATTGAAACCCTGACAGTTTCTTTTTCAAGAAAACATCATACCAACTGTCTCCAACGGGACTCGGTGATGAAGGGATTGCAAATCAGACTGAATAAAGCGTCGCTCACTCACATATTCCGCGGTGGAACTCTACTGAGTTCTCTGTAACCATAGGACTGTGCCCCCTGGAGCCACGACTACTCTCACCAAGCCAATCACTCTAGAGCATTAGAAGACGGTTCAAGCAATGATATACACATGATAGAAATTATTAGGAGGATTTGATAATTATATTTAACTAATTCATCGAGTCTGAAAGAAGCCTCAACAAGATGCAGAAAGCACTATATATATATATTCAGATTTTGTCATATATATATATATATATATATATATATATATATGACAAAAACTGAATTCGTTCTGAAATAACAATTTTACACCTATGAATTTCCATCGATATATATCCTTTAGGCAACCTCCGCATATCTTTGGAAATACTGTATGTCAGGACTCACTTGGCATAATGTTAAAAATAAATATAATTATCTTTGTGAAGATACGGGTGCTACGTATCCATATAAATCAAAACATTATAAACGAACTCTCAGTTTACTGACTAACCACAAAATATATATATATATATATATATATGTGTAGGTATATATCACCATTTTGCGATTACATCATCACTCACTAACTCAAGATCGATAGATTTTTTACGTAATTCTCTTTTTCTTCTCGAGCTTTCTCGTTTTTATTCAGATAGTACAGCACAGTCAAATGTAAAGGAAAGCAAAGAATTGTGAGAACTTAACTTGACGTAGTGTAAACATCAGTAAGCTTGTTTCGTTAGAAATCTTACAATTGATTAGTAAGTTCGATCCTTACTTGGTGTCCCATTATTTCAGTCTTTTGCCACATCTAAGCTACGCTTAGGAAATCAAAGAGTTGCGAAAAGAGATGAAAAATTTCGAGTAACTTTAGCTCCCCTCTGAGATTCCAGTGAAGATAAAAGATTATCTCAGATAATATCCAGACATCACTTATAGAACCAAAACATCACTAAAAGTTCCATGACACTTGCGTATCTCAGCTAGAGTTAGTTTATTTTGCCTCCTTGTTATGAAGAACAAAATTCCAACAAAGACCTCGAATTGATGATATCAACCGTCTAACAATTAGACTGACTTCAGATTTTTTTCACAATACAGCCAGTTGCAATCTACTTACGTCTGATTAACCCAGTGCCTTGGATCTTCTTTTATCGTTCTTTCTGCAACCATCAGGTTTTAAATTGCATTTTCGGGTAAGAGTTAATGACAGCAGCTGCTGCTGCCTACGAACTTCAAAAGAAATCGTTTTACAACGCGGCCTGGTGAATCAATGTATTTGAAAGATTTCCTTTACTGAAAATAAGTAAAGAGATTTCTGCGCAAGAACAACGAGCCACATGGGACTAACGTTGGCAGATTCTAATCATAATCAGTCGATACAAATAATATTTCTTCTCCGTTGTTAAGTGGTTCAACAGTAAATTCGCCAGGAAATCCGTCGAAAGAGGTAAAGATCTTGACCACGATCTATTATTTATAAAGCGTAAAGTTTAAACATGAAGTAACAGCCGCATTGTGTTAGACAATAAAACGAAGAATGCAGGCGTGAAAAGAACATCAAAGTCAACAATTCTTCAAGATAATAATCTATTATATTTTGCAAATCTCAAATCCAGTCAGGATCCCTTGCAAGGGGTCACTCAATTTGACACAAAATGCAATCAAATCTCAGAAAAATGTCAACAAAATTCGTGCTGTCAATAAAAAACACAAACAAATGTCTGGGTCTTGGGACTTAATTTCATGTCAGAACTCAAGTGGAACATATATGCGATCCATCGCTAAAGATGTGAAAATAGTAGGCCCATTATATCACAGCAGACTGTACTTCTGCCACGAGTTTTTTTTTATATGAGTCAGATCTGACCAGCATTGCTACTATAAATTGTCTGGAATTACCCATTCGTTACCTTCTTGTCTTGAAAAACCTCAAAGTCGATAACACCATCCTGTAGGCGATGAATTAATTTATATCTTTCTTCCCATTTCTCGAATATATAACGTCGCAAGCTTATTATTTTCTATGATTATTTTTATGGCAATATTTATTTTTTAGTACCACGAGCTCAGACATTTATAGCCCAGCTATATTGTTGGTGTTGCTTTAGAAGATACTCTAATTTGCTTATCTATGAGGTAGTTTTGAAAACTGTTATTAACTATCGTCTGTTGATATGTATATATATATATATATATATATATATATATATATATATATATATATATATATATATATATATATTAAGGTAAGGGTAGTTAGGGGATGCATTCTCTTCATGGAAAGCTTTTATAACATCTCTTTTATATATAAGTGGATATGCATTTGCAAAATTGAGTGAGTGTTTTCCATTTTTTGGTATATGTGATCTTACTAGATTCTACAGCAACACCAAACAATAGAGATTAGTTTTTTTTTTGTTTTTTTACTAATATTTTATGTAAAGTGAAGGATATTTCCTTTCTAATGTAGTTTGGGATTTTTGATTTGTTTTTAATGTTATCTAAAATAAAGTTATATATATCTGAATGCCTAGAACATTGCCTTTCTCACCATGAGACTCAAGCCCGAATCTCACCAATGGTCTATTTATCAGGAAAGTGATTTCTTGATGTTATCGGTCAGTGCGTGGGGGTGATTCTAGCGTGCAGCACCGTTGAAATGTGACTGGAAATGCTGCCAAGCCTTGTGAGAGAAACTGGGTAAGTGGAAGTAATTGAGAATCGTCAATGGTCTTGCTAGCAGGAAGTTAAAATACATTGTGACCGAGGATTTGAGCGTGATGGCCTTGTTCAGGATTTTCATTTTGCCACATGATGCGATTGCCCCCCAAAACTATAATTCAATTCAGCTCAGTATAGCTACCATATAAACCTAATTTTTCCTGCGTGTAGGCTAACCAGTCTAATAGAGAATCTTGCTCGGATACAAATAGCCCGCCATTATTAAATAAAAAGAAAATATCATCTCCACAGCGGACGTACATTTTAGGTGGAGTAACTTTTTCAAATATTTTGTTTTCCACAGTCCAAGTAGATTTCCAATCGAGAGGTCGTTAGTTTGAATATAAATATTGCCACTATGATCGTAAAAGTAGACTTTAGTTGTATAAGCGTTCAGTAATTTTCAGGGAATATTAGGTTTGATGGATGAAAGTAGAATTGAATTATGTAATTGTTGTAATGGAATATCATACGCTCCATATTGCTTGTGTCGAATGACTGTATAAGTGGCTATATATAGTGAACACAGGATATACCTGGGGCTTGCTTCAGCAATTCGTTGGAGATTCGTCTCCAGCTGTGCTGGTCAAACTATTTGCCTTCGCACAGAGAGGAACACCGACGAGGCTATGACGACCCCTTGTATAAAAAGGTTCTACGGGAAATTTTTACTCGAGCATACCGGTTCGGTTTTCCCCGCATTAAAACGGCCTTGTGTAAGGTAAATATCCTTCGGGAATTTGTTGTGAGGTGGAGATTGGACTCGAGCTGAGCTGGTCATATTCTCTGCCTCCGTGGAGAGAGTATCCCCAGACGAGACTCTGCTCTTCGAAAGAGCCTACCCGACTCCGTTTTAGACAAGGTCTACGGGCCTTGATCTTTTTGGACAGTTGGTAAATACCCTTGCTTCGGGAATTACCAGCCTGCCACCCGATTCCTTGTCTTTCAGTAGTGTATTCTTTTTTTACAATAAATCTCTCTTTCTTTCATCTACGCGCGTGTTGATGTTCCTTCACTAGAGAACCACCTTTGTTTGTAACCTCTTAAGGATGCAATATTTTATAAACATTGTATCAATCGTTTTATCGACATGGTGGTTTGTTAATAGATTGTTTAGAATTGAGGCAAAAACGCCTTGGTTGTCATGTTCCTTTTTGTTTTTGCTTTTATCATTTCACCCCAAGCAATGCAATAAGGCCACTAAGAATGAAAACGGTGTACAGAGTGGTAGATAATATAAAACGCCGTTAAGCATAGAGATCAATAAAAACAAGCATAGAAAGCAATAAAGAGCAATAAGAAAACAAACGATAACTACTGGCATTGGATTTAAATTTTTGAAGATGAAGGTTGACGGGGAAGGCAAATGCCGGCAAAGATTTTGACAAGCGAGAAGTGCGATAGAAGAAAGCTTTAACATAGAACTTACGGTTGCATCTCACCATTTCAACTGTAAAATGATGGGACCGTGTCGCCAATCTAAGAATTACCATGAAAATATTGTTAGAAAAGGCACAGGGAAGCCACAATACGCCGTTGGGGATGTGACTGATGGTGAAATGTCAGGTCAGGTTCAATAACATTGTAGATACTTCTTCGGAAATTTATCATAAAGATTCATGTATTTTGTAGATAGATTTGTTGTCATAATATAATTAAAGGTTTTGATAACTGGTAAATAGGTGTTTGGATCGATGAAATGATGGATCGGTGTGGGTAATTCAACTGAGGTATTTTAACATTATCGTACCCTGGTTAGTAATCTCTGATCATTTGACCAGTTTTTACAAACTTTATGTCCAGAAAAAACAAAACTTGTTCGAAAATACGAAGAACTAAGATAAAAAGATTAAACACAATACCTTATCAAACGTCTCCAGTTCTATTTTAAGTTTTATATATATATATATATATATATATATATATATATATATATATATATATATCCAAACCTTCACCGCTATAAAGAAAGCACATGTGATTTCTTTATAGTGGTGAAGGTTTTGTGCAGAACCATCCAAACTTTTGAAAGGGCCGAATACAGAGAACTGGTGCCGTACGCACCACAAGGTCTCCAAACTCTCCAAACTCTATATTCAAAACCTGCGGACGCAGGTTTTGAATATAGAGTTTTCCTTGTTCTAGACCAGTTGTCATCCAAGGATATAGAACTCAGTCTGTTCTGCTACTTGCCCATAGCTGGAGGGAGAAAAAGACGATTCATACCTTTCTCAAGGGTATTAGCACGTAATGGATTCAACTGGAATTCGAACTCAGCTCTCAGATTTCTCACTCCAAGCCGTTATTCATTACTCCACCGTGTATAGTAAAGCACGGTTTTAAGTATGATATATTTATGGTATAAGTATCAATGCTCAAAATCATAGATAGAGCGTATGCAAATATATATGTCGATATTGAAGTCAACACCCAGCGTTGACAGTCAAGTTCAAGCTTATACGATTACGTATAAGCATGAAACAGGTTGTCGCCACTGTTCTTGGCTTCAAGATCTATTTAGTTATTTCTAAATGTTAAAATTCCTTGAAAGGACAACATTCTGCTGACATGCCAGACCTCTAACAACACGTGACCAAATTATTGATAGTTATTTCGTAGAATGAGGTCCGAGAATTTTCCAGCAAAAACATTATATTAAATTGACATATCTTAATTAGGAAAATTTAATAAATAAATTGACATATATATGATAACTTAATAAATAAATATATTTACAAAATTACATTGACAAATGTGTGTGTGGTGAATTGGATTGCAGCGCGGTACCGTATTTCATTTCCAGTTGGGTTCGTTATATTCACTAAACGTAAAAACGTTTTGGAAAGGTATGAAACCATCTCTTCTTCATCCAGCCATGGTGTAATTAGCTGGATTCTATAGCCTTGATTGGTAACCATTCTAGAGAAGATGGCTCACCGTAAACCCCCATCTCCTAGTTAACTTTGGACGCTCAATGGGATATATATATATATATATATATATATATATATATATATATATATTGGCCCATGAAAATGAGCAATGGCTGGAAGTCGTCATTTTTTTTTAGTTGCGCATTCTTCCACGAGTTAGGTGGAGTTTTTTTTAATACTTGAGAAAGAGAAAAAACAAACAAAATACATTTCCTCCAATAAAATATTTATCAATTATAGATCACGGTGTTCGTGATGATTTCGGGACTAATGATTTCTTAATATTAAGGGAACCCTAACAATACAACATGATTCATGGTCCTGATGGTTTTTGTCATTGTAACAATAGTGGAGATACGGAGGAGTAGTGGATAATGGCTTGGAATGAGGAATCGGAGATCTGAGTTCGCATTCCAGTCGAATCCATTACATTCACTTACGTGCTAATACCCTTGAGAAAAGTATCAATCTTCTTCTTCCCACAGACCGAGTTCTATAGCCTTAGATGGAAACTGGTCTACCGCAGAAAGAAATGGCAACCTACTGCGGGGAAAATTTGTCTCGTCAGTCATATATTGAAAGATACATGTTCACCTAAGCATGTATCCCGTATGGCACATAACAGTAATATAATGCAGATTTAGCCTCTGATCGATTTCTTGTCTCCTAATATATTTTTTATCTTCTTGTGTCAGCTTGCATTTAACCAGATTGCGGTGGTTCAGCTCACCAATACTGCAAATTAAGAACGAAAGTTGTTATTGATTTACAATGTTGACGAAAAATGTTTTACGTGTATGATAAATGTTTTAACGTAGGCTGTTCCTGGTATCTGAAAGAGTGGCATGTTTTCCACTGAAAGCAACGGTCTATGTTCAAATTCAGCTGAGAGTTCGAACATTTTTGTATACCAGAAACAGGTTATGCCCACTTGGCAAAGGAGGATAAACTTAACATAAATTCAACGATCTAATTTTCCCCGACTGAATTTGTTTTGAATTGAAATTAGATCTATTTAATGAATATATGCATAGATATTTCATGAATTCGTAATTATTCATGTTCAATAAAAGGCTTTCATACAAACAGACTCTAACCACCTAGTATCGCTAATAGTCGCGGAAGAAACATATTAAAACATGTATTCAGTATTCTGTAACATCTTGCTTGAAATTGCATAGTGAATTTTCGATATGTGACAATATTAAGTACTAGTTTTCGTTAGTCTTTTCTACTACGTTCAAAAGTACACGTAATTCAAAGCCAGCTTTATGTGATAGATTTTTCTCAATCGAATTGTGGTCGTTTTTTGCCGTAGAAATGTGACTGCCATCTGAAATGCATAGAAATAGGCTGGTTCGTTGATTCCTTTTTAACGGATTATCAACACTTTTGTGGGGTATTTAAAGCCAGAACATATGTTTAGATTAAAAGATTTGTTTTAAGATAAGAATGATTTAGTGATAAAAGTCTTAATATTTAACTGGAAGGGGGGATAGGTGGATTTATACCTTTTTCGAGTAAATATAATGAACACAAAATGAATTGGAACTCGCTCTCCAAATAACAATTTCGAGTCATTAACCATTACAACATTAGTAAAACTGAATTTACAGCAGACACCCATCTAGGTACTGGCCAAGCATGACATTGCTTAAAGTGATCGTACGGGAACCAATGTTTCAAATGTGCCTGCCAGCTGAAATACATAGAAATAGGTTGGTTGGTTGATTCCTTTTTAACGGATTATCAAGCCTTTTTTTTTGGGGGGGGTATTTCAAGCCAGAACATATATTTAGATTATAAGATTTGTTTTGAGATAAAAATGGTTTAGAGATAAACTTCTTAATATTTAACCCATATCTGGAAGGAGAAGATGTGTATTTATACCTTTCCCAAGTAAATATAATAAACACAAAATAATTAGAACTCGTTCTCCAATTAACAATTTCGAGTCATTAACCATTACACCATTAGTAGTCACCCATCTAGGTACTCACCAGGCATGATTTTGCTTAAACTGATCTTACGGGAACCCGGGTTTATACGTTATGTAGCTGTAAAACTTTGAAGCAAATATGTTGTTCTCCCGAAGAATATCAAGAAGGACATTCCACCAGCCGCACATCCAAGCTTACAGTATTTGGTATTCCAAAGAGATCAATGTTATTTAAATTTGGTGATCGTCCAGGAAACAGTGTTTCAATGTAATGTGTCCGTAAGCATAAAAATAAGAAAACAATGGAAATTTAAATGCACTCAAAATACGCCTGCACAAAATGGATATTATTTTTTTTGTATTATGAGAACGCATTGCAGTTAACAATTTTTGTAAAAGGTGAGATGACTGAAATTTAGAATTCAAAATTTCCGTTCAAGCCTGATTCTTCACGATCATATTTCTGGTCGCTCCTAAAATTAAGAAAAGCGTTGAAATGTCAACATTTTTAGCCGATATCGAAACAAGTTATTGAAGACAGCTGGTTAAAAATAAACAAGAATCATTCTTTCTATACGAAATCAAAATTGTAAAAATATATATCTCTTGATGAAGATGATTTTGAAAAGCTTGTAATTTTGAAAAAAGAAATAATTTGACATCACATTCATTATCATAGATTGAAAACCTGTACCATAAAATCAAATATCATACTAATCAACGTTCGTATTCACATAGATTCTGTTAATATAAAACACTGTTACGTTTGTAGAACATGGTCTGAAACCAAAGCCACATAACCATTTGAAAATTATATTCGCTGCACTTAATACACTTTCAGAGAAAATCATTTCTAGTCTTCTAAGAAAATCTTGAGCGTGGAAGGATCTTTGAAAATCAACTTATTTTCCTCTCGTTTGGAAATCTGGGGATATTAAATCTCATCCACAACGAATTATTCTCCTGGATGCTTCCAATTCGTTTCTGTTCCTCATTCATCTGAGACTTTTCTGTAGGATTCGCAGGCAAAATCTACGTTCTTGCAATTGTTTTCTGCAATTATCTTATTTCCATTGCACCCTGCTGGCCATTGCTGACAAAACTCTCATCAATCCTGTGCATCGTCATACTTATGTAAACGCTCTCAGGAAAACAATTTATTGAGTTCGCTCATCCGTGCAAACGCAGTCCCCTGAATACGTGACCGACAGAATCATGAATTCGGAATAACATCTTCAACTATGGTCCCACGTGATCCAAACTATTCTACGCAGGTGCAAAGAAGAAATTAAGATCAATGCTCGAATGTCGGCATCAGATATAAGTAGAATGAAATGTGTTATGCTCTTAGATACATGAAAAGATGTAAAACAAATCTAGTGATATTTTTTTTTCTTTTCACCCCGATTCCACCAACAAACAGAAGTTGCTGAGTGTTAAAGAATATACAAAAAACGATATTAACATAAGAACGATGAAGAAAAGAGCAGAAATTAGAGAAAATATAATTATTAACATTGCATTTAAATTTACTTTTTTTATGACCAAATTTGGCTGGAAAGCAAAAAGCCGGGATGGCGTACCACCGGCCTGAAGTACGAGAGAAGAAACTGTTACCATAGAAAGTATAATTATATCTAGCTTTTCAATTGGTAAAATGGAGATATCTTGACGCGAGTACAGTACTCCGTTTAAATTCATATAATCTAGGTACCATGCAGGTGAGTTCATCAGAATAGTTAACAGGAAAATATTTATAAGAATTCCACTGGCAAACACATCACTGCAGTGGGAAAGGAAACAAGTTGCTAACAGTATTAAACTTTCAGGAAATACTAAATTCAATAGTAAAAAAGAATGGGATTTATATCGTTAAAAATCGTTCGTTGGATACAGAACGCTCTAATCTTAAAAAGAAAAGCAATCGAAAACAATAAAAAACGGACTTTACTTGTATTATTTACATTATTCGAACACTTATTCTCATCTTCATTGAGATATTCACAACGTTTCGGCCGTTCTACTCTCCTGGCTTCTTCAGGTGATTGGAATTTCGTCCATCTGGATAGATTGTTCTAGTTCCAAGTGCCATGCCTCTTCCGGATGTCTTAGTTACTTTCCTTTAACTCGACTCTCTAAGAATTGGTTCATCACTAATGTAGACTGGTATTGAACTCACAACTCTTTGGGTTTAAATATTGGATCTAACCAACGTCTTATTTGGAATCTTACTCTCATTTTCAGTGCCATATTTAGAAAATTTCGGCCGTTGTACGCTCCGACCTTCTTCAGATGATTGAAATTTAGAACCGAACCCTGTATTTCGTTCATATGGATAGATTATTCTAGTTCCACGTGCCATGCCTCTTCCAGATGTTTCAGTTATTTCCCTTTAACTCAGCTCTCCAAGATTTTTGGTTCACCACTGCTGTGGTCCGGTACTGAACTCAGAACTATTTGGGTCTAATCATTGGATTTAACCACCGTCTTTATCCACTGTGTCATGTATCTTTGAGGACGCTGTGAATATGGCAATGAAGTTGGGGATAACATTCCGAATACTTTAAATAAAACAAGTAATCATGAGACCTCATCTCAGAGATATAGACATATATTTTATCTTTATGTTGGAAAATAAGTTGGCATCAGTGAATCTATAGAGGCTATAGAGTTTACAAGGTTTTCTTTCCGGGGGATATTTGTGTTTCTTTAACACTGAAAGAACTAACCTGTGATTTATTACGCAACTATAATAAGTGGACCCTGATCATAGACTCCGGGAAATTTAACCTAATCGAGATTGTTCGGTATTTAAACAAGGCCAGTACCCTCAATATGTGGTCCACGATGACATGTGATATCTTGTAAGCAAAATAACTCGACAGCTTCCGAAGAATTTGTCCACTGATAAGTCTCGAACCAAATGGTATGAATAGACAAAAATGTATGGACCTCAAATATTAGATTCGTGCTTATTATTACCATCCATAGTCGATGTTCGTTCAACTTGTCAAATAATAAAAACATGCATTCAATCGAGCAGTTGTACTTAAATAAAACCGTAGCGTTCAGAATTACACCGAGATCCCATCACCCTGAAAGCATACGTAATTCAAACAGGATTTAGATTCTGTTCTCAGACTCACCGTTTACAACTCTGTGGCAATGTTAGCCACAAGATTTACCATTAGATAGGTGAATTTTAATAATGCTTATTACCCGATTTCTCATCTTTTATTGGCTCATAGAGGAGGCACGGTGGAATAATGGAGAGCGGCTTGGATTGAAGAATCGGAGAGTCGAGTTCGAATTCCAGTCGAATCTATTACATTTACTTACGTGCTGATACCCTTGGTAAAGGTATGAATCTTCTTCTTCTCCCTCCATCTATTGGTAAATAGCAGGACGGACTGGGTTCTATAACCTTGGATGGCAACTGTCTAGAAGAAGGAAAGCTCTCAATTCAAACCCGGAGTGGATCCCCTAAGGCGGACGGAGGGCACTTTATGGTACCTTCCGGCAACTCCTGCAGCCGGGCTGGTACCAAACTGTATTGGTGTATCCTCTCCTTTGGACTCTGCTAGCAAGGCCAAGAGGGAGAACTAGACGTCTGAGCAGCCCTAGTTCTCCATATATCTCGACCAGTCTCGTAGCGAACCGCACTACTCCATCGTCTCTCGAGACGGACGGATGCCGACAACGACGACGACGATTGGCTCGTACGGAAGTGAGCAGCTGCAGGAAGGTGTCCCATAAATTGAGTCAAAGCCTGTTTACACATTAAAATGTCAATGAATCTGCATGTTAAAGAATAACTCCAAATAAATTTCCCTAGAAATCTTAATGTAAGTGACATATTTGCCAATTTAATATTCAGGCAATCCGGCGTGAATGTCAATGAATTTATTACTCTTTATTACTGATTACATGCACGGGCCGATGATGTATTTCTATGAATACATCTAAGTACATAAAAAATATTCTTCCGACAATTAAGATAATGATGGATGTGGAATTCTCCAACAAAATAAAAAATAAAATATATATTTTTAAGATATTTTGCATACATTATTTTTGTTTAATTCTAAAGCAATGTTATCTGTAAAACGGCGAGGAAATATCGTTAAAATATTCTTTTTCTTAACAGGTTTATTTTTATCACACAATTAGTCGATAGATTATTAAAGTTGGATGGAGCGAGATTTCTCAATAGGCGCTCAGTTATATATGTATACTAGACTACCAGTTGGATTACTGATGGTTCAGGTGAAGAAAAGAATGAAGTTGATTTCAACATTCCATCGAAATGAAAGTTAATTTTATTATGATTCAGTTAAATATTTCAATTCGTTCCTGTCATCATTGGTCTAGTTTACAAGTTCATGTTTAACGTTTTACTGATTGATTACAGCCATTAATAGAAATGGAACTTCCGGGATAAAGTTGAACTTTAAATCAGATTAACTTAAAAATATGTTTTAATATGCCAAAAATAATTTTAAATCATTTTCACTTGAAAATATTTTAAAAATATGCAAAAAATATTTTTTAAATATTTAAGATATTGTCTGTTTAATGAAACAAACAACTATTCTACAAACAACTGGACGAAACAGCAAAGCAGGATCTTTTTGCGGCTGTCTTTAACTTAAAAAAATATTTTAATTAAAAAATTGCCTGTTTGAAGCAAGTTAAAATAAAATTATCTACTGTAAAAACAACTCGTATTTTTAAATATTATTGACTCAAAATATTTTAATATAAGATTAATTTAGAAATATTTTTTTAAATATTTAAAATAATGTTTCTTTAAAGAAAGCTGAAATCTAAATAATTACTTTACAAACAACTGGACGAAACTGCACCTGGGATCTGTTTGTCTTTCTGTAACTTAAAAAATATATTAATTAAAAAAAAAATGTCTGTTTGAGGAAAGTTAAAATAAAAATACTTAATGTATAAACAACTCGGAAAGCATTTTTTGACGGACAAATGCTTCACGGAATCATGCAAGCAAGCAAGCAAACACGCAATCATAGACTATTTGTATAATATAGATATGTTATTCATTTCATCACAATCATGGACAGAAAAGGCAATAAGACATAAGGGATTACTGAGAGTGAAGGAGACTGAGATAATGTTACAGAGGAAAAATAAAAAAATAGAAAAAACAGGATTCCAGATAGATAGATAGATAGATAAACAGAAAATCATCTGTAAATAAGATATAGATAAGGACTATGAGATAGATTGATAGATAGATAGATAGATAGATAGAAAGAAAATCAACTCTAAATAAGTTAGATGACGATTATAATGTGACAGATAGATATATAGATAAACAGAAAATCGACTGTAAATAAGATAGATAACGACTATGAGATAGATAGATAGATAGATAGATAGATAGATAGACACAAAATCAACTATAGATAAGATAGATAACGACTATAACGAGATAGATAGATAGATAGATATGAACAGACTAATTCAAGCAGATATATATATATATATATATATATATATAGATAGATAGATAGATAGATAGATATGAACAGAATAATTCAAACAGATAGATAGATAGATAGATAGATAGGTTGAGTCAATACCAGTTTACACAAAAATGTCAATGATTCTGCATGTTAAAGAATGACTCCAAATAAATTTCCCAAGAAAGCTTAATGTAAATGACATATTTGCCAATTTAACAGGTGAGATGAAGAAAAGAGCAGAAAGTAGACAAAATATAATTATTGACATTTCATTTAAATTTACATTTTATAAAACCAAAGTTGACTGAAAAGCAAAAAACTGGAATGGAGTTCAACCGGCACGAATTACGAGAGAAGAAACTGTTAACATAGAAAGTATAGTTACATCTAGCTTTTCCATTTGTAAAATGGAGATATCTTACCGGAGATAGGTAGATATATAGATACGAAAAGAACGAGGCAGATCTGTGTGTGTGGTAAGGGCTTCTCCACAAGTAATGTCTCCTTTTTATGTTGGCCCACGATGTCTAAATATAATAATTTGACAATGGATTGCGAACCTTTCTTAATGGTAGCCCATAATTCATTTTTGTTTGTTTTGTCAAAAGATAAAAATATGGCAACATCTCCCTGATATGAAAGTACCCATGAATCAGAGGTGTATCCTTCAATATCTCAATGTGGCAAAAAACGCACATTGAAAACATCTATGAACAACTAAACAATGTATATTCGAAACTACATAAGATGGTGGATAATTCCTTTCTATTTGTAGTCACAATAATGCCTGTAACAGGCCCTGTTTTACGAGCATGCTATACTCTCGATCATCTTTTTATCCTGACAATCGTGTTTTAGCCATGACTGTTATACATCATGTAAGGAAATAATTCATGGTATTGCATTAAAAAAAATACCCTCCACACGCACCATGTGTGCGTGTATGTGTGTATGTGTATGTGCGTGCATGTGCGTATGTGTGTTATCTCTGTGTCTCTCTGTGTGTATCTGGGTGTGTGTATGTGCTCTATGTGTCTGTGTGTGCGTGTAAAATTTCTGATAGAGTATTTGTGTAAGGGGACAAAATAAAAACTCATATTAGCCGTCATGTTTCGTCCTCACAGCTAAGAAAAGTTCGCCTTTTGTCTTCACACACACACACACACACATATATATATATATATATATATATATCATGACTTTAATTCGTGAACTATAATTTTGGTACAATTATCCAATATTTCAAGTTTGCAGATGGATAGCGCTCTGCTCGTGATGCATTCCACTTGTATATATATATGTATTAATGCATTTTTCAGTCACACAAATGAATTTAACAAATACAGTCAGAATATGAATTCGGTTAGTAAATAACAATCTAGGCTTTTTCATTGGACTATTTCTATATAATTAGAGTTATTGTTAGGGAAATAAAACTTCGAAATGTCTCCATTATCTGATTCTATATATTTCAAAACAAATGCTGGAAACTGAAAATAGGAGAACTAAACGTCTTTTGCCTCAAGAAAATACCAGAAATTATAATGCACCATATGCTACCGTCATGATAAATAAATGTTACTTTATTACACTTCCGTTTAGAGGCATGGTGAGGTTAATGTTTATTACCGTTCAAATCCTGGCTGTACCTGTATTCTCTGCATTTTAATGCTCTCGGAAAAGGCATAGATCCAATTCTATTATAGTGTAGTAGTAAATGAAACTTAGATCTTTAGCACAGTGCAACCAATCTAAGAAAAGGACATGACTGAATTTACAAAACTAAAAATCGGAAGAAGATTGCTGTAGCTGCATTGTATTTTGTGATAATCGAGTCTGCACTGATTTTCAATGACATAGACATTCAAAATTTTCATGCCCCTGACTGTCCAAAGATTCCCTTTTTATTCTGTCTGAATTGTCATGTTTTCTTAAGACAAAATCATTTTACCTGACTGGGCCTGAAACTTAGCAAATTCTGTTTTAAATTTTAGATATTTTTTAGCCGATATGAAAGAAAGGACTTTATAATGGTTAGTAATGCGAACATGATCGCAAAAGAGTAATCTGTGACAAGTTTGCCGTCTAATTTCCCTTACCAAGCTGAAAAGTCGGCTTTCTCCTGCATGGAGATTATTAAATAAAACAAATATCTCATTACACATACTGTATTTTATTCATTGCGGTTTCGTTAATAATTTGCGACTTCTTGCAGCTATTAACAGTTCAGTTATTTGATAATTTAATATAATTACAACATTTGGAATGAAAATAGTTTCGGAGTTAGGTAAAATTCGGATTTCATTCGAATTTATGGGTAATCATTAATTATTTCAGGTACCATGGGGATTTGAGTTATAAGCCGAAAGATATGAGAAAAAAATGTGTTATATCATGCGAGAACCAACATATTCCCGACTGTATTTGTTTTAGACAACTGTTATTGTTACATAGTTTGTTATCTTTTTAAATAAAAATCAATCTAATATAAAATATGAAAAAAAACTTCTAACGGAAGAACAAAATTGAAACGGCAGCAAAATGAACACATGAAACTGAAATTCCCCATTTTTTTATAAAGACCATTTTTTGAATCTATCAAAATCGCTCGTGGTAACTTTTAATTATATTATTTCAAGATGGATGGTTATTTACTGTTGGAAAGATATAGACGTACTTTCGCTTTCGGGCCAGAAATGAAAAATCCACAAATTAATTTGGTGTTTTGATTTCATATTTTGTTCTGTCTATATATATATATATATATATATATATATATATATATATATATATATATAAAGTTTGCTCTGGGATATAGATATGAATTAATCAATCTAAAAAGAAAATATTACCACTTTTGGAAGAGAAGAAATTCTACTCGCAATGGATATGGTATAAATAGTCTGGTATCAATGAACTAATATGAATTTATAAATTTTAATTCAATTAACTCTCTCTAAAACATACGAACGTAAAATACAATATAATATCCACACACACACACACACACACACACACACATATATATATATATATATATATATATATATATATATATGTGTGTGTGTGTGTGTGTGTGTGTGTGTGTGAGTTTATTCGTTCGTGGAAGTGCGTAACATATTTAGATAAAAAAAATATTACTTTCAGATCACAGGTAAATGCGTCGGGGAGCGACTTTGATCCGGGGTAGAAGAGCCGATAGGGATACAAATAATACTACAATGGCTGAAAGGTATTTTATTAGAGTGTATATTATATGTATTTCAGTGTTCATAATCCATGTAGTGTACACTTTACTTAAAACTCTTTTTCACATACTGTAATTCCGCGCGTCTTTGTGACATTATTGATTTGTTTCTCGGGCACTTGCCAAAGGTGCCACACACTGGAATCGCCAGACCGGTATAATCAAAGACACACCATCCTGACATATTCAAATAGCTAATGTTCTAATCTTCCAGCCACGCATCAATAATATATATATATATATATATATATATATATATATATATATATATATATATATAAAGAATAAATGAAGTAAAATTCCGCATTTCATAGCATTTATTTTTAAAACGTGCTCAATACAAATTAGACTAATATATTATTATTATTATTATTATTATTATTATAATTTTAATATATTTTAACAAAAACATGTGGAAATTGATATAAAATAGCTTTCGTGTTTCACCACTAAATTGTACCTCTTCAGACGATGGTGTGTGACTGGTGATTAAATAATTTTTAAGAAAATTTCGGGAGCAAAGTTTTACCTCTTTTCCGAGCGATAAAGAAGAAGTGAGAAAACATTCAGGTCAGCCTTAAAAGATAGACTTGTGGGTTTGTCTTGATCAACTAATTAAATGTCAGATCAATGCTAAATAGAAAATTAAGCTTAGAATGTGAAGGTAGGTGGAGTCATGATACACTTGAACTTAGAGAGGTCATCATTAACAAATACGGATAACATGTAAGCAACAAAGTTATTTTGTTTGTAGACAAATATGACAGGCTCAGTTTTTCAAAGAATTCGGAGGGGAAAGGAAGGAGGATAATCAGACAGATTTCATTACAACACAATTTTTAAAAATATACAGATTCATGAACCTGTAGATAAAATTTACAATGTGAAACATCTATATACGATATATATGACAATAACATGACGGCAATAAATAGCAATACTAAATCAGAATAAACAAAATAAGATAATTACTCTGTAAGCGTTATTGGTGAAAGATAATATGTGTTGATACCAACTCGTTTTAAAAGAATTCTTGTTACTGCCAATATAAGATTTGTTTAACTGTTGGATTTTCTATAATAGAAATACTGTTTAGGTAAAGAATAGAGTCAGTTTGATATCAGTTTTACCGTTTGAATTTCTACAATTATACTTGTTGGTAGTAGCATTGTTTGTTGCTTTGGAATGGCTATTATTACACAGATTTTTTTTGTATTGATTTCAAATTTTATTATGTTTTTAATATTTTTTCAAGATTATCTGTTTTTTTTTTTTGTTGCTTTTAGTTTTAGTGTATTTCTGTTAAAAATTTTACTGGGTGGATTATTTCTGGGTAAGTTTTTGTGAATTAGATTGTTCTAGGTCTTTTCCTCAGGGATACATGACCCAGTGGATAAATACGTTGGTTGTTTCAAGTGACTTGACCCAAAATTCAACACCAGGCCACAGCAGTGGTGAATGAAAAAACTTGGAGAGTTGTGTTAAAGTGAAATAACTGAGACATCCGGAAGAGGCCTGGTATGTGGAACTAGGACAATCTACTCCGGTGAACAAAATAAATAATGCAAGTAACCTATTCTAATTCTTACTAATAACATCGCACCTTAAAATCCTACATGTGTAAAAAAAATGTCGTTTATGAATTTTCATGATCTCGGAGGTGGGATTGCGTCTCAAATGCGGTCTTTGGAAAACAACATTAAATTTTTATATTGACCACACACGTACCACATAATCACTTCTCTTGGCTTGTCCTGTCTAAACTTAAAGTAATTAGCACACATACCGATCAGCACTTCCCAAATAACCAGAATACAATTATTAGCATAAGATAAATTTTAGTACTAAAATAGTATACAGTCCAACAATGTGAGGAAATACTGAAAAAGTTCTAAAAAATATTATTATAGTTTAATTAAATAATATATACTGCATTAAGGAGACTGAATCTTGATATTTGTATAAATTATTTAGCAACAACAACAACAATAATAATAATAATAAAATTGGTACATTCTTTTCCAGTGAGATCTTGCGGGATTTAAATGTTACACATGCCACTATAATGCTTTAATTCAAACATTAAACTCTGTATAGAATATTAGTATGACTGAAAAGGTTGAAAGTATTTAAAAAAACAAAAACAAAAAAAAAAACGAAACGAAACAAAAACAGAACACGCATGGAATTAATTTGATCCTCAATTAGGAATATAAATTTTTTTTTAAAAAATAAGAAAAATAAAATAAAAATTGAAAATACAAACACTCTCAAACTTATTTTAATAAAACTTGTATATATGTTTATGCTCTCGCTTCCCGATTGATCAATATAGAGAAAGCGTATTAAAAAAAAAAAAAAAAAACAATTGGCGGCACCTGCTATTGACGCATCGTTCTTCAGTTAAGAATGAGTGCTATTTGCTACTGGAGTTTGCATACATCATGTATATAATACATAAAAATTTCCTTTCTCTACCGTGCGCCGATAGCTTTGGTGGGGAATCTTTAACTGATGCAAAATCGGTCGAGTTAAGATCCAGGCTTGAATTAATCGGGCGTCTAGCCACACTCTTGAGCTGTGATACAGCAAAACAGGCTTGTACGTGTGTGACAATCTCTCTCTCTCTCTCTCTCTCTCTCTCTCTATATATATATATATATATATATATATATATATATATATATATAACGGACTCATTTTCGATGCATGAAAGCCCAATATCATGTTACCCTATGCTGGCTTATTTTATTTGAGCGATGTCCGATAGACTGTACAGTACCAGTACTTACGCAAGAAATCAAGCTGGTGAATATGGATGGATGGGGTCTAACGTATGCAGACATAATCGATATTCTTATTGAAGGTTCCGTTGGATAAATTATCTTCTAAATTACGCAAAAATGAAAATAGCAGTGACATCTTATTTTGACTTTACACAAAATTATACAAAATATCTTGAAATACTAAAGAGTAACTTCATTCAATAAAATCACGATTGCCTTCAACTGCGACCTCCAGACGATTTTGGGATCTCTTCTGGATTGTCTTCTTGCTTGAGTTGGAGAATGCTACCATAATCCTTGGTTTCAGTTCATCTTTGGTGTTACAAGACGTTTTGGTTGTCTCACGCTCAAATGCGCCCCACTCATAATAATCTAGGCAGTTGCAATCTGAGGAGTTAGGTGTCAGATGTAAGGTGTGATGTGATCGCAGAAATTTCCTGGCAACTATGACTTGGTTCTCCTGCTTGTGCAACTTGGTGCAGAGTCCTGTTGCCAGACATAGTATATTCCAGAAGTCACTTAACCAGGACAGCAATATCTCAACAAGACATTTGAGGCTGGCCTCCGTGTTTCGCCCTCATCAGAAAATTCGAGAGGTCTTTTCTTATCAGAATGATCAGAGATTTTTTTTTTCCAGCTGACGTCCTTCTTAATCACCATTAGTCTCAACTAATTCTTTCCGAGTCCCCTGCTCTGTCCTCAGACACCCAAAATGTACGTATTGATGCTTCCGACGCGAATGTCTAGTAGTACAGCTTAACGTTTCCAAATTTTCACTCTTTAAAAGGATAATAGAACATTGCTAAGCTGTGATGTTCTAAGTGTTTGAGCGGTTTAAAATGCGCCGAATATGTTGGTGGTTTATCGTACAAAGTCGGACAAAAATTCAAAAACCTCCGGAAAGCAGGAGACGTTTATTAACATTAGGCAGGCCAGTAGACTTGTTGCACACTGTTTAATAAACTAGACGTCTATTCAAACACGGATATCCAGTAAAATCACGTTAGAAATATTAGGTTGGTGCAAAATAATGACGTAATAATGTCGTTTTTTGACGTTAAAAAATACGTCAAAAACGACATTATTACGTCATTATTTTTGCACCAATCTAATAATAAAAATGTCAGATTAAAAAATAAATACATTCAATCTTTGAAATATGCGGATAAATACATATATATTTCTTCTGATGGGAAGGCAGGGATTTGATAATTTTTAAATCAGTTTTTCAAATTATCTTACAGCATATTGTTATGGCGGCTGACTCATAATCTACATCTATATATAAACTTATGTGGCTTCCATTAATACGGATCTATGGTAAATTGCTGAAAATCAATTGCTGGACAGTAAATTGCTGGAAATCAATTGTTCGACTGTAAATTGCTTAAAATCAATTGCTCGAAAAATAATTTCTCGAACTATCAATTGCTCGAAAGGCAGATTGCCCGAAGTAATTTCGAAGCTCGAAGCGCCACGTAAACTGCGCCGTTTCAGAACACGTCAATGGAGCTGGATATAAAAGGAGCCACAACACTCAACTTTATCAGTCCTGTTTTATTTTTGTATATTTGTTTACTATTTCTGTTTCAGTAATTTTTGAGATCTCGAACCCTAGTGATGGACATAACTTTTGTTGAGAGTGAAAAAGGAAAGAAGAAGTTGTGTTTGGATGGATATCTATATATTAAGGACAAAACAGTGACCAATAAGATTTACTAGAACTGTAAAATGTGTAAAAAAAAAAAAAGGAAATGCTTAGCACGTGTTTTATTTTTTTTAACCACAGGTTTCGAGCAAACTACCTTTCGAGAAAAAATAAGGCCTGCTATATAAATGTACACGTTTAATTTTAACTGTTCAGTTGACAACAATAAAATTGTATTATTTTATCTTGTAGTAAATATTAAAAACAATGCAGTTTTATTTTTTTTTAACCACAGGTTTCGAGCAAACTGCCTTTCGAGCAATTGATAGTTCGAGAAATTATTTTTCGAGCAATTGGTTTCGTGCAATTTACTGCCGAGCGATTAATTTCAAGCAATTTACCGGATACGCATTAATCCATCCGCCCGTTACACCTTCTAAAATTGACATACTTTGTCTGATCAAAAGCAGAACTTTGGAAGAAGTGCAAACAGGTAGGGGACACAAAGTATGGTTTGTTTAACTAGGGTACGTAGCTGAATACAATAAATATTCATTCATTTTTTTATTTATTGAAAGATTTATTTAATAAAGAAAATATTCCAACTCTTATAAAAAAGAATTTAACGATTAAAATAAAATATATATATATATTTTTTCATTTTTCATTTATATTTCATTTTTGTAATATATAATAACAAGTAGTGGTACTGTATCTGTAAACACAGCAGGAAGAGTAAAGATGGTAAATCTCAATAAAAAACATTAGCGAAAAATTCAACAATACTGAATGTGTAAGGATTTCAGCCGACATCAACGTGTTGCAAATAAATTCTATAATAAGAAAAAATACTGAAAACATTAGTAAAGCTAATTAAACAAATTATATCATTTGTATTGTCCGTTGCAATCGATGAAACATGTATAAAATAAATATTCTATACTGGTTGATAAGAAGGGGTGATACAATTCCATTGCCATTTCATTCACCAGATATCATTCCCTTGGACATCATTATATAAGGTTATGTTAAAGATATAGTGTATTGAACAGAGATTACGGACATCTCTGACCAAAATTAAATGATCACAGATGCCATTGTGAAAGATATCGTGCATCGAACAAGACTAGAGACATCACTGATCTAAAGCAAAAGACCACTGACGCCATTGTTAAAGATATTTTTTATCGAACAAAGATCGGGACATCAGTGATGTAAAGCAAAATATCACTAATGCCATTGATAAAGATATTGTGTATCAAAAAGCCTCGGGACATCACTGATCGGAAGCAAAAGAACACTAATGCCACTGTTAAGAATATCGTGTAATGAACAAAGACTCGAGACATCACTGATAAAAAGCAAAGGTCACTGATGCCATTGTTAAAGATGTCATGTATCAAACAATGAATCGGGACATCACTGATCTAAAGTGAAATATCACTGATGGCAATCCTAAAGATTGTGTGTCGAATAAAGAATCGAGATATCACTGATTTAAAGCAAAATATCACTGATGCGATGGTTAAAGATATCGGGTATCGAACAAAAACTCGGGGCATCACTGATTACAAGAAAAGATCGCGGATGCCATTGTTAAAGATATCGTTTATCAAAAAAGAATCACGATATCACTGATCGAAAGAAAATATCACTGATACCATTGATAATGATGTCGTGGATCGAACAAAGCCTCAGGACATCAATGATCAAAAGGGAAATATCATTGATATCATTGTTAAAGATGTGTATCGAAAAAAAGCTCGACAAATCACTGATCTAAAGAACAAGTCACTGATGCGATTGTTAAAGTTATCGTATATCGGGCAAAGCCTCGGGACATCACTGATCTAAAGCAAAAGATCACTGATACAATTTTTAAAGATATCGTGTATTGAACAAAGCAACGGGACATCACTGATCTAACGGTAAAGATCACTGATGCCCATTGTTAGATATATCGTATATCGAAAAATAGCCCCAGGATATCAATAATGTAATGCGAAAATTACAGATGCTATTGTTATAGATAACATGTATTGAACAATGCCTCGGGACATCAGGGATTTAAAGCAAAAGATCACTTAAATATATCGTGTACCAAACAAAGATCTGGACATCACTGACATATAGCGAAACATCACTGATGTCATTCCTAAAGATATGGCGTATCGAACAAAAATTCGGGGCATCACTGATCAAAAGTAAAAGATGACAGACGCCATTGTTAAAGATATCATGTATCGTATAAAGAATCGAGGCATCACTGATTTAAAGCAAAATATCACTGATGTCATTCCTAAAGATATGGTGTATCAAACAAAGACTCGGGACATCACTGATCTCAAGAAAAGACCACGGATGCCATTTTCAAAGATATCGTTTATTGAAAAACGACTCGTGACATAAATGATCTAATGAAAATGTCACTAATGCCATTGTTAATGACGTCGTGTATCTAAGAAAGCCTAGGGACATCAATGATCAAAAGGGAAAGGTCACTGATGCCATTGTTAAGATGTCGTGTATCGAACAAAGACTCGAGACATTACTGATCTAAAGAAAAAATCACTAATGCCATTGTTAAATATATCGTGTATCGAACAAAGACTCAAGACATTACTGATCTAAAGCAAAAGTTCACAGCTGCCATTGTTAAAGATATCGTGTTTCTTACAAAGACTCGGGACATCACTGAACTAAAGCAAAAGATCACTGAAGCCTTTGTTAAAATAAAGTGTATCGAACAAAGCCTCAGGACATCACTAATCTAAAGCAAATGATCACTGAGGCCATTGTTACAGTTATCGTGTATCAAGCAAAGCCTCGGGACATTACTGATCTAAAGGAAAATATCACTCATGACATTGTTGAAGATATCGTCTATTAAACAAAGACACCGGACATCTTGATCTTAAGAAAAAAATCACTGATGCCATTATGAAATATATCGTGTATCGAAGAAAGACTCGGGACATCACTGATCTAAAGCAAAATATCAGATTCCATTGTTAAACATATTGTGTATCGACCAAAGACTTGGGACATTACTGATCTATAGCAAAATATCACTGATGCCATTGTTGAAGATGTTGTGTATCGAACAAAGCCTCAGGACATCACTGATGTAAAGTAAAAGGTCACTGCTGCTATTGTTAAAGATATTGTGCATTGAACAAAAACTTTGTATATCACTTATCTAAAGCAAAATATCCGTGATGCCAATGTTAAAGATATCGTTTATCGAAGAAAGACTCGGGACATCACTGATCTAAAGCAAATGATCACTGATGCCATTGTTAAAGACATCGTGGATCGAAGAAAGACACGTGATGTCAGTGATCCAAAGCAAAAGGTCACAGCTGCCTTTGCCACCATTGGTGAGGCTATGCTACAGCGAACATGGGAAGAAATCGTGTAACATCTTGACATGCAACTTTTAATTAATGGTGTCCGTATAGATGAGTTTTAAATTAGTTAAAAACTTCAATACCTACTCCACATTTTGTGTCTGTTCATTTAGTTTGTATTAACGTTTTCAAAGTTATAAAGTGTCTTTTTGGACCCCTTATACATACATACACACACATACATACATATATATATATATATATATATATATATATATATATATATATATATATGAATAACGTCAACAAAGAATTAGACAGACATCAAAAATGGTGTAATTGAAAAGATTGAACATTGAAAATGGGCAGCCACAGCAGTTGATGTGAAGAAAAAAAAACTCCATGTTTGTGTTGACTTTTCGGCAGGATTAAAGAAATATTTAGAAACCCATAACTGCCCATTATCATGTGCAAACAAAATTTTGGGAATTTAAACGGTGGAAAAAATTTTTGGAAGCTGGATTTTTCTGAAACGAATTTTCAAATACAGGTTGAAGAAGAATGTTCAGAGTCAATAACTATAAATAAGCAAAAGGGATTTGATAAGTTCAGATCATTTGCTATAAAAGTTTCTTCATCTATATTTCAACAAGCTATGGTTACTATACTTGCAGGTTGCAATTTCGTCATTGGTTATCTGGATGATATAGTAATTAATAGTGTATCTAAAGAACAACATATTGGTCATGTGAATAGAGGTTTTGGAAATTTAAGAGAATACGGGTTCGAACTTAGTGAGTAAAATTGCGAATTGTTTTAGCTAAAATCAAGAACCTAGGATAAATCATCGGCAAAAATGGTTGTCAATCAGATCCATTGATGGCAAATGTAATTAAGAATATGACTTCTCCGACAAACATTACTAGGTTACAAGCATTCTGGGACTAGCAAACTATTATCAAATGTATATACCTAATGTGCAGAATTTGAGAGCTCCACTGAACAATTTGCGTAAAAAAGGCGTAAAGTGGAACCGGACTGATAAGCTTTCAGAAATCGTTTAAAGAAATCAAGAAAATACTAATGCCAGGCATATCATTAGCGCACTAGTAAATAAAATGCCCCAGGTAACACAAATGCACAAGGCAGGACACCTTAAATAAAGAACTCAAAGTGAGTAAGGAGAAGTCTGTCGCAGTCTGTCTCAGCGTCGCGACAAAACATGACAAGACAAGAGCTCTGTTTTTGAGCCGGGGGGGGTGACAAGACCCCCCGTCTTCGAGCGGATGATGGTCTTAGTCGGTCTCAGTCTTCGGATAAAGTCTCGGCTGAGAAAAACAAACCAGTTCTGTACCCGAGCCCGTTGTGACGGTGGCTGGTAAATTTTAATCATTGGCCCGGGTTGAAATACCCGGGTTCTCCACGGTAAACTTGAACTTGTGTCGCATATACTCCGCAATGGGGCGAGCATTAAATACCAGTCCGTCGAAGTCAGGCTGATCGCTGCCAGGCTCGCGAATATCTTGTCGATCTCTCTGCCTTCGGTCAGAGAGGAATCGACGAGGCTATGCCTAGAGGGAGAGTCTTGTCTGTGGAGGTAGAAAAACCCGACGTCGTGTATGCAGGGAGAAACATTAATATACTAAGTGATCAATATTCTCATATTGTCCTCATAATCTACATTTATTAATTTACATTTATTATTATTACTATTATTATTATTAATATTATTATTATTATTATTAGATGTTCTTGAAGTATAGGAACTTTTCAATTGAATGGTTGATGTCATTGATTTGAGATCACAGTTTTTATGAATCAATTTTCTCATTTTAAAGTCGTATCCGGTCTGATGTTCGTTTTTACTTAAATGATGTTACTAAAGTAAAAGGATGGAGGTTGCTAATGTCTCTTTATCTCCTAGGCCTTGTGGGTACCGACCGTATCGAGAGAAAGAAATTTAAGATTATGTCGGCTTGGAATTTATCCAGAATAACAGATGAAAAAAAAAGATGTCTCGGGGGTCGACAGCCAATTAGTAAATATCTCTTCATAGGTAGAGATTTTCTTTTCTTCTATATGCAGTTTTAGCAATAATCTATAAGTTATAAGCTACTGGGAATTCGAAATTTATTTTTATTGAATTTTTAGCCGAGAGCTACCGCGCAATAGAAAAAGAATTTGCTTTGTGTTCAATTCAGGGATTTAATTTTGATAAACAGCCAAAACATCACTTATTTCGATGAATAGCCTAAGTTGAATTTTATGAAGAATTTACCCATCAATTTTAAACGTAAGTTTCTCAAATTGACATATTTCTCACAGATATTATATATATTTTTCTTTTCTCTGTCGGACGTGGGCGACCATAGGTTTGCAAAATATCCTCTCCGTTGTAGCTCTCAGCAATATTTCCTTTCATTTAGGATTCCTCTTTTCCGTTTTCTGACATTCATTTACAATTGTAGCTTTTTTTCTGATTTCCCATTGGTATTAGAATATGATTACTTTCACCTAAAATCACTAGACATTTTCAAAGTCATTTATTGTTTGCTGTGTCAGCAGTTGAATTTTATAGTATGGATAGTAAATATACATTCTAATTGCTCAAATTAATGTTATCAAAAACTCGGAGAATTCCAGTAAGATATCTTTAATCATTTCTAAGATACAACGGTTTAGAGCTTAATGTAACAAATGCACGATTTTGCTTTTACACTATTCAGACAATACATGGATGTATGTTTTATGTTGTATAATAGTATGCCAGTGAGAGCACATACTCTCAGTGAAACGCTTTGTTTATTGGTTAAGTCTCATATATATATATATATATATATATATATATATATATGATATTTATTTAAGAATTATATCGTATGTTATAAAATCACTACAAAAATAGCCATATTTTCAACACTTCTGGTGCTTTTAAAGTGATGGTGTTGATTGTATATTGTTTTTTAAATGCGAAAGTGTAGTGCACTTTGAACTCAGTACAGAGTCATAACTGATCTAGCAAGACATACTTGTTCACCATTACACGACGTCGATGTGCCCTGATTGAAACAAATGATGGATATATTGAACATATTTATGCTTTCTGTTTGAATGTTTTCCCTGGTACTATTGGAAACGAACTATACTCACCCTATAACGCAATGATTATATCTAATACTTTCTCGCACTCATGATCTCTGAACAAACACATAGATCTGGTTGACAATAGCTTTCTTTATTTTTCCTCAGTTTTTCTCGATTATATGCTAGAATTACTTGACGAACTCGACATGTCTCACAATGTCTGACCGTCGAGTATATTTGTTTCATTTAACCATTGACGAAAAAATCTTACTTGAAGTCAGGCGTTATTTTCTTATCTTAAACTTAAAGGACCAGTTTAGATTTAATAAGGACAGATACTCTGCGATTTGAGGCTAAAGCGATTGGAACTGTATGCTTTTTCATCTGCGTTCGAACGGAAGTTTTTATAACGAGGCCGAACAAATTTGACCAAATATTTAGTTAAAGTTGTTAACTCATGGCTTTCTAAATATGTGTTCTTAAGTACTTGAAGCATACAGTATAGGAGGCAAGAAGACAAAACATCGAACGACATGCATAACCAGCTTTTGTAAAATAAGTGGCAGAAACTGGACTAGGTTGTATAGTAAAGCGGCAATCATTGGTAAGAGCTACAAATGATAGGATGTTGTGGAGAGCCTTTAGCTCCATGTACTGAAGTGAGAAGAAATCCTCAGAAATCCTTTGTTTATTTTGTTTTCAAAATGAATTATTTTAACACTATATTCATTAGTTTCTTTCAAATTCCATCTTACAAGAAGATATTTTTCAGAATGGTGGTGTCTTTCATATTAGGTTGGTGCAAAAATAATGTCGTTTTTTGACGTATTTTTTAACGTCAAAAACGACATTATTTTTGCACCGACCTAATAGTTTTGCAGGAACGTATCTTGTAAAAGCTGCATAATATGGTAAAGCTAATATGAAATATTTTGTGCATACCGAGGATAAGTTAGACTTCTAACGGAGCATTTCTGCTGATCTGCAGAGTAAACCAAATTCACAAATCAAATACGGAAAGCATTTGCGTGCTGAAACCATTCTGACTTTCGATTGTTCTCAAAGCCGTTTATTTATAATCTGGTCAACCGAATTTATCAGAATAAAAGACCAGATTTATATTTATGCATCGCTGATCAACAAGAGGCACCAGCGAACGAATACAACTCCGTTTCACTAATCAATTAATTAACAAAATCCTCGTTGCCGTGACTGAGAGATGAACACAATTGTATTACCATACTAAATCTATATATTTAAAGATATACCAATGCACCTATGAAATAAAGTTAGTCCACTGCGTTCCAAATTTTCGCATAATAAAATTAGAAACAATACAGTAACATGATTAAAGACAATGCCATATAAATAATTTATGATCTGCGCTGCAAGAATCAGTAAATAGTATTTATCCATTCGATCTTCAATTGATTTTTTTCTAACTTTTCAATTACACTATCATACAAACTAATTATCGTAGACTCATATACTGTCACGCAAAGAGGCATTGGTCTGGTGCCTAGACTCGTATAAAACGATTTTCAAACCGGCGAAATCCGTGTAGCATCAATTTTACAGGTAGCCTGTAGACCGAAAGAAAATTATTTAATGTCCTCATGTCTGTTCATATGTTCTCAACGTTACGATAATAACAACGAAGATGAGGATATACATTCGACTCCAAATAATAGGAGTAATGATAATTCCTAACCCCAGAAATTCAGATTCAAGAGAGAAGATTATCTATGACGCCTCGACTATTATTCAAAATATTTGTAATTGAAAGGTTTCTCGCACATACGTATTCTGCGTTTAATCTCATAAATGCTTGCCGGCTTCATATCGTTCTAATATGAGGGCGCATCATTCATCGGAATTTTCAAGAATTCTGGCGCCTTAACATGATGCATTATCCTGCGCGAATAAACTATCTTTCTCTTGGGTTTATGAAATCCATGAATTAATTAAAATGGTCCCATAGCAGTGCAGCATAGCGATTACCAGTCAATGTCGAGTTTAGGACGACTACTCCTCGTCTGACAACACTAGTCGTTGCCCGCTTCTCAGAATTTAATTAGCGATGTTTTAAGGTCAAATAAAGCTTTGCTTCCGATGATGTGATGTTAATGTGGTCATCCGGCTATTTTTGATGCTGGCCTATCCTTGGAAATTAAATAACTTCTGAAAAGACTCTGACTATGCACCATTTACATCGTGCAATGACTTTAGAATTACCGGACCTTGTTCATTTCCGATAAGATCTTTAGCCAGATGCTTCTCATTAAGATGATTAAGAATCCGTAGTCAGCCAATGATCGTAATGAGTAGCATCTGGCTAGAGATCTCACCGGAGACGAACAAGCACTAGTATCCGTGATCAGCCAATGGGGATGCTCGCTGAAGTAATGGATAGCGACACGGATTGTGGAACCGGAGAGCCGAATTCGAAGTCCAGTCGAATCTGTTACATTCACTTACGTGCTAATACCATTGCGAATCCTCTTCTTCTACCCGCGGCTTTGGTCTTGGATTGCAACTGGTCTACCGCAGAAAGAAATGGCAACCTACTGCGGGAAATATCTGCCTGGTCAGTCATGTATCCAAAGAAACATGATCGCCTAAGCGTGTATCCTGCATGGCACATAAGTGACTGAACGAGTAAGCAACGGAACTGCCCATGTGGAACGATATCAAATATTCCTGTTACATATGTGAAAGTGGGGGTGTCAAAAGCCAGACATTGACCTATACACATATTCAATTTGATATCTGATAATCCACTTCACCTTGCCATAAGCTATCTAGTCGATATTCACATTACGCTACTAAATAACTGAGCATCAGACTTTACGTTTACAGAGATGTAACCTTTCTGCTACGTCAGTGCAATTGTATCATATTTTATAAGAAAGATGATTGAGTTACATTTGAAATATTTTGAAGAATATTTGGTGCATAGTCTTAGTAGAACCTTTACAAGAATTTTATGCATTTGAAAACAGAGTCCCTAAATACATAATGATACTTTTAATGTTGGGCATTAGCAGAAAACGAATGTCAACAAGCTAATATCAATATATCATTTTTCATAAGAGAGTCCGATGCCAACAAAACGCTCAATTTAGTAAATTTGGGCACCCATTAAATAATAGTTAACAACCGATTACCATAGGCTTTTCTTACTAGAGTGAGTTGGAACTTCCATGTGTCTTGTATATATATATATATATATATATATATATATATATATATATATATATATATATATATATATATATATATAAGATAATATTAGTGGTAAATATATACATATATATGCAAAATAAAGAGGTGCATATACACACATGTATATTTTTTGAATAGATCGTCTATGGTGTGTGTATGTCACCACGAAATGTATCTTTGATGTATTAGACATTCATATTTCCCCCCTTCCACTCACCTCTAGTTAAAAAAAAACCTCTTTGTTAAGTTTTAATCTCCCATCTTGTGGCGTATGTTAGCCCTCTCTTTAGCACTAACATTCGTCCCACACTCTCATACTTACACTTTCTCTAAATTCTATTTTTATTTCCGGAGTTGTTCTTTTCCGTTTTCTTTTTGAATTTGTAGGTCTGATGAATTGGATCGTATTTACGATTCCAATGGAATAAATTATGACCATGGAATATTAGTGTTTAACCCTATTTATTTACCTACTGTGTTATGTTTAATTTCATTATTTAGTATAATGCTGTATATTTTGATCTTATCCGTTGTTTTTAAATTGTGATTTGTAACTTTTTCATATCCTATAAGAAAATAACATAATACACAAGTCAAGGGACATCTGTGACCTTTGCAATGTCACAGTATAATATTAATTTATCAGTCACAAAGTCTTTTTCTCGTTGTTCTTCAACTGAACCCGTTTAATTAGATCTTACTCTTTTAGGCGGACATTTGTCAGTAAAGTGTTTTTCCTAAAACAATTACAATATATTAATTTGTAAGAATCAAGTGGTTTTAATAATATACATAGATATTTGCATGTTCTCATTTGTATATGAATTATTTTAAAAAAGCCTTATGCACGGTTTTGTATACTATGCACATTATATAAACTTGTGTATGTTGTTAGGGTGCCTGATTAATGACCTTATTTTTTGAAGCCAATTCACTATATTGAAGGCGATAAATCGTAAGGGTAGACAAAGAGTTAAAGAAACTGAGAAAACGTTATGAGTGTATTCAAGGAAACAGAAGATGACGATTTACGTTGGAAGTAAATGTTACCAGATGTTGAGCGGAAAGCAAACAGGTGAAAGCGAAAAAACGTTACTGGGGTGAAATGACAACAAAAAGAATAGGATTCGAAGAGGCAGAAGATGACGATTTTCGTTGCAAATAAATATTTCTAAATCCCAACTGAGAGGAAAGCAAGAAGCCGAAAGTGAGATCCACATCAAAGCAGTGTGAGAGAAGACTCCATTAGCAAAGACCTTAGGGTTATACTTTGAAATTTCAACAGTAAATTATGAGACCTAGCTGCCAATGTAATAATGTGTTTAAATAAATGTTGAGGTATTAACGATGAGAGTTCAGAAAAATTTACATGAATCATTTTTTTTTCCATTTTATACTTTCAATTTTGCAATCTTTCTCCATTCCACAACATATGCATCAGTGATATTAAAATAAACCAAAATAAAAGAACCTGCCAATTTCACGGTGCATATAACCGGCTACTCTCCTTAAGAAAATTTATGACTTCTTATTAATAAAAATGCTTTTAGGAATCAAATTTAAAAACCGAAGATTCTTTTATTGAATATATTACTTCTTTTATTTTATAAAAATAATATTTTCACACGCAAGACTATATTAATGAAATCATGAACTGGTTTTTTCCTTTCTCAACCAAAGAATATGTTAGTTCCTATTGGCGCTCCATAAAATCGATACATTTAACTGAAGTTTGGCAGGTCTATAAACATTAAAAACACCCAGAATTGCTATTGAGAAAATAGTTGAAATCAGATGGTGTTCCTCTTAGATATTAATAGCTGAATAGGTGTGTAGTAAGATAAATGGTAGAGACAATGTCTACAAATTGCTGCCTTCACAAACATATGCAACAGGCTAAAATCTTATCCAACACAGAGCAGTTGAAAATACAAAGAGGCAATATTACCTCTGCGTAGAAAGGGGGTAATATCAGAAATACAGATGCTAATCAGATCATAAAACAGAAGAGAAATTGATCTTCGATTTCAGATTCTTTCATACTTGCAAATTGCAAATTTCATCGTGGCAATTTCCGCCTTTTTAAAGAATTCGTTTTCTTCTCTGCCGTCTGATCGCTTCCTTGAGTTAACTTTAAGAGATTCCGGACATTTTCTGAATAAAACGCCCGTTTAGAGAACATTATATCATGGTATTTGGTTGATCTTTATAAAATGTCGGGTTTCTAAAGCTGTTTTTCAAAAATCTCCAAGCATCATTCATTAATTAAAAAAACTTATTGCATCATTGACCATCGGAACTTGCTAATAGTTTGGGAAAGTTCACAAATCATTTAAACAAAAAAGCAAAGACGATCTTGAATATTACTCTGAAATTTTTAATACAAATTCGTTGTATTTTAGCTAATCCAGAAAAACTCACGCACATACGGTCATACACGCACGCTCACATGTGTATATATATATATATATATATATATATATATATATATATATATATATATATATATATATATATATATATATTTAGAGAGAGAGAGAGAGAGAGAGAGAGAGAGATAGATTATACAACCGTCAATAAATAGCACACTCTTTAAAAAAACATATTTCGGTCTACAAACAATTATTTCGTCTTTAAGTTTTAACTTTGAAGAAAAAAATTACAGCCTGACGATGAAGGACTGATTCTTCGAAAGTACTTGCTTATCTTAAACAATATACACTAGAAACATTTGACACCAGTTTTATAAATGAGGATCAAATCATTCAATGGATTAACAGTATTTTAATGCATACATTATATTCTACTAGCAAAGTGATTTTGCCATTAATCGCATTAATATTGCTGATTGATTCTATGTAGGATTATTTCTTTATATATATTAGATATAAAGAAATAATCATACATAGAAAAAATATGTATATATTATAGTATAGTATATATATATATATATATATATATATATATATATATATATATATATATATATATATGGTATAACGATATATAAATCTTTGTATATCAAAAACAGTTTTGAAAGAAAAGATGTATATCAAATTAGAAAAATGGTTTTGTGACGCGTTTCATCTGATGAAACGTGTCAGAAAAACGTTTTATAATTTGTAATAAAAATGGACAATGAGGTCAACATCGACAGTATGTTTAAATCTTGAATGCAATCACCGGAGTATCCGAAAGTCGCTACTCGATGTTGAGGTCAGTGTTTTATTTACATAAGATGTATCCTTGTTATTGAACTCTTTCACCTATAAATCTTTTTTGAAATCTTTTCGTTATAAATAAAATAAAATAATCTAAAACTACATTTTCCAGTATATGTATATACCGGCAGTAATAGCAAAATTCGCCAAGTTGTGTACCATCAAATCTTTTCAATTCTAGCTTGGTATCTTAGAAAGGATTGAAGATATCTTGCTGGAATTCTACGAGTTTGTTTTTTTTTTACCTCCATTATACTCCACTTAGAATGAATTTAGCTCTAAGTTAAATGATAATACCTCTTGCCGTTGTGACTTCTTGATCCGGTTTTCCTCTCTACTATTCACTCGTTCTTAAACTTATTCACTATACTCTTGATAAACATGTACTTACTTCGACTCCTATATATATATAAGAACGAGTGAATAGTAGAGAGGAAAACAGGATCAAGACGTCACAACGGCAAGAGGTATTATCATTTAACTTAGAGCAAAATTCATTCTAAGTGGATATATATATATATATATATATATATATATATATATATATATATATATATATATATATATATATATATATATATATATATATATATATATTGGGTGTAACAGCAAAATTTTACAAAGCGTTTAACAGCACGGGATAATTGCCCATCCCAGAAAATGCTTAATGTTTTAAAAAAAAAAAAAATAATTGAGTTTCTTTTTTCCAGGTTTTCACATAAAACTTTTAGCCACCCTGACACCATTTTGTCGAAAGAATCACTAGAAAAACCGTTGAGTTTAGCTAGAAAGAGAATAGTTTAAACTCGTTTTGTGTCAGCCCCACTATGACTTCCTAACTAAGCAACTAAGCAAGACAACAAAAACCAACAACACTCAGGCCTTCAGTAATGGTACCAAATTTATATTGTCGTTTCTATCTTCAAAGTCCATTCAAGAACCACAAAGTGGACGGTGAAGAAGATTTAAAAGAAAAGGAATAGTAGAGTAGGAAACAGAATCAGGAAGTCACAACAGCAAGTGGGGTCGTCATTTCAACTTAGAGATAATACATTAATATTCAAAGTAGAGCCCAATAGTTTTATAAAACCCTCGAAGAATTTCAGAAGGATACCTTTAGTCATTTCTAAGATGCAATGGTTAAAACCTTATTCTAAAAATTGGACAGTTTTGCTGTTACACCTAGTATATATGCAATTGTTAACTATGAAAACAACAAACATGTAATCATATGCAAGCGAGGGTGTAGATAGCAAAGATCTTCTGGAGAAGATAATTGTCATCAACACATTGTTTAATATATGAATTATACCCGGGCGTTAATATTTATTCTATCTGTTTCATTAAACGGGTAGCATTTCGAAGTAAATGAAATGTAGAAAGATTTAGTGCTTGTTATATTACCAACGGGCAGTGCTACTCTGAGATTGATAAGGAAAACTTTATAAAGAGACCAGAGAAATCAAATCCGAATTAATAATAAGAAATCGTTTCTTTGTTGTAACTGCTCACCGCATGTGACGTGAGCAGAAGTATTAATATGATAGTGCCATATCTTTCTGATCAGACATCTTTATCGGAACGATAGCATGACCTTTTTAAATTATTATCCCAAATCCCCCAGGGCTTAACTTTGATTGTTTCATCTTTTCTTACGTATTTATCGTCTTAATTATTCACTGTGATCTCCCCTCTTTTATTCTTCGACGATTTCAATGTGTTACTCTGTCGGCGGCTTACGCAAAGCTATTCGTTTGTTTTACATGGTGGACATTAATGTTTCACACAGAGATGAACTTAAAAGAACAAAGTTCGATGACTATATTCAAAGCATCTATTAAACCTTATATTCACTAATACTTCAACAAATAGAAGAATCAAGTGCCAAACATCTAAAATATTACTTGACGTCGTTGATGCTCCTAAGAGAATTTAAGTGCAGTGGATGAGTAAGTCCATGAAATATAACTGTTTACCCTAGGCGTGAAGTGGTTATAATTGAAACATCCTCCCGGGAGTCTGCTTTGTAGAGTAGCCGTTCTTGGGAAAAAGCAGACAGAATAGACTTTCTTTCTTATTAATAGAATAAACCTTGCATACCATCATGGGTTTTAGCTTTGAAGGTCGGAACTGTTGGATCGAAGGAAATGTAGCTCGACAAAACAGTTGCCGTGAAAATTAGAGTCGGAGGAGGCTTGGCACGTTTCCTCCGTGGTATGGGAACAGTATATTGGAAATTACTTCATTGCCTACAAGGTCGCGAAGACGCTTTTCATCTCTGTCAAGATTGGAAAGGGTGAAGTGGGCAGCTCCATCCCAGATATGGCAGCAGAGCTCCATTTATGGTCTGATTTGACTCTTGTAAACACTGTGAATCTCAGAAGGAATCGGCTACTAAACGGAACATATCATTTTCTTAGCATCCTTTGCGCTAGATCGTATACATGATTCACTTGATTTGTATGTTTTATATCATATCAACCCATTTGGGTCATCTAATACGGAAATTTATCTTGGCTACTTTAAATTAGGGTGTGACCACGTCCAGCCGATGGATCCGATAGGGTCTCTCCAATAACCCATTTATGTAAGGGCCAAATTGGTGTGTTGGGAATCAGAAGTATCGAAACCCGACTTATGAAGCTCTGAACCATCAGTATCCTGTCCTCATGACATTACTAGTCGCTACACTCGTCAAGCATATAGCCACTTAGTGGTAGTAGTGGGGGATGGTTGCTCCTCTGCAAAGATGGAATCGGCTTATTCTGAAGAAGCAGCCGAAAGAACTCATGATGTAATCTTAGGTTTGGTATAAAATACTAAGATAAATATAGAAACACTTATAGAATTTTCGACCTGTTCGTTCATCTTATTTTCTATTATTTTATTAATTTTCTTTTTTTTCTCTTTATTTTTCTCTTTCGATTTTCTTTTCAAATTTTGTTTTTTCTGTCTATTCAGTTTTTATTTAGTCATTCCTTTTCTTTTCTTTCCTTTCTTTCTGTTTAATGTTTATCCTTTTCATTTACCTTCCTTTCTTTTTCTCTCTCCTTCTCTTCTTTCCTCTTCGTAATTCTCTATTTTTTTTTCCTTTCTTTCTCTTTCGTTTATCATTTTATTTTCCTGGTTACTTTTTTTCTTTATCTCATTTTTAACTATCGCATTTTCTTTCTTTCTTTCTTTCTTTCTTTCTTTCTTTCTTTCTTTCTTTCCCCCTTTCTTTCTTTTCTTTCTTTCTTTCTTTCTTTCTTTCTTTCTTTCTTTCGTCCTTTCTTTCGTCCTTTCTTTCGTCTTTTATTTCTTTCTTCCCCCTTTCTTTCTTTCTTTTTTCTTTCTTTCTTTCTTTCTTTCTTTCTTTCTTTCTTTCTTTCTTTCTTTCTTTCGTCTTTCTTTCTTTCTTTCTTTCTTTCTTTCTTTCGTCCTTTCTTTCGTCCTTTCTTTCGTCTTTTATTTCTTTCTTCCCCCTTTCTTTCTTTCTTTCTTTCTTTCTTTCCCCCTTTCATTCTTTCTTTCTTTCTTTCCCCCTTTCTTTCTTTCTTTTCTTTCTTTCTTTCTTTCTTTCTTTCTTTCTTTCTTTCTTTCGTCCTTTCTTTCTTTCTTTCGTCCTTTCTTTCGTCTTTTATTTCTTTCTTCCCCCTTTCTTTCTTTCTTTCTTTCTTTCTTTCTTTCTTTCTTTCTTTCTTTCTTTCTTTCTTTCGTCTTTCCTTTCTTTCTTTCTTTCTTTCTTTCGTCCTTTCTTTCGTCCTTTCTTTCGTCTTTTATTTCTTTCTTCCCCCTTTCTTTCTTTCTTTCTTTCTTTCTTTCTTTCTTTCTTTCTTTCTTGTTTCAATACGTGCATTACATTCTCTCCGAAGTTTAATTTCTGGTTTCTTTTTTCTTCTTTCTTTTTTACTTAATGTTGGCTCCCTTACAATTCTTTACATCAGTTTCTCCTATCGTTCAATTTCCCCTGGAGAACTAGACAACTATTTTGGTGCTTGTAAACAGTTCAAATTAATTTAATTATTTTATATAAGAAACATTAAAATCTTCGAAAGCATCAGGTCGATTAATATTTGATTATGCACATAATGATATATCTCTCCTGATTCTGCCAAATTAAAGCAAAAATATTAAGTTGGTAATTTCAAAGATGACAATAATGTTTCTAAGACATAATTTTAAAATTATAAGTACTTATCAAATTATAAGGACCTGCAATTGTGAAAACTACAATTAACCCTATTGTTAGCTATGATAAAGAATGGTGCCTAATATCATGTAAGGAAAATTCCTGGAAATATCAACATGCCAAAGTTAAAAAAGATTATTTTACGAAGAACTGTACATATGATCCGTTAAACAATCGCCATCTAAACGTAACAAATCAAATGTGCATGAATAATTCTCCTTTATTTACTCGTTTTACTCATAGACCCCAAAAGGGCACAAAATTATTCACGCAATAATAATAATAATAATAATAATAATAATAATAATAATAATACAACACTTAACGGATGATCTCGATTTAAAAGAAAAAATATTTCAACATAATATAGTTATATAACTTGAAGAATATAGACATACTGTTCAAATAATATTTAACATTGTCAAACACTGTGTTTTTTTATAGAATCTTGCTCTTCTCTTACGTGTGGAAAATTATTGGAATAATTACTTTTGTTTAATAATAATAATAATCACTATATATGTAGACGAAATTAGCTTTCGAGTAAAGACGCGTACAAATAAAAATGAAAGTACTTACCCTATATAGGCTTAAACGTGGTTTTGAAAACGAAGATGTCTTTATCCTCAAAAGAGGAATATTTTTTCGTCTTTTAAGCTTTTGCATATGTGCCATTCCTTGGAAAGAAACCCACATCTGCAGCGTCTTTAAAAATGACTTGCTACCATATTGCACACAACAACATTAACAATGACAACAATAATAATAAATGAGAAAACTTAAAAGTACGATTTTCCCTGTCGTGATAGGAGCATTGGTCATGATAAGGAAGGATGCCAAAAAATCATGTGAGTAAAATTCCTGGAAACATCAACATGCAACAGCTACAAGAGATTACTTTACGCGAAAATGCACAATCGTCATCTAAATGAAGCATCCTAAATGTGCATAGATAACAAGACCGGTTTTAATCATATATCCCGAAGAAGACTTGGTAATAAAGCTCTTAAAATTAATCTCTGGCAAGATGATACCACACTAAAAATAATAATAATAATAATAATAATAATAATAATAATAATAATAATAATAATAATAATAATAAATAAATAAATAAATAAATCAATAAAAAATAACACCAAATGTACCTTCTTGACATGCCAGCCCATGCAGACTGTAATGTATCTTTGAAGATCTTCATAAAAACAAAAAAAATCTACCAAAATTCAAGGACATTGGAATTGAAATCTCAAAAATATTTCACATGACATCATAAATTCCAGTTCTAGTTAGAGCCCTTGGATTAATTGGAAAAGTTTCCGATAGATATATTGAAGAAATGTCTGGTACCTCAAGCCTTAAACAAATTTAAAAAAAATATACTCACAGGAACAGGTCACACCTTACGTGCGGCTTTATCTAGGTAAAATGCGTGTAATATTTGGGGTTTTCTTGTTTTCTTTTACAGTAAATGTTCTGTGGAAAATATCATGAAGCTATTTCTGACCACCTACAAGACACTATTACCCAAAATTAACGATGTAACTCTCCTTTGGGACATGCCAATTCAAACTGACAGGGGAATAAAAGCCAGCAGACCTGATAAAAGAAAAGAAATTTAGGCAGTGTATATTTATTGACATAGCAGTACCATCTGAGAGAGACATCTCTATAAATATTATCGAGAAATTGTCCAAATACAAAGACCTGGAGAACTGAGATTAATAGGATGTGTTGAATGAACATTGAGACTGTACCAATAGTAATCAGAGCTGTGAGCCTCGTGGAAAAAGGAATGGACAATTTTACTAACACTGTCCCCGTTAACATCAACATAAATGTTGCCCAGAGATCGCCCTAATAGGAACAGCTCATATACTAATGAAAGTGCTATAAATTAAATAACAATTCTCCTATAGTACCTAAGGACCATAGTTTGGACCCAGTTATACAGGATACAAAGCAGGAAACATAACATACCCAAAACATAATAATAATAATAATTATTATTAATATTATAAAATATTAATCAAAGCCAAACCCCAGACATTGTTATTAGAGACCACAAACAAAAAAGTGCCGCCTTATTGATATTGCAGACTGCAATGTATCTTTGAATATATTCAAAAAGCTGTGAAAATACAAGGACCTTGAAATAGAAATCTCAAAAATGTGGCACATCGGAACATCAACAATCCCTGTTGTAGTTGGTTTCCTAGGATTGGTTGGAAAAGACTCCAGTAGACTAATTGAAGGGATTCCTGGAAGTCCATGCCTCAAAGAGATACAAAAAATATTTTCTGACAAGTACAGTTCACACTTTAAGAATTGCTTTATCTATGTAATTCTTTTTTTTTTTTTGTCAGTGGAAAGTGACATGATGCCATTTCTAAACTTAAGCCCATGGGCGGGACCCGGAAAGAAATGTGTAAACGCCAGAAATGAAAGGAAATAAAAAAAAAATAGAAAAATAATCGATAGCATGGATCGACTACAAACTAATCGATAGCATGGATTGACTACAGAAAGTTGTTCGAAAATGTATCATGGATATAGAAGACACTAGATATATACAGAGAATGCTCTACAACGGTCAACTTCATAACGGAGAGCATGAAAAACTGGAAGACTGTAAGCCATGGAGACGGGTCATTAACATCGATAGCTATCAACATGAAGCGTGAAATGTTCCAAGAAAATTCATTCTCACCACTATTCTTCTGTCTTGCATTAGCGCCACTCAGCTGCCTATTGAACAAAAGTAGCCACGGATACAAGTCACAGAATCGCAAACTGAATGACCCTTCTATATTGATGATATTTAAAAGTTTGCTAAGGACGACTACCAGAAGAGAAACCTACTCACCATTATCAAATTTTTCAGCGAAGACATTAGGACCGGAGTTCAAAATCGACAAGTGTGCAAAACCACGTTCAAAGGTGGAAAACTATTGAAAACTACAGATTTAGATCTTGATATCAACAACAAGATTAAGGAACTAAACCAAGGTAATACATAAACATATTTATTCAGTAATGAAGGAAACAGAATACAACATTCAATTATAAAGATAAATAATTAGAATAATATATCTCTCCTGATTCTGCCAAATTATAGCAAAATCAATAAATCGATCTGACTTACACAAAATATAATAATAATAATAATAATAATAATAATAATAATAATAATGATAATAATAATAATAATAATAATAATAATAATAATAAAGCCGAATATTGGTGCTCAGAATTGTTTTATATTATTCCCAAAATTCTATGGTTAAAATGTCTTATTGTGAGTGAAGCTGGAGAGTCTTGGTTACGACCATCCTTCCTTGAACATTTTGGACTGGTGCTACAGAATCCCAAATACCTCTACTGAATAACAGAAACCACAGAACTTTGCTGAAATAATTTAATGGATAGCACATGTAAAATAATGGCATAATCAAGATGTCGATTTTCCACACGACTTCGTATAAAAGGTTAAGGCGGGGGAAATTCCAACCAATATCAGAAAGAATGATAACACCTACTGGACTTGATAAACCTATTTTCCTGAAAATGGTTTTACGAGAAAGATGAATTTTAACTGAAAAAGTACTGGCTACTATGTCAATGAATAACAAACATCTCCTTGCAGGGAAACAAATAATCACACCATTACCATTACACAGTTTGCAATGATAGAATCTTCGGACTGTGAAGCTTCCTTCTGTGTGATTTACTGACTTTCACCTCCGTGACATGATATTAGTTTCGCAGGTTTTATTTCATGCATTACATGCTTATATAAACTAACAACCCGTAGACTTTTTTGTGCACACACATAAACATACGTTTTATCTGTGTTTACATACACACATTTTAATGACAGTTTAAACTACTATATGCAATCACACGACATAACAGAATTTAAAAAAAAAATCATGCTCGGAATGTCACATATTCAACCAATTCTACCAAAAATCCTTTTCTGTTTCAAGCAGCGTCTTGAAGTTGAAATTTAGAGATGGCTTGCAGACCAACAATGCGTACTCAAAATATAATAATAATAATAATAATAATAATAATAATAATAATAATAATAATAATAATAATAATAATAATGCCATTTAATATCAGGAAATCCACTCGAAGTCAATGTAAAAATTGTGTTAACCCGAAATGCAAATTCTGTGATAAATATGCAGAAACAATTGAACAGTGATAGCACTCATTGAATATAAAACACCGCATGACAGACTGGACCAATATCTGCACTGGAAAATCTGCAACTTTTTCGGAAAAGAAACTGCAAGAAACTGGTATGGACACCGTCTAGACAGGTTACAGATCTAGGACATGTTACAATTTTATGGGACATTATAATACACACAGAGAGAACAATCAGAGCTAACTCCCCACGATCAAAGACTACAAGAACAGAATATACTTTCTTATTGACATAGCAATCACTGCAGATTGCAATGCATGTTTTAAGATATACAGAAATCTATCAAAATACAACTCTTGAAGTTGAAATCTCAAAAATGAGACACATAAGAATATCAATAATTTCACTTGTCGTGTGACGCTTCCTATTGATTGAAAAAGGTTTTGATAGACTCATTGAAGGGATTCCTACTAGCCTATTACTTAAAGAATCACAAAAACTCTCAAATACAACTCACACATTACGAAAATATTTATATATAGAAAAATGAGTGTGATCTTAGGGATTTTCATGTTTTATTTTACAAAATAATCAGTGTGGAATATCAAGAAGGCATTTGTGAGTTTAGTCCAATGGTTGGGACCCAGAAGGAAATGTGTAAACAACAGAAATGAAAAAAAAAACAATAACATTGATAATAATAGTAAATCCATTTAATGTCTTGAAAACGACTCGAAGGTGTACAGCAAAGTATAAGAACGTGTCATTTGCTAGAAAATCCAGACATAAAATACTTTAAGACATGCTTTTGCAGAAGACACCTTAAACTATCTTCTACTTACCCACAGAGTTTATATGTTGGGATGATTTATATTAAAAAGAAAAGGACATTGTTTAAATGTAAATGAATGAGATTACAATACAGTAATTTTGCTTAACAAATACCAGGATGTGGGATACACTGAAAATTGAGTAAAAACCTTCGGCCCAGTCTTGTATAAAAAATATATCACCAACAATATGAGGGTGACCTTCAGAAGAGAAAAAGTACGATTCTTTGAGTTTAACGAAGAACCTATGAATGACAGAAAGGACAACTCAGTAATATCAAGAAGAATCGCATAAGAATTTGATGACAGCTGAAAAGAATGGTAAGAGAAATTGCCGAAGATAACGTAAAATTTGTAGGCACATTATCTAAGATTTGTGAAAACATGAGTGAATTCACTACTAAAAAAATTATAAACAAATGATTTTTTATAGGATCAATTCAACAATTTCCTTGTTTATATAATATTATGACTTCGTTCTACAGAGAATAGTGACTACACTTTTTTAACAATACATGTTCAGGCATGGCTGAATTCATAGTTTCTACGATAAAATAAAAGGGCATTATGTGATTTTTTTTATGTTTATTTTAGGTTTAGCTTACATTTTCTTGTTATCTCACATAATAAGTTGGATACATACATGTAGTCAGTTGTATGTCGACTATGTTTAATCGAGTACCTCACCCAACCAACATGAACAACAGACGGATGCTTTGCATCACGCGATGGAAACAGTTTTCTACAACAAAGAATTCTGTTCGTAAAATGTTCTCATTAATCAAACGATTCTATATTATTTTAGTTTTATCGATCTCCACAGCAAGCACTTGAATAATTATCAACTCTCCATTGGCGATCAATTTTTTCACAATTCTCAATGTGAGTCCCAACGTTCTAATGCTTGGTTTCTTCTTTGAACGTTCAACTTAAAAGAGAAATTATTAACAATGTGAGAGCGATTCATGATCCTTTGGGATAGGAAAAAAGCCTTTATAGGACAATCAATTTTCGCTAGTAAATGTGAACGTACAATATGGAATCTCTCCAAGATATCAGTTCCTTTGCTACAACTAAATCTAGTAAGAATTAGCCAAGTCAATCGATACATATTTTTTTTTAACTTGAACGGGGGGTGATTATGTCGAAGACGGATAAGAAACAATTACCAAATAATAATATATATAATATGCTTTTATTTAATAATAGCATATATCGCGTTTGAGGCCCAAAAGGAATTCACCACAGCGTTGACTACTAGACGCCTTACGGATCTTCATGAGGTATCGAGCATGTAAAATATATAACGAGAGATACAAATTATATGTTAAATGTTCAACCGATTACGAGAAACAGAATTTTTTTTTGTTTTAGAGAAATATTCGTTTATTTACAGTGTATCCTCTTTTTTTACTATGATAACAGGTAATCTGATTCTACCCGGACAGTGAGTGATTAGAAGAAGAACTTTAAAAACACAATGTTTCCTGAAAGTTCCTTATATATATATATATATATATATATATATATATATATATATATATATATATATAAGCAGCAGCATTTAATTCATACAAATGTAGTTAAAACGTAAAGACTTTCATGACTAAGATTCTTCGATATATATATATATATATATATATATATATATATATATATATATATATATATACATATATATATATATATATATATATATATATATATATATATATATATATATATATATATATGGAATAATCCGGTGGCATATAATCCAAGTGAATCCTATTAAAACAATATATAATATTAAATGTTAAATATTAAAACTGAGTCACACATAGACCTCAATTAAACAGAACAATATATATATATATATATATATATATATATATATATATATATATATATATATATATATATATATTCAAATGAGAAAAAGTATACATGGAGTAAAATTACCCTGTTCGTAGCATTTACATTTTAAAAAGTGCTCAATACAAAGTAGAGCATTATTATTATTGTTATTATTATTATTATTATTTTGATAATAATAATAATAATAATAATAATATAAAAGATTACAATAAAACATTTATAAATCGCTACACAAAAGTTTTTATGTTTCACAACTTTGATTGCACAGGCAATGTTATGTAACATTCACCATCGGCAGAAGAAGTGCAATCAAAGTAATGAAAAATGAAATATTTTGTGTTGCGATTTTAATATGGTTTTGTAATCTTTTATAATAATAATCGTAATTGCCAATCATTGCACTGCAATTGCTGTCCTTTGTACCACTAAATAAATTTTGTCTTTTAGTTATGTCTAATTAAACCTTTGCCGTAATCCATTTACTCAAACTTATTAGCTTGGTCAGGTGTAACTTTTTTTCTATATCTGTTGCCTCTACTGTATCCTGGTAGTATGAAATTTACTATCCCACTTTTCTATATAGGTCGTCTAGAAATTCCATCTGACTTCTTCTGAATGTTGATATAAGTGTCCTTTTTCTTTCTATTTTATCTAAAACATTATCATTGCTCACATGTTCTGTCTATGGAATTCCCAGCATCTTATATAGAACCTCATTTCTGTTGCTTCACGTCTCGTCTTCATCTGAGAGGTGATTGTCCAGAATTCACTCTCCTACAGGACTGATATTACGTAAGATTCCATTGCTCTGTCATTTGTTCAAATGACATTTTACTGTTTCTTTATACTTTGTTTATATTTTGGAAGGCAGAACAAAATTAACAAATAGATTTTTGGATTAATGATTAAGTAAGTTGATAGCAACTCGATTCTAGAAACCGAATAAAAAATTGCGTTAAAATATAACGTCGGTTCAAGAAAAGCATGACAATTGTTCTGACCAGGCTCGACGTTGCTTAACTTTGAGGATCGTACGAGAACAAGTATTTCAATCAGGATTTATTTCTCGTGGTAAATGAAGTTACTTGCCATGTTACAAACTCACAAATAAATGGGTTAAATCTAACAAATTATTCCTTTACACTAGAAAGTTAAACCTTCTAAAGACATTTCGAACGTTACCGTAATTTTACATGTGGAGATGGATTGAAGACTGTGTTGTGTAAATCGTCGCGATAATTTGATTGACCTAAAATTGCATTATGTGAAATCATTTCATTTGTTTGCGTTTGAACTCGACCCTCTTGCGCAGGTAGGAAATGCGTCAAAATTTTAGTCCAGAGTTACAGGTGACCTAGCTTAGCTTACATAGCTTCTCATTTAGGGCAACAAACTAACCAATTTTTGTAGTAAATGTTAGCGGGATTAACTTTTCTATATTATTTCTTATTGCAAAGTGAAGAGGCTTTTGTTTTATATGGCACCAAATAGAGAAAAGAGCCATTCATCTAACAGACAAAGATCTTTTTTTCTCAAGTTTCTTGATATTTCTATCTGACTTTCTGGAAAGAGGAGTTATAGTTATTTACACTATTTAGTTTCGGGTTACTGTCAACATCCTTGTTCATATCACTAAATTTTGTCTGTGGAACACTGCCTCCTTCCTCAGGCGTATATCGATCTGGGTAATCTAGAGAGAATTCTGAACAAAAACACTTTATTTAATATATGGATGTAGACTGTTCTCGTTCTTTTGCTCATATCTATGGATATCACCCAGTTTTTATTAGTAGTACTGCAGAGTTATATCCATCGAATCCACTGACCGGAACTGGGATTGAACTCACAATCCACATGTCACCAAATACACGAAACAGCGCTTTAAAATCCCCTAGCAAATTATTTTTGTTATTACCGCGATTTTTGTCAAATAACAAGCGAGGAAGGAGAGAAGAAATTTTCCTGAATTTTAGAAGAAATGTAGGGTGAGTTTATTAAAAGAACCCCAGCGCTGGTTTTATCCTCTGCGCTGATAACTATCACTTCATATCGCATCGGTCAATATTTAGTAACAGATGAAAAGGCTTACTCATTCCTTTCAAAAAGCTTTGCAAACGAAAATATCTATTTTAATTAATTATTCTCTGTGGAAAAATGCCTTTCCGTCACTTTTTTAATCGGAAGATTCTCCTCCCATAAAAGATTTAACATCTTATAAAAACCGTAGGGCATAGTGGTCAATTTTTTATAATATTTAAAACAAGATTATCAATAATCGGAATGAATTTTCGAATTCACAAAATGAAACAAGTAAAAAAATAAATAATTTAATCAAATTTTTGCCGTCGTGTGGCCATGGTGTTTTGGTTTTTAGTCATTTCATTTCGTTAAATCAATTACTTTTTGCTAAAAGAAAAATAAAATTAACTTCCGCCCCGTATATCACTTTTGAAATGTGTTTGTCTTTTCTTGTTAAATTGATTTGCTCAAATTACTGTTTTAATTATCATATTTTAATATCCGCTCCTTTTAATTGGTTTGTGTTAATTAACTATTTCTTGTGAAGTCTGAATATTTTTCCTTTAGGCAATCTAATTAAAATTTCAATGTCCCTTCTTTAAAAATAATAATTTATTGCCCAAAATTAAATTAAGTCTTCAAAATGGGTTTCATTTTTATTAGTTAGTTTAAATCCCCAAAAGATGTAAAAAAAATATCCAGTACATAGAAAATTTCTTCAATTATTTAACGGTTTTGAAATGTAACCGAGGCGATCCCTACATGGTAACATCATCACATTACACTATTTACATTATTCGGACTATTGTCCTCATCTTTGTCGCCATATTTCTTACATAGTTTCGGCCGTTGTACGCTCCGGCCTCCTTCGGGTGGCTGGAATGTCAAACTGAACCTTTTATTTCGCTCACTGGGGTAGATTATTCTAGCTCCCCGTGTCATGTTTAATGGATGTCAGTTATCACTTATCTCCTGTTAATTCCACTCTCCAAGTTCTCCACTGCCTTAACTCGGTATTGAACTCACACACTTTCGGTCCTGCCACTAGATCTAACAAACACCTTTTTTCCATTGTGCCATGTGTCCGTGAAGACATCTGTGTATGAATTGCAAAACTTGCAATATGAGCAGTGGTAAAAAAATGTTGCTGATGACATTAAGTTTATAATACACAGAAATACATACACAGATGTCCTCAAGGACACATGGCACAGTGGATAAAGGCGTTGGTTAGATCCAGTGACAGGACCCAAAGAAAGTGAGTTCAATACCTGGTTAAGGCAGTGGAGAACTTGGAAAGGGGAATTAACAGGAGATAACTGGTATCCTTTAGACATGGGACGTGGAACTAGAACAGTCTACCCCAGTGAGCGAAATAAAGGTTCAGTTAGACATTCCAACCACCTGAAGAAGGCTGGAGCGTACAACGGCTGAAACGTTGTAATTAATATGGCGTCAAATATGAGGACAATAGTAAGAATAATGTAAATAGTGTGCATAATACCTCATCTCAGAAATATAGGCATACATCATCACATTAGTTTTACACCTCTAGCAGTATTAGTAGCATACATTAACTATTGCAATTCGCTTGATACAACCCTTGCATATGTGTTTTTGAAAATTCATATACAGTGATTCCATAGCATCGTGAAAGAACGTTATTACAGAGATGGCATGACATGAATATAAAATATATTTTTTTTTAACTTTGATAGCAAAATTAAAAAAAGAAAGTAAATGAAGATATTCGCAATATACAGAACCAAAGCGTTAGAGTGATGTGTAAAATATATTTCTCCCTATGTAGTAAGCAATTCAGGTTTCAACATCATTGAAAAGAACCCTGATTTTCGCCTTTCTTGATGAGCCATAGTAACCCTAAGTATGCTCCTTCTTTTGAACATCTACCGTGACTTAAGCTTACTGCAGACGTCAATTGAAATCGCTAAAGATAATAAGAAAATCTATTGGTCCCTTTTAACGCTACTAAAAGAGCGTGATAGGTTTTATATTTACAACAGCCAGATCAAAGCAACAATAGAGTAGTAATTCCATATTTGGGCTTGAACTGACCATTCCTCACTTTCCGGACTGGAGAGAGTTCAGTAGCGTCTACACAGCCTCGTAGAGGATAAATTAATTCCCAGTTGACAACAGCTTCTCCATAGACGAACTGTACCAATCGTCGCGCGTCTCTATACTACCATGGCATTTACTGCGACTAGCAGAATTCTCTAGCTTCAGTAGTTCTGATTCACACAACTAAGAACTGTCATTACACGTCCATTGGAATAAATCATCCCCATTGTCTTCATATGTTATTAATTAGAATCAAGTTCTATTCGAATAGCTTCTTTGTAGAATCGACATACGTTAGGATGCTTCGCAGATAGCTAGAACCTTAACATTGCGAATATGCGTATTTTCGATTATTTAGGTTTATAAAATGTTTAGCTGTTTCTCATTCTGTTGTTTTCTGGCTGAACACATTTACAAAACGAGTATAGCGCGAGTAACGATACTTTTATCATTCTCTTTTACTTTTTCTTAACTTATTATTATTATTAACTTAAGTTGGGATAAAAAGATAGAGGAAAAGAGGTTACTCTGTTGTAAGTTGGGCCCTCAAAAAATAAACTCGCATTATACACGAGCTATATGATAAAATCAATTTTCATAATTTGGGGTTCACACGATACGCAAGATCACGCGTTACATGAGTATATACAATAAATTGAAACAAAGTGGCATTGGAAATAACAAAGTTCGTTAAAAATTAAACATATTTATAATATTTGTAAGAAGAGAGAATTGACAAATCGGATTAATAAATCACTTCTTTAAATCAAGTTAAAACGTGATATTTCCTTAGAAGAAGCATAGCAAAAATTCAAAATACTTTTTTCAATTTTTAGAAACAAATACAGATTCCATAAAAGTAAATTTGATCGTTAGTACATTTAAAAATTTCGCAGAGTAGAATATTAAATTAACCTCTAAGTATTGATTGATATCACAATAAAGAAAATAAAATAATATAAGCAAGAAGCACCTTGTATGGATCAAATTCGTTATTCGGTTATATCTAGTTTTAGCTGAGACAGGCTTGTCAACCATTACACACTATCGAAATTCTCAACCAATGAGTTGGATATGTTGAAATTATATCCTATTCGAGCAGACAAGCTGGAGATAGGCAAGCCACTAAAATTAATTTTTAGGCCAGCGATATTCTGCAAGAATGTAATTGAAAATTAACTTGTGATTGATATTAAAGAGTTGTCCTGATTTAAAATAATAAGTCAAATTTATTCTGTAACAGTAATCCTGCGTTAACTCGTTGTCTGACAGAGGTCAATTACGACATCTGACATCAAACGTTACAATTCTATAAGTCCACTTAGACAATAACATTTCTTATGAGTCACCTGAAGTCATAACGTTGTGTCAGTCAGAATAAACTCATTATTGGTGCCCTCGGGTGAAAATTTATCAGAAAATGTCAAACACGAGATATACTCATGGACACATGGCACAGTGGATAAAGGCCTTAGTTAGATCCAGTGACAGGACCCAAAGAGTGTGAGTTCAATACCTGGTTAAGGCAGTGGAGAACTTGGAGGGGGGAATTAACAGGAGGTAACTGATAACTGACATCCATTAAACATGGCACATGCAACTAGACCAGTCTACCCCAGTGAGCGAAAGAAATTATTCAGTTCGACATTCCAACCAACTGAAGAACGCCGGAGCGTACAAAGGCCGAAACATTGTAATAAATATGTCGACAGAGATTAGGACAGAGTCCGATTAATCTAAATAGTGCACGGGATATCTCGCAGTCAGCATGACATAGCGTTGTAATAATAACTACCAACCATCAGTTATATCACTGTCATTCAATGAGTTAAAATCATTCAAAATGTCAAAAGATGACACGGTTTAATTTGTTTATTACAGCGGAGGTTTCTAAGAGCTAAACAATAAAGAAATAATTCTGTTAGTATGAGGAATTAAAATTTACGTTATTTACATTGTGAAAAATCTATTCGTATTTGTTGTTATTGCCATCAAGTTTCGGACGTTTTTCTTTCCTGGCTTCCTCAGGAATCTGTCGATCAACGTAACCGTTAGGAACATTGGAAGTGAGATATTTATTGAATCTACTAGTATAAGTTGTTCTCATTCAGCTATCCATGTCTCGGAATATCTCGTTTTGCTGAATTGTCCTTTTGCTATTGCGCCTTTATTGCTGGCATTATTTACACTGAGTCAGGTTACAAGAGTGGGCTGAAAAGTTCATAGGCTGACTATGAAAGTGTTCATAACATATTTAAAAAAGAACCAGTAGAGGCTTCTCTTGAAAATGGACCAAATGCGACAGAAAAGTGTTAAACATCAAATATATTTCTGCTGATATTTTTGCTATATAATGGGAAATTAATAAAGAATGTATAGCGATATAAAGCGAATAGTATCAATCATTACCATTTACCCATTACACCACCCGCATATCCCATATTGCAGCGTCTGGTCTTCCCACGGGCTCATCCATCTAGGTGCTGGCTAAATCTCGTGATTGTACAGGAGTCGCTGTTTCAAATTTATTTGGTCGCAAGCCCTCTAAAGAGAGGTAAAACAAGAACATTACTCCATTTCTACATTGGAGGATTGCGATTACATAACAGTCAAACTTATGTTCTTTGCTTTTAATGAGATTTTTCTTGTTTTTTAATACTTTAACATTTGGAAGGTAATTTTGCTATTTCAATACGGCTTCGGATTTCTATGCCATATTTTTTCATAGGTTGGGATAACTTTCTCAGATACCTATATGTATGTACTAGCTTGATTTTGGACGTTTCCCATTTGCCTTTAACATTGTGAGACATCTCTATTTCTAACGACTATACATTTTTGCGTTCTTGCAATTAAATATTAATCATTTTTATTCGATTTCTTCATTACCTTGACTTCGAGTTCTTGCATTTTTTCTTTCTCTTCTCCTGTGTCTGCTCTCAACACAGTCTCATCTGCATATCTTATGTCTTTAAGATTCCGCCCAGCAAATATCAGCCAGTGTTCGAAGCAAAACATTATCACTTGAGGTACCAAAAAATAATCAGAGATGAAATTAATGGTCCATCAAATAAAATAATAAAACAAGTATTCTTCGGATTTAACATTGTTTATCTCATAAATTACGTGAATGGAAATTAGATAGTAAGAATACTTTAATTTCACGAAGCAAACTGACATGTGTAGACAGATTGCCGTTCTTTCTTTTTCTTTATAACCATTCCTCATTGTGGTTGAATATTCTACCATTCCCTTTATTTCTAAACACCAGACTAATAACTTATATCTGTCACAATTACTTACATTCTGTTTTAGTCTAGGCTGACATTTTGGTCTTCATGATTTTTCCTATTTTTACAATTGTTATCCTTATAGCCATCTTTTTGGTCATCATATGTCAGCCATTGTTGAGAAATACAATTTACTCAGTTTACGATGGTTCCTCATAAATTTATTCAAACGTACAGTCGTGTTTTTGAAATTGTTATACTGAAATATATTTTTTCTTTTCAAGCCAATAAAGTTTTTTTTTTAGAAAATCATATTAAAAATAACATAAACGTGATATTTAATATTAGATTTCATCACTGAAAGGTATTTATATTAAGTTAGTTTATATTAAGCTTTGATATATAAATAATCTATTCATTTCTTTTTTTCCATACCTTTATTATATTTCCATTTCATTTTGAAGGTTTTAATATTTTCAGACAGTAGATTTTAATGTTATTAGGTTTTCCAATAATTCTTCCGGCTTATTCCTCTACAATAAAAGGGGATTTAATGTTCTATAATGTAATTTGTAAAGATTATTTGACATATTCTAAATAAATCCTTTTGTTAATTATTTCACCCCAAGAAAGCTGATAAAAGCCACTAAGATGCAAGAGGTTACTGAGAGTGATAGAAACAGGGAGGACAATAAAAGAACAGAAGATGATGATACATGTTTAATTTATATTTTTGAAGATCCAGGAAAGCTGGAAGAGTGTTCCACAAGCAAGAAGTATGAGAGAAGAACCCATTAGTATAGAACTTACGGTTACATCTGGCAATTTCAACAGATAGCTGCCAATCTTGTACTTCACTTAAATTCTTCAGACTGAGTTACCAAAGAAAAAAGCTCATCAGAACAATTATTCTGAAAATCTTTATAGAAAAGATTCAGGTAAGCTACTTCATGGCAATGGGAAATTGACTAAAGACAAGATTGAGTGATGGGGATTTTTGCATTTTTAGTTTTAATTTTAGTCTATTCTACGCATTCCTGTTTTTCTTTGTTTACTGATATTAAAATATATTTACGGTAGATTTGAACATATATATAATTAAACAGTGTATAAATACCAAAATAAGCTCATTTCCTTGATGGAAATAAATAGGTTCAAGTTCCTGATTCCTATTACTTAAGACTCGACACTTTATCATATCTATTGACAGTGCATATGACGATATCTACAGTTGTCCCAAATGTCTTTACTTTATTCTTACCATATACAAAACTATCCATTAGTCTATAACTTATCCGTACATGTTTTTCCCTAATAATGTTTGAAATTAAGAATGGTATTCTCCCATTAAAAATATTCAAAGCAAACCTAGATCTGAATTATTTGTTGTATAAAATCTCAAAGCGATGAAGGTGAATAAATATTTTGTTCGTAACATTCAGTTTTGCTATCATTGTTCTTCTATCATTTACGTCCAAAGTAGCGACAATGGATGGCAGAAATGGGGCCGAGAGGCATAGGAAAACAAAAAAAACAAACTTTTATTCACACTACAATGTAGATGGGATTTGGAGTCTTCATTGCCAAAGTTCTAAACAGACACAACACATAAAAACAAGACATTGTCATAAAACAATAAATCTTTATGACTTTCATCTTCAAAAAACGCTACTAACCTCCGACATTCCTCAGGGTTGTGTCTTATTGTGAAAATTTTGTCAGATATTGAAATTATATTTTACATTTCATTGGCCTGTTTATTTATACGAAGTCATTTCTTGAGTAATCCTACTTCGTATGAGGTTTATTTTCTTGTGTGATGTGGATCTGCTTTTCCTAATGCGGTGGCGTATTTGTATGCATCTTACACTTGATACCGTATTCAGGATTTCCAAGAAAACTGACCAGTACGTATAACTTTCATTGGTATGACGTAGCCATTATTTTAACTTCTTTTTATATTCAAGTTCTCCATTTTATTTTACTGCCTAGATTTGTCTCTCTTTATCTCTGAGATGAGGTATTATGATTACCTGCATTATTTACATTAACACATTAAGGAATATGCTAGGCCACAAAAATCTCCTGAGCCGATCAAGCATAGAAATGAATACAATATGGGAACCAGTAATAAGGAATGCTAGTGAAAATCAATGAATAAGAACAAACATTACAATATAATCTCTGGTAAAATTGCAATAATACTAAGAGAAAAATAGCAATATGATTACTAGCAGAATATACTTACTTAGACATTAGATTTATAATTCCCAGAAAGTTATGCCCAGATCTCCTCAAGGACACATGGCCCAGTGGAATGAAGATGCTGGTTAGATCCAGTGGCTAAACCCAAGGAATGGAGTTCAATACCAGGCCACGGCAGTGGTCAACCAAAACTTGCAGAGTTGAGTTAAAGAAAAATTACTGGTCAGGAAGAAGCATGGCACACGGAACTAGAACAATCTACCCCGGAGATGAAATAAAAGCCTCGGTTCGAAATTCCAATCACCTGAAAAATGCCGGAGCGTGCAACGGCCAAAACGTTGTAAATATAGAAATGAAGACGAAGATAACAGTCTGAATATTGTAAATAATGCCAGTATCTGGATCTTGTTTTATGAATGAAGTCTTTATCATAGCTTTGCTTTTTCTAAATCCGAATTGTTAAATCTGGACTTTTTGTAACGCACCATTGCACGCATTTTTTTCAAGTATCACAACGTGATAGATCTGATCGCCTTATACACCTCTGTGTGTGCAATCGTAATAATTGTAAATATGTCTTAAATGAGACTCAATCTTTGTCTCTTGGTAGAATCAGGTACCGTGTAGGCTCTCATATATTTTATTATCGTGATCACTGATGTTTCTCTAAAAGTGCTTTAAAAAATCTTCGATGACTCAATTTGAAGAGTTATCTGCTGATAATGCAAAATTCTTCGTTCATACATTCTATTCCGATAATATTCTCGACATATCTCGCGTATCTTTGTCCGCTATTTCACTTAATCTTGAAAATCTACTGGAAGTTATCATTATGACCCATTTCAGGCTTGATCCCACAAAGTATGGCTATTCACTGTTATCTTTACAAATATCTTTAACAGATGTGTTCCTGAAATGGTTCCTGCTAATTCTAACTCTACAAGAACTGTTTTCAGATTGCTGGAAATGTATTTCTTGTTTTTTAAGAACTCGGGGAAACGTATGACCTTTCGAACTATCGACCTGATAGTCTTCTAAATCTTACCCCAAAGTACTAGAGGGCCCAATAAATCTTTTCCCAAAGTACTAGAGGGCCTAATAAATGACAAATTTACGTATATCATCTAACAGTGTCCTCTTTCTGATAATGAATGCTATTTTCATTTCTCTAGGTCAGCTGAAAATGTGCTAATAGTTATTGCTGAATGCATTTGTCTAGATTTAGATAAGAAAGGGGAAAGCACAACCTTAGATATCTGTATCATTTGACAGGGTTCATAGCTACAAAGGTTATTGTATTACTGGCTTAATTATATTTTTGATTAAACCTTTCTTATCGAATCGCGTATTGAAATCTATGATTATTCATCTAGATCTTTTTACATTAATAGTGGTGTTCCCCACGAATATATTCATGGACCTATTTTGTTCTTAATATTCATCTACGACATTCCACATTTGATCAGTTCTAGATTTTGTATATATGCTTATGACAATTATATTTCTTGTGGTTGAATAAAGCTAGATTTACAATTGATCTCCAAAAATTATATTCGGTCTGCTTCTAACTTGGGTAAGAAAAGACTTGCTCAGTTTAACACCCCTGTTGTCTTTAAATCTATAAGAGAACGTATTTTGCCTCCCAACATCATATCTGATTTTCAATAACAGGAAATCAACACATTGCCTCTTCTTGGTCTAAGTTTTTTTTTCCACTCACATGAAGGGGAAAAAATATCTTGAATCAATTTCTAGCTCTGCTGGAAGGTATATTTTTCACTGTGTTTTGCTAGACAATTCGCTTATTTAGTCTTTATCTTTATATTTAAATGTCTGCCATTTATTTCTGCTGTTGATGTTGATGTTACCTATGACCTTCTGCTTATGCTACGATCTAGAAATTCTTGACAGAAAAGAAAGAAGCGGCATTCATCGGTACTGATCTGGAGTTCCGTTTTTAATTACTTCAATGCCGACATAAGGGAGTTTCACAATGGATTTCCTATAAATACTTTCATAGCAATTCTTTTGATAAGGCACCTCATCTTTACTAATTCACGCAGAGTACAGTTCTCATCATATTACTGTTTAAATTGATAAATCCCTGAGTAGATTCTAGGCTATCAATTGCTTTTCTCACAGTTTTCACTTTCGGGAAATTTCTTCAGGTTTCTTGATTTCTTCGTCATTATCATTTGCAAAAATCTAAATGCAGTGAAAATAGTCATCTTAATTTCCCTAGAATCCTCTCTTTCCTCAAGGTTTTCTTAATTTCGATGACTCGCACCAACCAGATGCGTTTTAGTGCCCTTATCACATTGGTTGGTACCAAAGAATTTAAAAATTGGGGAACCAAACTATGATCCTTACATCTTTGAATTATCGGTAAATAAAACTTATTTCATAATTCTCATTTCGCGGTTAAAATCCATAGATATCTAGTCTTATTCGTTTTTTTTCTTTACTAAGGCTTACCTGTTGCTAGTCCTGCTTTCATATCTCAAAGTTTGAACTCCTAAATTATGCCATCAATTTCACGAATAATCTTTAATAAGCTTTAATTTACCAGGTTCTTGTACTGTGGGACAATCCCGATTCTAGGAGATTTTAAACTAATGTTATTATTGCGTGTCTTTCTAGTGAATTAAAGCATTGATTCGTGAATTTGTTGACTTGGTATTTGTGATTATAATCTTTGGAATTGGGTAGCAAAAGCAAACAAAAGAAGACGACGATGTGTTACGACACAATAGCATGTAACCCTATAAATATATAAATAAAGGTTTCAATTCGAAATTCCCTCAGTGTTATACGGATCAAGAGGCACTTGAAAAAAAACCAAAAGGTTTTTATAATGATAAAGAGGGATCATTATTCCGAATGTAAATAACAATAATCCATGATCACAGAATTTCACAAAGAATGTTTCGTAAAATTGCTTAAAATATGATGCCCATTTAAACTCTGTATATATATATATATATATATATATATATATATATATATATATATATATATATATATATATTTAGTTAAGTTATGAAGAACTTGGTAATTCGTATGGGTATTCCCAAGGAGGATGAAATCCTGAGAGCTCAATGTAAATCCAGAGCTAATATTTAAAAGAAAAACAGACAATTTTAAGGTACCATTATAATAATTTATTTCCCCAGAGTCCTTTTAAAGGACGCCGGATCATCAGATAGTACTTCCAAAAATGAAATGAAACGAAAAATGAAATGAAAATTGATGTGTAGTGTAAGTTTTTGTAATTTAACAGAGACTGTAAAAGGGATAGTTAAATAGACATTGTAGAGTATAGGGAAGGATTAATTTCATATCACTCATTTCATTAAAGTGGTCTGTAGATTTATATATATAAATATTACTGCAACACTTCGTAAATATCATTTGCATTTTGTGCTAATATTTTAAGATTAGTGTCGAAGTCATGCATTTTAATTGGAGATTTGACTTTAAATAACGATTTTTTTCAGCAAATTGAAATCATTCTTTACTTCGGTTTCATATTGATCCTTTTATTTATGAAATATAAAATAACACCACATTTTCTAAAACGCCTTTCTTACACATTGTTGATTATTCTTTTAGTATATATTCGGAATGTCGTTTTTAACATTACTTGAGGTATTTGTTCTCCTTTTTGTTTTTGTTTTAACTTCTCGTTGATATCCAAACAGTTTCTAATACTTTTCGTTATTCCAATCGTTTGTTATTATTCGTATCCTATTCTTTTCTTATTGTAATAATCTCATTTGTTCTTATTCTTATTTTTCCGACTACTTCCTAATTCTAATGTCCTCATTCGCTCTTATTCTTAACCTTTCATATTCTTATTCCTTTCATATTCTTATTCCTTTCATATTATCATCCTTTTCACATTGTTCTTACTTTCATGTACTTATTTCATTCATGTCCATATTTTCATTTTTGTTTAAATAAAGTATAACACACTTTTTAATCTTCATTTGTAGATCTTATACAAAACAGAAATATATACGTAACATCAAAAATTGTATGCGTATTACAATTTCACTGAATTAAGAACTCAAGTTCTGCTTTGTTTTATAAACATTTAATTACACAACTCGTAAATTGGTCATTGTTATTCTATCGCTTGTAAATGTTCATAGCGCATTGCATTAATATACTTCTCCCAGTTATATTATGAAATTTATTTAAAAAAAAAGACTTTTCCGAGGAGCTGAATTCATAAACAGTCTTTCAAAGAATTCTGAAAAAAAAGGTGTCATAATCTGTTGACAAGAGAGACAAATGTATTGGTACCCAAATCCAAATGAAATGGGTTCCTCAAGTTCACTTGATGCGCTGATATAGGTTACACCACCCGCGCATGCGCTCTCTGTATGTTATGAAATAAGACGAGATGAATTCAAATTATTCCATCATTTTCAAATCTTAACAAATATTCCGTCATATGTAGCTATTATTCCCGATTTTATGCACAATAATGTAAATACAAGCCTTCTGACTTTCGTATACTATGGACATTATCCATAAACTTTTATTAGGCTTGGAAAAAACTTCCCGTAGTGAGTTTCTTAATTTTAAGTTTCATTCCAAGTAAGGAAAACGAAAGTCGAACTCTTATTTCTTATTTGGCGGTACTTTCACTAATTTATAGGTGTATAATCATCTCCATACAAAGATTTCACGCAGAATATATTTAAGGTAAAAGGGAACAAGGAAAACATCAAATAACCTATTAAACGAGTTTCCGTATATAACAGCTATTTGGAAGGTGATTCCAGAGACAAACACAACTTAGTACTGCAATGGATACGATGTTGTGGAGAACCATTATCGCCCATGTTATGAAGTGACAAATGAAATGACATACACTTTTATGTAGACAATAATCTTGCTGGAGGGTGTTCTATATATCGCGATAATAAAATTAAATTATAACATCAAGGAATGGTTTTTATTAATATTCCTTTATTTCGTAAAATGTTGAATAGTTTTTTCTTTAAATGAGGCTTTAATCTTTTTATATCATAAATGTCCTCGTTCATACGAATACGTCATGAACATATTGAAAACATATTATAGGTTTGAAAAAAGTGTTAAATGTATTCTTGCATAAGAAATTAGAACCGAGAAGTGACATCATAGCCACTAAATTGGTCTTTCTTTAAATGATGGCATAATGATCAGAAACAAGTCGACCCCGATAAAATAATTTTGCCCAGATTATTTGGTGGTTAGAACTAAGAATATTTACATATATTTTTATTATTCGTCTTTGGTGCAAATGAAATTTAACAATTATATGGAGTCATTTGTAAAATCTACTGCAAAGAATATTGCTTCAATGTACAGCTAGAATCCTTTTTGCACTCCAGTATATTTCGTATCTTTATAAATCTACAATTGGCATTAAATATTGTCTGTCCAGCTGCTTCTACTATGTATTTAGAGATTCATGACAAAATTCAAAGAAAAATGCTACGTGATAAGTCAGCATCTGAAATGTAGGCTTCAATTTTTACCCGCCGTCGTAGCCTTCTGTATTTTCTACAAATATTCCCATCGCAATTGTTTTAATGACCTTCCTTCTCGGTACGTTGCCTTCACGAATTCATGCGAAGTACATGGTTGCTAGCTAAGTCTGATCATGTTATTGTTGAAATTCCTAAGACTCAATGAAAAAAGCACAGGCAATAACTGAAAACAAAAAACAAGACAAGGTGTCCAGAGACATCTAGATTTACAGCCGTTAGTCAACTAATGATTTCAGTTCAAAATACCCTGTATCAAGTGACATCTAATGAAGGCCGGAGACGAAAAAGAAACGTTCGACATTTAACTAAGCAAAGAAGCCATTTTAGGTTTATTTTTGAGCTCAGTGTAAATATGGACACTGGTTACGATCGTCGAAAACGCTACATAAAAATAATTTTGGAACTTCATCATAAATTTGGTTCAAATGTGCGTCAGAGTATACATTAATTGGAAAGCTCTCATAAAATAGCCGACTAATAAACCTTTCAAGCAGATTTTATTTCCTGGTATTGTATTCTCGAAAAGATTTCTTTCAAGAAAAAAATAATTTTAAGAATTCGTGCTTCTTATTTCTGTGATAAAATTTACATAAACGATATGAATTGTTTTAATTGACAGATGAACAAATGCAATAAATGAAGTTATGGAACGTTTTATTGAATTATAGGATTTCATTTTTCCAGTTACTTCACCTACTAAATCTTATCGATTCATTATCTTAGTAGTGATAAATCATTTTTATGGTTAAGATTATAGTTATATTTTAATGTATTTATCAAAACTTAAGTTACGTTTGCCGGAACATACATACGTACATACATACATATATATATATATATATATATATATATATATATATATATATATATATATATATATATATATATATATATATATGGACATCTGATTGCTTCAAGCCGGGATCGAGACTCGACCGATTTGGCATATATATATATTTGGGCACTTGCGGTTTTTGTTTTTGATTTTGTCGAGTGCACAATATAGTAAGGTCAGTTGGGCACAGTCTGTGAGAAAAACAGCTCGATGACACTATTCACTCCGCCAGGATTTGGAAACGACATGCTGTACTGTATACTGCTTGGTATTCATTTCAGAATCCCCAATACAAACATTTCAAAGACTTTGGGTTTCAATCTGAGAGTAGTGTAGATGATTCAGAAAGGGTTTGATGAGTCTAATGGTGTTTGACTGATCACTAGTGATGGCGACATTATGAGAACCTAGTCGTGGATATCAAATAATTTCTAAGATCATACCACACCTTACATCAGGCCACCAAACTTCCCAGACTGTAACCCCCTTGATTATTAGGTGTGGGCGCAGTTGAGCGATAGACTAACAAAATCCTTGTAACACAAGGATGAACCGAGAGCAAGGATTATGGCAGCATTCACCATGTAAAAAATTGAAGCCCTCCAGAAAAGTTGCAGAAGATTCCGAAGTCATCTCGTCACCGTGGATGATACCAGTAGCAATTTCGTTATATAAATTTACTCAATTCATTTCAATATCTTTTTGTGTAATTTTTGTAAATATATTTCTTAAAATGAAATGTCAGTGTTATTTTCATTTTTACGTAATTTAGACAACAATTTATCCATCGTACCCTGTATTGATCGTAATTTGTGAAGCGTTTATTACTCTTCACGCGGTTAACTTGGCCTGCATTACTAAATTCATTAAATTTCCTGGATCAATGATTTTTCTTGTTTTATTTTTTTTTGTATATCTCATTATCTGTTCATTGGAAGATTGTATGGCCTTTATGATTATTTATGCCTCTATATATTTCGATACAAAAAAGATTCAAACTCAATGTCATCTATATATCAGGTGCCTCTGGCCTCTTCATGCAGACATTTGTTTAAAATAGAGTCGAGAGTCGTAGAACTGTGCAATATTCAAGAAGAAAGACAAGGTCTGTCAGCGAAGCATATGGCGATAAATGTGCACTTCGATGCTTATTTCATTTTCCTTTTCGATTATATATATATATTTTTTATCCTATTTTGGGACTCATCAGCAGTGCATATTTGTTAACTAGATTCGAACACAAACTGTTTCAATACAACGCAATCATCACACGAACTGTATATATAGTTAATGGATTTGGGGGCAGCAATCTTTCTTTCAAACATCTTGAGAAAATACGGCCGTATTTAAACAAGCATCTATATATATATATATATATATATATATATATATATATATATATATATATATATATATATATATATATATATATATATATGTGTGTATGTATGTATAGAGTTGTATTTATGTGAGTTTGTTACCCTGGGTTTCACCCTATTTGAGACTGTCAGACAAACTCAGTGCAGCGCATATATAATCTATAAATATATGAAAATTGCATATACATATATATATATATTTACGTATATATATATATATATATATATATATATATATATATATATATATATATATATGTATATATATATATATACATAAATAAATTGCACATATATATATATATTTATGTATATATATATATATATATATATATATATATAAATTGCATATATATATATATATATATATATATATATATATATATATATATAAGTCATAAAGAAGTCATAAACTGGTTTACCAACATCGAAAATAAGCCCGAATGCACCCTAATCCAGTTCGATATTGTCGATTACTACCAGTCAATATCAAAAGACCTCTTCACGACTGCCCTGGAGTTTGCTACGGTATATACAGACTTAACTGAAGAAGAAACAAACATTATTCTCAATGCAAAGAAATCTGTCCTCATCCATAATGGGGACCAGTGGATAAAAAACACCAATGACAACTTTGACATTACCATGGGATCTCTAGACTTTGCAGAATCTTCGGACCTTGTCGGTCTATTTATACTGTACAACCTAACCGCCCACCGTGAACTGGACGTGGGGGACATCGGGCTGTACAGAGATGACGGGCTCATGGTTGTGAGGAGCTCCACAAGCTTTAAAACAGAGAAAATTAGAAAGGCAATTTACAATGAATTCGGGAAACTAAATTTAAAAACAATAGTCAACACTAAATTAAAAAAAGTAAACTTCCTAGACGTAACCCTAGACTTAACTAACAACGTTCACCTACCTTACAGAAAACCTAACACTAATCCCTTGTACGTACATCCTAAGTCAAACCACCCCCCATCTATAATTAAGCATATACCCACATCAATAGAGAAAAGAATAAGTATGAACTCAGCAAATAAACAAATATTCCAACAGCACAGTAGTTTTTACAACACAGCCCTGAAAAACAGCGGATGCAAAAACTTTGACATAACCTATAGAAACGTTAGTACCAATAATAAGAGAAACAGGAAAAGAAAAATCATCTGGTATACCCCACCGTACAACCAAATGGTCAGCACCAAACTAGGCCATAAGTTCCTAGCTTTAATTGAAAAGCACTTTCCCACTAATAGCAAACTTAGCAACATCTTTAACAAAAACACATTGAAACTGAGTTACAGCTGCACTGAAAATATAGAAAGAATCATAAAAAGACACAATAAGAAAATCCTAGAAAAACACGCATACCAAAACAGTAATAAAACACATAAACTAAAACTAGATAAAAATAACGAAAAATTATGCGATTGTAGAAACCCTAAAAACTGCCCGTTGGAAAATAAATGCCTCACAAAATCCGTGGTATACCAATGCACTATCTCATCCATTGAGAGCCCTAACACTGATAGGATATACATAGGATCAACAAAGAATAGTTTTAAAATTAGATGGAGACAACACAAGAGCTCTTTCAACAATATTCAAAATAGAAATCAGACATCTCTATCCCAATATTTCTGGCATCTAAAGGAAACGAATAAAACACCAAAAGTAAAATGGAAAATAGTAAATAGAACAAGAACCTGTAGAACCTGGGATGACCCATGCCTCTTATGCTTACAGGAAAAACTACACATCATTAAATTCCTAAATAATGAAAAATTATTAAACCATAGGCAGGAGTTAACGGTTTTTTGCCGACATCAACAGACTTTCGCATTAGATAATTAGCATAAAAAAAAAAAAAAAACATAGCTAAGTAAAATTCTAAAAAGCTCAGCCAAACCCTTAAATAGGAAAAACCCTTTTTGTCGTCGTCAAAAAAACTAAAAACACAAACTGAAATTCAATGCAAAGCGATCTGTATATTAAACACCCACTTAAATAAACAAATAAATAAATAGATAATCAGATAGACAATAATAAAAGACAATTCTCCAGACACATAACGACTGTAGGCGCGCCATAAAAATATCCTTCACTGGGAACCAACTAAAGGATGACCGTAAACATTAGCCTTGAAATAGATACCCTACCCAACCTTAGCAAAACCTCTCAGAGGATGATGAATCTACTGATAAGAATTAACTCCCTGACCACTTAAAGAAGGAAAATAGTATAGCCACTCCCACAATAACAAATTCTGTAAAAATACACGTAAATCGAGAGATAGCTTATTCCTAAAATTTCGCTTGAAGATGAAACGTGACTAAACACCTCAATCCAACTAAATTTTATTAATTATTTGGATGATTTCGACTCCCGTTTTTGAAACATGAGAACTCTTATGTAGCGAAGGAATCATATTTTTAAACAAAAAATATTATTATAATATATATATATATATATATATATATATATATATATATATATATATATAAACACTTGTTTATTTATTAACTGGCGTATTAAGTAAGAAAATGACAATATATATATATATATATATATATATATATATATATATATATATACACGCACATATGTGTGTGAGTGTATGAGCATACGCACGCGCGTGTCTGTGTGTGCGTGATAAATAGCATTGATTGGTGATGAGACAGCATTTTTTTTATTGATTTGTTCGATGTCTATTATATTCCATTAATTATATTTAAATTATTTTAAATTTATGAAACCTTTCCCTATCATATTTGTTAACATCAAATCTTTTAAAATGAACACAGATGTAAACAAAGAAAAAACTATCTGCGTATTTTCGTCGCCTGATGTATCCGCACAAGGGGGGTCCATGCTTACCGAGAGGTCCGGTGATATGATACTATTTAACCCATAACGGAGCTGAGAATAGATGGGTTCATACCTTTTCCCTTGGGTGACTGCACCTTAGTGAATACAACGAACTAAAATAGAATTCTAATTCGCATTTCCGAATTCCCATTCAGTTCTACAATCCATTTCATCGCACGCACATTCTAGTGAGGTAATCAGCAATATATTATACATTTGGTCAATTTCTTCGAGATTTTATCTGGATGGAGAATAGATTATACACGTACTAAACAAATGGGTGAGAATTTAAACAAAATATAAATCTTAAATTTCCATTTTAGAATGCTGGCCATTTTAATTCGTATTTAATGAACGAAGATGTAATATAAGACCTTTGGAAATCAGGATATGATTATGGGAGTTCAACGTCTAATTGTATCGTCAGTTCAAGAAATATTTGTAAAACACTAACATTAAATATTCATACCGCATCTGGTTTCGGGTTTTAGCTATGTATTTAGAGATTCTTAATATGCTGTAAAGGAAAATCTTCAATGTTATTAGTCTTGACGTGGCATCTCGACTTCAGCCAGTCTCTCAACGTCATAGCCTCCTTGTGTCTTTTCTCTAAATTAATGATAGTTGTCCTGAATAACTTTCATCTATGGTACCGAGAGGTTATGAATTTAAGCTTGCTATTAAACTGCTGTCAGACTTTCATTCTGTTACAGTTAACATTACCAGATGTAACCATTTTGTCTCTAGTACTTCTAGCATATGTATTCTAGTTTGTTGCTTTCAGGATTCTTTGAGCGTCAAAAGTTTAAAGGAATATTTATCGTCTGTCTTCTTAATTTCTGCTCTTTATAGATCACTCTCTTGAATAATGTGTTTCGTTTTTCCGATATTATTTCACACTGAATAACCCCTTTCGTCTTACTGGCTTAATAGATTGCATGGTGTGAAATGATTTAAAAATGTCAAGTAGTTATGAATGACACCTCTGACTAGTCAACAAAAGCTGATCTGCTAACAACATTCATTACTAGACAATGCAAAAAATTGACCTACTGACCGATGCAAATGAGAGATGTAATGCTACTCAAAGAAAACGTGTGAATACATTTTGACGTTATCATATCTGAAAATAAGTAATATGTTGAGTGGTGTAGCATTCCTGGCCTACACTGAGTGTAATGGAAAGTTTTGGTAGCAATGTAAATATAATATTTGTGACAATAATTTGATTCGGGAAAAGATACACCCTAAAATATTATCCATTTAGAAGCACTTCAAAAGTTCAAATTTTGAAACGGAAAAGTGACATATGTATTTTTAATGAGACATTTTTGGAGACTTTAACGATTTAAAAGAAACATAATCCACATGGTGTAACAGCTAAATTGTACAATTGTTAAAAGAAAAGATGAACCGTTGAATCTTAGAAATGATTAAAGATATCTTACTGAAATTCTCCGAGGTTTTTATAATAGTAATGAATTCTACAAAAATAAGAAGCTTAACAGAAACATCGTAATGAAATCGATCATTAACGAAAATGACATGTTCATAATTAATTAATCAGAGCTAAGCATCAGAAGCTCGTGAACTATTGAAATAAAGTATATATATATATATATATATATATATATATATATATATAATTCTCGGATCGTTTTTCACTTTACTCAAGATGATCCTCGCCCTTTCTAACATTCTGTCCGGGAGTAACAATATGCTTTAGACGTTTCCCGTACGATTTCATTTTCAAGTAATTTTTTCACTGCTCCTTGAACTGCCATTGGTGAAAATCCTCGTCAAATGTCTTACGAACTGAATTGGATTTTCTAATTAATCTCTCTAACTCTAAGTTGAAATGATGTCCCTCTTCCTGTTGTAAGGTGCTGAGCTCGTTTTCCTCTGTAGTGTTCCCTTAATTAAAACTTATTCACCGTCCTCTTGATTGTCGTCAATTGAATTAGATGATGAAAGCTAGAGTATGAATATTGATACCATTACTCAAGGCCTGAACAGAGCAATGGTCAGAGGAAAAACTGAATATCTGAAAGGGTTTTCAGAGATTCTTATGACAAATGATGTCAAGATGGCTAAATGTTTTTTTTCTGAAAAGGTGCAAAAAAGAAACTCAACTAGCTGACGATAATGTTCTTTAGATGTTAAACATTTTATGGGATGCATAATTATGGTGTTCCTCAATTTGGACAATTCTTCTTTTACATTCGGTATATATATATATATATATATATATATATATATATATATATATATATATATATATGTGTGTGTGTGTGTGTGTGTGTGTGTGTGTGTGTGTGTGTGTGTGTGTGTGTGTGTGTGTGTGTGTGCAAAACAGATGGATTAGAAGAAGAGGGACAGTTGAATAACCACCTAGATCACCACATTCGACACCTTTGGATTTTCTTTTTTATGTTTCTGAAAGACAATGTTTACAGCTGACATGAGAGTAGCAATTGAGGAAAAATGTGCGCAAATCCCAGAGGAAATGATACTGGACGTTTGTAGGTCTATTTCTTCAAGATATGAAAAGTGTGTTGAACAGAATGGCAACCGGTTTGAGCACTTGATGTAAACTCATCATTATAAGAACATTCTGCCATTGGCCCAATCAGCTTTTATCCTATTAAAGTTAATTTTCTATGTTTTTGTTTTGTATATTTTACTCTCAAATTCTTTAAATGTGTATTCTTTCTCTTGTATTAATCTTATTTACAAGTCAAGTTACATAAATTGAATAAATTATAACGATTCAACGAGTGTATACGTTATTTTGGGACAACCTTTATATATATATATATATATATATATATATATATATATATATATATATATATATATATATATATGGGGGGAATGTATGACAGAGCGGAAAAAAATTTAGTGCGACGGATTTCGTCGTTTCAGATTTTATCGATCTAAATTCGGTTTGTTGGTGCTGACACATCACACGAAAAATATTTTTCTAACAATATTCTTCTTAACATTTTGTGTTAATTAATTTTACTGAAAGACATTTCTAAATTACGAATTATCTTTCCAAGGCAATTTGGGAATTCCGTGAGAAATTTTCCGAAGTTCATATCATAAGAAAACTATTAATTATTTGCAAAATTTCATACCCCATTAGAAAATTAAAAACAAAGTCTTTATATACTCAAAAAAACTATTTATTAGAAGAGTGCACAGACTCCGCTGTTTTTAACATCTGCCTTCCATCGTTCTCAAAACTTGTTGACAGTATCAAATTGTTTTCATTCAAAATGTAATATAGAGAACGGAACAAAAGACAAAGAGAAGTCAAGAGAATGCAGTAGATGTTGGAGGGTTTCCCATTTCAACTCTTTAAGATTCTGAAAGGTCTTTTTTGCAACAAGTAGTCTTGATGTGGTGGAAAATTTAACCATTTTGATGTGAAAAATCTCCTTTATTTCTTGAACCCAAATCTCTTCAAATAGTGGAGTGATGTTGAGATGTAGATTTTTAAACTCTTAGCAATCCCTTCCGTCGGAATCTGCGGTTTATTCTCCACGATGGCAAGCAGAGCATTTTCGTCGACGTTGAAAGGTCCTGTCACTCGATTTTACTAACACCTTTATCCACTGTACCATGTGTCCTCAATAGTCTGAGTTCAAAAACCAGTTAAGGCAGTGGAGAACTTGGAGAGCGGAATTAACAGGAGATAACTGATAAGTGACATTCATTAAAATATGTTACGTGGAACTAGAAAAGTCTGCCCCAGTGAGCGAAATAAAGGGTTCAGTTTGACTTTCCAACCATCTGAAGAAGGCCGGAGCGTACAACGGTAGACACGTTGCAATAAATATGGCGACAAAGATGAGGACAATAGTTGGATTGATGTAAATAATGTAGAAATTTCAACTCTCTCTTCTTGATGTTGTTTCATTTTTGTTTCTTTTTTCTTTTTTCGGCGTTTCTCAAATATTCGATCCATGGTATCCTCAACATCCTTCTGTAGAACCACATTTCTGTTGTTTCAAGTCTCTTCTTTATCTCTGAGCAAGTTGTCCAGCATTCTTTGCTATAGAGAAAGAGAAAAATCGCGCAACAGTTCAGTCCACTTTCCTTTGCTTCTAACGAAGTTTTTCTTTCTGTCTCTTAGTATTTGCTTACATTTTGGAAGACTTATTTGGCTATCCCAACGCGTTTTCGAATTTCAGCATTGCATTTTCCCTTAACTGTTAGAACCCGTCCCAGACAGTTAACATTTTGTGCTTAGTTGATTTTAGTAACTGAGATTTGAAAGTTAAATGTTCGGTTTGTCCTTTTGCTAACAACCATGCATTCTGATGACGTGGACTTCATGTTTCGTCCTTTCTTTTCGTGTACCTTTACTATCCTCTGCAGAAGCTTCGACGACACAGCTTCGAAATGTTTTCCTATTTTGAACAGTATATCTCTATCCATAAATGGCAGGATGTGTGTGTGTGTAACGAATGCACGGCCATAATTTTCGACGGATTTGCACCAAAATGTACATGCATATGCTCAAAGTTAGTAGAAGGCCAAGACCGACTTTGCATTTCCCAACTCCCATAAATAGTGGAAATAATCGATTTTTTCATGCTTCTACGGCAGTTTTCATGTAGTTTGCGGCCATTTTCTACTGGCCAGAGTGAGAGCCAATAGCTGGCTGCCACGAATAGATAGGAAGATTCTGTTGGTCAGCGTGAGAGCCAACAGATGACTGACACGAATTTTAACTAGAATGCTAGCATGGAAAAAATCGATAGTTGCATTCGTCACAAGTGGGAAAAAATTAATTTGCATGACACTTTACTCAAATTGACTCATTCGCTTGCTTAAACCCAACGTTGATTCTGATTCCGCAGAACTGGGTTGGGTGTGAAAAAGAATATGTTGTTAACATTCTTTTTTCATTCTGTTTTTCCAGTTACGAGTCCTTTTTTAAAGCTGATCATTTTGTGTTCATTTTGTTTAGTTCTTGTTTCGTAACAGATTTAATGTTTAGTATAGAGCTTAGAAAAAATCGCAGTGTGAGATAGGCAAGAAGTAAGACATGTAGCAACATCAGCACGGCAAAGGGCATTCTTTTAATGGCAAGGAAGGAAAAAAATATTTTAAGTCAAGTGATAGCGATTGCTGTATGAGTCGTACGATTTTTGAATCAAGTAGGGGCAACGCCGGGCCATGCTGCTAGTACTGAATATATTGGCTACTCTCTTGCTGTTTAATGTACGTAATGTAACGTAATGATTATATTTCTAGCACACCAAAATTATATGTTTGATCTTGCAACAGCAAGAACACTTTAAAAGGACGGTTAATTGCTCGCAGTATTCTAAATGATGGTTCTATAAATTCCATACATGTTTTTTTTTATAAATAAAAAGTGGATACAATCGTTACTCATGTAGACATTCGTCCATATTTCAATGTTTCTATTCTATAGGCATTTTCATATGAGGAATAATCATTATTACATATTTGAACCAACATTGTCATTTCAATATAACTTCACAAGGAGATATCTCGAAATTAATGTAATGGAGTCAAAACAAGCACAGTGTGAAATATGAAAAGCTAATAATTCAAATTTTGCAACGTCAAAAAATGTTCAAATATTAAATAAAACTGATAGAGGATTTCTTCCAGTTCTTAACATTTTCAGCGGCTCAAAATGTTATTTTTCATAATGGTTGCTACACTCATAACTTTCAATCTCCTGCTTTCTTTAAGTGGCTGATTTTAGTACTCGATAACTTTTGTGAATACTTATTCACTGGTAAGTAATATGCCTTCGTCGTGGAGAGTAGAATAAGAAAAGTTTACCTTCATCCTGAGGATTGAAGAAACAGGTGTGTTTTAAATTCCCAGAAGGTTATTTTATAAAGATAGACAGCCAACAAATGCCGGTGGGTAAACCTGGTATTTCGATATCAAATGGGGTAATAACATTTGATACTATAAAAAAAATAATGCGAAATGATGACAGCTGTCAGAATACAATAAAAATCGAATCTTGTGAAAGAAATTGTTTGAAAATAAAAACTCTGCAAATTCCATCAAATGAGAAAAACTGAAGGATTATTTTACCTGCTCAAAAAATTGCGGGTAATTGTCGAATAAATAGGAAAGAAAGCAAAAGAAAACATCTAGCAAGAAGAAAATAGAAAGTTTTGAAAAATGAAGATAAAACTAAGAATGGATAAGTCACAAATGACTAAAAACGGGTTAGGAAAATAAAATGAATGGAAAAATGTTGAGACAACAAATATATAAAAAAAAGAGTGAGAGAAGAAAAGTGTTAAAAAGAGAGATGCATGAAAGACAGACATTCAAGATGGAAACGTAATCAAGTTAGGACTATCACTCACCCATGATTAATATTTATTATTATTTACTCTCGAATCGGTTTTCTTTCTTTCTATTTGTTAGATAAAAAGGAAACCTATCTTCCAGCAGATAAATCATTGAAAGAAATGATTCTACTGTGACAAATCGGTGTCTGGCGGAAGGGACAATAAATTTCACATTGGGAAAAGAAACGATTAACATTAATGTATTATTTTTATATATTTATATGCAAATTACTCATCATTTTGACATATGATCATTTTCATAGGCCACATAGATATGAGAATATTTATGATTATATCTGGCGCGTTACTTAGCCATTGACATGAATGTTAGTATATATATATATATATATATATATATATATATTTGGGCAGCAACTTTTCTTTTAAACATGTTTCGATGAAGAAAAACAAGGAAAATTTAATTATTTTTTAATTATTTTTATATTTATTTAATTTTTGCAGCATTCTTACATTTAATACAGACATAATCCTTATTGTCCCAAGCACTTTTGGCCACTACTTTAACCATTTTCAAGCAGTTTGTTTTTACTATATATATATATATATATATATATATATATATATATATATATATATATATATATATATATATATATATATATATGAAAAGTGTGTGTATATAAATATAAATAAATATATATATATGTATAATTATTTATATATAATATATTATATGCGCGGTACTTATTAGAAAGCGCTCAATATCAGAGATAGAGCTAACATATATGGTTAGATAGATGTGAGCTTGTGACCCTGGGTTTCACGCTTTAGCGATCGTCAGACAAACTGCTTAATATATATATATATATATATATATATATATATATATATATATATATATATGATATGTATACATTCACGAGACATTCACGAGACATTTCCGCCACACTTCCAATCATTAAATTTCAACATAGAAATGCGTATGTATAGACACAACACCACCCGTATACATACATATGTCATATCCGAAACTGCCCACATATGTTTATATATGTATGAGTCCCGACGGACGACCAAGTATGTATATGTGTCGGCATACATTGATGTTTGCGTCAGTACGATGAAAAAACGACGAAGTTTCCCCCACCACTTCCACAATAACACCAATACACGCAATCTACATAAAACCAAAATTCTTTTAAAATTAATCAGTTTGTCTGACGATCGCTAAAGCGTGAAACCCAGGGTCACAAGCTCACATCTATCCAACGATATATATACATATATATATATATATATATATATATATATATATATATATATATATATATATATATATAATTTAATCAGAATAAATATTTACTGTATGTGTCTATATTTCTGAGATGAGGTATTATGTTCGCTATTTACATTATCATCTTTGTCGCTATATTTAGTACAACGTTTTGGCCGTTGTACGCTCCGGCCGTTTTCAAGTGGTTGGAATGTGGAACTGAACTCTTTATTTCGCTCGCTGGGGGGAGACTGTTCTAGTTCCACGTGCCATGTCTGATGAATTTCAGTTATCAGTTATGCCCAGTACCTTAATCAAGTATTGGGTCCTGTCACTGGATCTAACCAACGCCTTTATCCACAGTGACATGTGTCTTTGAGGTCATCTGTGTGTGAATTTCTCGGTCTGATAAATTTTATGTTTTCAGTAACCATTTTTTAACACTGATCATATTACATATTTTCCTGTTATCATTGTATGTTTTTTTACCAGAGCTCGTATTGCTATATTATTTTTTGTTAATGCTTTCCTCTGGTACCCCTTATTACTGGTTCCCATATTCTATTCGTTTCTATGATTGGTCGATTCAGGAGAGTTTTTGTGGCCTAGCATATGTGCTGATTAAGTTTACGAATTTTCCAATGTTGTTCTTTGTCGATGATTTCAACAGGATCCGATAAAGGGTGGCCACCTCACTTTTCTCGTCATATGTGGTCAGCCATGCCTGATTTTTTTTTCCATTTCCTCTCGTGTTACTGCTTTCTAGTTTTCTTGAAGCCTTACCTTAAAGTGGCGGCCTGTCTTCCCTTTATTTCTCTCCGCAGCTGCACGGGATAGCGTACACACAGTCTTTAGTCATGTTATCCTCTATGGGGTGGCTTACTCGGGAGAGATATTCCAGCTTTTGAAGGTTGTCCTGATGTTATAAGGACCGCAGATCCTTCTATTTTCTTCGATAACCGCTTCACAATAGGCAAGCTGTTTATTTTCTGTGTGTTGTTTTCCTCCTCTTGTACCCGCCTATCCCAATTTATTAGGGCTGCTGCCATGTACCCAGGGTAGTTGTTACGTTGTAGGGTACTGCTTATACTGACCAATTATTTATCTAATATCTCTGGGTCGCCACTTACGACTTGGTTCGTTGTTGTAAGCTGCAGACGATGCCTTTCTTCACATTGTATGGGTAGTAGTAGTTGAAATTGAGGTACTGTCCGATGAATGTCGTTTTGCGGTATACGGATGTCTTGAACCCATGCTTTACTCGATATATTTAGCACTGATTAATAATATCCCTGAATCGTGGAGAGTAGAATAAGAAAAGTTTATCACGCCGAGGATTGAAGAAACAGGTTTGTTTTAAATTCCCAGAAGGTCATTGAATAAGGATAGACAGCTGACTTTTTTTTATATATGTTATATATCCGCTTAGGTGAAACCTGGGTAGGTTTGTCTGGCTCACTAGATTTATCTATCTATCTATCTATCTATCTATCTATCTATCTCTATCTCTCTCTCTCTCTCTCTCTCTCTATATATATATATATATATATATATATATATATATATATATAATTCGCGGAATGCCAGAAATCTGAATGCTTCTATCTATCTATCTATCTATCTATCTATCTATCTATCTATCGAAGTCGTTTATTTTTATATATGCTTTATAGATATAAAAATAAAGCCAAAGTGCTATAGTTCAAGATGTTTGGCATTGAAACAGATTATTTATGCCAATACGTACTTCCCGCTGTTTACCTTGAAAACATCCCTTTACACATTGCTTGCATACTGTCTCACAGAGCAACCCAGCTTGATTTTCGCGGTTTCATCAAAATACACACACTGTTCGAATTATTTGAAATGAACGTTTATGTTGCACAACACATAGTGTATGATTTACATTGAACAGCGTGGTTACCAATCGTTGTGCAAAAAGATAGCTCACCTGCTCTACACTAAATTGTTGAATATAAACTCGTCCACGAATCATGAGTACGACATCTGCTCCTAGGACCGAGAGTCGCAAAGTAGAAGGAAACTGGGTCACACTAAATAAATTATTCACTATTAATTTATTATCAATCCATGAGATTAAACAATTTCTTTACTAATCTTTTATGTTATGTTTGTTTTCGTTGGAATATTATTAACGTGTTTATATGAGCATTATCTGCATTCACCCAGAATCACACACATTGATATATATATATATATATATATATATATATATATATATATATATATATATATATATATATATATTATTAGTATTATTATTAATTAATTAAAGAATATCAAACACTTAAAATCCGGTCACCTTTCAATTAATTTGAAATACGTCTTTAACTAAACTATTGAATTTAATAGATATACACTGCGGGATTAACGCTGATCTAACATTACAATAGTTTAAAGTACATTTATATTCTGCTAAATCTTAATAAATACATATGGATATAAAAGTTTAGGACTCTTGGTATATAATCTTTTTAAATATGTTTCTTTGAATATAATGAATAATCATTTACTCCAAATCCCTTTGATTGTTTTTTAACTTATATGCCTTGGTTTATACTAAAAGGTTATACTAATTTACATTTAATTTTTAAAAAATCGTTAATTTAAAAAAAAAGAAGTTAAAATTTTCTCAACCAGACATCTTTTTAAATATTATTTACATAGAATTTGTTGAATGGAATACTGGTGATAACCCTGATTTAAATTTTCTTAGTTTAAAGTACATCCATATCCTGCTAAATGTTAATAAATGCATCTAGTATATAAAAGTTCAGAACTCTAGTTATATAACATTTATAAATGCGTCTTTAATAATTAGTTAATTCAAATTTCTTAGGTATTTCAATTTCAATTTCTTGGTTAATTACATAAATGGCTTATGAAATTTTTCGCTAATTTTTAAAAATGTTCCTTTTTAATATTATTTGAAATAATTTCTTATATCAACATTGAAATTTGGCCGTTGACAGAACCAGATGGGATCGTTTCCAATTCACACTGAATTAACTACACATTATGCCGCTTTCTCAAATGACACACTAATGTTAAATCTGTAGTCAGTATAGATCAACACTCTCTGTCTTTTCCCACTCTCTAAATAAGATAGCAATATATCTTGATTTTAACCTGGAGTATTTTTCCATTTCATTTGTAATTTGTTTGTAAGATTTGAAGATTGGGGCCTACTTTTTCAGAGCTCTCATGAAATAAAAATTATTACCTATTGGATTTTAAACGTTTGATATTCTCTAATTAATAATAATTTTTCTTTGTCTTTTGATATAGACCTCTCCCTGGATCTATAACCTCCTGGAAATTCAATACGGAATACGATATTGCATCGTTTCTCTCCCTCTCTCATCTTTTCTTTCAAAAAAATTGAATATGTATATGTATTTCTGAAACTTCAAAACGTTCTATATTTGTTCCTCTTACTACGCATAGCAGCGTCCTGATTTAAAATCAAAATTACGTTAATCCTTCTCAATGCAAGCGATGTCAATTTTTTGTTTTTATTCTTGTCTTTCATTTTCTTATATAAAGGAGGTTTAGGATTTTAAGTTTTATGCTTATTATTATTTTGATGTAATAAAAATGTATTTCCAACTAAGATCTGTATAAACTGTGAACTCGGGAATAAGTGTTCATTTAAATGCCGTAGGGTTGAATTATGTCCCGTCAACTGAAATATTGCAGTTGTAAAACCAATATAAGAATTAATCTTTTTATTAGTTCTATATATATATATATATATATATATATATATATATATATATGTATATATTTATATATATATATATATATATATATATATGTATATATATATATGTATATATATATATATATATATATATATATATATATATATATATATATATATATATATGTGTGTGTGTGTGTCTGTGTATGTGTCTCTGTGTGTGTTTGTCTGTGTGGGCTTGTGTGCGTGTATGTGGTGTACTGTTATTTTTTAGATTTTATTAAAAACCTGAATATGCAATGATATATAAAAATCGTAAGATGACACAGCTGCCAGGTGAGAGAAAGTGATAAGGGTGAGAGGATGTTCGGATGCTAACGGATGCCGACAACAATATATCATTATATTCTATTAATATATTATGTATTATTATATTATATATCTATAAGGTCGTTCCTTGTGACCCCAAGAGCGAAGCCGTGGCGGTAAGGTCGAAGAGGAAAGATCAGACTGAACTCGACAAACTCCTGAAAACCCAACGGTAAAAATGGCAAATATCTACACACTCTTAACGGCCAAAACGGCGGAAGATGGCAGCGCCAGTCTGGTTGGCGTAACCAAGGCAGATATTTACAGACCAAGCATCCAACAGCCTGCTACGGCCAGTTTGCTCGATCACGCCTTTATCAATCACTTTTCAGCCGCGAGGGAGGTGCTTCTGGCGAAGTGTGTGGGTTTCTCCATGGCGCAGATTTGTCCACCAAAATCAAATTCACAGAAATGGCCTGGTCTGATTCTCTTTGATTCACAGCCATCTCCGCTACAGCCACCAGGGGAGAGAAAAAAATTAAGGAGAAATCATGGCGACCTGTTGCTCGGATACGAGTCGTTGCAGACTAGAAAATCAGTATATGTTAATAAATATTCCATGTATTTGTTCTGGAGATATGTATTCTGTGTACATTTCTAATTAGACATTAATTAATTGGTTAAGAGTCATTTTGTTTAAGAAATTGGAAGACAGGCGTAAGTAACTTTTCTGGGGCAAAGTAATTTCGAAGAGATCGATTTTAAACGGTTGAGTGTTTATATCTGAAATATTTTTCTCGCCTACCCCTAGCGATAGGTCATAGTCTGGTATAAATCTGTACTTGAGAAAATAGCTTCATCATTGATCAAAATATCTGGGTGAGGAAGAGAAGAAAAAGGACTGGGAGTGTTTGACAATTAAGGACGTATTTTATAATCTCTCATCCGTAAATTTTAATATCCTCGAAATATATCTCTGACGTAATATATTATATATAGAACCCCGTGAAAATTTCCCTGGCGAACATTACAGTGAACTGGCCAATATGAAGTCTTATTGTCACAGAAATGGTTTACGTGATCAAGAGTGAAAATTCTCTACGGTTTTGAAGCATTCGGATACTTGAACTGACGAACAGGACACACGACTCAGGATCTAACAAAATATTTATTTATTTGTCGCTGATTAATCCAGGATACGTACCTGGAAATCAGAAGTGAAAGAGCCTGAAGAAAAGAAAGAGCAGAAAAAAAAAGAAATATTATTACAAGATTTATAATAATTTACTGGATGGGTGTGACATTCTATTATGCAAATATATGAAATTATATATCTAGTTACACAAGACGGTTGGGTCTACGGAACGTTTCGGAAGCCATCAATGGTTGTTCCAGGCACGAAGTCACAAGTTATCGTGACCGAGGGTTTGAGCGTGCTGGAATTGTCAAAAAAAAATGATCAAGCCAGACTATGCACTCTCTCCCTGTAACTAATGTTTGGTAGAATATTTCTACAAGCGGACGGTTTTGCTCGGAAAGGAGTTGTAGTAGCCGTTCAATGTATACCTGGTTGACTCACTATACTAAGTAATGAACGACAGTAATTAATTTACTAAGTAAAAATGCGCTCCTTGAATTAGTATATGCATCATCATTCTTTAAACGACACTTATGAGCATTTCTATCTGTTCGACTTTAACATCATTTTCAATGGTTTTATTGAAATTTTGTTTGATGTTTGCTTCTGAACTGTTGTCCATCCATCAATCATTTTAAATCATTGATTTTGTCAACTTTTCTACTCTTTTCCCCGTAGCATGACTCGTAGCAGGTTTTATAGTTCCCTAGAGATATTCTATTTTGCAAAATTGTTTTTCATCCATCATTTTTTCAACGATTAATTTTCTTAACTTATTTGCTTCATACTCTTTCGTTTCTAAGATACTTTCTATCGTCGAATATTTTTTTTTCTTTTCATTTCCCATGCAAATCAATGTTAATGATAATTCACAAGTTTTCTTTTGGCTCTATATCTGGAGCATTGGTATCAGTGAAATATTAATGACAAGCTGGATAACAGCCTTTACAAATAAGTGTTGTTTACGTGAATGTGGATAAAAAAACATCTTCGTTGGGATGTGTTATTTAACCAGAATTTATCTTGATACAATCATCAACTTTAAAGTAGGATATAATTTAACGGCTTATCATTTTTTTTTTTATTTCGATCTGATGCCAACCTCTAGACGTGTAAGGATTACGGCCACATCATGTTGAAACAAAGGTTCCGGTATGATTAATAGATTTAAGCAACGTCGAGCCTGGTCAGTACCTCCAAGGGTGGGCGCTTGGGAATACCAGGTGTGGTAAGCTTGGGTGCGGGGAGAGGGTAATGGTTATTGGCTCAGAAATATTAATCGGAGGTCCTAGTTTCAATTTCCGATGGGTTCGTTACTTGTGCGCAAATATGCTTAGAAAAGGTATGAATCTCCATCTCCTTCCTCACAACTATATGACAATTAGTAAGACTTATATCGCTAAATCATTATCATTTTCAAAAAAAAATAAAATCAATCTAAACAAATTTTCTGGCTTTAAATGACAAAGGGCTGATAAGCTGTAGAAAAGGATACAATCAATAAATCCAGGTAAGTAAACCATTGTGCCTTCTTAGTCTCATATTTACTCTGAATCGGAGTGATTATTTAATCAAATAGTAGCTCTGATGTAACAAAACTTTCTTGACTTTGTCGAACCAGACAATTATTTTCGTCGTAATACATCTTTCCTATTTAGAAAATCGACCATTCATCCGTGCATAGAATATTGCGGCCATATCTTGTTGTCTCCTCCTGCTATATATTTCGAGCTTCTCGACAACTCCAAAAAAAGATTTGTAATATTATAAGGACATTTCTCAGCCTTCCTGTCATGGCTTCCTTCTGTTGTTTTCTACCAATATTTTCATGTGAATTGTCCTCATGAATTCTCCTTTCTGGTGTCTCAGTAGCAGGAATTTAAGCGTAGTACTGGATTGGCATGTGGGTCCCCCGGTATTACTTTTGTATAAGCTAGATGTCATCGTAAACTCTATTCTGATAGTTTATTTTTCGCACTTGTTGCCCTTGGAACTCTTTTATGGTCTCTTGCCTCACTACCATCTACAATATTGGAAAATATTAATCACCCAGTATTTTTATTGTTCTTTCTAAGACAATCGCGTCTTCTTTTTTTCATCGCAGTAATTCCTTGCTGCTTAGTAGCATTATCGTTTTGGTTGGTTTGGTTTGTTGTGTTTTACGGTATATCAACCTCAATGGGTTATTTTATGCCGACAGATTTTTTTCCTAGTAATTATTTTTTTTGTCAAAAATTTATTTCTGGCAATATTTTTCCTCAAAAATGTATAGCTGGTTATATTATTTAAAAACAGGTATTGCTGGTAATATTTTTTTTCAAAAACATATTGCTGGTAATATTTTTTTTCAAAATCATATTGCTAGAAATAGATTTTTTTTATAAGAATTTATTTCTGGTAATAATTTTTTACAAAGTATTTCTGGTATTAAAACCAATTTTACACTTTTATAATGTTTTGTTTTTACCTCAGTTTCGGGGTTAACTATTTTCCAATAGCTGAGACCCTAACAGATGCTACCACCCCGGGTCAGAATGCAGCTGGGACCACCAGCAATTAAGAGGTGGTTCCACGCTCCTCAAAAACACCTGATCAGAGACCTTGCTGTTGGATGAAGTTTATCGTCGTACCCATGACGCGGGTGTAGTTTATCGTCATACCCAGCACGGCGTATTGCTTGGGGTGAAATGATTAAAAAGAGATATTACTCCGACTCCATTAATTGACATCTAATTTATTATCATTGATTATTTCTGTGACTGGCTCAACGTCAAGGCCAACGGTAATGTTCAACAAATGCAACTCCATATTTGTTATTACTTTATCAGTTGCCTGGTACTATGTTGATCTATTTTCAGATTTTTCTTGAGGCTGTTTAGTTAAATGTTATAGCCTGCATGCTTCAATTCCTACAGTCAATTTTCTTAATATTTTCCATTTGTCTCTGTTTATATGCGAAAGAATATATTTTCTTGCTGGTCTGTCCACATCGAATCATTTTTTTTTTATCTTTTACTTGGTTTTCAGAACTCTTTTAATGGCATTTTTCAAGCCAGTGTCTTTTTTATTTTTTATTTTGCAAAAGTTTTTATCTTATCGATAGATTTTTATTGTCTCTGTTAGCTTTTATGCAATTCCCAGAGTTATTTTCATACCAGACGAAAACTTGAAAGTATTTTTTTCTCTTTTGAAGTTATATGTTCCTTACGGCTGATGTCAATCTTTGTATATTTGGAAATAAAAGAAAAAACAATAATTCTACTCTTATATATTATATATTAGTGGTTTTCAATGAGGAACTTGGGACTAGCATGTCGAATTTTAATTCCAGTCGAGAGAGTTGCGTTCGATTTAGACAAATAACTTTGGATAAGATATCAATCTATTCTCCAACAAGCTATAGTTTAATAGCAGTACAAATTAGGTTCTATTGTTTAGGTTAGCAACCAGTCATGAAGAAGTAAATCTCTGACTTCAAAAGCGGAGTGAAAGCAACACCAGCGGAACCACAGCAGCATCTAGTTTCAGTAGCACACAGTGATGTTTACAGGATGGATTGGTTTGCTTGTTACGGTTTATCAACTCTTTGCAGGTTATACAAACCCAGGAAACGTTTTTAGATTGTAATGATTTATTTTGAAGACAATAATGGTTAATTAAATTAAAACTTTCTAATGATGAAGATTCGAATATTTCTAAGTGATATCATGTGTAACGGTTAAAAGAAGCGAGACCATATCAACAAACATACGTGAAATTTTAGGACAGGATCAGAATGGTCAACGTGTTGTCGTTTCACTACACGACATTTGCACCGGTGATCATGTCTTATGCAGCAGTGTTTGACTAAGGACATATTCCCCGGGTCCGACAATTATCATAGTCTCTATATACCAACGGTTCCAATTTTTACCTTTTCAAAAATCATATCCCACTTGAAAGGATCGAGACTTCAAGACGTCGAGGAAAACAATGCAACGTTATGCCAAAAAAAGTAGTTCCAGGAATGATTCTAGGAACTTCAAAGGAGATTAAATAACGAATTAATATGTGTCGTAGTTTTCCTTTTAAAGCGCCAGTCTGAATAATTTTCTATCCTTCCTCGTACATATAAATTAGCGAGAAACATAATGTTACAACTAACAAAAATGAGAATCACGTTTTCGTTAACCCATTTGTGTTGTAAGAGCAACATATATACTACATTCGTGGCAACACGAGTGATAATTGATTTTCACTTGCCAATGTCGACTGTTTTGTACCAAGTCTGTTGTAAAAACTTCAGCATGAATAATGTTATCTGACAGTTAATACATTGACTCTCATGCTAAACAGAAAAAGAAAACTAAAGCTGACCAATCCTTACTTTCTAGTCTCGAGAAAGTTTATAATCATGGCCTCCAGTGTGATGCATTAATTTACATTCTACAACCCTTTCCCCATAACTGAACTGTCGAAAGCCTTAATCTATCGCTATTTGATGGAAAATATTGTGAGTATTACATTCACTAATTCTACTAGCCTATGCCTACACATTAATGATCCATCTACACTGAAAAAATACTATCCTCATTTCAATAAGAGACTTCCCTACGGTAAGCTGAAAAAGTGCTTTGTGAAACAAACTCCACTGATGATGCTTTCCTAGTCGCTATAATCTTCAAATCTAAGTTGAACCGTTATATTTCCTACATATTCAAAGTATCTGCACTTTTCAGTGCTTCTTTCATGAATATTTTTTTGATTCAATAATCTTCTACCTTGAGTGTTTCTCGGGCTTGTATTCGTTGAATAATAGTAAAGAAAAACGGAACTATTTGAAACAAATTTTGTGGGTTCGTAAATACGTAATATCGTATTCACTAATTTTCGATATGTGAAAATGTCAGAACATAACGAACAATTTATGTGCTGATATCCTAAGCGCAGCTTAGATGTGACACAAGGCCGAAATTGAGGGTTATCCAGTGAGGATCGAACTTTTTGTAGCGACAAAAGCTTGCTAACCGTTATAGCACATCAAGTTATCCTTCGAAAAATTTGTATGTTTAATGTAGAAGTGCTGTCTTATAAATATTGGCACTATATGAATAAAAAAAAAACAACAAAAAAGCAATATTCTGTGAATGAAATCCTTTCTCAGAATTAATAATATTCTTGTCTTATATACAATATGTATTTATTTGTTAAATTAAAAAAAAAAATAATAGTATTATTTTTTTCCGGAAATAGACCAATCAATTCTCGTTAAAATCTTACTTCCTTCATGAACAAATAAAATTCTCTTCAGTTGTAGCTGACAGACATACTCTAATTCTCAAGATGACATAACTGACAGCATCTTACGAATTTATTAGACAGAATTTTATAATTTTATTTTCACGAAATCAACAAATCTGTCACTGGTCTAACCTAAAGGAAGGCGAACAATACGAGCTTAACGAAGCTGCTTAGCTATTTAAAAATGAAACTTCACAAAAGTTGGCCTAATTATGTTTACTTCATGTGTCCACATTTGAACTCAGGAAAGGTTAATACAGTACCGACCCTTTTACGTCTAAGTAATATACGATATGATTAAAATAATATGTTCGGAATCTCATATTTTCTTATTTAATATTCAGCGATATATATATATATATATATATATATATATATATATATATATATATATATATATATATATAGTTAAACCTAGCAAGTTTTCGCCTCAGCTGATCGTCAGGGAACGCTGGTTTAACTAGCTCTACTCTACTTACTGTATTGAGCACTTCATTTAATTATTTTGCTTACTCGTATCGTTTTTTTTTCGGTGTGAGAGGGGGGGCTTTTGGTTGCATGCTAGACGATTGTTTACGTCTAACGTACATGTTCTTGGTCATTTCTTTTTTTTGCACCTTTTTTTCCCTTTGGTATTGGTTTGATTATTTGCAAATCAAGACACCGAAGGTTTTCCGGACGGGTATAATTTCTTATACTTATAAGATTATTACTACTACTAATATATATATATATATATATATATATATATATATATATATATATATATATATATATATATATATATATATATATATATATATATATATATATATATATATATATATATATATATATATATATTTGCATCACATGGACCAGTTGTGTTCTATAAAATTAAAGAGCCTGGTCAGCCTGGTAGGCACTAATTACCCAAAACTTGGATCATAACAGTTGCTACCACCCCGGGACAGGACAAACCTGGGAACGACAGCAATTAAACGGTCGTCAAATCCTTCAAACTCCCAATCAGAAGACTTTGTCTAGGAGATGGAAAACTCTTACATACAAAGACTCATATCTATTGTCTGCTTCGTGTGTGGCATTTATTTGCACCGAGTGAGTGCAGATGGTTCTGAAGAAGCCTTCACCACTTTAATCAAATCACTTATGTGGGATTTCTGGCGGTTTACCCTTAATTCGTTCATTCTTATCCACACAGTCCACTTTCAAGGTCCGCTGGTGAGAGAGTGAAGCCGACGGTGTCCGGTAAAGGATATTACTGGAAGCCTCTAGCTGGAGATCTACACAGTGGCAGACTGAAGGGTGATGGCTGTTCTTTCACAAACCCATGAGCAATTGTGAAGTCCGTATTCTCCATCGGTAACAAAGTAGCTATATTTATGATCTGCACTGATTTACCTATTAGGGGAGGGGGGATAAAAGGAGCCCTAAACATTGCTTGCTCACACAGAGAATTGGCAGCCAGCTGCAACTGTCTGGTTATCCAATAACGCAGTCGAAACAGTAAGAAAGATCAAAAGAAATATAGGAAGAATTTTCATTTTGAATCATGGAATGTTCGCACTCTCCATGACAATGATTCTGTACAAGAGCGTAAAAGAGCTCTTGTGTCTCTTGAGTATAACATCAACATAGCGGTCATTAGTGAAACACGTCTATCTGGCAATTCTAAGCTTTGGGAAGAAAAATATGATTACGTGTTTTTATGGTCTGGCAAACCGAGAAATAGCCACGCCAATCTGCTGTTGGCTGCGCCATCAAGTCAGACCTTGCTAGCTCACTGCCTTCCTTACCTAACGGTGTATCAGATAGTATAATGACATCAACCCTCAATCTGGAGTGCAACACCAGCGTGACGATGGTTAGCTGCTAAGCTCCAACCTTAGGTAGTTCAGGGCAAGAAAAAGATGATTTTTACGATCTCCTTTGGGAAGTCATATCCAAAGTCCAACGTAATTATAAATTAATCATTACATGTGTCTTCAATGCTCGTGTTGGCAATGATTATCATTTTTGGAAGGGCGTTTTAGGTCGCCATGGCATTATTCGGTTAAGGAATGCAATGAATTTGTTCTTAGTATTACTAATACCATCTACTCGCAACTCAGCTGTCGTGAGAACACGTGGATGCATCCTCGTTCGAAAGACTTGCATCTGATCTACTACGTCATCAGAAAAGACGGAACATAAAAGATTCTAAGATAACGCGTTCATTCCACACAACATGCTATCTGTCAGATCACGCTCTACTTCGGAGTAATTCTACGGTGCCCAAAGGCATTAACATACTGCCTCTTAAATCGACTGAAACGAAAATTCTAACAAACTTGATGCTGCACTTGATTCTCTAAACATTACCGATGATATCGAATCATCTTGGAAGGCTCTGCAGGATGCAACACATTCTGTATTCTTGGAGGTACTCGCTTTACCACATCATGACCATCATGACTGGTTCGAAGAAAATAATACAGAGGTTCGGTAGCTTATAGATCAAATGCACTTTTCTCATGAAGCGTGGATTCAGGACAAGAACACGTCCACTAAGACGATCGCCTACAAAAACTGTAAAAACCAGGTTCAACGTTCTCAAAGCCTTGAAAGAGACTCGGTAGTCTGAAAAGACCACTGAACTCCAAGAAGCTTCAGACAGAAAGGATGTAAATTCTTTCTGTGCTGGCCTCAAGAGCGTTTTATGTCCTCAGATAAGTGGTGTTGCTCCAATCTCAACAGCAGATAGTGAAACTCTATTGACGGATGAGTCAGACATTTCGGTTCGCTGGAAAGAGCATTTCGAAACTGTGTTAAACACTACTTCGGTTACTGATGAGGGAGCTACCACATCAATTGTACAAAGTCCACACATTCCGTAGTTGTCGTTTGAACCTACCTTTCAAGAGGTAAGTGACTCTATCAAGTAAATCTCATCTGAAAAATCAGCTACTCCTAAGCATCCTATTCAACGTTGGTAGAAAAGTTGCATCTCCTTTTCGTGGAGATATGGAAAGCAGGCTGTGTAACACAGGATTATAAAGAATCAAACACCTCTACGAAATCAAGGGTTCCAGGGTGTCAGTGATAATCATCGGGCGATATCACTACTTTCAATTGCAAGCAAAACCCTAGATAGACTGATTCTAAACAGAATCATTTTGCACATTGTTGACAACATCTATCCTGAATCGCAATGTGGTTTTCGGTTGGGTCGTGGCACCATTGACATGATATTTTCTCTTCGTCAAGTTGCAAAGAAGGTTCTCGAGAAACACTAGTTGTACATGGTGTTTGTGGACGTGATGAAGGCCTTTGGCTGGGCCTCTGGCAAGTCTTGAGGAAACTCGGCATCCCAGAAAACATGCTAAAGATGATCATCTTTCATGTAGGAATGAAAGTTAATATCGTGTCTGATGATATAATGTCAAAATCCTTTGATTTCACAAACGGCCCCAAGCAAGGATGTGTCATGGCATGTCCTTTTTTAACTTTTTTCTTGGTGATGCTGAAATATGCATTCGCAGACACAGATTGGCGTCAAGTTTCTGTTTGGAACAACTGGTGGTCTCTTCAATCATTAGCGGTTCAAAGCCAAGACCAACCTTCGTACACAAATTATTCGTGATTCGTTGTTTGCTGATGATTCTGGTCTTGTTGCGACATCATTTGAGAAGGCCCAACATCTAATAAATCGTTTCTCTGCTACACGTAAAGCCTTTGGTCTTACACTTAGCATAAATAAAACTGAAGTTGTGCATCAACATTGTCCTACTCCGAAGCAATTCTGTGGTGGGAAACAAAAACCACCAGTCTACAAATTTCCAGGCAGTCCATTGAAAGTAGAAGACAAATCTCTGAACTATATAAAGTCTTTCACCTATCTTGGTAGCAAAGTGAACTACAGTAGATCTTTAGATGATGAAATTATGCATCGGATAGCTAAGGCTACCAGTGCTTTCGGCAAGTATTGCCATCGCTTGTGGAATGAGCGGGGCATTCGACTGGATACGAAAATTCTGGTTTACAGAGCTGTTCTTGCCATGCTTTTGTACGGCTCAGAGTCGTGGATTCCATACAAGTACCATATACGCCAGCTGTCGTAAGAGCTGTCTGTATGTCATCTGTCTTCAAGATAGGACATCTAACGTAGACTTGTTTAACAGGTGTAATATTGGAAGAATCGAGACTTTTCTCATACAGTCTCAGTTACGGTGCACTGGTCATGTCTTGAGAATGTCTGATGACAGGATACCCAAGATCCTAATGTACAGCCAGTTAGATCAGGACTACAAGTATGTAGGACAACCATCGCTTAGATGCAAAGACAAGCTGAAAAGCAAATTGTCAGCTGTCAATATACCTCATAACACTCTCGAGCTCTTAGCCTTGGAGCAGGTAGAGTGGAGATCAACGTATTTTAGTGAACTGAATTGTCTTCCAGAAGCGAGAGCAAGATCTAGAAGGTCAGCCAATCTAACAGATTAAGATTTTCGCACAACATTCAGAACTGAATCCATAAGTTTCGAAACCTACGAGAGTTTATATATATATATATATATATATATATATATATATATATATATAATATGCATAAAAACTAAACAAACCTGTTGAATAAACCAAACAATTATTTTATTTCGAAATCCTGTTATCATATACAATGTTTAATGAAATACAAATTTTTCAGAGAACAATATCTAAAATACAGTGTAACCCGGATATAAGAGAGTTGTCGGGACCGGAGAAGAAGTCTTTTATATCCGGGTTTCTCTTATATCCGGGTTTGGTCTATTTTTTTAGGTAAGTATGGCTCTAATTTTGGACCAGATAAAATGTCTCTTATATCCGGGTCTCTTATATCCGGGTTATACTGTACTGTATTAATGAGAGTGTTTCAAAAATAGGCGATTAAAAATAGTTTATCTAAAATTCAGGTGTTAAATGAAGGTCAATAAAAATCTTTTTATAAAACTCGGTATTAATCATAGGTTTATAGAAATAGTATAATATTTATAGGCTTCTATCTATAATGCGAACGACTGCTTTATTTTTAACAGAATAGGTACTATTCTGTTCAAAATATCTACACATTTACATGATCTTAAATATCGGTTTATAAGTATATACTATAAATTTTAGGCTTATTAATTCCAGATATTAATCATAGGTTTATAAATACATTGTATTATTTATAGTTTTGTATCTATAATGCGCAAAGTCGTCCTTTCTTGACGGTTTCCATGATTGAGGTAAAAATATCTAAACAACATTCACACTGTGAAATAATCTTAAACATCGGTTTAATCACACCTAATAAATCCTGCCATTTTTGGAATCAGATAAAAAACGATGTTATATTTTATTGTCATACATATCACTATAAGTCAAATAACTGTGTTGTAAAAGAATATGCCAATTTTATCTCATTAACCACAGCTGGACATCAAGTGAACAATGCAGCCTTAATATTTTTCTCTATTTTCTCTTATTTTAGCTTTTTGTGATTCTTGATGTTTTAACATATAGCTCCGTTTTTTAAATTGATTTTTGGTATTCCTAGATGTCTTTGAATTTAATAGACTTCCTTTTTCTGGTTCTACACATATCGTCAAATTTCTGTAAGTTCTTGATTTCTACCTTCATCATACATAGCTTACCCCTTGCAGAAATCCATGCATTCTTTGTGGATGGCCATTATCCCTTTCATTGACTTATGTATCTAATCATTCGTTCAGTTTTCCTGTTGAATTTTAACTCAAAACTGCGTCACCTGCACAACGTATCTTCTTAACACTATTACTCCGGGTCCATTTAGTTTATTAATTATTATATTCCTCCTTTTCTTTTGTCCTTGGTTCGGTTAATTGATATACCAACGGCATATAAAAGGATTCTGTCCGCTATATTTTATGGATTATTCAAAATATCATTTCAATTTCCATTGGATACTTTTTCGAATGGATTTATGAAGTCTATAAAATATAAGTATACTTTGTATTTCTATTGCTTACAATGATGACATTCAAATCATGAAAATTGCATTTCTTGTTGCAGTGACTTGACAAACGCATATCGTTCTTTCCTCTCCCCAGTTTAATGCTGTTACAAGGTCTTTTCATTATTTTTTACTCTAATCATAAATGCCAAATTTCAAATTGATTTACGTTAGAATTTCGTTAAAAACGTAAAACATTTACATTTAAAACCAGGTAAAATATTGTTCATTCAATATAACAATACTTAATATAACTTCATATACATTCATATATACTAAGCTTTAAATATATGTACACAAATGTTTTATCATTTTGAATATAAAATTTCATTATTACAGCTTTCACAATTACTACAGAATTCGTAATATATCAATTATTTATTTTAAATACCTTAATTATACATTCAATTTGTTTTGTTTTATATTATAGAAAACATCTATCTACCAATCTATCACTCTCTTCCTCTCTCTCTCTCTCTCTATATATATATATATATATATATATATATATATATGTGTGTGTGTGTGTGTGAGAGAGAGAGAGAGAGAGTGTGTGTGTGTGTGTGTGTGAAAAGAGAGAGATATCAACGCCCCTGAAAAACGTATGTAAACATATCTAGCTTTAAGTTCATCCTGTATTCTTTATTCGTCCTGCACTAGATAAATTATGATTGGACGTGGAATGTACAGGAAAAGATAAATTGCCGTTTTTATGGATTTTATTTTAATGCTCAGTTCACAACGAATATGGATCCGTTTTAATTCTATTTTCAGAAAAAGAAAATTGTATTCAGAAATCACATAATACATATCTCCGTAAAATAAATAAAGAAAACATCCATCGCCAAACTCTTTGTCTGCCTCTAGATTCTGTATTAATTCCCTATACTCATGTCGTTTAACATCGCAGAGGCTGAGACGATATTCATCAGCTCACCTCCATCTTACCTGTTTACTTCTGTCGTAAATATAAGCATCGATTACTACTGCAGTTTATTTTTGTTTCTTAGGTCAACATATATCGTAATGGTTATGGTCAAGAGGAACAATGGTCATTTTTTTAAATAATGTTAGAATTTATGACATTTTTTTAAAAGAGTTTCGCACGGGATTAGACTTGTAACATGCAATGTTCTGATTATATTTAGTATCAATGTGTGTTTACGTGCTAACTTTTTGTTTAAGGTTACTATGAACTATCAACTTCAGGATTATATCATTATTTACCATTATAGTTACATATTCTGCCTATTTCTGTTGCTACTGTTGGAATTTTTCAGGCCATGTGGTATTTGTTATCTGGTAAAAAATGTTTACGATCTATAAAGTCTGATGTAGGCTTGAAGGAGTAATTTGGTTGAATATACGTTAAGCAATAATCTGAAGTACATATTAATCTTTGTATTTTGACCGAGCTAGGCTTAATTTTATCTGCTTTGACATAAGATTTTAAAAAGGTTCAATCCATAAAATAAAAATGGAAATTGGTTAGTAAATTGAGCCGTAACCTCAAGTTACAACGTATAATTTTTTTGTGTGTTTATAATGCCTTGTTGCAGTGAAAACATGCTTCAGAACAGTACAACATTATTGCACCAACAATAAATTATAAAATATCTCACCATCAATTTTCCAAAAATTCCATCTCATTTAAAACCTAGAAGCTCTCGTAATATTTAATTTCTTGATTTTTATTCGTCCGAAACATCACAATTAAACATATTTATAGATATTTTCAACAGGCTGCTTCATAATCATCCCACGTAATTTAGGTCAGGTGAATTCCCTGCTTTCTAACAAATCCATCTTATCGAAATAAAATTCAACTTTCACACTCTGTCCTAAATTGTCAGTAGAGACCGCTAATTTAATGTAATGTTTTATTTGGTTTATTTTTTGAATTTTGTCACGTTCGGTTTCCATTCAAAAAATACCCAATGTTTTTCTGATGAAATAAGGAATTAATTTCTTGTATATTAGGGTAAATATTATCGGCAGGTAATTATCGTATAATATATGTACTGGTTATTATTATTATCATTATATATATATATATATATATATATATATATATATATATATATATATATAACTGCAGATAAATAAAATTCAAAAATGACCCATCTGTAGGGGCATTTCGCTTCGCAGTAATATACTTGGGTAGACAAAACTATATATATATATATATATATATATATATATATATATATGTGTGTGTTTCAGTGAATAATATAGCCATAATTTTTTATTTATTTTTATAAAAATCATTTCTTGTTCTCTAATCTGTTTCTAAGGTGAAATAATTCAGAGGTGGGGGCGCCGTAGTTTTTCCTACCCAAGTACATTCGATATACTGCCAGATCTCCCAGAGGGATGAATTACAAGGTCAAACTTAGTGTAACTGTTATCGTTGTTATGGCATTTAAAAAAAACAAACAGCCGTGAACGCACTTTGTTATAATTATTTTAACATATTTGAATTATTATTTGTAGCTATGGAATTTTTGGCAAAAGAAGAGCCGCAATATACACGTGTTTTTAAAAAAATCATTTTCACAAAAATCACAGTTAAAATAATATTTACTTGAAGATGACCTCGGGGAAGATCGAAAGTACTTGGCTCGGAAACAGCTACGGCGCCTTCCTTGATGAACTTCAGCTTAACATAATTAGGGAACTGAAAAGGATCATTATAAGAATAAATAGACTCAGTATATCGATGTTATTCATGTTTAACTGACGAAAAGCTGCCTAAGTATATATAAAGTGTGTTATTATTAACATTTACACAATTTCGGAGTGTGCAGTGCACATTAAAAAGAATCTTTCGATCGGTATTGCATTGATTTTCATCTAGGAAGATACCTGAATTCACCTGAAAAGGGAAAATAATATCCATGCCTGATGATGATAAGAATATCGAAAATACTAGCATATCTACGGAACATACGGAACATCTAATCAATTTTACAATTTTTAAAAACAAGGATCGCTTCAATCAACGAATAGTTAGTAGATAATGCTATTAGGTTGTTGCAAAAATAATGTCCTTTTCTCACATATGTCACTTTTATATATGATTTCTGAATTAATTCATTGATATATATAGCCATGTTATACATCATTTTGAATCGCATTTTCGCTCTATCGAATCGTGTTATTCGTTACCGTTCTCAATCTTTTCATTCATTTTTTTGCAGGCTTTTCGACAGCATGGATAAAATTTAAATCCGCACGATTTTCTTGTTCCAGTTCAAACTAGTCCGAAAAACTGCCGAGACAGCTCGTGATATCAATGATGCGTTTGGCCAAGGAACCGCTAACGAACGTGTGGCACAACGGTGGTTCAAGAAATTTCGCAATGGTGACGAGAGCCTCGAACATGAAGACGGTCGCGGCCGGCCGACTGCGGTTGATAACGAACATTTGAAAGCCTTAATAGAAGCCGATCCTCGCAAAACCACACGAGAAGTTGCGGTGGAACTCGAGGTCGACCACTCAACAGTCTTTCGCCATTTAAAGCAAATAGGGAAGTCAAAAAAGTTGGATAAATGGGTGAACGATAATCAAAAAAATCGTCAAAAAACGACATTATTTTTGCACCAACCTAATATATTAAATCTGTTAGCGAAGTGAATTTGCCATTAATTACATTAACTTTACTCATTTCTTATTTTTTTAATATATATATATATATATATATATATATATATATATATATATATATATATAACGGACTCTCCTGTCGGTTTTGACGTATGAGGATCTGCCAGGTTATTGATTGAGTTATGAAAGTTTATGCGCTAATCTTTAGTAGCATTTAAGACCCGCTAGTGATTTACAAAGGAGGCCACATATGGAGCAAGTGTGAGGATTGTGAGATGAGATCACTGTTAGATTTCTTGACCTTTTAGATCTTGCTCTCGCTTCTGGAAGATGATTCAGACAAGCAGATTGAAAATTACTGAGTCCACTAAAACACTTTGTTCTCCATTCTACCAGCTCTCTCTCTCTCTCTCTCTCTCTCTCTCTCTCTCTCTCTCTATATATATATATATATATATATATATATATATATATATATATATATATATATAAACTGAAAAATAGATATATTTGTTTGTCTGTGTATAAACAACGCCCGTTTGGGCAAGTTATGCGAACATATTAAACGGAATTGGCTGTTGTTTTTGTAGATTTGATTTCTGTGATAATTTCATAATGAATGAATATTCAGCTTAAATTTATTTCCCCAAAACATAAGAAAATTATAATCGGAAATCAATGAATATATCTCTCAAGTCAAATAAATAAAGAAAAAAGAAATTAATCTGCCATTCATCTACACCTTGCCTGCCTCAAGATGGTTATTTTTTTCTTCTAATACAGCTATGCTGTCAGTAATTAGCCGATATACATCTTCGCCGTTTGACCCACGAGAAGATCGATCAATCAATTTATAAGAAAAAGATTAACGCTTAATCGTCTTAGCCAGGTTTCTAGGATTAATTTTTTTTATGCTTAAATTAATAAATGTCGCCGTTCGTTCTATTCTATACCGAGTTCAAATTCCCTCCTAGTTTGTTGCTCTTGGTAAAGGCATGAAACCATATTTCCTTCTCACGATTGCTATGGGATAAATACAAGTTCATATGGATCATGTCGATAGCGTAATGATTATCGACACGGAATGCAGAATCAGCGAACCGTGTTCGAGTTCTGTCGTAGTTGTGTTCCCTTCCGAAAAAAATGGACTTTAGAAAAGTATGCATCCATCCCTTCTTTTCGATGCGCTTATTTCTTTCTATTATTAAACCAGTAAAAGGCACAAGAGCCACTCAAAATACAAGATTACTAAGTGGGATTTTTTTTAAGGACATATAGAGGCCATAAAAGGTAAATATTTTGAGGATATGTAGGAGAGGGTAAGATTTGGCTCTATATGTAATAAAAGAGAAAAATATATGAGAAACAGTTTATGAGAAACAGTTTAGAAAAACTACTCTGGATTTAAAAACGAGGAGAAGCTAACGGGTACCAACTCCACTCTTTTTCCCAAGAGGCGATGTAAATTAATAGATATTAAAAAAAAAGAATCGTTGGAGGACTCTGATTACGGCTGGCATTTAAAAAAAGAATATATAGAAATCGGCCTTTCCTTCAAGATAATGGCTACTTGCATAGATTTGCCTCAAGTACAAATTTATTAACGCAGCTTGAATACATCCTTCATTAGGGTATGAAAAGTCCAACCAGCCAATCCTTGAAAATTAAATAATTGCTAAACGTAGTACTTGATTGGCAGATGTTTTTAATCTTGAAATTGCTAAATGTAACCTTAATGTCTATGCTAAAATTTCGTCTCCGTCTATGGAACTCTGCCCTTTTGACTAAAATTACACATATTTTAATTAAAAGTCAGTCAGAACCCTCCTTATTGTAAAAACTTATTCCGTTTATTAACTTACTTTCTCACTCACGTGATCTCAGTTCCTTCGGTTTCATCTCAAGTAACCTTTTCAGTTATACGATTTTTTTTTCTTTTTGCTTCGGTCTGAATGATTAAAACGTTATTTTGTTTAAATGAAAAAGATTTTCATTAGACTGCCTTTTGTCATATTGGATGATACAGACATAAAATAGATAACATCCGATCCGATGCTCGTATTAAAAACCCCTTGAGTAAAACTTGGAAAAAACAAGATAGCTCTTCGCCGTATCGGTCGTGTCAGTGTCTGTTATTGTCACTCTGTAATGTATCAGCGCAAAGAAAATTGGGTTTTCAAACTAATAGAATTCATGTGATTAACATGATTAGATTTTGTCTTATGCTTATCCGGTGCATTTTGTAAGCATATTCCTTTGAACATGGGGAAGGAAAAGATAAAATTCGGTACCAACTCTCTAAGAACATATACATAACGCTTAGTTTAAGAGAGATTCCGGTGCTTAATGGTCACAAAATGAATGAAAACATTTGCTTAGTCTTTAAATGACACATTCGATCGTTTGATCAATGTTTCATCGTTATTTTAACATGTTTATTACAAATGAGCAGTTCGCAATTAATGCTAGCAGAATTTTGATTCAGTACCAAGAATGTACCTTAACGAAATATATGCATACAATGTATCTTAAAATCTTTCTTTAGCCTGAGGATATTATTTTCAATGGCGTATTGGTTATGTTCGAGATTTGAAACCCCCGACATTTTATAAGAGTGCGCTTAAGAGAGGAAAAAACACATTATGAAAATATTTACTCGATAAAAGAAAACAATATATATTTGGCGACATTGGTCATAGTATTTTGATATTAATCCGAATACGAAATAAATTGTTTTTTATTCGGTTTTAAATTTAATGTGGCATGCGTCAGCTTACAGTGACTAGTGGCACTGTGCCTTGGTCATTTGCATACATTCAACCGGGGCTTGTAGCATAGCTTTTCTCTTAATAATCCAGCGCAGGTGAAACGAAGCTGGAGTTTCCTTTAGTGAATGAGATTGCTTATGCCAGTACGACCATTGCCCATGCTGTACAACTCCCTCTAGCATCTTTCCATGGGTGAAGTTGCCAAATATTTAATTTGTTAAATTTGAAGAAAATAAAAAATAATTACATTATACTTTTTGAAGATCAATGTTGACAGGAAATCAAGATGTCGGAAAATAATCCCACAAGCGAGAAGTGAAAGAGAAGAAAGTTTTAACATAGAACTTACGGTTACATTTAGCCTTTTCAAATATAAATGCGACGTAGCTGATCAATCTTGTACTGCGATTTGTAGGCAAGAGGAAAGCTGATCAATAATAATTACCATGGAAGTATTTATAGAAAAGGCTATGTTACAACGGTGGGAAAGTGACTTAAGCTGAGATGCTAGGGCAGGATCAATAATATTGCAGATGCTTCTTTTTATACAACATCTCTCAAATACATTGCAGAAACAAGAACTCTAAGAAACATAGTCGAATTACCACACCAGCTATGATAGCAATATTCAGTGGTAGACTTCTTCTTCATTACAGCGTAGTCGAATATAGCACTCCACAGCGGCCTGCCCTTTTTAGTTGTTAGTAATTTTTGTCTTTTTACTATCCATCGCAGTCCCTGCGTCCTGGGTATCACGATAAACTATATCCGGTTGCAAGATCTCGGATCAGAAGGTTCTGAAGAGCGTGGAAACATCACTTAATTGCTGCTGTTCTCATGTCCACCCTGACCCGGGGTGGAAGCACCTGTTATTGTCCCAGCTATGGACAAATACGTAAAAACAATACTCTGGTCAAAACGTACCCGCAATACATTTTTGAAAAAATATTACCAGCAATACATTTTTGCAAAAAAATATACCAGCAATGCATTCTTGTAGATAAAATTACTAATGCTCCCCCAAAAATTAAATCTCGGCTATAAATGACCAATAAGGATGTTGATATACCGCTAAAATAACAAACAAATGAATCTATTATAAAAGTATTGTCAGCATTAAATAACACACTGAGGAAGTGTCATGGGTCCTTACCTATATCTACAGAATGAACTCTTCCTAAAACTATGTATACTACGCCTCTCAAGAGAGAGAGTCGATTCAAGCCGAGCTTCTTGGCTTGACGGTCGAACTCTCTGCCTCTGAGCAGAGAAGAACCTGGACGAGGCTCCGCCGAAGGGCAGTGTTTCGTTCGGGGAGGTTGACCAAACCGATCCCGTTTATAGGGGTTCTACGGGCATTTTTTGGCCGAGCCTACGGGCTCAGTAAACCCACGTTAAACTCGGCCTTGTGCCATATGCAACCCTCGTGGGGGGGTGGCTAGATACCGATTCAAGCCGAGAAGCTCGGCTTGACGGTCGAACTCTCTGCCTCTGAGCAGAAAGGAACCAGGACGAGGCTCCGCCAAAGGGAAGAGTCTCGTTCGGGGAGGTTGACCAACCCGATCCCGTTTATACGGCTTCTACGGGCATTTTTTGGTCGAGTCTACGGGCTCGGGAAACCCACGTTAAACTCGGCCTTGTGCCACATGCAACCCTCGTGGAGGGGTGGCTAGATACCGAATCAGGCCGACTTCTCGTCTTGACGGTCGAACTCTCTACCTCTGAGCAGAGAGGAACCAGGACGAGGCTCCGCCGAAGGGCAGAGTCTCGTAAGGGGAGGTTGACCAACCAGATCCCGTTTATACGGGCTCTACGGGCATTTTTTAGCCGAGCCTATGAGCTCGGGAAACCCACGTTAAACTCGGCTTTATGCCATATGCATCCCTCGTGGTGGGTAGCTAGATACCTAATCAAGCTGAGCTTCTCGGATTGACGGTCGAACTCTCTGCCCCTGAGCAGAGAGGAATCAGGACGAGGCGCCGCCGAAAGGCAGAGTCTCGTCCGGGGAGGTTGAAAAACCCGATTCTGTTTTTACATTTTCTACGGGCATTTTTTGGCCGAGGTTACGGGTTCGGAAACCCTACATAAAACTTGGCCTTGTGCCATATCTTTCCCTCGTGGTGGGGGGGGGGCAAGAAAAAATCTTATCGAGTCGAGCCGATAGTAGTTCACTCCAAACCAGACTGACAGTCATACTAACACCTTTCACATCTTGTATTATTATTTCGTGTAATATACCTTCGTTATTTCTACTCTTGCGTTCGTGTTGTTCTTCCTGCGTCCTCACCTGGATCATAACAGGAATATATGCCGTAAAAAAAATAAACCCAACACAATCCATCCCTCTCCCTGGTCTGTTTAATATTTACATAATCTTGTTATATACGTTACTCACCAATACAGTGTCTACCCGATATCTTATATTGCTAAGAATGTGTCCGTTGATGGTATATAAAGTAATACCTACATCTGTAAGGATCGTCTGTTTCTGTGAGTTAAATAAATCTAGTAATAAAAATATCTGTTCTGGTTATCTCTTTCTAGCAATGTGTATTAACTAAACTCGATTTCTATCTTCGTAAATTATCTTTGTTCCAGATGATGATTATCTCTTTATAGTTCTGTGTAAGCCAGACTTTCCTAATAATTCAAAGATTTCTTTGTATCTTGCATTATACTTCTTTCGTTTACGTTGTTTTCTACATTAGTTAGCTGTTAGATTTTGTTTTCGCCAGGGAATACTTCTTCATCTTTTTTCTTGTTCCCTTTCGAGTTTTGTTATTTATCTCTGATATTTTGTAAATTAATACTATTTCACGTATTTTGTGAACTTTCGCTTTTATCTTTTCCTCCACAGTTTTCATAAGACTTTCTAAAATGTTTCATATCTCTCCTTATTCAGTATTTTATTCCCTTTCATATTATTCCAATATTGGGCAGTAAACTAATTTTTTCCAACTTTTTTTCATTCTTTTAACAACTCCCATTTTCTTTATTCTTTATTCCCGTCTTACACAACTTTCACCAAATTGTTTTTTTTTTCTCCATTTTTCTCTGTTTACAATATTGTATCTTCTGTATCTTTTATCTTTCAAAGACTTCCTGTTCCTGAAAACACTTATAAATCCCACCGCTCTTATGGTCATTCTCATCGCTCCCATTCCAACTTTATTCAGTAAGTTATGTCAAAGTGAGAATATTATTTTCGAAAGTATAATTAACAGTTACAAAGAGAAGCAAATCCTGCTACGTGGGTTGTCATGGCCGCCATTGCAGAAGCCATGTGATTAGTAAACATATCTTGCTTTATATTGAATATTTTTAGCCTATTTTAAAATTACTACCCATTCACATAAAACGTTTTTGGATAATAACTTCAAGAGCGATAGGTAGTAAAAAAAAATCTATATAGAAAATCTAATTACACTGTAGCCTATCTTTTATTTTCCTATATAAATAGGAAAATAAAAGATAGGCGTTTAAATATGATCCAATCTATGAACATATGCCAATAATCAACCATTCGATTTGAATATAAATTTAAATATATAAAAGATACTTGCAGCAATATGATGTAAACCAGAAATAAAAGAAATCATATAATTCTCGTAAATTATTTAATGACATTACTAGATTGATATCAGATTGCTAAGATAATAATTCAATAAATAAACTTCTATAGAAGCCAGTAGAAAGGAGTGAATGTAAAACGTCACGAAAATGTGAAGCAAGAAGATAAAATGTTTCTCCCAGTTTCATGATCAACATCTTTGCAAACGAAGTGAAATTCTTGGAAGTTATGATGCCATTAATGCAGCAGCAGTAAAAAAAACTAAAAGAAGTTTAGTTCTTTTCTAAATTTTTGCCATGCCCATTTATCATTACTTACATTATTTAAATTCGAAAATTTCTCTTCATATATATTTTTATTTTCACAACGTTTCAGTTGGTGTAACCTGCTGCCTTCTTCAGGAGTTGTCGATTCGTGTAACCTTTAAGGAATTTCGAAACAATAAAATTTACTTAATCAACGTCTGAAATAATTACAGCTAGCAGTGTCTGTAAGTATAATCTGGGAGACACTAATAAACGTATAAGGAAAAACGCCAGGAAGACTTCAGTAGCAGTAACAAAAGAGAAACAATAACGAAGAAACACCAACAGGCATGCAATCATAACATCAGGTTTAAGCTCCAAGGTCAAGGTACACGATTGTGTCATTGGACTATAACTTAGTATTGGTTACTAATTTCGTGGCATAGTCATTGTGAGTTCAATCCATGGACCGATTACTGCAGAATTATACTGTGGGGAAAAAATTTCTTTAGAGCTACATAAGAACAAGACAAGGTATGCCCATATATGGAAAGCGAAACAAGAAATATCTACCGGACTAGATAAAATTCCCTCAAGGTTATTAGATCGACAAGTAACCTGACGAAGGCTGGAGGGTACGCCGACCGAAATGTTGTGATAATTACAGTAAAATTGTGGACAATAGTTCGAACATAAATAAAGATGTATAATTGATTGTGGTTCGATTTCATTTACAGATCATTATTAAGATTTCTACTAAAATCATGAATTATATGAAAGATTATTAAATGTAGAAATAAAATTTGCTAGAAGTATATAGGAAGAAGATCAATAATTGCATAACTTATACCAATTATTAGCTTAATTTTGAACTGGTATGTTTACCAATTGCTATGTCGTCTACGTCACCAGACTTATTCAGATTCAGTTTTTTCAAGTGAAACAATCTTGATAAAATTAGAAGTTCTACCAGCCTTCATAATTGGCGTACACCATTGTAACAATAGTAAATATGCAGGTAATACTGTGTTGATAGCAGGTAGAGAAAATCAAATTAGAAATACTTCTATGGAAGGCAGTAAAGGAAAGTTTAAGGAAGTGTAAAAAAAACAAAATTAATATTTGTAGCAAAAGGAACAGTCTAACATGCGAAAAATAAATCGGGCACACCAAATAAAATAAAATTAGTAGAAAAAGTTAAATAGGACGTAAATGAGGCAACCTAATTGGAATCGCCGCGAATGCCTTCCAAACGCATAGCCAAGTATTATGGTTTGGTTTGATTTGTTTTACGGCTTATCGACCTCAGTAGTTTATTTAATACCAACGAGATTTTTATTAATAGTAATATTTCTTTTCCAAAAATGTATTGCTGATAATATTTTTCCCAAAAATGTATTTTTGGTAACATTTTGTTTCTAAATACGTATTGGCGGTAATATTTTATTTTTCAAAAATGTATTGCTAGTAATATTTTTCCTTAAAAATTCTATACTGGAAATATTTTTTTCGATAAATGTATTGGTGATATTAAAACTTATTTTTATACTTTCATAGTGTTTTGACCCCAGATTGGGGGTTACCTATTTGCCCATAGCTAGAACCCTTAACAGGTGCTATCACTCCGTGTCAGAATGAACCGGGGTACACTAACATTTCAGAGGTGGTTCTACGCTCCTCAAAAACTCTCGATCAGAGGCCTTGCTGTCGGATGTAGTTTATCGCCTTTCCCAGAACGCACACGTAGTTTCTCGTCATACCCAAGACGTGGATATAGTCATCCTCAGGGCGCCTATTATGAAACAGGAAAATTTCGTTAGAAAAGAAGAAAAGACCCCAGAACTATCATGTGATATCAGTCCTTTTATATGCCAGTGAATTCTTGACAGTCTCATCACTGTTGAAGAAGAAAGTTGAGTGAAGATAAAGGTGATTATACAGAAGGATGCTGAGAATTCAATGGAGTGAATGTGTGTGCAAGGGAAACCTCTTAGAGGAAAGGGAAAGAAAATAGATATTTCCACTTAGCATCTTAAACCAAGAGTTTCAATTTTTATGACAATTAATGCAGAAAGAGGGCTCTGAAAATAGGACATATTCAAAGAAAGACTTTGTTTAAATGATTAGCAGACAAATGGTTAAGGACAAGTGAACAAAAGAAAACAAAAAATACTAAGAAATACAAATCTCATGAAGTTTTAGAGAACCATAAACGCCCACGTTCTGAAGGTATCACAGCAAATAGAATAAGATATAGAAACATTTGTTTGCGTGAAATGACAAGAAATTAAATTACATTGAAAAAGAAATACTTAAATATTTTTTGTCATTAGGATTTGCTGTATATTTTTAATTAATAATTGTTATATACCGTAACTATGAACACTAATGGGTATGTCCCGATCCTCATAAATACGTTGGACACTATTGTAAGTGGGGGTAATACGCTAAGTAATCAAACACTAGGAGCGGTTTATCTACTTCACATCGCTGGCGAGCATTGTGTTTTGTTGATGTTATAAAGATTACCATTTCATTCCCAACCTACACTTTGGTTATTTCTCATGCAGTAACCCTTTCTAGGCTACAACAATAATAAAAAGGAACGCTTTCAGCACTATATATTGTATAATTTTAAACATATCTTAGAGTTGGCTGTCTAGTTTTCTCACTCCTTAATGATTGTGAAATCAGTTAATTGCAATGTATCGTTTACTAAATATAAGTTAACTTTCGAAACCAGCGTAACTTTCACATCAGTCATTAGATGGGGTTCAACAGTCTAGGAATGCCCTCTGTCTAGGGGAGGATATCCCTGATTTTAAATCTCCAGTGCCTTGCGGTCATATCCAAAATATGGAAAACGCTAAGGGAGTAAATGCAGACAGAAAACCCGGAGGGAAATCCCGAAGGCATTCCGGTAAGTTCTGCTGTCATGTCACTAAATGTAATGCGTGGTATTGATCCCTACGGCAGAGACGAGGGTCATGTACGTTGGGCAGCGCACGGCCTCTATATACCATCGCCCATGCTCACGCCCGGGAGAGATCACTCCAGTTTCACTACAAAAAGATTAAATTTTGACCAGACAGGGTGTTACCTTTATACCACGAGATAAATACCAATTATTTTTTTAAATTGCCTTGTTTGAACAAAAAATAAAAATAAAAACTGGATCTTGTGTGATTGTTAACAGTTTTCCTCCCTTAGCTAAGGCCCCCGACCCACGATATGACATCCATTCACCCAAGCTTGTCAATCCCTCCTTCATCATTTGTTCAAGAAATTTCAACTGATTTCTTTTCCTGGTTCTGAGTAGAACTGTTCTTTCTTTTTGCCATTTATTTTAGACATTCTGGTTGTTTACTAGATACCCCCCCTGAAAATAACAATATCCTTCATTTCTGCTGCTTATATCTTTTTTTCTCATCGTTAGGGACATTGTGCAACATTCACTGGCATATAGGAGGATAAATTGCACTTAGCAATTGAGCACACTTTTCTTTGTTTCTAAAGATATGTTTCCTTTTCTCAGCACTTCGCTTAAATTTTGAAATTCTTTTTTCGCTGGTTCAGTGCTTGTTCGGATCTCGGTTAAAATATTTTTAATTCTGCAGACAGCGTCAAATCTCAGAAAATACTAATTAAAATTTTTGTAAAAAATGTTTTCGGCAGTTATGATCGTACACGCCCCGAGGGGAAGATAAAAGAAAAGTATATAGTTCATCTAATCAAATGATAGAGACTGCTGTATTTGAGTGTTCTTCAGTGATTTTTGTCGATATCAGCATTTAGACAGATAAACACGTTTAAACTGTGAGACGCGAACGGAAATAATTGAGTGAACAGATCAATAGCTACTTAAATAAAAAAAGAACACAAACATGACAAACAGCGCGGGTTTTGCAATGTTTATTGATCGAAAATGAGATCAGATATAACGATACAGAATAGAATAAATGTCTGCTTTTACTATGAAATGAATACTATATTTATAAAAGAGTAAATAGCAGCTCAAGTGTCGCAACCTAACAGCCAGTTTATAAAAGAAACAAAAACAATCTTGTTCTTAGCAAATCGCAAAGAGCAAACCTTAAAGTAACGGAAGTCGACAATCATGAGAAGAAAGAGTCAACCTTTCGTCTTTATTCTCTGTTATTTGATTTTCCGCATTGATGCTGTGCTGTATAATACAAGAAATATTTGTTGTTCGCAAGCTCTTTTGTATACGTGTGCGCCTACTCGAACAAGAGTCGCATTTTTTTTATGCTGAATTTAAATTCTTGATTGGGTCTTGTCTGAAAAATAAGAGGATTATGTGCTGTGTTAGCTATGAGCATCGTCGTCAGTGAGTACTTTTCACGGGGCCAGACGATCAATCAGCAAAACTAAAAGAGATTCTAATGTGTTTACTTCCCTCAGAGCGCTAAAAGAGACTAGAGTTCTTGCAGGACAAATCGTGTATACCTGAGCAGGAAAAAGTTCACAATGCCCTCAGCATCCGGAAGTTTCTGGTCGCGAAGAACTTCGACGTACTAAAATAACTTCCCTGTTCACCTGATCTTGCATCGTGTGATCCAATCTGAAAAAGACCATCCATGAAGAAGGTCGTAAGGACGAAGCAGAAGCGCATCCGCGAAGAATCATTCCAGCAGTGCATAGAAACAAGGATGGAAACCTTCATTACACTCGATGGGAATTACTTTGAAGAAATCATGTACTTTTTTGTATGGAACTGAAATAAATTCTTTGTGACACCAGTCCCATTACTTTTCAGACAGAAATCATATATAAGTGCTTACCACAGGACGTTGATTAGAAAAGTTCTAGGAATCTGGGAAGGGCATATAATCTAAATGTAGTAAGGGCTTTTTTCACCAGGACTTTTTGTTAGATAACTATAAATATGAACAACTTCTAATGGGACAGTAGATACTTAGGTAATGTTGGTGCAAAAATAATTTCGTTTTCTAACATAGTAACATATGTTAGAAAACGAAATTATTTTTGCCCCAACCTAATATATATATATATATAGGGTGACCATAAACTTCGTGTGCACTTTAAAAAAAATGATAACTTTCATAATATTTTGCTATAGAACCACTTTTCTGTTGTCTCTTTTTTTCTACTCACCCATGGGTAGATTGTTCAACATTCACATCCATACAAGAGGTTTCGTATCAAATAAAAATCCAGCCATTTTAAAAAAGATTCTTATGAAACTTTTTAGTTTCTGAACACTTCGTTTAGTCTAGGGAATCGCGCATTTTCGGATGTCGTTGTTACATTTTCCATTCTCTTTTACAGATATTTCAATTCCTGTACTTGGTTGATTACGGACATCTCCAATTTTTAAAACATGTTGGGTTCACTCTCTCGCTGATCGCCATACTTTCTGTCTTCTGACAGGACGCTTTTCTCTGTTTCTAACGGTTTTTTTTCTTCCGTTCCTTGCTTTTGGAAGGCAGTCATTGCTAAACTAATTCGCTCTGTGATGTTGATGTCACAGTTTCCGCCATTTCTTAGATATTACATTTTTTTTCTACTTGCTTGATTTTGCAATCTCCAATTTGTAATTCGCATTTTGTATTCTACGTTTTCTTTAGAACGATACAGTTTATCCCCTCTCAATTAATGTTTAGTCCTTTTATATCGCTTTTAATTAATTCCTTGTCTAGTCTTTTTTTTTCCTTGCCAGTGATCAACATAGTGTTATGTTCCTATATTATATGTACTAGGAAAAAAAGTACAGAAAACTACCAATAAAAGCCACTGTCCTCAGGCCAAATATTTAACAAATGTTCTGTTACGCCACGCATACATTTTCTGCGAGATATTTCAGTAATATAAAATGACATTTGTGCATTGTGTGTACTAACATCGGTTTCGTTTCGGAAGATGATACTCAATACGCAAATCGCTCTATATGAATAACTAAACAATGTCATTTGCATCTATCTATGTTTTTGAGATGAGGTATTATGTACAATATTTATATTATTCAGACTATTGTCCTCATCTTTGCACCATATTTATTACAACGTTTCGGCCTTCTTCAGTTGGTTGGAATGTCGAAATGAACCCTTTATTTCGCTCACTGGGGTACACTATTCTTGTTCCACATACCATGTCTAATGGATGTCAGTTACCAGTTATCTCCTGTTAATTCCCCTCTCCAAGTTCTCCACAGGTTTAACTAGGTATTGAAATCACTTTCTTTGGATTCTGTCACTGAATGTAACAAACGCCTTTAACGACTCTGCCATGTATCCTTGAGGACATTTCTGTATTGTCATCAGCCTTCATTTTTTTACCAGTGTTCATATTGCCATTTTTTTGCTATAATCATTTCATGTTTTTACCAGAGCTCATATTGCATTTTTGTTGTTATTATCGCGTTTCTCTGGCACTCCTTATTACTGATTCCCATATTGTATTCATTTCTGTGCTTGGTAGGCTCAGGAGATTTTTGTGACCTACCATATGTGCTGATTCCTGAAGTTTACGAATTTTTCTAATGGTGTTTGTATATGATCTCAACCTGATTCCACAGAGAGCGGTAATCTCTCCATATGAGGTCAGCTACGCCTGATTTTTCCACTTGCCCTAGTGTTACAACTTTCTGGTGTTCTTGAAGACTTACCTTAATAATACTGTACTCCCTGTTACACGTTCGGTCACTGACGGTTCAGGTTATAAAGCATTGAAGTTGATTTCAGCAATCCATTGAAGTGAAAGTTAATTTTATTAAGATTCAGTTAAATATTTCAATATGTTCGTGTCGTGTTTACTAATTCATTATTAACGTTATACTGATTGTTTACAGCATTTAATAGGAATTGAACTTTACGGATAAACTTGCACTTTAAATCAGTTTAACCTTTTCCTTTAATATGCCAAATATTTCTTTAATATGCCAAAAGTTACTTTTAAATCATATTGACCTGAAAATATTTATTAAATATGCCAAGAAAGTACAGAAAAAAGCAAATCGGGATCTCTTTGTGTCTGTCTCGCTTTAAAAGATTTTGATTTAATATCCTAATATACTTTGTGTATATTTTTCAGAGTGTTAGTTTGCAGTTTTTATTTCGACCAAAAACAATCCTACTGACCAAATCAATGTATTATCTGCCGAAATCATCACTAGTTTACCATGAATATATCCAATGATGGTCTTAATACAAAATTCCGTTCGTGATAAAATTTTTCATATCATTTAGAGTGCCATCAAGAACTTTCTTAGAATTTTCTATGCTAAGAAAAAAAATCGTATATTAAGATCGAAAAAAAAGCTACTTTTTTTTCGATCTTAATATACGATTTTATTTCTTAGCATAGAAAATTCTTTACATGGGGAATTAATGTTTTCTTTTTAATAAATTGTTGTCAGGTTAATAAATTCGATTATATTTTTTTTACTATAAATATCAAGGTTTGTTACACTGAACCTATTTACACTTTGTTTCCAAAATCGACACCTTTCTTTTTGTGCCATTTAATATATGGAAACTTATGTGGTAATGATTTCGAGATATTTTTATGTTTCCTAACTTGGAGTCGGTCAGCTGGCGAATGCGTGATTAAATACTTAAAGTAAATGTGTAGCTATATCATGAATACTAAGAAAATAAAGTGGGATCAACTCATATCCTATGTGATTTTCTCAGGAAATAGTAACGACGATATAAGAGGACTATTTAAGTTCTAGAAAGAAAACTTCGGCCGGGAAAAAAAGAAATGGTTGCGTTTGCACTTAGGTAATTTAAGAATAAGATGTAAGACAACGTACACTGAATGTAACTGCACACTGAGGGGCGAATATTGCACCAAAATGCATCACGATTCGAGTTTATCTCTGTTTATCCTATCGTTCAGTGCACATTACAGGCGCATCTTAATATATCTAGTGAGGGAAAAAATCCGGCGGGAGTTTTGTATCCGTTTCGTTCACAAGATCATTAATATGAACTAAAGATGGAGCCGCGGGCAAAATTTGAAATCTGTAAATCTTACGCGTTTTTCTGTTTCACGGTTTTCACAGAAGGTATTAGCTGATAGTATTTTTATGCAACGCCAGCAGAAAACACGCTTTGGGGTAATATATTCTTCGTCTGATGCATTGCGAAAAAGAGAAAGATAAGAGAAAGATTGTGATAGGAAAAAGATAAAGATGGACGATGAAGAGTCTGATAGGGAGATAATTTTTTTTATTCTTAAGGCTGAAGAGAAAAAAGGATATACACATAAACTGGCAGGCGCTAGAAGACGCAGCATTTGATTAAAGATGCGGTTCTTTATTAAAGGTCAAATGGCAGTGCATGGCAGTGCATCTTTTGTCCAGAACTGGAAGCCTTTCTCAAATCTCATCTTTCCATTGGGAGTAAAGGATTTCAATTTAGGTTTGGTTTCTGAAGCCGACCACAACAGGAAACAATGCCAAAGACAATCGAAATTAAAAATGTTCGTTCCTCGTGAAAGATCTGAGATAGGCTTCCAGTTCTTGACTTGAGATACACTGTGTTTTGGCGTATGATAAAGAACACCATGTTTAACTAAATGTTCTGTCTTCTATTTTAGTTACATTATGACATGAGCTATACGGTTTTTAGATACGATGTCCAAATTAATACAATGGAAGCTAGAAGCTGTTTTTGTCTATAGTATTCATAATGCTTCCATAAGATTTCCTAGTTCATAGCATTTCTGAGTTTTGAACAAACTAGGGTACGTTATTTCTAGCGCTAATTCTAAGTCGGAAATCTGTCGCCATTTCGTCTGCTTAGCAAGTTCTGTGTACATTTAGTTGAAACAGATGTTTGTGTATGAAAAAGTATTTTTGTCTATGGATCAGACGATACGAGGCACAAGAGCTACTCAAATTAAAGGGTTACTGAATGGGGACGTTGAAAGTAAATAACAGTTATCAGGGACTAATATTGTAATGAATCATCCTCTACGGTGTCGCTTCCAGAAAATAGCGCTTCTTGGGAAGTGACAGTCTGATTTGACCTTTCTTCTCACGAATCAAATACAAAAGAAATAAGGATGTTTCGACTCTTTGTACGAGGCATGAAGTGTTTTAGTAGAAAAAGTCTGAATTGAAGAAACTAAGGAATGGATCTCGTCGGAATGTAGGGTGGAAAGTAATCCATCACCCACAAGGCCGAATAGACGCATTTAAACTCTGTTATATGTGTAAAATTTCAATTGCAATACAAGCGTTTTCTCATATCATGATTGTTATGCGACCTTACCCATAATAACATAATGGACTATTCCATACGTAATAAATACTGCGCCTCAAGAGGAAGCAGGATTTCAGTTTGTCAGTCAGTCAGTCAGAGCGAGTCAGTCAGTCGAGTCAGAGGCAGTCCGAAACAGAATCGCGTTCAGACAATTACTACAAGACATTGGAATAGTGATACTGATTGATACTACATTGTTCTCCCTACTAAACCTGATTGTACGTACTAACACTTTCTACTTCTCTGTATATATTCCTGTTTGTAATATATCTGTGTTATTCCATATCCGTGTTCGGGTTCTTCTTTATTCGTTCTACCTTGGACTATCACCGTGGTACAAGGACCTTTTGACCATAACAATGTTTAAAACTGGATTCGGGAGAATGAACCTAATTGCTCTTGTGTTACAATGTGACGGCAGTTAAGGATCTCAGCTTGGCTTTTTCAATTGGCCGGCGATCGCCAATCGTTTCGGTTCGCAATGAAAGATTTTAACGTTGATAATTTTTAACTGAACTATTTTTATTAATCATGTCGACATCTACATTATCTATCCAGTGGGGGTCGCCTCCCCTCAGTCGGGATCCGTTTCGGACACGAAAGAGAACACGTAAAAAACAACTCGCTGAAACCATTTCTAACAACTCTTTCCCAAGCTAGTTCAGCCAGTCATAATCGACTTCCCTATTATAGCTCACATCTGACCCAAGCTGTCAACCTCCAGATATCGGGGACCAAATACATTTCCTCTAAAAATAATAGTCTGCTAAACGGTTATTTAACAATTCGAACGCCATAGATTGGGGGGGGGGATACATAATCGCAGAATTAAAAAAAAACTGTACTAAATGACAGAAAGTACTTGAGGAAATTCAACATTGGCTACCAAAAAAAAAAAAAAAAATGCATAGCACCTGTAAGTAGAAGAGAGAATAATAATGTAAATATACATTATTTACATTATTCGGACTTTTGTCCTCATCTTTGTCGCCATATTTATTACAACGTTTCGGTCGTTGTAACCTCCGGTCTTCTTCAGATGGTTGGAATGTCGAACTGAACCCTCAAAGAGACATGGCACAGTGGATAAAGGCGTTGGTTAGATCCATTAACAGGACCCAAAGACTATGAGTTCAATACCCGGTTAAGGCAGTGGAAATCTTTCAGAAGGAAATTAACAGGAGATAACTGATGACTGACATCCATTAAAACATGGCATGTGGAACTAGAACAGTCTGCCCCAGTGAGTGAAATAAAGGGTTCAGTTTGACATTCCAACCAACTGAAGAAAGCCGGTGCGTACAACGTCCGAAACGTTGTAATAAATATGGCAAAAAAAGATGAGGACAATATTCCGAATAATGTAAATAATGTACATCCTACCTCATCTTAAAAATATAGACATATAATAATATAAATATTATGGTGACTGTAGGTTAGAAACTCACATCTGAATTGGAAATTGGACATGAGAAGCATATTTTCCTGCAAATTTGTTTTGGTAGAATGATTTTCACAGTTGCAACTGATAATAACACTATCTACAAAGTCAGTGAATGGCAAAATTTGTCTCATAAAGGAACGAAAAAATTATCAATTTTCTCCGATAGAAAACTCTCTTTTCTATATTTCTCCAGTATATATATATATATATATATATATATATATATATATATATATATATATATATATATACCAGTACGTTTGTTGGCGCGTGACTATCCTTCAAACATTTGTTTGACGATTGTTGTTCTGGGTAGACATTAAATTTATGAGTCTATGTGAGTGTTGTTGATTGAGAGATTTGTAATTTTTACGGCTTATAAACCATTTGAAGATTATTTAAAGTCAGATCATATTTTTAGAGTGTAAGAATTATTTAAAGGAAATAATGATTTACTGATAAAAGACCAACTTATTAACCAATATCTGGAGGGAGAAGAGTTGTGTTGATACAATTACCAAGGATATTTTCGGATAATCGATATCTCTAATTCTCCAAACGTGTGTGTCATCGGATGTTCTTTATGCGCTTCCACAGGTTTCATTCGATTTCGATGATTTTTTTTGTTTGATAGATAATTCTTTGGTGACGGTTTTCAGTCCAAATTGACTGGAAAAAATTTCAACCTTGAAGATGAAAAATCGAAAAAAACTGATTTTTTTATACTTAGCGGAAAAATCAAAACAGCGTTCAATTAATATAGACAGTTGAAAAAAAAAAACGCAAATGATTATTAGAATTATAAAAAAAAATATATTATAAATAAAAAATTATTGTATATTATTATGACTGTCCATGGACGAGGTTGCTACCTTGCAAGATTGAGAAAGCAGAAACGGCCGTTTTCAGAGCCACTCCCAATTCAAGTTGTTAACCCTCCATGTGGGGATGTGCCTCAGTTACACCCAATTGTTGTTATCAATATTGATTTTCGGGTGGACTGATTTAAACTCAACCTGCTCCAATTGAACGGCAAAATTCCCAGGAATGAAACACCCGTTCGAAGACGGGTTATATTGCTAGTTGAATATATTTCTGAGCTGTTATCTCTTCCACCACTTGTACATACACCACCTGGTATTCCCAAACGGACACCCATCTAGGTACTAGCCAAGCTCGACGTTGTTTAACTTCAGCGAATGTAATAGAACCTAATGTTCAAGGTGATATAGGTATAATCCCTGTGATTGTATGCGGTTAGTGTGTGTTTTTATGTGTTTGCATACGAGCTTGTTTAAGAGGAAATAATTTTTTCGTAAAATCTACGTCTAAATCTCTGCTTCATGCGGATGTGCTCTGAAGTTTCCACGTCGTCCTTTTCTAAAGGTTTTCCTTGTTAAAGTCGAGCGTCTGTATAGATTTTGTTTTGTATGTTAAAAACAACTCTGATAAAAGATAATTTTAAGCCTGTTTATCTAATATAGACCTTTTTGTGCGTAAGTGTCTTCCGGTCGATGATATTGTCACTAGCCTTGATATAGTGTTCTGGTAGCGTCGACAAAAGCAACTAACGAAATTAAGAGATAAGAAATGAAGCGACAAAACCAACGTTCCCTCAAGTAATTCATTCTAAATGAATTCCTGATATTTTGATCAGTGTTTCACATCTTGCTGTCTCTCTGTAGAACTAATAGATCGCTTTTGCTTAATTCAATTTTAGAAAATGGTGCAGGGTGCTTTGTTGGCTGGAGTAAGACAAATGACACCCTGATGCCAATGAAATATATATAAACATAAGGAAGGATATACATTTAACTGGACTATTTTCTAGTACATATTACAGTAAACAAAAGAACATTGTTTTCGTTGTCATCGAAATATTTATATGTTAATAACTGTGTAAAATAAAAAAATAAATAAACCTTTTAAATCATTTCAACAAATTTAAAGCGATAAAACCAGTAAGGACCACGGTAACACTGAGCGTGAAAGGATGAAAGGATCTGAAATTGATTGATTGATTTGTACTTTACAGTTAAATATTCTACTATTTAACCCACAGCTAGGGGGAGAACAAGTTGATTCATATTTTCCTAAAGTGATTTGCGCTTAAGTGAATGTAAGGGAAAGCAAATTTTAGTGCCACATATAATGAGAGGTGGAGCGAAAAAGGGCCCCTCCAGGTACAGTTTTTGGTAATTTTGTTGAGATCAAGTGACGCAACCTGCGCCATCATGAGCTCCGGAATAGATTCCTTGGCGGCAGAGATCAATTCCAACACACGGTGCTCAAAGTGGCGCGTGTCCTCTACCTCACTTTTGGCAGCAGTTGCTTCATCTGTTGCGGCTGCTGCTGCTTGTCTTGTGGCTGCTTTTCCTACTGATTTGGTTACCACTGCCTTTTCTTTATCTACTGAAGCTGCGTCTTTTGGTGTTTTTATGATAGATGCTGCGTCTTATTTTCCGGGACGTCCTGCTGGAGAGCGGAAGTAGCGGAAACAGCTTTTGTACCCTTCCATCCACGAACATCTGGAGCTTTATCGCTTTTCTCTGACCCCACTGTTGATGTTGATTTGGACTATAGTGCCCACTTACTTCCAGAGCAAACATTGGACAAATGTTCCAAGACAGCACAAGTCCAGCAGTGGGGTTCTCTTCCTTCTACAATTACGAAGATCTGCGTCCCAAGGCAGAGCAACTTATCGGGGATCTCTGAACGATTCTTCCCAATCACTATCACGCGGAGCTCATAATTTGGAGAGGAAATACTCGCCTTGCTCGATAAGAGATCACCAAAAAGTCCATAGTGAAAGAAATAAGCCTCCATAACCATGAGTACTCTGTGAAATTTAAATTTACTGTATTCTGTAGTAAGGATGCCCCCAATGGTTGCCTATCCCAATGCTCATAATATGTTTTTCCTCTTTGCTAGCACTGTGGCTGCAAAGATAAGGCCTTTTAATAACTCCAACGTCCTGATGTTGATGTCAGTAGTTAGCGGGGGTAGAGTCCAAGTTGCCACGGCTTCCAATGTTGAAGGTACTTTTAGCAGCTCATTACCGGAAATAATTTCCCAGCAATGGTCCTGTATAGCCGGAAAATTCGCTGCATATTTTCTGTGGTTGGGAGATCTATCGAACCACGCAATAATTCCATTCGATATGGTAGGTAGCTCATACAAAGCCGAATGCTTTTGAGTCTTGAGATCTTGGCAGGGCAGGCCACACATCACAGTAAGCAAAGAAAAACTTACAAATAAAAAATAAATAGTGGTCAAATCGCCTAAAACTTTTAAACGGAAAATAAAATTTACAATTAGTTACACTTATTGCCCAATATTAAAACATCAACTGACGTCAGTCGAGAAAGACGAGAGGAAAATGAATATGGTTGATGAGACCGTGAAGTGGCTTATCTTGGGTAGGAAGAAATCCCAGCACGCAACTGTATGATTTGGCCATAAATTTTGGGAAAGAAATGTTTTTGCAGCCATTCTGAAAGGATTTGAACCTTTATTAACAATATTATTTGAAAACTATAAGGCGAGAAAACTTGTCCTGTGTTACACGCTACAAGTTACATGAAAAATGAATTGTCGAAACTCGGCGACCGTATTATGCCAATGACACTAATCTTGTCTTGATACTTTACGACGGATAAGACATTTAGCAGGATGAGGTAAGTTCATTGAAAATGATAATATTCTAGTGTAATTTTTAAACATATACGTTCCCGTGGTGGTAATATTTTATCAGTATTTTTTGTGAGTAAATACGTGCAAAAATAAAATCATCAAATTTTGGGAATCAAAAATGATTTCCTTTGTATCGAGATTTCTAAAATAAATAAATAAAATCAATTTTAGCGTCACTTGTTCTGTCTGCAGTAACAATTAATTCTCTAGAGACTGAACAGACATGAACAAATTAAAACATTAAATAAAAGCACATGAGCAAAAAGAGAAAATATTTTTCTATTGTTAATTTTATTTATTCTACTTGTTGTTTCGTATTATTTTATTATAAAATTTAGATTTACTTTTTAATGTCCATAAAACATCAATGCCTATAATTTGTTTTCTTTTATCTAATATTTTACAAAATGAAAAAAAATAACTTACAAATATTATTACTTTCTACTTTTTGAATATTCAATTTACTCAGGCCGTGTGTCCCATTTTTAATCTTCAGAAAAATCAGAGACAATCTTCATTGCTAAAAATGTCCTCCTGGTTTCAACCGTGTATTGTGTTTTCAAAAATGTGATATATTTAAAAATACAGTGATAATTACAAATGCCAGATTGTTAAGAATCCATATCTATCTATCTATCTATCTATCTATCTATCTATCTATCTATCTATCTCTCTCTCTCTCTCTCTCTATATATATATATATATATATATATATACACACACACACACACACACATATATATATATATATATATATATATATATATATATATATATATATATATATATGTTCTTGGGTATCTATTTGTCTTGAAATAGTCATTTAATGTCGATGGAATTATTATAATCATATGCAAAGTCCCGATTACTTTTGACAAATGTTGGTCATTTTCAAGAAAGCAGGCGTCAGCTGAGAAATACCGAGTAGAGCGTTTAAGGTTGTTACCCATTCAAAGTTTGTAATATTTATAGGATCATAGGCTATGGCAGCAAAATAAATTGGTGCGTCATGGGACTAAAATGAGATTACCGCAAGGAAATATTTTAAAGTGTATGCGCTTTGTCTGAAACAAAGATTACTGACGGTAGATTGACTTGTATAGATGTTAAGGACATCCAAAATTTGTAATCGTTGTTCAACTTGTGCAGTTTGACAAGCCGAGTACGGTCGCTCGTTGCCACTTTTGTAATGTCTACGAATATTCGTTGTCGCTTTCGTAATGCTCGTTTTAATAGAGACATTGTAATCTCAGATAGAACTATAGTACGCTGTTGAACAATGCTGGTGTCAGACACATTCGAATAGCACTTGCATTAAATAGAACTTGCTCGATAATACTCGCTCGAATAGTAACCACAGGATAGTAATCCGTATAGTAATAGAAGATAGATACGAATGGAGGTCCTTCAGACGTCACATGACTTCCTATATATGCGTTTTCTCTATGGTCACGTGGTCCACATAATTCAATAATGGGATTGCTCGTTTTTGCTCACTGGCGATCTATGTCGACAGCGACACTTTATTCCTGTATAGCAGTATGAAATTCGAAAGCTGGTTTCTCTCTAGCAACCGATCTTGAGCAAATTTAGAAAAAGTCCATAGAAATTGAAAACTATTTGTTACATCAATTTTATTTATTGAACAATCAATCGATTTATATATGATCCCTTTTTGGTATCAATGCTTACAAGGGATTGCAAAAGGAGGCAGTCAGCTTGTTCAAAGTTGATATAATAGTTATGAGGAAATTTATTAACTTACTGAGGTACTATGCTGATAATTGGTGATAAGTCAGTATTGACTGAAAATTTTGTCAGCGGCAGACGGAGATAAATCGATAAATCGTTAGATAGATCAAAGATACAGAAATCGATATTTTAAATAGATTTTCCCTACAAAATGATTAACTGCACATGAACGAGGTGCAATTATGTTACTAGTTTGATTTTGTATTTTCGAAGTCAAAACATGAATTTGCTGGCATCATTTCAAAAAGCTAAACGTAAAAAGAAACCAAAACACTTCTTACAGCATTACAATTGTATGGTGTCATATTTTTGCTGCCACTTTCATTAAGTTACTGCAAAACCCGTGATTTGCTTGAACGCACAGTAGTATACCAGTCTTTTATGCTTGCATCAAATATCATTTCAACAGCAACAAATATACTCAAAGAAAAAAAAAGACAGAAAGCAATCTCCCCATCTCAAACAAGCAGACACTTATATTTGTGTAGGATCGCAAAAGGGTGAAACCTAGGGTTACAATTAATTATGTTAGATCTGTCACTGATATTAAGCGCTTTCCAATAAGTACTGCACATATATAAAATATACATAACACACACACATACATATTAATATATGTATATATATGTAATATATATATATATATACATATACATATACATATATATATATATATATATATATGTATGTATGTGTGTGTGTGTGTGTGTGTGTGTGTGTGTGTGTTAGAAATAATTGTCAGATTTTGTCCATTTCATAATGTGTCACGTCATTTGTTTACATGAGCAGATATGAATGTACGTGAGAGAATCATGGAAGATTGAAGTTTAAAGGCAGTAAATTCGACCTTGCTAACCGAACGATTCTCTGTGGCTCTATCGGTTAATAGCACGTCAGTCTGAATGACTGTTCCGTATATGATACAGGTTCGAATTCTGTTGGGGAACGGATATTTGCTATAAAAATTTCCCGGATATTGAGGACGGTAAATTTTCTTGAACACTGTTTATTATAAACAGAAAATTTACCTAAATATTAGTATCTATAAAAAGAATATATAAAAATGACTTTTTTTATTTATTTATATTTTTTTTATATATATATATATATATATATATATATATATATATATATTTTATATATATATATATATATTTTATATATATATATATATATATATATATATATATATATATATATATATATATATATATATATATATATATATATATATATATATATATATATATATATATATATATATATATATATATATATATATATATATATATATATATATATATATATATATATATATATATATATATATATATATATATATATATATATGCATGCCTGTTTCGCTGTAGCTCAGAATTGCGGCTAGACATCAAATTGCTTCAAGCCGGGATCGAAACCCGAGCGATTTGTCGGAAGGAAATTCTAGCGTATACATATTTTCGTTGGATTCGACGGAAAGGGATGTCGGTGGTTTTTAAAATCGATATAGATACACATCAAGTATATCCTGAAGGCTAGTAATATTTTCGCTAGTCAATTTGTAAAATTATTAGGAGGTCTAGTCAGTTGGTCATTTGTCTGCATGGACGCTGTTCACGCGATATGAGTTAAGTTTTGCCTGCAGGAAAAGGAACGTCTTCGAAGACGACACAGAGAAAATTTCTTAGTATATCATCTGACATTTTCAGATGCACGACTTGTTGAAAAGTGTTTCGTTTCCGTTCTACATTAAGGATCTGTAGATGGGGTGCTGAAGGTAACATCAGTCAGCTAAGTGATAAAATTTTACTGATATTAATTATATATATATATATATATATATATATATATATATATATATATATATATTTAAAAAGGCTTAAACGCTAATATTCCATGGTCATAATTTATTCCATTGGAATCGTAAATACGATCCAATTCATCAGACCTACATATTCAAAAATAAAATAGAAAAAACAACTCCGGAAATAAAAATAGATTTTAGAGAGACTGTAAGTATGAGAGTGTGGGACAAATGTTTGAGCTAAAGAGAGGGGTAGCAGACGAGAGAAGGTGGGAGATTAAACAATAACAGAGAGAAGTTTTATAGAGGTGAGTGGAAGAGGTTTAAGTGAGAGAAATATGAATGTTGTCGGATGTCTAATACATTAAAGTTACATTTGTGGTAACATACACACACCATAGACGATCTAATGTTAAAGATCAGAATAAGGGGTAGGGAGAGGAAAAGAAAAGAAGGGGTGGGGGAGAGAAATGGGGTGCGGGAAACTGAAACTGAAGGGCATTTACTGAAAGGGCCGCTGTGTATTTCGGAAATTTTGACAAAATTAATACCGACTACAGGTTACAAATCAAATATAAACATATAAAGAATAAATATAACGATTATCTAATCTAGCAAGGACATATAATTTTATGTTCAAAAACACATGCGAATACGCACATACACAATAACATATACACGTGCATACATACATATAGGAGTGTACCCACATACACACATACATATACCCATGTACATACGTACACATATATCCACATATCCACATATGCACACACATACACATACATATATATGTATATACATATACACACACATGCATATATTTATATATATACCCACACACACATATACACATTCTCAAATTCATATATGTATCCCTATATCTATCCGTCTAACTATACATATATACATATATACATACATATACACCCATATACAGATATATATGAGCACATACACACAAAAACATACACAGACATATAAACACATCTACATATACATCTATCTACATATACATACATCTATATATGCATACATAAATAAACATATACATATATCCATACATACACATACCTATCCTTATATACACACCCACTAATATACACATATACGCACATACACAGACAGCTACGCACACACACATATATATATATATATATAAATTAAAATGTAAAATCAAAAAAAAAGGAAAATTTCAAAATTTGGTCTAAAAAAAATTTAAATACATAGCGCATCACCTAAAAATACAGAATGATATATATATATATATATATATATATATATATATATATATATATATATATATATATATAGAGAGAGAGAGAGAGAGAGAGAGATAAACATAATAAAAATAATAGTCATTCCATTAAAATGTCATGCCCGATGTTTTGAACCAAGATGGAACTGACATAAGTAACAACATGTTACAAAACGGTGTTTATGTTTTGAATCGTTTCTCTACATTTAGAAAATATCTCATTACGATCGCGGAAGTTATTAGGTGTTCTCGTTCTTGATATATATATATATACTATGTTGTTAGGTGTTCTAGCTCTTTATATATATATATATATATATATATATATATATATATATATATATATATAGTTTGAAGGTGTGCTATATTAATGGGATAAAGTGCTTAATATCAGAGATAGAGCGTATGGTTTACTTTGTTTTACGGCAGATCTACCTCAATGGGTCATTTAATGCCGACAACATTTTTAAGATAGATTCGTATGAATAGAATATGTATTATTTGGTTTAGATTGGTTTGGTTTGTTCGTCTTACGGGATATCAAACTCAACGGAATATTTAATGCCGACAAAATTTTTTATTGCTTGTAATATTTTTTGTGAAAAATCTGTTTCTGGTAATATTTTTTTCCTTCAAAACTGCATTGCTGGTAATATTTTTTTTCAAAAAAGTATTGCTGGTAATAGATATCTATTTACCCATAGCTGGGAACCTAACAGGTGCTACCATCCCGGGTCAGGATGAACCTGGGAACACTAGCAATTAAGAGGTGGTTTCCCACTTCTCAAAATCTCCTGATCAGAGGTCTTGCTGCTTGACGTAGTTTATCGTCTTACCCAGGACCTGGATGTAGTTTAACGACTTACCCAGCGTGGACTAGTAAGCTGGACTTTCGATCTTTACTTGTTACGTAATTTAGTAATAAAAGACTGACTAGAGTTAAATTCATGTAAATGTATTCAACGAGGAGAGATAAAAGAATATACATGCTTCTCTTGAAATTTAGAATCTGACAGAAAACAAAACAAATGATAAGAATCAATTGAACAGCAAAATCGGTCAGCAGACGATTGCATTTATCGGCGTCATATTCTTAAGGATCGAAACATTCAAAGAACTCGCACCATTTCAATTGGAGGTAAATTGATTTGTACGCATACGTTTCAGTTAACTCAGCTCTGAGCCATGTCATTTGCAAATAAATCGAAATCTGAACTTCGAAACGGCCAAATTCAACACAGTGCATGATGTGACGTTAAATTAATGGATTAGAAGAATAGTGACAGCAAGTGTTTTGCTTTGTATATAATTTCAGTGAAAGCCATAACGTTTAATTTAAATAGTTCACTTTCGTTTTTAACTTAGAGAACAGAATTTAATATAAAAGAAATATATAGAAAATTATAAAGTAGATCTTAAATCTATATAAAGAAACATTATATTTTATTTAAAAAGATATAAGATAAGCAGTGATATATACAAGAATCATTACTTTCCATTGTAAAGTCAAATTAACACTTAAATTTTATTAACAAAGTCAAGTGATTTTAATGATGCACTTAAGTATTAGGTTGGTGGAAAAATAATGACGTAATAATTTCGTTTTTTGACGTAAACGTCAAGAAACGACATTATTACGTCATTATTTTTTGCACCAACCTAATAGATTCATGGAGAAAAGGGAATAGTCTTATCAGAATGAAGGTGAAATTGCAGCTATTTTCAAAGGATGGTATAATACTCACAGGATATATTAGTGTATAATAAACCTAACAATCATGTACGAGGTATGTAAGATTATGAACTGGGAGGGATAATAAGGGATCAACTAATGCTTTTCGCTATTTCAATAGGAGAGCCATGATCACCTAGGACACATAAATTAAGTTTTCATGAATTAGCTATTTGATTAAGATTTAAATTTAAAATATGATTAAGTTGACTGCCCTTTTAGAATATCACGATCAATGCCGGTACACGACATTATTTTATATTGCAGAAAACGTAGAAAATATTCAAAACCTCATTCTCAGCAGGAAAATAATAATCTGGAAAGAAAAAGCAAGTCTATATAATAAATTGCTATAAACACCCGTACAAATATATATATATATATATATATATATGTATGTCTATATTTCTGAGATGATATACATATATATATATATATATATATATATATATATATATATATATATATATATATATATATATATATATATATATATATATATGTATGTCTATATTTCTGAGATGATATACATATATATATATATATATATATATATATATATATATATATATATATATATATATCATGTCCGGTGTATTTGAAGATTCCCTGGGTTGGGGCTAGGGGTCAAGGCTTAATTAAGCAGGTTAGCAAGTCGGTTTCCGGTTGTTTCCCATCAGTTGCTTTACGTAGCATTTTTCGAACTAGGTCTGTGTTTCCGTCGTTTCGCAAGGATGTATTGCCCTACATCAAATTGAGTAATTTAGTATATGAGTTTAATTGCCAGTGTGCTGCTGGTTATGTGGGGCGTACAACCTTGCATTTGGAAACTAGAATCAATCAGCATGTACCTTCCAAAATACGACTTGGTAAGATAGATAAAATATGCTATCTCCCCACCATGAATATGGAATCGGCTATCGCTCAACACTTAGTTGAGAACATAGCCTGCGCCATGTCGTACAAAAAAGAGTGGTTTAAAATTATTCATACAGCCGATTCCAAGAATCATTTGAAGATTTTGGAATCGGTCTGCATAGGATTAAGGAAACCTTCTCTCTGCCGGCCGAAGGAATTTGTAAAGTCTCTTAATCTGTTGGGGGATACTTTATTTTAACTGTCCCTCGCTTATTTATTTACACGTTATTTCCCCTTCCCTCATTACAAGTATATACACTTGTTTGTTATTTTAACGTGTTCCCCCTTTTTGCTCTTTATTGTCGTTACTATTCTTTTCGTTAATTAATTATCCAACGATTGTCTCCTGACGAGATGTTGGTTGAAAGGGCCTTAGAGACTTTTAAAATTAAAATCAATACATTCCTTGTTTTTAAAATTATATATAAATTTTGTACCTCTAAACATTTGTTTATATATATATATATATATATATATATATATATATATATATATATATATATATATATATATATATATATATATATTTGTGTGTGTGTGTGTGTGTCTTCCAATTGACCCTGTCGCGTGTTTATCCGAAGAAGAGTTACGTGAAAATTAGCCTTCTACTCAACCGGGCGCTGACAAATCAGGCGTAGAATCTCCGACTGATGCCAAATCAGTCGGATTTCGATCGCGACTTGAGGCAATTGGATGTCTAGCCACATCGATGAGCTGTGAAACAGTCTGTCTGTGGATGACTATATATATATATATATATATATATATATATATATATATATATTTTTATTTTTATATATATATATATATATATATATATATATATATATATATAAAGTAACATAGAATTGAATACTTAGAGGCAGCAGTCTAGCATGGAACAGACTATCGCTTCTAAGTGTTGAATTCTATGTTCACTTTTATATTTACATATGCTCTATCTCTGATATTGAGCACTTTATCCCATAAATATAGCATATACACATATACACACACACACACACATGTATATATATATATATATATATATATATATATATATATATATGAAGAAACATATTCTTAAGATGTGCTATATTTAGGGATAAAGTGCTCAATATCAGAGATAGAACGTGTGTAAATATACAAGTGAAGTCTGTTTCATGCTAGACGCAATCATCAGACCGATTGCCTCTAGCATGACCCAGACTGTTGCCTCTAAGTTTAATTCTATGTTCCCTTTTATATATATATATATATATATATATATATATATATATATATATATATATATATATATATGTGTGTGTGTGTGTGTGTGTGTGTGACTGTGCGCGTGTGATAAATATATAACTTTAAGTTATGCCATAATTATGGGTTAAAGTGCTCAATATCCGACATACAGCGTATATAATTATAAAATTGCATATTGAGGTCAAAATCCATCTTAAACTGAATCTTTGACGCATATAGCCTGAAGATTGCGTTTAAACAAGTTGTTGTGTCTTGACCTAAATGCTCAATTACGCAAATACACACACACACATACATATATTGTTTTGAGGTATTTTCTACTTGCTCTGGGGGCACCATATTCATTTCAGTTTAGATCAACCTCTGTACCAACATCAATAGATAGATTAACTTCAGGACCCTGACAATCATCTTTCTTTGTGTTTTCATGATTGACACGTTTCTGTTAATTTTCTCTTTAGCGAAATTTTCTAGTCATTTTGCAAAATAAAGGCCTTCCACCATGGGTCCTTAATGCAAACTTTGTTCCTCAAGATCGATTTGTACTCTGTTCTATTTCCCTCGGGGAACGCACCGGACACTATCTGCTTATGTATCTGACAGACATTCATCCTGACCAATCCATCGGAACTAGTGTGAGAATATCAGACTGGTAGACATACTGTGTCCGGTGATAAGAACTTCTTTAGTCACTGGATACAGAGTATGAGGCGGAAACAAATACACGCATGCGCACATACACATACATTTCACACAACAAATGTATACTCTCGATGTAACATAAGCACACTTTGCACTTGTATAAAACCTTTTATTCAATCACATTCTGAACTTTAAAGGCATTGTAATATTTTGTTTGTGCTTTGTTGAAATATTAAATTTTGCTGCTAGATGAACGACGTTATTTTTTATTTTTGTTTATAAGCTGTGAAAGTGCTTGGAGCGTTATTCATATTAGAAACAACCAAATAATCTTTGATTTGCTACATCTTATGAGGTTTAGCAAAAACACATCCAATCTCAAATAATGCAATACTGTTTGACGAATTCTGAGTAAATCATACATTTTATTATATCTTATGTCTTTTTTCAGTTCAACCGCTAATGTATCTTACTAGATTCTCCAGTCGAAACATAACATTAACTTTCAAAAGCTCACCGCAATGTAAAGCAGTAATGATTATTACTTTGTATTAGCAGACCCCGGTGGATTTAATATGAGTTTGTTATTCTTTTATTGCAGCTAAACACTCATTTTTTCCCCAAAAGCGATGATGCTAAAGATAGGAAATCGAAATATTTTATCTCTGTGTAACGCACTGAAGGCTTAGTAACAAATGCGAATGACATATACTGTCAATGAAGTTTGCTCAGAGAAGAACCGATTTCTCAAAGTCTTTATGGTTGTTTTTGATAAGTAAACTAACTTTGAGGTCAAAGTCCTCTTTTTTAAGCTTCAGTTAAATTTTCAAAATATATAGAAAAGCAATGTAGAGTTTATTTCTCTGTATCGTATATTCCCATGTGGTTACCGAGCAAAAGGCTTTTAGAATCAGTCTTTTGTTTTGCTTTAGCGGTTTACAAGCAATCAAGATATATCGGTGTTTTTTTTTTTTCCAGAATTCTCTGGGGAAAGAAATCGGCTTATAGCAGAATCCGTGTGCAAAACCTATGATCTGACATTAAAAGAGAAAAAAAAAATCTACGTCCAAAATTAATATTTTACACTTACATTTATTAGTTGTACGCAAATCATATTTGAAAGTTAGGGATTAAATATTATTATTCCTTTGGCAAGTGTTACAAGCCGTTTGATTTTGAGGTTATTATTTTTCGACCGATCGATTCTACCGCATTCTCCAGAAAAGATTCCTAAAATAGAAGATAAACAACATAGCTACAGAGTAAGAAATTTGAAGGAAAAAACATAAGCATATAAAATTAGAGTCTGTCTATATTTCTGAGATGATGTATTATGTACATTATTTACATTATTCGGACTATTGTCCGCATCTTTGTCGCTATATTTATTACAACGTTTCGGCCGTTGTACGCTCCGGCCTTCTACAGGTGGTTGGAATGTCGAACTGAACCCTTTATTTCGCTCACTTCCACGTGCCATGTTTGATGGATGTCAGTTATCATTTATCTCCTGTTAATTTTCCCTCTGAAATTTCTCCACTACCTTACCCGGGTATTGAACTCACACTCTTTGGGTCCTGTCACTGGATCTAACCAACGCCATGTGTCCTTGAGGACATCTGGGTATAAATTTCTATGTATTATAAACCTAATGTCTTCAGCAACTGGTAACTTACATCCATCAAGCATGGCACGTGGAACTAGAACAGTCTACCCCAGTAAGCTAAATAAAGGGTTCAGTTCGACATTCCGACCACCTGCAGAAGGCCGGAGCGTACAACGGCCGAAACGTTGTAATAAATATGGCGACAAAGATGAGGACAATAGTCCGTATAATGTAAATAAAAGGCTATTACTATAAATGTATTCACTCAACAATAAAATAATTGCATAGCATCCAAGAGTAAAGGTTGTAAAGTCTCTTTTAGAAAATTAGTCTAGACAAATTTATAACCTCTTTTATGAAATAAGCTAAATTATAAGATAGTCCATTATGTCTGAATATTGTTTACTGTTTAGGGTCAGTACGAGAGTTGAAATTCCTAGATGTAACCTTAAAATCTATGCTAGCAGTTTCTTCTCTCGCATATCTCGCTTGTGGAACTATCGCCAATGTCAATCATTATATTGTGACTTATTTCTTTCCTTAATAATGTTTGTCTTCGTTCCCGTACGATCGCTGAAATTATGAAAAGTCAAGAGTGATCAGTTCCTACAGAGCTTTATGTTTGGATGTATGTGTGGTGTAATGCATAATAGCTTGGAATCGTTAATCGGAGGCCCGAGTTCGAATTCCACTTGGTTTTGTTATATTTTCTTTCGCGCAAATACACATGGATAGGGTATTAATCCACCCCTTACCACAGCTATATGTTAATTATTAAGATTTGTAAAACTATACCATTATTGTCTCAAAAGAAAGTCTTAAAATCTAAAAATATTTTTTGACTTAAATAAACTGCAAAGGGTTGATAAGCCGTAGATAACAAAAATGTTGAAAACTGAGGGTTGAGAGTCTTTAGGCTACATGACGGCAATATTTCATTTTGATTCTGGCTCTGATCTGCCTGTTTAAATATAGAGTATAGCAAAATGAATCAGGTACATTTTGGACTAATTTTCCAGCATTTTTAGCGATGGATCTTTTTTTTTAATCAATTCACCAAACGCAAGGTGATAACGCCACGAGACCCAAGGGGTTACTGGCAGTGAAAGCAAATAAAAAAGATTTTAGAAGGAACTGGAAACTCAATCCCAAACAGCAAACAAGTGATAAACCTCTACTTCTGTACGAAAAACCTGGAAGGAGTATAAACCGGACAACAAGCGAATCTATGTAGCCCTGTTGAGGAAAAACAAATAAATTAATAATAAATAAAATTTCAAAGCGTAGGCGTAAGAAGTATAAAGTTGAAGTAGATTTAAAATCAACAGGAAAACTAATCCTAAACAGGAAACAAGATCAATACATTAGTTCCACTTGAAAAGAACTTGTTTCAAGTCATGAACCATTGTTGAGAGTACTACAGGTTATTATTACTGGATATAATTTAGGATCTGGTTGGTGATAAGGAAATTTTAATACAATGGTTTATGAGGTATTGAACGTTAAAAGCCAGATTTTCCCCTATTCATCTGTTCTAAGTATTAAGGCTGATAGCAGAAGCTTCTCTCTATCTATATATAAAAGTATGCGACTTCCGTTAGTCTGTCCTTTCGTCACGCCCTGTAAAAATGACATATATTGACCGATCGAAAGACATTTTGGAGAGAAGTGCAAACAGGTGCAAATTACAGTTGTTTTTACTAGGGTGCGTAAAAACCACGAATTAAGGTTTTTTGTCAAATTATTTTTCCAAACAATTCAAACTTATTCAAATTTCATCGAGTGATTTGAGAAATTGAACGAAACGTAGCGTTTGTAAATCTGGACAAAAAATTTTAACAATAACTTGAACAATACTAAATACTGTGAGGATTTCCAAACGCCCCAGGGTGTTGCAAAACTTTGTTTTGTTATTATAATATAAATCTGGTAAATATTTAAATACGGAACACACTCACTAAACTTAGATTCTGTTACCAAAGTTGAGAATCCTGCATGGATCATGAGCAAGAGTATGTAAAAAGCCGAGCGACTTAGCGTTTTTTAATGGTTAACACATTAGCCTGCTTGACATTTCATACTAAGCCATAAGTTAAATCCTTGTCATATGCCGGGTATTTATAGCTTTCTTTCAAAATAAGCTTAGATTTGTACAATAAAATCATTTTGTAATAATAACGTACTAACTGTAATGGCAAAAGTACGCAGTTGTAGGCTTTAAGCAAGCTTTATTCAACTGAGAATACAAGGTTTGCGTATAGTGTCCTTTTATAGTCCCATTAAACAGAAATCGGCTTCTCAAAGAGGGGTGTAACAAAACAAAGGGAGACCACTCTTGATTATTCATAGCACTAACTATCACCCTTTGTTTTGTTGTGATTTTAAACCATGAATGAATACCCTATTTTCTATGCCAAAACACATGAGGTAATTTGATAAACATCTACAGCAGACTCTCTGGTATCAAACTGGGTTTTAACATTTGCCAAAATTTGTTTAGCAGTATTTCGATCTCTATATGTGGCACATTCGCATTCTAACCATGAGGCCCGCGTTCGGATCTCAACATGGTCCATTTGATGGGAAGGAAACTTCCTAGTGTTATCGGACTGGAGGGTTCGATCCAAGCGTGCAACACCTTTGGAAAGTGCCTAAAAACCATACCATGAGTCGACCCAAGCGTTGTAAGTGAAATTGGGTAGACGGCACCCTTGGGTTCCGTCGATAGCTGTGCTAGCACGAATTCAGAAGTCATCGTAGTCGAGGATTTGAGCGTGCTGGACTTGTTCAAATTGTTGATCACGCTAGATAACACGCTCTTTCCACAAAACTGTAACTAATGTCTGCTCAGGATAGTTTATGTGGGCTCTGTGGTTATTGAATGAACACAAATATGCCTATGCAATTGTCTGTAATAGGGATTGGCTAGCCGCCCTATTAGACAGGTATCCTCGAATACGAGTGGCCAGTGTCAGGGTAAAGGTATTATTTATTTTATAATTTGTAGATCATAGAATAGATTCATTGTAATTTTAATATAATTTTTTTTTATATATCTTTTACTATTTCATTGTTTGCCATTTTTCTATAAAAATGTTTCGATCATTTTTTTTAGAAAATGTAGCGCTGATTTTTTTGTTTGGCGGTTCACTATTTGTCTACGGTCGACCTGGGAACAATAGCAAGTAAGAAGTAGTTCCACATTCCCCCAAACATCCAATCTTCCAATCAGAGGCCTTGCTACCGGATGCAGTTTGTCGTCATATCCAGGACTTCAACTTTAACCAATCTATAAAAAGCAGGATGTGTGTGTGTGTGTGTGTGTGTGTGTGTAACGAATGCACGGCCACAATTTTCGACGGATTTGTACCAAAATTTACATGCACATGCTCCAAGTTAGTGGCAAGTCCAAGACCGACTTTGCATTTCTCAACTCCCATCGATAGTGGAAATAATCGACTTTTTCATGCTTCTACAGCAGTTTTCCTGTAGTTTGCGGCCATTTTGTACTGGCCAGAATGAGAGCCTATATATAGCTGGCTGCCATGAATAGGCAGGAAGATTTTATTGGCGAGCGTGAGAGCCAACAGCTGACTGACACGGATGTTAAATAGCATGCTAGCATGCAAAAAAACTCGATAGCTGCATTCTTCACAAGTGGGAAATATTTAAATCTTCATGGCACTTTATTCTAGTTGGCTCATTCGCTTGCTTAAAGTCAACGTTGATTCTGATTCCGCAGAACTGGGTTCGGTGTGAAAAAGTATTTGTTGTTAACATTCTTTTTTCATTCGGTTTTTCCAGTTACGAGTCCTTTTTAAAACTGATCGTTTTGTGTTCATTTCGTTTAGTTCTTTTTTCGTAACAGATTTAATGTTTAGTATAGAGCTTAGAAAAATTTCGCAGTGTGAGATAGGCAAGAAGTAAGGCATGTAGCAACATCAGCACGCCAAAGGGCACTCCTTTAAAGGCAAGGAAGGGCAAAAATATTTTAAGTCAAGTGATAGCAATTGCTGTATGAGTCGTACGATTTTTGAATCAAGCACGGGCAACGCCAGGCCATGCTGCTACTTTGTAATAACTTTAAAACTAATAACTGCCATTTCCACTCAGGATATAGGTGACCATAGCTCTAAAGATTACGTTAGTTTGCAATTCATTTCTAGGACGTTTTGTCAGTGGTTACTCGTTGCCTTCTACACAGTTGTTATTCGGAGTATTCTTTCTTCTAAACTGAATAACATCCAAAGCTAGAGCGACCAGTCTTTCCTGCCATTTAAAAAAAAAAACAATGTAGAAGAATGTCGTATCTTCGTATCTTCCCTAGGTGTATTCGTGCGAAAATAAATGCAACAGATGAGGCCCAAACTTGAACTTTGATAGCCGATTTCATTTTTTTTCACCGTTATGCTGCATGTATATAATATTATTTAATTAAGTAATTAATTTATTAGGTAGAATTCAACAAGAATTGACAATACTTCATCTAATAATATATTCAAGGTAATATAACAGGTAAGCCTAAACCTAAAGAATAACATGGCACTAAGTGATTAAAATGACGGAAGGTCTCAATGGCTTTAGCAAATATAATAGATCGACTCTTACCAAGGCAAGGAATGGTAGCATATCTTTTTAATTTCTATGTAATCTAAATTAAATTTAATATGTAAGGAATACTTTTTTAAAAGTTAAATAGGGGCTTACTGAGTAGAGTTTTAACCTAAGGATTAAGTATTACCATCATTTTTAACGTAAGGATTAAGTATTACCATCAGGTTGGTTCAGGTCTGTTCATTGTAAATATGGCATTTCCTCAAGTTTTACGGGAATCGTTACTTTGATTTATTTATATAAAAATAGCCTTCAGCACATGGACAACACTGATGTCTTACCGTTTTAATTTAAATTCTTTTTGACTTTTATTCATATTTTCCCATTCAATGCATAGTCGCTTTGGATATTAATCTATCTGAGAAATCGAGTAATTTTGAATGCGAATCGATCCATGTCATTTTTAGACAACCATTCAGATAATTCAAGAATGAATACTCAATTATTTTCAAGTAAGAAGCAACTTCCATTGATATGTTTAAGAAACGGTTTCAAGTGTCTGTTTCTTGTTGAGTGGCGAAATAAACGAATCCATGAAACTGAACGCAATTATTTTGCCAACGTCTTCGAAAGTTCATTATTTAAATCTGATCAACGAATTTATTTTCCAGATAAAAATATTTATTTAACTGAAAAAAAAAATATATATATATTTACTCAATAATTAATTTCTCACATAGTGAGAAATTAATATCATAAAATATCATAGTTTGATATCTTAGTTATATATGTAAATATAATAGTTTGCGTCTCAATCTTGTTATTGATAGACAAACTATAATATTTACAGGCGTTTTATAAATTTTCACAAGAGTTTTAAGTAGTTTCATAAAGCCCAAGAGACACTTGAATAGGCAAGTTATTAGTACTACCAAGACGCAAAAGGACAACGGAATGAAATAGAAGGGAAAAAAAAAAACTTTGGAATCTCTTCAAGGCTATTGTTAGACAATTCCTTTTGGGGACACATAAAGAAAAAAAAGCAGAATCAGAAAATTTAGCACTCACAATATAAGCAACAGAAACAGGGGAAAGCAGATTAATTTCAGAATAAGGATCATAAATTATATTTCATTAGTATATTTAATTCCAAAATATTCGATTATATCTTTTAACTTATAGCTACTTTTGGTGGTAATAGTGGTTTTCTAAACCTAGCTTAGATGTGGTACAAGGCAGTAAATAATTAAGTGAAATAGCTTACTAACTATTACACCACTTCGAAGACCCAGAAAACAATCTGCACGCCTTATGAGAAGGGGGTTATCAGAGAAAATACAAAGGATCTGCGGTTCATATAACATCAGGACAACCTTCAAAAGCTTGACGTCACTACGCATATATCTATGCCGAGTAAGACCACCCCCATAGAGGCGAACATGACTAAAGACTGTGTGTATGCCATCCCGAGCAGCTGCGGAAAGAAATATAAAGGAGAGACAGGCCGCCCCCTTAAGGTAAGGCTTCAAGAACACCAGAAAGCTGTAACACTAGGCGAAGTGGAAAAATCCTTCTGGTTGAGATCATAGACAAGGAACACCATTGAAAAATTCGTAAATTTAAGGAATCAGCACATATGCTAGGCCACAAAAATCTCCTGAGCCGACCAAGCATAGAAATGAATACAATATGGGAACCAGTAATAAGGAGTTCCAGAGAAACACGATAATAACAACAAAAAATTCAATAGGAGCTCTGGTAAAAAATGCAATGATAACAGCAAAAACTGCAATAAGAGCACTTGTAAAAAAATGGTTAGTGAAGATATTAGGTTTATAATACCCAGGAATTCATGCACAGATGTCCTCAAGGACACATGGCACAATGGATAAAGCCGTTAGTTAGATCCACTGACAGGACCCAAATAGTGTGAGTTCAATACCCGGTTAAGGCAGTGGAGAACTTGGAGAGGGAAATTAATAGCTCATAACTGACATCCCTTATCCATGGCGCGTGGAACTAGAACAGTCTACCCGTAAAGGCTTCAGTTCGATATTCCAACCATCTGAAGAAAGCCGGAGCCACAAAGATGAGGACAATAGTCCGAATAATGTAAATAATATACATAATACCTCATCTCAGAAATATAGACGGCTCAGTTATTACTTATCTTTCAATACGGATCAGTTATTATTCATCTTTTAGTACAGATCAGTTAATACTTATCTTTTAAAACGGATCAGTTATTTCTCGGTGTTTAGTACGGAGCAGTTATTGCTTTGCTTTTAAAATGAATCAGTTATTGCTCGGTTTTTATTACGGATAATGTTATTTCTCCTCTTTTTAGGGATTAGTTATTACTTATCTTTTAATACGGATCAGTTATTACTCCGTTTTTGGTACGGATCAGTTATTGCTTGGCTTTTAGTAATGATAAAGTTATTGTTCGGCTTTTAGTACGAATCTGTTATTACTCATCTTTTAATACGGATCGGTTATTACTCATTTTTTAATACGGATCGGTTATTACTGGTCTTTTAATACGGATCGGTTATTACTCGTCTTTTAATACAAATCTGTTATTACTCATCTTTTAATACGGATCGGTTATTACTCATTTTTTTTAATACGAATCTGTTATTACTCATCTTTAAATACGGATTGGTTATTGCTCATCTTTCAATACGGATCGGTTATTGCCCATCTTTTAATACGGATCTGTTATTACTGATCTTTTAATACGGATCGGTTATTACTCATCTTTTAATACGAATCTGTTATTGCTCATCTTTTAATACTGATCGGTTATTACTCATTTTTTAATACGGATCGGTTATTGCTTATCTTTTAATACGGATCCGTTATTGCTCATCTTTTAAAACGGATCCGTTATTACTCATCTTTTAATACGGATCGGTCATTGCTCATCTTTTAGTACGGATCTGTTATTTCTCGGCTTTTAATACGGATCAGATATTGTTCGGCTTTTAGTACGGGTCAATTATTGCTTTGCTTTTAGTACGGATCAGTTATTGCTCGGTTTATAGTACGGAGCAGTTATTGCTCGGCTTTTAGTACGAATAGGCTATCACTTGGCTTTCATCCAATGAATGCAAGTATACACTGCAGGTTTTCGGATCGACATACACCTAATGTAGACCGGAGGGTATAATGACCGAAACGTTGTGATAACAACAACAATAAAGATTAGAACAACCATCTGCATGTCAATAGGATGGCCCTGTGAATAAAGGCGTTGGCTAGATCCAGTGACTAGACTCAAAGAGTTGTGAGTTCGATACCAGGCCACAGCTGTGCTGAATAAAAATAACTTGGAGAATAGAGATAAAGAGAAATAACTCAGACAACCCGAAAAGATATAGTGTTGTTATTTAGTGCGTAATTTTTTAACGAATAGTTTGGGACCCGATGACTGTAGTAAACGAACATTCCGAGGATTCAACTCTGAGCTTTTATATTGCCTGGTGTAATGAAATCTTATGAAACTTATCACTTGCTCGCTTGCAAAAGAAATTCTCATTTTTATAAATCATAATTGCTTTTATTGGACTATATATGCTTTCAACGCGTTTGATATCGCATTTATCTACTTGGTATGTGTTTGAAACTCAGAGTTTTTGGCACAAAATGAGGAAGAAATGTACAGGCATATTTATTACTAGCATAAATTTAAGCTCATTTATGCCATATATAAGAAGCCATTAAGAGAGTGTAGTACAAAGAATACGAACAGATAACCGGAGGAAAAAGTGCAATGCCTTATTGACCAATTGAGGCCTAACCACCGTATTATCGGTGGTAATGAAAAGAGACAATGCCGAGCCAAGTCTTATAACTATTTTTATATCTACTGTGAAACATTACATATCAATTAGTCATGTGAAGAATGCGAGAGCGTTAAACTTGAGTAACCATTGTCTGACGTTGTGAAGTGTTTGCCTTTTCGTGTTTCTTTTGTCCTTCTTTAGAATATTATTCTTGTCTAATGTGACGTCACCCCGGCCTCTATCCGTGCCCGCCGCCGTGCTATCCTGTGACGACCAATGTGACTTGGTATTGGTCGCGGCACCAAATGTGACGTTCTAACCTTTTGCTGATTCGGATAGAAATCTGGTTAGATTCGGTATTAGCTTTGTCGTTCCCAGCTCGCCTCCAACGCCTGGTTACCGAAGTAACTGCTTTGATTTCTAGTCTAACCTACCCACGTTGTGATTTGATCTTAGGTAGACGAAATCAATCAGTCTCCGGGCCCCAATGCAAGCCGAGTCTGAGAAAACATAACACTACACAAGTATATGTAAAAGAAAATAAAGTAACAATTCGAAAAGTTCAAATGTGTTAGAAAAAAGAATAACAATATTTTATATCTGGTTGCTGAATACAGGACTGCGTCTTTCTCCCAAACCGCTAATATGGATACGTGACACTTTGCGTTTGTTATGCGAGTCTAAACATCTTAAGTGTTTTTTTTTTTTAAGAAACTGGTTTTTGGTGTATCTTCAGGCGATATTCGTAAAACTTATTTTGGTGATGTGAGTCGTTCTTCAAAAATAAATTGTTCTTGGTTAGAAGTTGAAGTCAAAATGCGTGGATATCTTTCAGTCAGCTTCCTGCCAGGCTGGTATCATAACTTACAGCTCAACTCTGCGTCTCTCTTTCCATCTGCTTTCTGTGTTACTCTCTTGTGTGTAGTCTACTCGCTGCGACTCTGCTTATATGGACGCCGATCAAAACCGGAGTGGGCCTGTCAGGGTTTGAGGTTCCTTGATAATTCTAAATCCACAGTGAGGATTTTCTTTGTTTTCGGACAGGAAAATTTATTACTTTCCATTTTTGGAAGTCCATTATTTTCTACTTTAAGAGAATCGTCCTCCCATGTTCTTCCTTTCTCATATTAGCATCTCACACCGATCCCCTCAGAGGGCGTCAACAGGTTTCCCTTCTTTCTTATATGTTTAACTTCGCCTACCGCTTACGCCACCATTCAGCCAAAGAGCGCTCAGCAGTGTGGGTGTTTGCAATTATCGCTCAAAGGAAAAAAATATATCTTCTTTTTTTTTTCTTTCTCTTCCCCGAGCAGACCTCCCACGACACGTAGTGTGGTCCCTAATCTCTATCTTAACCGAAAGTCACCTGGACTTTATCAATCGAGATTCTGCCAGCGTCAAGTGGGCGGTTAACTGGACATATTCGCATTTTGTATCCAATTATCCATTCCGATAACAAACTTTTATCATGTCCGATAATAATATATACATTACACATATCATACAAACTCTCAAAGTACTAAATGATAACGTACACTTAACACAGACACATCCCCTTCCCAGGAACCAATAAAACTTTCAAAGTGACCAAGGAAATTTCGAGTAGGATAAATCTATCCACCATCTATGTTAAAAACAGCTTAAAAGAGTGTTTTCAACAATAAAAGAAATGAACAAAATTAACAATAAAGTCAAATGAAAATTACAGATTTCCACAATCATCAATAATGTCCGGTCTATGTGCCGGTTTATCATGATATGAAAATTATATCACCCACCTCCACCCTATGTGATTACCTTTTTATTTAGGGTAGATCTGATATTTAATTGTTTTTTTCAAGACATAACTACAACACTTTAATTCTGTCCTTATGTTCCTCCCAATTTTAACTTTTTAAATTTACGTAAAAATCATTTCATCACCAGTTACTTACCATCGCCCGAAGGAATACAATCATACCACTGAAACAAGAAAGCTTTTGTGTAGCGATTTCAACATGTTTTTATTATAATTGCTTATAATAAAAAATTATATATATATATATATATATATATATATATATATATATATATATATATATATATATATATATATATATATATATATATATATATATAATCCTCGTCTTCTCCCCCTGCTGCGGGAAAATATCTGCCTCGTCAGCAGTCATGTATCGAAACATAAGTGAACTTCTAAGCGTGTATCATGCATGGCACATAACTGACTGATATATATATATATTATGTAGAACTTGGTAATCCGTATGGGTAATACCAAGGAGTATATATTATTATATTATATTATTATATTAAATATTAGCTCTGGATTTACATTACAATATCTTGCACTACCTATCAATTTTAATTTCATTTTTCGTTTCATTTCATTTTTGAAAGTACTATCTGATGATCCGGCGTCCTTTAAAGGGCTCTGGTGAAATAAATTATTATAATGGTACCTTAAAGTCGTCTGTTTTTATATATATATATATATATATATATATACAGATTGATAGATTGAGAGGCAGAAAGAAGGAGATTTAGCGATAAAGAGACAGAAAAAAGCTGACAGACTGAGTGTCAGATATGTCTCTGTTCGGCTACATACATTTCATTATCGTCTATGTTTTAAGGACCGGTTTTCAGATTAAACTGAAATTCTTACACCCATTTTAACTTTAAGCACAGAGACGGAATCATAGCAAAAAGTAATGCTCGATATAGAAAACTAATTAGTTTTACCTGAATAAAAGATCTGATGACGACATAGAATTGTGGTAATTTATTAGATAATTTGTTAAATCAATGCCCGCCTGACTGATTGCCCACAGGTTTTCTGATCTCTCGTGAATAAATTTATCATTTGTTAATATGTTATATTGTACCATGAGAATTTCTTAATTAAAATAAAAATGAAAATTAATTGAATATAAGTATTTTATCTTGTAATTGTTTTTTTTTCAATGTGTTTCATTCTTTCCTTTATGTAAATTCTCGTTTTAGATAATATTATTTCAATTTCCTCTCTTCATGATTGTTTATTACTTATTGCAAAATCTCTCTCTCTCACTATTGTTTTCATTCTCTTTTTATCTCTCGTGCTCTCTGATTAATATTTTCCCAGTCCGTTTGTTTTCATGCTTTTGTTGTTGATTTTCTTTGCTGTTGTTATCTAAATAAATTAGAAGTATATTTTCTTTGATTTTAATATGATATTCACTAAGCTTAATTTAAACTAGCACAGATTCAGTTCAGATTAAATGACAATTATGACGTTCATTTTGTAAATATACCGGGAATTTTTCTGTTTGCTTTGAAAATCAGCAGTTAAAATCAATAAGAAATTCGAGACACTCCAAAGGCGCTGCTTTCTATGGCCATGTCGTATTGATGTTTCCGCAAAGACAACTGCTCTCAAAGTATAATCACTTTCGGGAAACGTCTTATGAATAATTCACCGTCGCATAGTGCTTTCAAATATTTAAATGGACACAGTTTTTAATTGTCTTGAAAATATTTGTTTGTGGCTTATTTATTCTAAATGTTTGTATCTTTTTAATCTTTTTATTAATAAAACTCATTCATCCTATAATTATTATATTGCATAAAATCAATTTATGCGTGCAACGGTATTTAATTTTTTTATTATGTTTCTAATATAATAATTAGCTAGTGATTTAATGATTTAATATGCTTTCCTCTACGATACTTTACAATTGGAAACAATTTTAAAATTATGATACAATTTCGCTGATAGTATTTTATTCGTATTGATAATCTTACATATTATAAAAAATTATATAAATTATTATTTAATAGAATTATATCATATTCTATCTTGCTGGAATAGTTAGAATAATGGAAAAAAATCGTAAAAATTTCACAAATGAGATAATATTGCTTTATTTAAATCTATTATTGTTTTTTTTACTACTATGATATAAGACTAAGCAAAGTCCACTCTTTCTTCAACGGGATGTTTCCATTTTGTAAGGTGAGATAACCCGTGTAATGCCTTATTGATGAAAATAAAATGATAGCGTCAATTATAAACTTCAGATCAAAACAATTATTAGAATAAAAGATAAAAATGGAGCCTAAAGATTTATATGTCAATGTGTCAATTTATATGTCAATATTATTAGTTATTATCAAATAATGTCTGGTTCTTGTATAAGCAGTGAATTTATTTATCGACTTTGATTTTAGATAATCTATTCTTATATTGTCATAATATGTTATATGTATATGAAAACACTTTTTAAGAAAACTTAATCTGCGTTCTATAAACTAACGAAGAATAAGCGATACAAATGCTGATGCAAATAGTTTTTATTCTAATCTTTGAGAAAATACGAACACAGCATCACAACACATTCTGTTGATGCTCTAATTTCTGTAGAACGTAGTTTTACGGATTCGGGTTACTAGCACCAAGTCCAATCGGTTTTAAATTCAGAAGTATTATTCTCCTACTCTGGTTGCCAACCAAAACCAAACGAACCTGTCAGCCCTGCTACTAAGATCTAGCTGGGGTGATGGAAATGATAGAGTCATAACATTAGGAGTGTAATTTTACGAAAGCGAAAGCGACATCCTCAATTGCAATTTAAAATCTAAATGCTGCTCCCATTTTAGGAGATAATAAACCCCACACTATGCACACATCTCCTAATATATCCGACATAACATTTTTTTGGTAAATCAGTTTACATTGAAATACAGTTAATTTTAGCTATAATATTTCCAAATTGTGTTAGGTAAAAACAGGACTCAAACGCTACCAGATGAATTGGAAGAGAATCTATAATTTATGCATTTATTCAATATATGATGTTTTAATAAAGCAGAATGTAATTTTCTCCCCAAAAAGTTAGGCAATAAAGTTAGACCATCCTATTATATTTGACGCACGAAAGGACAACAATGTAAATCTTAGAACAGAACTGTCAGACAAATCCGCACATACGATTTGATTATGGATTTGAACATTTCTTATACAGCCACCCATTGGAGAACCGAATGCAGAGGGCTGGTACTCATATCGTACATTAAGCAGACCTCTATAAATTTCGAATTCAGTGCTCCCCTTCTTCCAGTCTTGTTGCAAAATAAGGCTAAAAAACTCTGCCTGTTCTTTTATATTAGGTTGGTGCAAAATAATGTCGTTTTCCTCACATAATAACATATGTGAGAAAACGACATTATTTTTGCACCACCCTAATAATTCATAGCTTGGGAGAGAAATGACCTATTTATTCCTTTGAATAGTCAATATAACGGACTCC
>OZ010572.1:140536137-140555185 GCA_963932145.1 Acanthosepion lycidas
CCTTCATCGACATAATCAACTAAGGTCAACCAGAGTAATCTTTGTGTTTGTAGTTTCCATCTAATGTTGAGCGTGATGTCAGCGTAAATGTACAGAACTATTTAAATATTTTGACGAAAAGTTATTTTGAAGTTTACAGGTCCCAAACAAAACGATTTGAGCTGAAGAAAATACTTCTTTCATATTGAGCAATAGTCTTGGCAATAATATTTGAGCGACACTAAATTATAGAAATCACCTTCAATCTCTCAATCTATTCATCCATTGCAAATACGTGGTCTCCTTAAAGAGATGTACATGACAATAGAAAATTATATTCAAGAACATCTGTATTAAGCCATAGTATCTGCTGCAATAATTCTTAAGTAGAAACTTTAGGAGAATCAATACATGGAAGCTTTATTATTGTTATTGCATAGAAAGGAATTCATATTAACATGTGAAGTAATATAACAATGGTAATTTAAAATATATATGTTACTTAACTATATTTTTTCTGTGGACGTTATCTTTAGGTTTTATTCATAGATAAAATATTGTGTAAACCTCGTTCATTTGTATATACGGAGTCTAATCCAACATTATAGCGACTGTTGATTAAAAAAAAACAAAAAAACTGCACGCGGTATTTAATCTCTTTCAGAGCGGTTCCCGTCAGAAGCCACACAGTTTATCCAGTGTTTTTTTTTTCTATTCATTGAAGCATCCCTGGAACTGATTTCTTTATGAGTGCAAGAAGCGGCTCCGTCAAATTTTCTTAGAGTTCCTCGGCATTTTTAAATCCTGTTCCTTTCCATTTCATTAGGCTTTTGCAAAGAGGAAGACGTCGCATGAAGAAAGATATGGATAATATCGGGGTTGTCGGCATGCGGTATATTGTGCTTGGCCAAAAAACAGCTGCACACGCCATGGTAATTGTTGGAAAATCTATGGCGTGCTGAGACGATCACACTCTACACACGTTCATTCCTACCACTGCTATGAACAAAGAAAGTGAGCAAGAACGCTATAATTTATTGTATATTCGTAAGAGTGTTCACGGACATTCTGTGCCAAGCAGCTTCCCTTCTGGGTACATTAGCTTAGTTATCATACCAACTGTCCTGATACTTTTCGTTATAACAAACCTCGTATCTGTTCGTCATGATGGTTATGTATATCTATCGTTTTTTTACGCCAATAAATGATGATTTCATCACAGATAAAAATACCTAAAACAACAAATATTGGTTTAAAGACGGGTAGTAAGAAAATCATGGATGTAACTTATATTTAAGGAGGTTAATTTTAAATAGAATATGAAATAGAAGGACATGTATACTTATACATCTGGATCACATTATGTGTAAGAACAGATTAGAAAATTAATTCACAAAGGGTGTAATAAGTAACGGATGGGTCGTGAAAAACAGTGAGTAACTTAACTAATGAATCTGTATGAATGAATGGCCGAACAAGGACAAGGGTTTATGACAATGATTCAGCCATGACAAGAGACAGAGAACTCTGGAAAGCCAACATCGTTCACAAATTATATAAATGATAATAAAGTTTTCCTGTTTTGTTATTTTTTTTTAATTTCGTAGCATTCCAAGACGATTGTAGGAGGAGACGTTACAACCGGTTAAGGTGGGGGGAAAACTTTCAAACGCAATGTATTCAAGACGTGGAGGATTTTTTAGTATCTATTTATATAAAAAAAACAACAGTCATACAAAAAATATTCATGGAATTGTTGTGGTGCGTGCTTTCATGTGTTTGTGTTGGGGAGGGAGCTGCCACGTGATTGGGTAAAAGAAAAGAGTGGGTTTGACCTGGGAGTGTCTCCCTACAGGAATACTGGTCAACCTCTTCTTCATACTGTATACTATGGATGAGAGATACAATAAAGAAAGAAATCATGAGTCATTTTCTGTTATACTCCCGATTGGCAGGCCACCTAGCGGCGTTAAGTGAAGTGCTTTTTCAGGCGAGGTATGATTAAAGAAAAAGTTATCTGTTATGGGAACATACCCATAATAAGAATGGATTATTCCTGACATTATAAATACTGCGCCTCTCAAGATGTATGAGGAGATTGTAAGACGAGGAGAGATAATTGAGGTCATATTGTAATGACATTGGAATAGTGATACTTGTCGAGACAACATAGTTCACTCTAACCAAATCTGATAGTCATTACTAATACTTCTACTTCTTTGTATTATATTTCTGTTGTAATATATCTTTGTATACCATACCTGTGTTCGTGTTATTCTTCCATTGGTTCTAACCTTGGACCATCACCGTGGTACAAGTAACTTGGACCATAACATTAGCCAAATCTAAAAATAATACCATTTTTATATTAAGGTACGCGTGAAACGTTATTATATTCATGAAACTAGTTTAAATGAATTTATCGTCACTGAGCGTCGTGTGATATTATTGTCGTCTGTTATTCAAAGCTATGATTATTTTCTAGATCTATTTATATGTATGAAGTAATGTTTAAAAATCATACGAACGTACGGTTTTATCGAGCGTAATTGCTATAATTACCCGGCGAAAATAGGTAGACACAAGAATAAAATAAGAAGAAAGATCAAGCGAAGCTTTAAGGCCCAATTTTGCAATCATATGTCGTTTTGTTTGTTTGCATTGTTTTGATTGTCTGCTTTCTCCAATTTTGAACTTTCCCTTGTCACATTCCAGACTGTAAACCAAATAGACATAAACACACCAACCACATACACACATACACGCACACACACACACACACAGCATATATATATATATATATATATATATATATATATATATATATATATTACATACACATGTATACAGATAAAGAGGCTTCCACCCGCAAACGCAGAAAAATGCGAGCGCAAAGACCTACAGAAACATTTAAACACACACGCATAAATGCATATACAGACACACACACACACACACACATATATATATATATATATATATATATATATATATATATATATATATATATATATATATAAACGCAGAGACGTACACAGGCATACAGATAAAGAGGGTTCCACCCGTACAAACACAGAAAATTGCGAACGCATAGACCTACACAAGCACTTAAACACACACACGCATAAAAGCATACACAAACTTATATATATATATATATATATATATATATATGTGTGTGTGTGTGTGTATGTGTGTGTGTGTATGTGTGTGTGTGCGTGCATGTGTGTGTGTGTGTGAGCGCGTGTGTGTGTGCGTATTTCAATTTCGACAGGATGTTTAGTTCAAATGTTTTTGATGAGATGCCGCCAGCAGTACCTACTACCTTCCATTTATTCGGCTTTATTTTATTTTATATTTTGGTGTCAATATATTTTCTTCGGATTTTAGTAGCAGAGAGACAAGTGGAATAATTTAGTGAAAAAAAAAAATTAAAAAAAAGAAAAGAAAGAAAGATAACGCGTCTTTGTTTACAAATTAAGTTAAAAGCTCCACTTGCAGCGAAATAACTCGACAATTAAAATGTTCTTTGTTTCCTTTTCAATGTAAACCTATCAATCCCCCTATTAATATAATATTTACAGCGAGTAATTCTCACCAAAACAGAAATTTCATTTTTGAGGTATGGACAGTTTGATTCAGGTTACGTCATTTCAACACTTGCTGAGTTATTGAATTTAGTACGAGGCACCTTGTGTGAATCAGTATCACTCATGATTTGATACTATTTCTACCTGTGACAGATTTTTCAAGCTGGCATTTATTTATTTCCAATCTTTCTTATCCAGTGTAATATAATTTATGAGTGACGAAGTTTCGAATTTTAACCAATTTATTATATACTCTCTGCATAGCAATAACTTCTTTTACTTTGATTAGGAATATATTTTTTGAAGCATTATTTAAACGTTCTTTTTTATCCGTTTAATATATCGAAAATATTTCTTTGATGTGTTGTTAATTCTGTTAAATGAAGCTAAATGTTTTGTTACATTTTGTAGAGTTGCTTCTTGATTTAACCGATTTTTGTGACAAAGATTAAACGCTTAATGTGATTTGCGGAGATCTCAATTTTTAATTAGAATGTTTACCTTTCCATGTAATACTATATAGTTCATATAAATGAATTGTACGCAAGTTTATTACCTATATTTTGATGTTAATGTGCTATGACATAATTTTCGATCATCATATTTTTTATTGAAATATGCCATCGTCGGCTTATTCAATAATTTAGTGTAACTGCCTAATTGTTGGAAGCTGGTAGTTTTTGTTCTAGATATAAATAGTAAGTAATCTTTGTTAGGAGACCAATTTAATACGTATTATATTTAGTGGAACATCTTAGCCAGTAGTAATTTATCCAGACTTCTTGATCTCCATTCCACACCATTTTTCATGTCATTGGAAGTTAGTTCTAAGTCAATGTTGTCACTGTCATCAATAGAAAGTACAATGTAATCGGCGTATGTTATATATGAAATGGTTTGCTGCTCAGCAGTAGAGTAGTCTAGGCTTTTTAATAATCAATAAGAGAAGGAAAACATTAAATTACAAACAGGGGGAAAAGCAACAGAAATCCAGAACTTGTCTTGCAATTAAGAAATCTCCTTATTTTGTTTGTACATTGAATATGGTTCTGGTCTCATGATTCTGTTATGAAGAAATCCTTTCAAAATAATAAAAAAAAATCTACAATTTTGTTGTGGAATCCGAGATGAATTCGGTCTCCAAGGAATGACAAACGCAATAATTAAATATAAGAGATAAAATGTATTTACACAATCATACAAAGAGTAATACTGTTAGTAAGTCCAGAAACGTGGTTAGTAGCAAATACAGATAGATATATACAGTCTCGAAGTAGGACTTCCTTAGAGTCTACGTGCTTGTAACTGACGTCTACAAGAGGTTACCTCACACTATCTCCGTTCGTATATTCTGTCACTCTCCGTATATCCTCTCACTATGCGACTGCCGACTACCGACTGTAACTCTGGGTATTTAACGTCTGCACTCCAAGTAACTCTGGTAGAGTTCACTTATATGAAAAAGGGGTGGACCCCATAACAAATTTTATCGGTCCTGCGCTGGCATCTCGGTTTTAATGCCTTTTTTCACCACCGTCAGGTCACTTTCCTTTGAATTTGCATTTGCAATTCTTTTGATAAGCTTTCTTCTTTTAATACCTCGACTTCGTGAATTTAAAAGTTGTACTAGATTGGCAGTTAGGTCCCATCTTTTTGCTGTTAGAATTGCTAAGATTAACCGTAATTTCTGTATTGATAATTCATTCTCTTCATCTTTTAGCTTGAGAAACATCTTCTTGCTTTCTTGTAAACTACTATCTTCAAAGATTTAAAATAAGCTTAATCGCCATCACTCTCTTTGAATCACGTTCTTTTCAGTGTCCTTTCTAAGGTTTACTTAGCTTTCTTCACTTTCAGTAATCCATTTCGATTAATTGCTTTATCGTCAGCCTTGGGGCGAAATGATTAAGAAAAACAATATTCCCTTTTCTAAGAAGTCATAGAAATAGAATTTCACAGATAATAAAGAAAAGAATCTGTGTAGATTCATAAGACCTATGTCGTGAATGCAGATGTCATTAAAAAAAAAACGTAGCCAGTTTATTTCACTAGCAAATACCCTCACGGTGAGACATTCTTATATATATATATATATATATATATATATATATATATATATATATATATATATATATATATATATTCGAATATCCCTGGAAAGTATCTCACCATTTAATATTATAAAAAAAAACAAATAAAGTACAGTATAAAGTAAGACCTCTACAACATAAACAAGATTAAAATATGCGGTTATGATCAACGCCAACTGCCTCGTAAAGTTGTGCTTCATCTTGATCACGCTCGAGCAATGACAATTTTATGTTTAAAAAAACCCACTAATAACAGAAAATCAAATAGGGATTGTATATAGGGTTGCTGAAAGAGATGCGTGTTCAGTAGTTTAGCCAAACTACCTAGAAAAGCATTTCCCTTATCTATTTGTTCAGTTATCATGATGCCAAGGAAACACAACACACAAAACCAGCTACAGCTCAGTGCCCTACGGAAATGCTAGCTACATGAGACAACACGAGACATGCGCAGTAAAGTTTATTATTAAGTACCAAGTTACCTATCAGGTCATTTAACCGGTCACCTTCTTGTTCAATAGGGTTTAATATGTCACAAAAACATTTCTCGGGTAGTTAATCTCTCCTTTGACTTCGCCCAGGAAGCTCAATGCTGGAAGAACTGGTTTTTAAAATTTCATACGGCAAAACCAAACCAATAACTTTCCATTACCACCAAGCAGGAGAAACTAAAAACCAAATTGACTGCATAACTACCAACAAGAGATTCTAGAATTTAGTTGTTCACTGCAAAACCTATCCAAGTACCGACTGCGGATGCAACCAATTCACTGTCATATGTAGACTCAGAATGAAACTACAGAAACTGAAGAAGCCTATCACAGCACCCAAATTGTAAAACCAGAGACTCCTGAACGACCTGAACTTTAAGAAATCTATATGGACAGTGTGAAAAGACGATTGAAATGGAAATGGAATCTTGAAATAGGACGCTCTAAGAGAAGCTCAGCAAATGACGTCATCCCAAAGAAGAATGGATATAGAAGAAAAAAAGAATGAATCACAGACGAGATTCTGGACGTGATAAAAAAAGAGACAGATAACAGCACTAAGACATGGAACGGAATACAGAAAACTACACAATGAAATAAACAACAAACGCAGGCTAATGAAGAATGGCTCAACAAAAACTGTGCAAAAATAGAGAGAATATGTATCACAGATGAAAGTGATATGCATAAAAAACAAACAAACAAAAGACATGCACATCAACAGACTGCATAAAATCCAAGGAAGGATGGCTAATATTATAGAAAGAAAAAATACTTAATCTCTGGAACGAATAAACAGAAGGTATCTGCGACGGGGTAACAGAACAACCGGAAATACACAGGAATACTGACGGGCCAGAAATATTAAAATCCGAAGTTGAAGATTCACTGGCCGAATTGAACGGAAACAAAGTGGCAGGGCCAAACGGAATTTTAATAGAGATGCTGGTAGCTTAGAGGATGTCTGCATAGACAAGAGTACGGAAAAAATAATCAAATCTACAACAATAGAAGGTGAAAGTAAATATATATTTTTTAGTACTGCCTATGAAATCTGGCGCAAATGAATGGGAACTCCCCCGAATTATTAGCCTAATAAACCCCATAACAAAATTCATTATCCGAATTTTAATGAATAGACGGCGCAGCAGAATCAGATCCTAGATACAAAAAAAAGGTGCTCCTTCGTCAAAGACAAAGAGAACAAGAAACGCAATAACTATGATCATAATATTTTCAAAAGGGTAATACAAATGCAGAATAAAGTGTACCTATGTTTTATAGACTACGCAAAGGCGTTCGAAAAAGAACGCCATTAAGATCTGTTATAGCTGCGAAGCAAACATATTCAGGAAAGACATTAGGATAATCAAGAATCTATGCTGGCAGCAAACCACCTGCATACGATTAAAAATTAGTTCAGAAGATATACAAAACAGAAATGGGCGAAAGGCAAGGATATGTCTTCTTACCGGACCTATTCAAACTATATAGCGAGGCAATTCTGAGAGAACTAGAAATTTTACCAGGATTTATCAATAGCGACCACAATCTTAACAATAGATGATATGCAGATGACACAGTGATTATACAGAAATTGAAATATCTGGGAAGTGTTCTGGCAGAGGATGGAAAGTGCGACATTGAAATCCGAAGACGTATTGGAATGGCTAAAAGATGCATTCCAAAATCTAAGCAGAGTAATAAGAGAGAGGAAAATTTAGTTTCAAACAATGAAGAGAGTACTGTACTGTTACGTGATATCTGTACTTCTGCATGACAGCGAATGATGGACAATCTCCTCAAAGATGAAGAGATCCGAAGCAGCAGAAATGTTGGTCTACAGAAGGATGTTGAGGATGTCATGGGGCGAAAATGTGAGCAACGACGAGATTTTGGGGAGAATGGAAACAAATGCAAACTTACATTTAACATCAGGAAAAGGCAGTTGAAAATCCTGGGATATGTAATGAGGAAGGATGGCTTGGAAAATCTGATACTCACAGGACCGATAGAGGGAAACAGGGACAAGAGAATTGAACGTTTGACATACTTAATTGGTTTGAGAAGGTGGTTGTCAGAACATAATCTAGGAGAAATAACAGAAAGATAAAAACAGGAACCGGGAAGATATGAAGGGCCATGGTCTCCTACGTCCTGAAAGATACGGCATATAAAAGAAGTTTTATGGGCAGTCTTTAATCGACGTTGAATTATATACTAAACGGCAACTCAAAAATGTAAAAAGAAATATACATACACACGCGCTTTTGCGATCGTTTGTCTGACGATCACAAAAGCGTGAAACCCAGGGTCACAAACTCACATCAATCCAACCAAATATATATATATATATATATATATATATATATATATATATATATATATATATATATGTGTGTGTGTGTGTGTGTGTGTGCTTATAGGCTTGATGTGAGTTTGTGACCTTGTCTGAGGATCTCATAAGCGTGAAACCCAGGGTCACAAACTCATATCAATCCAAGCAAATATGTTAGCTCTATCTCTGATATTGTGCGCTTTCTAATAAGTACCGCGCATATAATATATAAATAATTACATATATATATATATATATATATATATATAACTTTATTGACTTCAATAGGATTGTGAAATTATTCTTTTTCTATATGCCGTTTCCGTTCAGGACGTTGGCGAACATGGCTTTCATGTCTGTTCTATCTCTTAGAAATATTTGTCTATTTGCTATAACTCTTAATCTCTGTTCAAACAACCAGTTACGCAAACTTCTTAGGTAGGATATCCCTCGTAATATGGCGATCTCTTTCTGATTCTGTCATTTTTGTTTAATTTTTCTCTGAAACCTTGAAGTTCCTCCCATGTTTCGTCCATGATATTCTCAGTAACCATCTTTAGAACAAATTTTGTCTTTTCAGTAAGACCATTACTCACTCCTTGTAAGTGTCTGATATGATGTAACAGTCCAATACGTTTTGTCGATCTCCTACCACAATGTTTTAAAGAGAGTAGTATCCGTCATTTCAGCGTTTTCTATCGGAATGTATGCCGCTTGAAGGTGATGCTTGTATTTGGCCTGTGTAAATAAAGATGCTCAAAGGTCAAATCGATATATGCCATTAATCTGAAGTTTCATTCATGACCTTGCTGCATTTTATTTTTTTTTTATATTTTATCTTTTCGCTATCAGCTGTCTTTGAAATGAGAGTCGATATGAAGGGATTGGTTTTACTTCTTGGCTTGAGTCTGGCCAGGCATAAATTGTAAATCTTGAATTTATTAATTGTCAGACATTGAAATATCGCCAATCTGATATCGGAAAGAATATTATTTAAAAAAAAAAAAAAACATTATTTATATGTAAGAATAAAGTATCGTCTTACTTAGACATTTTTACAAGTAAAACAATATAAATTTATTTCTAAGTGTTTTCTTACACTCGAAAAATCCCCAGGAGAAGGAAATATCTATACTTATTTTCCCAGACCAACAGAGATTATTAACAAACAATCAGAGCTTATCTCAAACTGCAAATAAAAAACAAAACAAAAAAAAAACAATTTTTTTGTCAGGTTACTAAAAACGAATATTTTGTAAAATACTATCAAGAAAAGGCAAATATATGCTCTCTATATAAAGAATTCTAGACAAAGCAAATAGGTTAACCATTTGAGCCCTGAACACCGCTTTACCGGTGGTAGGGAAAAATGGCGTAATGTCCAGCTACCTGTTTAACAGTGGTAGAGAAAAATAACTTAATGCTCAGCTACCGGTGGGTAAACACTTGTAATTATTTTTATATCTACAGTGAAACCTTACATACCAGTTATTTGTCAATTTTGATCCGGAATGTTTCAAATTATTCAGGAACGTAGGGCGCAAAGGGGTAAACTGAACAGATAATAGAAACAAACTTTGAAAGAAATAAACAACAAATCTAAATGAATAAATATATTAAGTAAATAATAACCAAATTAACAAACTACGAATACTCACGTAAAAAAGTAAACGTAATAATAATAATAATAATAATGAACAAATAATTAACTGAGTAATAAATAATAAGTATAAAGTTAAAAAGAAACAAACTAAAATAGCTATAAATAATCGCCTTTTGATTCACAACTATTTCTATCCACTAGCCTCGAGAATAATTGATAAAAATAATCGTTACCGTCACTGTTTAGTTAATACAATGTACCTTACTGCACATAATGAACAATTGGACAGCATATAGAAATAGTAGAGCGAAAGCGCAACACACATGGCCTGAAGATTGCTTTCACGTATGAAAGAGATTATCGCAGCTTGATGTTGACGCCAGTGTTCACGTTTATCTTTACATAGGTACTATTTCTGATAGGGAGCTACAACCCAACCTACATGGGGTATAAATAGCGTTCGATATGGAAAAAGAATGATGCCAACAGCTGTTGACCTGGGTGTCTATTCTTATATTTATACACGCGCTCTATCACGGATATTGAACACCTTTACCAATAAATATAGCATAAATTAAAAGTATATTTTCATCAGAAACACACAGACGTGTGTGTAGAAGGTTTGGTTACAGTCTAGCGAAAATTCTTAGCTTGTGTTTATTTTTACATAAAATTCATTATGAAGGATATTTCCCGTCTTGGTTGCTTGGTGTCTGCAGGTTGGCATTGTGTTTCATAGCTGCTCTTCACGTGTCAGGAGACATGATATCGTTTCTTTTTCCTTTTGTTAGTATAAGCCTCTTAAATCTTGATTTTCGTGTCGTTTCTTTTCAAAGAATTACTACTGAAAAATAATATAGCCGAGAACAAGTATCGACGCGACACTGGAAAACCAGCAGAATCCCAGAGTTTACCTATAGGCACACAGTATCAGGAAAATAAAATTCTTTGATAATGGCTTCTGAAAGCCGAAGCCGATCAAAAGACTTTGGACAATTTAATTTCAAATTCTCCACGGCAATCACAAAATGATTGGAACTGTAGAAAAATAAAACTTAAAACGTCTCAAATGATTTCAATAAATTATATATATATATATATATATATATATATATATATATATATATATATATATATATATATATATATATGTGTGTGTGTGGGTTAACTTGTGGCATGTTTTTCAGGCACTTTCCAAAGTTGTCACACGCTGGGATCGTCCCCCTTCAGAAAAGTGTTTTAACCACTCTCCATGCCCCCCATATATATATATATATATATATATATATATATATATATATATACACTTTTTTAATCATTTCATTCCAAGCAAGGCCATAAAAGTAACGCAAAAATTCGCAATGCTGTTATTCGGTGTGATAGAATATGAGCAAAACCCCTAAAGAGAACAAGAAAAGGACAGGAATTAAGAAGACAAAAGATGGCGATTAAAGTTGCTTTTAACTATTTGATTGGGAAGCCTTAAACCGGTGGATAAAAGCCATAATTTGCCGGAAATCTAGTACTTCGTTTATATTCATAATGATATGTACCATACAAGAAAGTTAACCAGGACAATTACCAAGAATGAATTAATACATAAGACACAGAGAAGCTACGGCCGTGGTAATGAGTCAAGTTACCGGGTCTCGACAAATAATATTGCAGATACGTCTTTGTATTACATGAAGACAAACCAGGCAGCAATATACAAAATATGGAAGAATTGTAGCCTCATAAATATGTAAGATGTATTTCGGCGGGAAAAACTGTCTGGCACTAGTCAGGGAATCATCTTTCCTCGTAGGAGATCTAGCAGTTGATTCAGTGATATTTGTACACTTCATGTCATCGGAAAACGTTGGCGCACTGAGTTACTGTCTTGAAGGTTAGCATCAGCACTGCTGCTATAAGACAAAACAAAATACGTGCATATATATATATATATATATATATATATATATATATATATATATATATATTGTGTATATTTAGGCAACAATTTTACATTAATGCATGTTTATTAATGAAAAATTGCTGCCTAAAGACACACACACACACACACACACACACACACACACACACACACACATATATATATATATATATATATATATATATGTATTGTGTACCTTCGGACAGCAATTTTTCATTAATGCATGTTTCATTAAATAATATAGACAAGTTTTGTCGATTTATTTTAAGTAAGTTCCTTTCATATTGTCTGGTAAGCTTAATAACATTATCATTGAAAGACGAAAGGAACTCACTATATTGGTACATCTTTGAATCCAATCTAAGCTTTCGACGTACATAATCCATTATCAAAGATGACAATTACATTTCAATATATCAAACGATACACAGACGAAACAATAATGATAGACTCTTTTTGTTGCATGAAACATTTCAAAGCAACAACAAACTTCTGTATACGAGATGCGGAAGTGAAAATCACGTCGCAGCTCGCGATGTCACAAATGACCCTACGTGAGTGAAAACGAGAATTATTAAGTACGGGAAGCCATTGGTATAAACCCTTTGCTTCTAATATCAATTATAGGCATTTAAGAATATTTGTGGAGATTTCGTAGTCTTTTTGTTCAGGTTAGGTTTCAACTGTTTTATGTATATAGCTTCAAGAATTTTTAGTTTTTGTTTATTGTTTTGGGGTTTATGTATAGTTGTGCTTTCAACAAGGATTTTCCGGAATTGTGTACGCGGCCAGGCATGTTGCTTTAAATGACTAAAAATATCAGAGCTATCATTCAAATGTAAATTCAAGCGTCGTGAAATTGAGTTTGTGGTGTGAGCAACAAAAATATTAGTTAATCCATTGCAGATTCAATCTCCCAAAGGACACTGGAACTTGTAAACTATGTTGTTTTTTATTTGTTTTTTTTGCAAATCGGTGAGGGGGGAATCTTTGCGAATAATTAAGTTGGATATACTAGTTTTAGAGTAGTATATGATTGACCTAATTTTTTGCTAGGGTCTGTTGTAGATATATTAGTATTTACTAATTATTTTAGTATATTTTCATCTTGTTTATAATTAGTATGAATTTGACTACGATATAAATGATTAATATGTTTGGGATTAGTTAAAGCAGTATTATGTTCTACTTGCTTAGTATTAAGACTTCTAAGAAAGCATTTTATTTTTTCATCAATTATATGGTCTGGAAAGCTATTATTAATAACTGTTTGTTTTTTATTCTTTAGTCCACTGCAAAAAATCTGCACGGTGTATTAGATTTTTTATAATTGCTATTTTGTAGTAAAATGTACTGTCGCTTTTTTATATGAGTTTATGCTGGTAGGTTTTTTGTATGGCGAAATAGTAAGTTTGTTATTATTTGTGTTTATCAATATGTCAAGGAAGGGAATTTTATTAGTAGTATTGAGTTCATACGTGAACTTAAGGACAGAATTATTTTGGAAAAGTTTTTGAAGTTGAAGTTTTCATCTGTATTTTTAACTAACATAAGAATATCATCAACATATCTTAGGTAGATGGAAGGTTTTTTAACATCTGTAAATATATTATTTTCGAAGTTCGACATGTAGAAATTGCTAAATGTCGGATCCAGTACTGGACCCATGGATACGCCATCAAGTTATATGTATGTATGTATACATCCAGTGAAGTTACGATCTCATTGTTGGGTTTTTTCACTTTTTAAGAATTGGACTACTTCTAATGTTGACTTAACACTATATTTACTAGGAAAGTAGGGAGTAATAAGTTGGTTAATGTATTTCGTTAGCTGATATACAGAAGTTAGAATTTGCGATATAATAGGACGGAGAGCATAGTTAGCTTTATGTGTTTTTATAGTGCCGTATATGTAACCAGGTCTATAATCAGCAACAATTTTAAGGAGTTTTAAAGAGTTCTGTTCAGCATTATTAGCATTAATAAGTTTATTAAGCTTTGATTTTAGTTGGTTTTCGGGTTTGTTGACTTTTATAAGTTTTTTTCTGATCATGGTGTATGTGGTCAATTTCTTTGTTGTAATCCAATTTGTTTAGGATGACGAAAACTCTGGTCTTATCAGCTTTTTTTACAATTATGTTAGGGTGGTTGCGTAGTTCTTATGTGCAATTTATAGTTGTTTAGAATGTATTTCTGAAAAGTTTCTGCTTTTATCATGCCGATCCTTGAAAGTATCAGCCTTAAGTAAGTCTTTAAATTCTTGTGTTATTTCTAATAGTTGTTCATCCTGGAGTTTAACAATGTTTTCTTACAGCGTCTCAATTACTATTTTTTTTAAAAAGTCGATTATATTTACAGTATATATGACACTTATGTCCAAAGTTAAGCAATTCTTTTTGGTACTTAGTTCATCTTTGGAAAGATTAATTGTCATCTTTGATAATGGCTTGTGTAAGCCGAAAGATTAGATTGGATTTAAACATGTATCAATATGGTGATTTCCTTTCGTTTTTCGATGATAATCTTATTAAGCGTATCAGATAATATGAAAGGAACTTACTTAAATAAATAGACAAACCTTGTCTATCTATATATATTTATATCTATCTATCTATCTATCTATCTATCTATCTATCTATCTATCTATATATATATATATATATATATATATATATATATATATATATATATAAAAGTGAACATTGAAGACAACACTTAGAGGCGAGAGGCTGTTTCATACTGGACTCAATCGTCAGGCCTGACGATTGAGTCTAGCATGAAACAGCCTGTCGCCTCTAAGCGCTGACTTCAATGTTCACTTTTATATCTACACACGCTCTATCGCTTATACTGAGCACTTTATCCTATAAATATAGCACACCTTAAGACTATATATATATATATATATATATATATATATATATATATATAAATATATATATATATATATATATTATTCATACTAATATCCCCATCTTTGTCGCCATATTTATTTCAACGTTTCTGCCGTTGAACGCTCCGGCCTTCTTCAGGTGGTTGGAATTTCGAACTTAACCCTTTATTTCGCTCACTGTGGTAGACTCTTTTAGTTCCACGTGCCATGTTTAATCGATGTCAGTTATCTCCTGTTAATATCCCTCTGAAAGTTATCCACTGTCTTTAACCTCAAGGGCACATGGCAGAGTGGATAAAGACGTTAGTTAGATCCAGTGACAGGACCCAAATAGTGGGACTTCAATACCCGATTAAGGTAGTGTAGAACTGCTTTTTTTCACTCTATGTCATAACGGCATTCAACAGCCGTCACGTGACCCTCGTGACTGTCTCAACGAAATGCCGTCAATCGACCTTTGTATCCCAACAAGGCACAACATCACTTGTGATAGACATATTAATAGCGCCTTTTACACCAGGCTGACAGAAGAGATATCTTACCTCACTATAAATTTTGATTCGAAATCCTATTTTTTTAGCCCAAATAGAGATCATATAAACACTGTGGAATCATACAACTACATCTGGCTAAGTATTAATGAAAAATTATTATCCGTTCACATATTGGATAGTTCTCAGTTTTTTCCAAAATTATTATTTTCATGTTTAGCGAAATCCTGATTTTGGGAAGAGGGTCGTGTCGAGAACTTTTCTGCACCCCCTGGTAATGCCATAAAGTAAGATCTCTCCTACCCAGAAAGTATTAGAATAAAATAATTATTAATGCAATTTTATTAATATTACGTTATAATTGAAGTATGCAAAATTCAATAAGAATTTTTATCCCTTATTATCGATAATGAACACATAAAAATATTAGTAGAATTCACTCAAGATATAACATATTAAATATGACACATGTATGAATCATATACACACACTGGCATGTATAGATATATAGATAGCTATATATGTATCTAGCTAGTGATCTAACTAGATAGATAGTAGGAAAATAGATATGCACAAACTGAAATAGATATAGAAAGAGATAATTAACAGGCTTATATATATATATATATATATATATATATATATATATATATATATATATATATATATATATATATATATGTATGTATATATGTATATGTATATATATATATAGAGAGAGATAGATAGATAGATAGATAGATAGATAGATAGATAGATAGATAGATATGAAAAACTTGTGTGAGAGAGAGATAAGAAATTAAAAGATTAGCTTAATCTGGTACAGGTGCAAAATCAGGATAATGACGAAAGAATACTCTGTTATATAAACGTAAAATGACCCGAGTTGAAAAAGACGAATTCAAAATGCAGTATTTTGAATCCTCCTTTTCCAAATTATAACCACCATAAAAATAAAAAAATAAAATAAATTGGAAATTTCTCTCTATGAATCATTTCACCATATTAGTATTCTGATGTTTGGCTATTGTAATCCTGATTTTGGCAAGTAGTTCGGATCGAAAACTTTTCATTACTTCCGAGTAAGAAAAGAAAACGCACAATATGCGTTTCAACTGGTATCGAACATCGGCAGGATTTTTAAATACAAAGGAAAATAAACCAACAAAAAAAGGTGAAAGCGAAAAGAAACTAAAACAGGTATTAACTGAGAAAAAATACGAGCGAAGTTTAAATAAATCATATTTGCTAAAAATACATTATTTGCAAAGTAGATAAATTGTGCCTGAAATACACTGTTTCAGTATCGTCAAATTCCAAAGTCGGAGAACATACACGTAATTAAAATAAAGAATAAGAATACGAAAAAGAATAAAACGAACAAGGAGAAGAAGAAAAACAGAAGAAAAAAGAAAACGACGACGAAGAAGAAGAAGAAAACGAAAAAAGAGGAAAAAAAGATGAAGAGGAAAAAGATGACAACGACAACGACGACGAAGAAGAAACGAAAAAGATGAAGAAGAAGAAGAAGAAAGAAGACGACAGCAACGATGAAGAACTAGAAGAAAATCAATAAGACGAAAAAATACAATGCAGAAGAAGAAGAAGAAGAAGAAGAAGAAGAAGAAGAAGAAGAAGAAGAAGAAATAGTTTAACTTAATTGGCAGATAATAACAGAAGACTGTGGACATATCCTGTCCAGAAGCTCTGCATATTAATGAAAAAATTGATTTTATACATAATCTGATTCATCTCATTGGCCAAATAATTCTTCACACAAACAGCTTGTGGGACGCACATTATGCAATTTTCTGTCAAATAATTACATTCATAATTTTTACTTGTGGAATAAATTTCTGATTATGAATAATTTTCACATATTTATTCTCGACGGATAAGTGGGAACTTGTAATTTCTGGAGGCTTCGCATGCATATATATTTTGATTGCTAAGATTGATTGCTTTTTATTCATCAGGCCATACTGTTCCCAAAGACATTACAACAATTATAGAAGGTGATAAATTACATCGATGTTGACTGTTTAACACGCCTTTGAGTGATACTTAAATAGAATAAGGACAAGCACTTATGCGAGATCTTGTGTAAACAAATGATAGGTGTATAAAGACTTTGAGATAAATGATATTTTATTATTTTCTCTAACCTCCGGCGAGATTTTGTTTGGAAAACAATAGTGCAAAATACCAACTTTTCCCTTGAAGCGCAAATTGATATTTTTGGACGTCATCGCGACTAAATAGCTCTTTTATTGTTTCATTGTCTTTATCAATATCTACAAATCAATTTGATTCTCTATCTGATTTATTGCCAGTCGGGGTTGGATCAAGAATTTGCTAAAGTACTGTGAAGTTCTCTGAAATGATAACAACGATGTTTATACAAAGGCGTTTCCATTTTTTGAAATGCCGAGATGTTGTTTATTGACCGAGGTCTAAATTACATTTACCATTAAAACAAATGTTTTCAATTTGTGATATACAAGGTTCTATTCATTGCAGGAAAATTAAAATGCGTCTGTTCGGATCTGCTTATTTAGCTAGCTAGCTATCTCTGCGTGTCGTACCGAATTCGGGAATATTTGTGTAATAATGAAAATGCTACGATGTCGTAGTTTTATCACTAACATTATTATGCTATAATATCTTTATGTCTAGTCCCCCAGAAATTACTCTGGAATTGTATTTACTACACTACATAATATTTTGGGGGTTTTATGCATGAAGATCATATAGTAAAACATCCATTATTAAATCCATGTACACATACACACGCGAGCTTCGCGATCACACACACACACACACACACACACAAATATATTTAAAGAAAAACAGACCACTTTAAGGTTCCATTATAATAATTTTTTACACCAGATCCATTTTAAGTGACGCTGGATCATCAGAAAAGACTTCCAAAGATGAAATGAAAATTCAAACTTTTGACGGGTAGTATCAAGTTTATGTAATTTAACAGAGATGGTAGGGGGAGTGGCGGGAGAGACATGGTTGAGTTTAGAGAGGGTTTATTTTAATATTTCTTTCACTCATACTTAGTATTGGGGGAGGAGAGACCAGACCTTGAGCTATTTAAACGGTTAACTTAACGGAAGTGATATATTGAAATCGGAGGGGAGAAGAGCGAAAAAGAAAAAGAAAAAAGAAAAAAGCGGGAAGTAAAGACAAAGAAGCTGTAATTAGGTTTTACGTAGGAAGAAGGGGGTGGTATATTTTTAACAATTCATGTAAAAAAGTAGATTTAATGTTTGATAGTAATTTAAACATGATGCTTTCACTTTGTAAATTAAAATTAAATCACAAGGATTTTTAAATCTATCAGGTTAATAAGAAAAATCAAAGTAAAACTGGCTTAAGACTGATTGTAAACGCCAGACAGAAGTAAAGGAAAAAAAACGAAAGAAAGGTTCAAGTCGAAATTCCAATGACCTAAAGAAGGCCGAGCGTACGAGCGGCTGAGAGTTGTGAAATGGAAGAAGAGGGAGTGTGAATATTATAAATAATGTGAAATAATCATAAATACCTCGATTCAACAGTAATAGATCTCTCTCTTCTCTCTCTGCTGTCTCTCTCCTCTCTCTCTCTCTCTCTATATATATATA
>OZ010572.1:140555385-140582885 GCA_963932145.1 Acanthosepion lycidas
TATTCAGGGTTTGAATTTCAATATTACTGTCGAAATGAACATAAAATTCGCTCAATATTTAGATATTATTGAATGCTACAGTTTTGCCATACATGAAAGAAAACATCCGTAAATACAATGTCTCACCACCCGGCAAAAAGTAATTAAACACATCACAAATGTAGTTTGTCCAGAATTTCCTTGACTAAGAAAATTTTTGAATAAAAGAATATATATATATATATATATATATATATATATATATATATATTCATATCAGCATTAAAGGAAGAGGGACACAATGAATTTCAAACATGCAGGAAAAACCCGTAAGATGGAACAACAGGTAGAACCAGAAAAGCCATTTGATTCAATCACACTCACTTCAATATGTAGGTGAAAACTAACATTGAAAAGGCATTTTTTATACTTTTGAAAAAAAAATTGAAAGTAATCTGAATTGGCAAAGGTTTTCCACAAAAAACCCTATAAAATTAAGTTATAGTTGTCATGACAATTTGAATAACATAATACAATACGAGGAATCTAAATACAAACGAACAAAAATAGGGGAAGAAATATGTTATGAAACTGCAGTATTGAAATTAATTGCCTTTTGTACACAGTGTGCTGCACAGAATGGTGGTCTACTGGGCAAAAGCTAGTGACGACAATGGCAAAGTTAAAAAAAATAAAAACTCTGGTATTATCATACTTCGTCTTTTAGGTTGGAAAAGCACAGGTACAACACAAAACTGGCGGATCACGTTTGAAAATCCAAGAACACGGTAAAAGACTGCATAAATTTGAGCATTGTGTGGAGAGCAAAATCTGACGGAACAAGTGGTAGCAGTTGTAGGTTGCGTAAAGCGAAGTTGGCAATTGCCACCTATAAAGACAGTACTGTGTTGTTGAATAGGAAACGGAAAAATGTGTAAATGTAGACATGTAAGCAAGAATTTTTCTCAGCTTGTACGACTTGAATTGGAGAAAATTTCCTACGCTCACACCTACATTTCTTGACTTCCTCTTCCGTTGCATGATAATAGTAGTGTTAACAGTAGTATGTCGGGGTTTGAGGAACACAATGTGGTCTAGCCACCTTATGCTACCTAGCGGTCGAAACCACATTAATATCTGATAGTATACGAATTTTTAGCTCTATTTATTGTACAAGCTACCTATATGTCACACGCCTACACACACACACACACACATATATATATATATATATATATAAAGAATTATAGTCTTAAGGTGTGCTATATTTATGGAATAAAGTGCTTAATATCAGAGATAGAGCGTGTGTAAATATAAAAGAGAACATAGAAGTCAACACTTAGAGGCGACAGTCTGTTTCATGCTAGATGCAATTGCATATAGCATGAAAAAGACTGTCGCCTCTAAGCGTTGACTTCTATGTTCACTTATATATATATATATATATATATATATATATATATATATATATATATATATTTATATATAGGCGTGTGACCTATGAGAGGGAGAAAGATATATATCAATACATATATATATATATATATATATATATATATATATATATATATAATATATATACATACATATATGCATACATGCATACATACATATATATATATATATATATATATATATATATATATATATATATATATATATGGTAATACTTGTTTGGAAGAACTCGGATAGCTCAACATGTAATATAAAATATTGATGTTTTTGGAAATAAAAAAAGGAAGAACCAAGAATATAACACTGTACGAATTCTCTCGTCAAGTGGTTTAGCTCCAAGTCCAAAGAAAAAAAAGCCAAAACGAGTAATTACTAATAATATTCTTGTTAAAAACTATGCTGATGGTAAATTTTCCTTCAGAAATGTACTGCAGATAGTATTTTTCCAAAACTGTATTGCTGTTAATGTATTGCTGGTAATATTTTTTTCTTTAAAAAATTATTGTTGTAATTTTTTTTTTACGAAAACCTATTGTGGATATTAAAACCTATTTTTACACTTTCATAGTTTTTTTTACTCACTTTGGACCTTAAGTATTTCCCTATAGCTGGGACTCTAACAGGTAATACCACGCCGGATCAGGGTGGACCTGTAAAAACCAGCAATTAAGAGGTGTTTGGATGTATTTTATCGTCTTACCCAGGACGCGGATGTAGTTTATCGTCATATCCAGGACTGTATATATATATATATATATATATATATATATATATATATATATATATATATATAGATAGATAGATAGATAAATAGATACATAGATAGATAGATAGATAGATAGATAGATAGATTATCGTCCATGCCTGTTATGTGACAACAATCATGTACGCCTCATGCAAAATAATCTGTATTTATTGCAAATTCATGGAATTAGTCTTAAATAAATATTTATACTACGTTTCCTTCAAATAATTTCACTGTTCCATTGTAGATTTCACATAACGTTTAATTCCTTTAGTGTAGCATCATCTTCAGTTCTTCGGATTTAGAATATTTTTCTTCATCAAATCTTTGGGCTCTATTCCAACACAACTTAACATTGATCATTTCTTTTTAACTCAGAGGAAGTCTTCTAAAATCACACTGACCAGCACAAACTTGACGGTCCGTTTGGTGTTTTGCACAATCCGATAACATATATATCTATAATGTCAACTGCATCTGTATGGCGTCTATGCTTTGACTCCCAACCTTAGCAAACAATACTTTATTCGAAATTTTACATTTTGCATTGTACCCATATATAATGCGAAAAGATTCTTTGTGAAACGAGATCGATTTTTTCATGTGCGATAAACAGAATTCATTTCAGATTCTCGTACGAAAATTTCCAAAAGCATAGACTTAGATATACTGTTTCCCTTCAATTTATTTTAGCATCTAAATATAGAAAAATTGGAAAAAATGGATGAAAAAATCCTTCTTGTTAATTCTTAGTGTTATTTTTAAAGGAACTGTTACTCGACCTATGAACAAAATTTATTAAGAATCTGTGCGTAGGTTCAGATCGGCAAATAGCTTTTCATATGATATATTGCCTAAGGCAAGAAGCAGAAAGATGCATAAGTAAAACAAAAAAATATATATATGTTGTTTTTATTTATTTTGCTAAGACCTTTTTCGCAGTAAATAGAAGAGGCTTTTAGAAGATATTAAAGACGATTGGAATCTTAGATAATATATTCAAATTGATCAATTCTTTTCTCGAAGTAGGCAAACCAGTGTAATGACAAAGGAAAATTTCTTTGTATGATTTGCTGTAAAAGTAGAACAAAGTAAATTTGTGTTGTGATTCTAGTTTTGTTTGTATTATAATTTTTTTTTTTATTATGCTTACCACCTTCAAAGATTCTGTGATGGTGCCCAATTTGAATCGAGAACAGCTGTTGGTCCCTTTATTTACTAAGGATTTTCCAATCGAAAACTCTCACACGGCAAACATGATCGTGGAATTTTGTTTCACTGTGTAATAATGGCTTGTCCCGTTATTCTTTTCCAGATGCCCATAATTTTCGACACTTTCTATTCTTTTCACCTCACGATGAATGTAAAAGAAGAGAATATATATATATATATATATATATATATATATATATATATATATATCAAGCCAAAGTAAACCAACTCAAGCAGACCTGAAAAGGTCTAACGCAGAATACAGGATATCTTTCCATCGTATTCATGTTGATGACAACACCATTGAAATATGTAAAATCTTTTCCATACTAAGGAAGGAAAATAAATATAAACTCTTTCTAATATGAAACAATCATCCACTTAAAGCCTTAGGCTTAAAGATTCCTTTGGAAAACGTCGTTTAACTATCTGGATATGCAAACATGTTTTTAAGCATTTCACCCCCAAGCAAGGCAGGGTGTGCCCCTAGCAGGCAAGGGGTTACAGACAGTGGGAGCAAGAGTAAAGGGATGTGATAGATGAAAGGATGAGGGGAAGGACGGGAATAGATCACGGTATCTGGAGATGTCGACTAGTATTGCATTTGAATATTTGGAGATTATAGCTATCAGGAAAGCAAGTAAGAGGAAGGGAGTTTCAAAGACGGGAAGTGCAAGACATGAAGCTTTTAGAGTAGAAGAGACGGCTATGTTTAACCGTTTCGACAGTGAAAGGGTGGGACTGAGATGCCAACCTAGTATTACGTTTAAATTCATGTAGTTTGGGAACCAGCGAAAGTACCTCGTCGGAGCAGTTACCGTGAAAGTATTTGTAGAAAAGACAGAGGGAAGTGACGGCATGTCTGTGGGAGAGCGACTGTAAACGAGATGCCAGATCAGGGCCAGTCATATTGCATATCCGTCTCTGGATTTTGTCGAGGGCCTTAAGGCAAACAGAGGGAGCTTCAGACCATATATAGCAGCAGTATTTCTTGCAAGGTCGAATGGTTGATTTACAGATTTGAAGAAAGGACACGGGAGACGAAAAACATTCTGGCGTAACACAGAGAACCAACTTTCCTTGAGATAGATGAAGCTATTGATTTAATGTATTTGTTCCATCTCAGGTCAGCGGACTGTTTGAGTTCAAGTAATCGCAGAGAGATGCTTTCGTCTAGTTGAGCATCAGACATTCTAATGGGAAGCAGGGAGGGTTCTCTGCGGTCGGTAAAAGAGAGCATTTTTGTGTTTGAGGCATTAAAGTTAGCCAGCCATTTCTTGCTCTAGTCAACGACAGATTGGAGGTCCTTTTAAAGACAAACGGCCAGGTTATTTTTGTTGTCGATTGGTTGAAGAATAACAAATCTTTAACCAGAGATTTATTTAAAGTAATAAAATGTAATGACTACACAAACTGATATGCGAATAGTTGATATTTTGAGAAAATCTCTCTTTACAGCAGCTTGGTATTGATGGACTATTCTTTGGGTCAGCTGGATCCAACAAACGCATTTACCGACTGGGCCATGTGTCCTTGTACAAAAATTTGGATAGTTGAGTTAAAGGGAGATAACTGAAACATCCAGTAGATCAATCTACCCCGGTGGACCAAATAAAGTGTTCAATTCCAAATTCAAATTACCGGAAGAAGTCCGGAGCGTAAAACGGCCGAAACGTCGTTAATACGTTAATATGGCATAAAAATGTGAAAAAATCTGAACAATATAACTAATGTAAATAATTACAATATGTCATCTCAGAAGTATAGACAAATCCTGAAAAAGGCCAGACCGTACAACGGTCGAAACGTCGTGGATATGGCAATACAGATGTGTACAACAGTCCGAACAATGTAAATATTGTAATTAATCTTAATATCTCAGAGATAGAGAGATAGAGGGGAATTTAATATGAAATTTTAGTCCGCCTAATGACGTAAATTCTATTTTGACACTTCCTTCCTGACGTTTGACAATAGATATTTATCGCTGTGTGAGGCGTTTTAAATAAGTTTCGTGAGCTGTCCTACGAGAATAGACGCGATCACATCTACAACACGCGAGATTGAATTCTCGGCTAGCATTCTCAGTGAAATTAACATAAAGACCATTATTAACATTTTCCTTGAATTATTTTTATACGCAACCCATTTTTGACAAAGTGTCTCTTTTAATGTTTTGCACCGATTCCCGCCCTAGGAGGAAAGATGTGGGGGCGATTTTTATGATGTTGTTTTGTGGCAGTGTTCTTGAGGTAAACTCCATACCTTTCTCCTACTCTTTCTCTCTCTCTCTCTCTCTCTCTCTATATATATATATATATATATATATATATATATATATATATATATATATGTAACATTAATAATATTATAAATATAAGCAGTTATACTCGTCCGGCAAAACTTTAGGTGTTTTGGCTTGTAAATGAACAAAGCAATACCAAAGGGGGAAAAGAAGGTAAAAAATAATCGTCTAGAATCTACGTTCAGATTCCAAAGAAAAAACCTCCGATAAGTGTAAGAAAAATAACTAACCAAAGTGCTCAGTACGCCAATACCTAGGTTTCATCTACGCGGATTGTCAGTGCAGTCTGCCCAGACGATTCGCGTAGGTAAAACCTACTTAAGTCTTTAGCTCTTTAGGTTTACTTTGATATACACACACACACACACACACACACACATATATATATATATATATATATATATATATATATATATATATATATATATATATATATATATATATATATACTCGTGGCCACTCATGGCCTGACGATTGCATCTAGCATGAAACAGACTGTCGCCTCAAAGTGTTGACTTCTATGTTTAATTATATATATATATATATATATATATATATATATATATATATATATACACATATATATTTATATATATATATATATATATATATATATATATATATATATATATATATATATATATATATATATACAATGTGTCCATAAAGTTCGTGTGGAATTTAAACATTTGTAACTCTATTTGTATATGTGATAGAAATAATCCGTAAAAAATGTTATAAAGTTTAATGTACCTAGTTTTAAGTATAACCAAAATAACTAATGTGATTTCTGACATTGCTGTAAAACAGTTTTCAAATGTTTTCCGTGAACTGCAAAATACCTGCTTTTTTACCTTTTTTTATTGTGGATGATGGAAACTTAAATAACATTTCAATAAAACCTTAATAAATATAGATTTACTTCTTTATAATCCTTTTAACAAATTATTTCTATCAAAAATACAAATAAAGTTATAAATTTTTTAAAGTGCACACGAACCTAATGGACACCCAGTATATGTATGTATTGTAATCCACAGACAGACTGTCTGGTTCTATCATATCTCACTACTTGGCCTAGACAGACTTAAGCCAGTCAAAACCGGGACTGTCATCAATCGGAGATTTTACCCCTGACTTATCACCGCTTGGTTGGGAGGAATGCTAATTTTTACGTATTCTTCGAATGAACACGGCATCAAATCTTGGAAGTGCTTTCTCTCAAGTGTGATCGACCTAAATTAAATTTTTCGGGGCGTATATATATATATATATATATATATAGATAGATAGATAGATAGATAGATAGATAGATAGATATAGATAGATAGATAGATAGATAGACACCGTATATACTCGTGTAACGCGCGATCACGCATATCGTATAACTCCAGATTTTCACTTATAAAATAAGATTTATCATGTATTTCGTGTGTCGTGCGAATTCTTTTTTGAGATGCCAAATTACAATAGGCTAAATTATTTTCCACTCTCAATATATCACATTTCCTACTTAAATAACATTAAAAAAATTACTTTTTGATAAAATAAGTGGATATATTGATTCGTGTATGAAGCAAACCCATTAAAATTATCTTCAAAATTAGGTCTTCAAATGTCACATCATACACGAGTATATATATATATATATATATATATATATATATATATATATATATATATATATATATATATATATATATAGGAATGATTAGGATAAAATATCTTCTTACACGCCCATATATTGCATGAACATATAAATATATTTCTTCCGCAGCTGTTATAAATAGAATGCAGAACATTATGAAAAGAACTATAAGAATATATTAGTAAATATACACAATATGCAACGACAATAACACAACTCGGACTTTCATCTAATCATGCAATATTCAGATGCAAAAAATAATCATGGACATTTATGCAACTGGAGGTTGAATCTGAATGGTACTATCGACGTTGGATATTCACTAATATATATATATATATATATATATATATATATATATGTGTGTGTGTGTGTGTGTGTGTGAGTGGTTGTCTGTATGTATATATAATCATGCCATGTTATTGGTGCTGGATATTATGCATATTTACTAATATATATATATATATATTCTATATATATATATATATATATATATATATATATATATATATATATATATATATATATATGTGTGTGTGTGTGTGTGTGGTTGTCTGTATGTATATATAATCATGCCATGTTATTGGTGTTGGATATTATGCATATTTACTAATATATATATATATATATATATATATATATATATATATATATATATATATATATATATATATATGTGTGTGTGTGTGTGTGTGTGGTTGTCTGTATGTATATATAATCATGCCATGTTATTGGTGCTGGATATTATGCATATTTACTAATATATTCTTATAGCTCTCATCCACTGTGCCACAGTGGATAAAGTGACATCACAGTGGATTGACTGACAAGACCCAAGGAGATTGAGTTCTCTAGTTCACTGACGTTACTATTTAAAAAAATAAATACGCAAAGATTCGCCTTTCTTGTCGATATTCTAAAATATGAAATCGGTCCGGTTTGTTCTCGGCTTGACGCCATCGGATGTATTATCACACAGCTATATATATATATATATATATATATATATATGTCGTTTTCCCGTTGTAACTGACTTGCATACAAGATCACATATTCTGCTACAGCTATGATCTCGGCACATATTAACAGGAATATTTCTTGACTCTTTTCCCTTGTTTTTTTCATGCCTTAGCTGGTCAATATAACTGATTTTAAAATTTCTAATACCAATCTGGCGCAAATGTCTTCAGTTATTCCTGTCCATGGCAACTTGCCCGAGGCATTGACAAATGAGAGGCTACTATTTACCTTACCTTTATACCGGGGCCACTGCTGTCCACGGTGCTTTGTCCGCTATCAAGCTGCATGATTTGACAGCAGTGCCCATGCCAACAAATGCTTATTTGAGTATTACTGATAATAAAGCAAAGAGAATAGGGGCCATGACACAACCTTGCGTCGTGTCATTTGAAACATTAAACGAATCAGGGAATTTCCCCCCCTCAGATAAAACAGCAGCTTTAATCCCCTCGTGAAATAAGTTTATAACATTTAACATTTTGCCTGTGGTCCCAACCCTTTTAAGAACTTTCTAGAGGGCCTCTCGATTTACAGTGTCGAAGGCCTTAGTATGGTCAACAAACACTACGTACTATTATTGGCCCTTTACACGTATTTTTTCGGCTACCTGACGGTGTGAGAAGATCATGTCAATATTGCCACAATCGGACGTGAAACGACACAATGATTCTGAGTAAATCTAATTGACGACATGCTTGATAATCCTGTTTATAATCTGTCTAGCTAATATTTACCATGAATTTACAGCAGAGATATTTCGCGATAGTTGTCTCACATTTCTATTACCTTTGGTGTTGAATCAAGACATCCTTATAGTCTTGAGGGATACAACCTGCCCTCCATATATATGATGTTTAAAATTCCTTATACTTTGAGGACATCAGTTCTTATTGTCGGGGGAAGGTCCTATAGCGTTATAGACAGATGAATCATGCTAGTGTAATGGATAGTGGCTGTGATTGAGGAATCTGTATTCGTCTCTTCCAAATAATGGGGTTGGTTATACATAAGCATTCGCCACTATAAACAAATGCTATCTACGGTAATCTGGCTGTTGGTTCTAGGAATCTAAGAATTGAGCTGCTTGACCCTCGTATGTGTAAAACAGTATATATACAGGTTGCGATGTATAAATTGTTGTTTAAATGACGGACAAAATAACGATAAAATCTCATTTTGACATATAATTTACTAAAATTACACAAAAAATCTTGAATTAGTAAAGAGTAAACTTATTCCATAAAATCGCCATTGGCTTCCAGACGACTTCGGAATCTCAAACATCTGTTCTGGCGAATGCTGTCATATTCCTTGCAATCACTTCATCCCTCACTCAACTATGCCCCACGGTTAATAATTAAAAAAGGTTGCAGTCTGGGGAGTTAGATGTTAAGCTGTAAGGAATGATATGGGTGCAGAAATTGTCTGACATCCATGACTGGATTCTTCTGTTGTGTAACATTGTACAGAACCCTGTTGCCAGACATAAGGTCTTCCAACAGCCACCTTCATTAACCAGGGCAGCATTACCACCTCAAGGCACTTGATGTAGTCCTCTGTGATTAGTCTGAGGCCCTGTGGGTAGATGAATGCAGGATCACTCGAAACACCTTCACAATTAGACTCATCCAACGCTTTTCGAATCCTCAGTGGCACGCAAACAAATGTTCGTATTAGAACTTTCGAAACGAATGCCGAACTATATAGCATGCCGTTTTCAAATTTCTGTCGGAGTCAATTGCACCATTGTGCTCTTTTACTCGCATACAGTGTCCAACTGACCTTATTATACTGAGCAGTCGGCAAAATAAATAAATAAGGAGCATGCGCAAAACTGAAAATTTAAAATGCCGACATTTTATCTATATATTGAATTCAATGATTGATTATTGAATGAAGACAACAAATGATCACGAGACTTTATGTGATGTTATTTTACCATAGAAAAAGACAGTAATGGAACATAGGTGCATCTATCCAAACGAACTTATATCTTTAATCCTTGATTAAATATAGTTTATATGTAATATTTATAGGGTAAACGAATTCAATATCCGGGGCGGAGCGCGGGGAAATATAAGTAGTTTATACACCAAGTGGAGATAATCTACTTCATGCTGTCTACGTACGCATATACACCCACATACTCACACTCTTCATTCTGTTTACGTACGCATATACACTCACACACAAACGCATACACTGTATATCTCTCTCTCTTTCTCTCTCTCACACTCACTCACACACACACGTATATGTGTATATTTCGGCAGTATATTTTCATTAAGATGGGTTTCGTTAAATAATTTAGACACGTTCCGTCTACTTATTTTCCATAAGATGATATCATATTCACGAATAAGCTTTTTTGTGCAGTTGTTAAATGACGTGAGGAAACCGTATTGGCTCATATTGCAACATATTCCGAGTAATTTCGACGTAGCATAATGCCATCATCAGGGTATTGTTAAATTTGGAGAAAGTATTTCGTTTTCGTGGTTGTGAAGGACAAAAATGTTTGTGTCTAGCCAAAGATTACCATTTTGATATTTAGTGTCAGGAACGCTGTCAAGGCTTCGCTGACAGACACCTCTTTTGAGGCTAACCACGTGGTGACCCATTTTTTGTGTCTTCATAAGAATGAAAGTGCAGCTTAGCCAGGTCATGTACCATATATTGTCATCTACAGATAGACTATTTCGCTGTATCACAGCTCTTCAGTGTCGCTAGATGTCCTGTTGCCTCTAAATAGGATCGAAACCCGACTCAGTTGGTGCCAACATGAGAAACTACCTATAAAGCCGCTGTCGCACGGCATGGGCGAAGATGAATTTAAGTCTATAATTCATTTGACGTTACCAGATCAGTTTGGATAAAGAAGTCTGTACGTGAATAATTTAATCTGAAATTGTCAACGTATAATACGCCATCGAATCTATTAATATTGGCATTCATTTTCCCACCGAAACCAAGTAGTTTATTTTTTATTTTTCTAAGCAATCAAAACGGAATAGTCTATTATTTATTATGTATTGCAATGAGACGTTAAAAAGTTCTATTTTTGCTTCTTTCTTTCTTTCCTTCTTTCTATCCAAACCCCCGGCTTACGAATACTTATCTTAATAATTGAAAAATAATTCAGCAGCAATATTATTTTATCTATGGTATCTAGATTTTTGGTTATTGCCTTACTCGCTAGGGCATCGTGGCCATTTGTCTTCAAACAAATGTACTACCTGGAGTGCAATGGTGTATTTTTCAAGGTTGGTTTGAGTCGGACATGCCTGATTCTCATTGTTGGGATCTTGGTTTAGAAGAGAAGATCAACCACGCATTATTTCACTGTTTTCTGGTGCGCCCATTTTGAAACCATATCAGCGAGTTGACGTCTCGTATCGATACCGAACAGCTTGTATCCATTGATCTCTGTACGTGAGCCACATGGTTGGCCCCCGTGGTCTGGCGTGAAACGTTTGCTGTTGCTCATGTTTCTGGATGTGGCAAGAACGTTTAATTGATTGATGACGCAAGTCAAGAGAAAGGTATGGATAGAAGATTACTCTTCCCGGGATTTGATTGGATTCTTTAAGTATCAGCTTATGGTCAAATCAGAATTGACAGCGATTTGTTTCGGTAGACTTCATCTAAATGTAAATACGTGTTGTGACGTAATCAGACCAAACTACATTTTTTTTTTTAGCCATTCGTGTCACAACGGATCCTTCTTTTGTTAGGGTCTTTTTCAAGATCCCCTACACCACCAGTTATTTTATTCCAGCTTCTCTATCTTGATTGGACAAGGTTTTGACGATTCCAAATTTTCTGATCCCAAGCGAGTGAGACCACTTGATCCCGTCTGATGGCAGCCATTCTCATTTTTGTGGAGTGGATGGTACCTTACTAAAATAAATTTTATATTTATTTGATTTTATGCCCCATCATATATATTCCATCACAAATCACAAATTGTATATATTTTCTGTAAATATATAAGAAAAAAAGACAAATTTTGCATACATATTTAATAGATGTATTGAGTCCTTTTTGTAAATGAGGTATTTTGGTACACGTGTGAATTAAATGGTGAAGGATGAGTCCTTTTGATGCTTGTATAAATTCTTAGAATATATGGGTTGTGAATCAAACTAAGAGTAGGATAATTACGGATAATCAACATGTCTCTTTTCCACATTCGGCGTTGTGCTACAAATGATGAATTTCATTAGTAAATAAATGATCAAAGTTTAGTATCTGCCCTCAGGCGGATAAAATATAGTTTGTTTTTTTTAAGCGTTTCACTCCAAACAAGGCGGGACGCCACTAGCACACAAGGGGTTACAGAGAGTTGGAGTGATAGCAAATAGGAGTGATAGAGGAAAGGATGAAGAGAAGGATACGGGATAGATCAAGGCTTCTGGAGACGTCGATTGGAATTACATTTGAATAGTTGGAGATTATAGCTATCGGGGAAACAGGAAAAGAGGAGGAAGTTCCAAAGAAGTGCGAGATATGAAGCTATTGGTGTAGAAGAGACGGCTACATTTAACAGTTTCCACAGTAAAAGAGGGAGAGCGTGATGCCAGCCTAGTTGAACGCTTAAATTCATCATGTCTGGGAACCAGCGAAAGCAGCTCACCGGTGCAGTTACCATGAAAGTATTTCTAAACAAACAGAAGGAGGCGACGGCACATCTGTGAGAGAGCGACTGAATGAGGAGATGCCAGATCAGGGCCAATTACATTGCATATCCGTCTCTGGATTTTATCAGTCATAGATTTAACTGACTTGTGGCACATCCTCCCTGAGTGGGGCGGCAAGAAAATACAATCACTTTTCGGCCTAAAGTGTAGTATCAGTTTTTTTATCAGTTTAATCCCATTCTGTTTCTTTCTTTCTTTCTTTCTCTCAATGAAAACAAGTACTATCTTTTCAACGCAATAAAAACAGGATATGTGTGTGTGTGTGTGTGTGTGGATGGGTGCCTGGCCGAGCGGATGCAACGTTAGGGTTCCAACCATAATCCGGAGGTTCGAATCTCACCATGGTTGACTATATTTTATAGATGATGATTTTAGGAATAATAAAAGTTTTGGTAAATGCTCTTCGACATAATGAAATGTCTGAAAATGCATTAACAAGTGTGAATTTAAACCTTTTGATTGAAATTGGCGCGATAAAACTCTTCTGAAGACATGGATTGGTTTTGCTTGAACGATGCCACAAGTCATTGTCATCGAGAGTTTATTCAGCAACCGTTCAAGCTAGATTATGCGCCTACTTCTAATATCTGTAACTCAGGTTCATTCAACAAATATGCAGTATAAAACAGATGTCGGCTTTGCTAAAGAGACATTAATGTGCCTGAGCATGCGTCTGCAACAAGGACACACTAGTCACTCAAGTAGAAAGACATGCGCGGAAGCAGCTTTTAGATTTATTATTTATAGATCCCAGTAAACATCTTGTAATGTGCCGTAATTTAAACTCCTTCTTTTCATAACATGCGTAAACTTTCTCTTCGAAAGTTATTTTAATAAGATATTTTTCTCGGAAAATCTCATCTTAATCGAATTTGCTTTATTGTCTGTGACAAAAAGTAAAGTTTTTCGGATTCCCATTCTTGTAAAATGAGTCATTTTGTATTTTCTTCTTGAACAAGAAACTCTTTAATACCTGTTAGACACATTCAATCTTTACAGTGAAGCAATCCTGAGAGAATTTGCTACCTGGATTTATTATTGGCAGTCAAACTATTCACAAGAGTGGATATGATTATGAGGCCATTTTGATAGCAAACACAGAAAGGAAACTACATGGACTTCCATAGAAAGTAGTAAAGGAAAGCAAGAAGAAAGGACTAAACATCAATTGTAAGACGGCAGAATGTAGCGTTGTTAGCCAAAGGCACAGCCCAACATGTCAATCACAAATTGGAGATTCCAAAATTAAGCAAGTACAAAAGGTATCTTGGAAGAAATTCAAAAGTGAGTTCAAATAATGAAAGATGCCTTCCAAAATCTAAGCAAAGTATTAAGAAACAGGAAAATGTCATTAGAAACAAGGAAAATACTACTGAACTGTTATATAATATCCGTCTCCCTATATGGCAGTGAATGCTAGACAATCACATCATGGATGAAGAAGAGACTATTGTCAACAGAAATGTGATTCTACAGGAGGATGCTGAGAATATCATGTACTTGTATATGTGAGAAAATGTGTAAATTGAGCCAAGCAGAAGATGTAAACTGATTTCTAAACAATATTTTTTATTGATTGATATAGAATTACATTCGATAGGCTTGGTGGCTGGAATAGAGTTTGGATCCATTTTTAGAAATAGTCAAACAACATAATTGTATTCTAGAGTTTTAGATTAGTATTGTCGACAGTAAAAATTATTAATTCCTTAAGATTTGATGGTTCAAGATAAATCTAATAAATGATTGTAAATATTCGGACAGGATTCCTTTTGAGTGGGACAGATTGTAAGCAAGAAACATGAAGGTAAATAGTATATTGATATACCAAATTCCATCAAGTAAAAATAAATCATTTTTTTAGGAATTGCTTGACAGGAAATGCGACACCGACATCCAAAAGTGAATAGATCTGGCGAAAGATATCTTCCCAAGTCTAAGGAAAATATTAAGAAAAAGAAAACAGAAATTTCATAGAAAATGGAAGCAAACATAATGTTATAATTAGACTAACAAAAACAAAACAGTTGAAATTTCTAAGGCATTTCGTTAGTAATAAAGAAATGAGTACTAAACGGTTGTGTGAAATTAACCGTCTTACATAGCTGTGAATACTGGACAATCACTTCTGAGATTAAAAACAAACTTCCAGAAATATAGATTTGGTTCTACAGAAGGATGCTGAGAATAGCATGAACAGAACATGTGGCCAATGAGGAAATTTAATAGAAAATGGAAACATACTCTTATATTAGGTTGGTGCAAAAATAATGACGTAATAATGACGTTTTTGACGGATTTTTTAACGTCAAAAAACGACATTATTATGTCATTATTTTTTCACCAACCTAATACTTAGCCTCTAAAAGAATCAGTTGAAATTTCTAAGGCATTAAAAAAAAATAGAAGTTTGAAATATTGAGAATCACAGGATTGTACTGAAGTCGTTAAAATCACTGAATACGCTGCTCTTAATATAATTTACTAAGCATAGTTTAGACTTGACACAACGTCAACATGAGGGAACATCCAGTAAGAAACGAAATCACGACTTTGTCGCAATTAATCGAGCAGGGCAATTTTTTTTTAACCATTACACCATTATCAAAAGGCCCCAGATGCTGCTCGAGGTTTATAAGTATAGATTGACAGAATATTAGGTTTGATGCACATGATCGCATTTGTAAATATTAAGCAATTGTTGCCTAATAGTTAACATCAATAGTAAACAATATGATATTCGTATTACGTTTAAAAAATCAAGATATATTCTAAAATAAATAACTTTCCTTGAGGACCCAAATTATCGATTTCTACAGAAATGTTTCCCGGAAAACACGAAGAAGTGGCAACTAATTTGTTATATTGGATACATACGTTTATATAATTAGGTAAAATCTAAATATCGTTATCTATTTTCAGTAGCATTTCAAGGTAATCCTTACTGTTTATCACCGTCACAACATCAAAATAACTAGATTTTGCCAACTTTCAGCTGAAGCCATCTTGTAATTCTAGTTTATACGATACTTATTCAAAAGTTTTATTTATTAGGTTGGTGCATAATTTTTGCATCAACCTCATATATTCATTTGCATTTGGATCAATCTCTGTCCGGATATTTAGAAGAAGGTCCTATCACCGAGAATCAGAATACTAAAAAAAATGTGTATACGAATGCCTACTAGAACTTCACCGAGTCAAGTAACGTTATACACTATGTATTAGGTTGGGGCAAAAATAATGTCGTTTTCTCACATATTAACATATGTGAGAAAACGACATAATTTTTGCACCAACCTAATATGATAAGTATTTTTCCTAAAAAAAAAAAAAATAAGCAAGATTAGGGGTACGTATTATCTACCTCTACAAAAACTTTTAGAAAATTCCATTTCATAGGTCGATTTCAGTTGTGAAATGACTACTCACCTCAGTTGCACAAATTCATGAACACAACCAATAATTTTCATTGAATTAATTTCTTTATTTCTTTATTCATTTTATTCTTTGTTAAATATTTCTCAGACCAACTCTTATTCTGTCTACTTTTTAAGCACACCTCGGGTTACGTATATCTAACTCAAACTATTAAACAAAGTCGAGTTATGTATAACTAACACGAATTACATGCAGATCCGGTAGATTGCTCATTTTATCGGAGAAAAAAAGGTTAATGAGTCTGCGCAGTAGGCACAATATAGGTATTTCCGTTTCCGTTTGGAATTGTGATGATCGCATTTTCGCAATTTGACAGCAGTGTCCATGCCAACAAATGCTTATTTGAGTATTACTGATAATAGAGGAAAGAGAATTGTTTCGTGTCATTTGAAACATTAAAGGAATCAGAGAATTCTCCCCAACTCAGATAAAACAGCAGATTTAATCCCCTCGTGAAATAACTTTATAACATTTAACATTTTCCCTGTGGTCCCAACCGTTTTAAGAACTTTTTAGAGAGCCTCTCGGTTTACAGTATCGAATAACATCAATTACAGCTTGAATAAGAGTTGGAAACATTGGCCATAATGAAATTGGAAAGGGTTAATATACAGTGTTTGATTACCAAACAAGGGGTGAATATTATGCGTGAATAGAAACATTTTCTCACACTTTCACCATAATTTTAGAGGTGCGTATTATGGATGAAGTCGTATTATACGTTGGAAAATAGGGTAATTCGTAGAATATGTCATCTCATTTGTTAATACAAAATGACAGACAGATCTCTGGGTACATAAATCTTTAATTTTGATATTCAATATACTACTGAAGGTTCTTCAAAATGTATTTACATTTTACCTATGAGGGTTATATTGACGATAATGCTGATGCCACAAGGGAGATTTTCCACAAGAATGGAAATGACTCTTACAAAATAGGCGTCGTACAATAGCAAACTTACAAGTCTATTCAATGAAAGAAATTCCATCTCATTGGGAAAATGTTCAAATGAAAGAAAGATCATGAAACAGAAATAGAAAACCCGGAGAGAAACATCAGAATTTCAACCTGCGTATATCCGTTTCTCTTACAGGAAGTGTTTAACGGGGAAAAATGATCACACAATATTATTTATAAGCGAATGGTAGGCATTTATTCAGCTTAATTTTGTTTAAGACTCACACACTAGCGCGAAATTGACAGTAAACAAACTCTCGCAGACCTCATTGCTTTAGCCACACAAGTTAAGCATTAGTGAATTAGATAAATATTTAGATAGATTCATACATATATATATATTTATCTGTGATTACAAAATTATATTATTTGAGTAAAAACGGACATATTAAAATATTAGGTAATATGCAAATGAATAGCAAATAAAAAGAACAAATATTCTTAAATGAGAGATTTTTTTTTTAATTCAATCAATAACGTTCCTTGCTCTTCAGAGATCAATCCAGGTATAAAACAGACAAATATCCTACACACACACACACTCGCGTGGTAAAGCGTGACGTCATGAGCTACGGAGAGATTTTTGTTTCCCGCGTCTTGTATGCACGAGTTTGTCATTGCTTGAGAATCTTCCATATAAACATTAACAGACTATCATTATTTTTTTGTCCGTGTATTGATTAGTATATTGTAATGTAATTGTCATCTTTGATAATAGCTTATGTAAGCCAAAATCTTAGAATTAACAAATATGTATCAATATTGTGATTTTCTTTCTTCGTTTAATGATAAATTTATTAAGGTTATCAGACGATATGAAAAGAATTTACATAATAGAAATTGACAGAAATTGTCTATATTATTTAATGAAACATGCATCAACACACACACACACACACACACATATATATATATATATATATATATATATATATATATATATATATATATATATATATATATATATATTATGATGATTGTTTAGAAAAAATATCTTTAAAAACATCAGATTCAAGAAATTCTATCAAAGTACATATATCAGTTCCCCATCGGTAATTCAAAGTTTTGTTTATAAACACTTTTTCTAAATGTAAAACAGTATTGATTGGTGAAAAAATATTTTTATTTGAGTTATTGATAGGCAAGGATTTTTTTATTGTGTTAGACGCTTTTTAAGAAGATTTAAGCATTTGTTAAAAGGAACGATGGTTGAAAATAGATTTAACATCTAGCCAATCGTTTATACACATATCTATTTCTCTCAGATTTTTAACCAGCTTGCTTGAGTTTTTCACAGATGATGGGTTGATTGTTCCGAGGAGAAAGTTCAGAAGTTTTGTCATGCCGGTTACCAGTTTTTGGGAAGCGGAAACAATATATGGGCGCATTGGGATGCTTCCTTTAAAAAATAATTCAAATTTAAAATTCTCACCGTTCCATGACCACACGTGCGTGTAGTCGCGTGTCATCGTGAACCTCGCTCGTTCTGATGATGTTGTAACGGATCAAACGAGGCTTACCAAAAATGTTTCCACTTTATAAAAGTTTCCTCTAAAATTGTTCATGATATATAAAAAAATATATAACATTTTCCCATATATCTAAATATAACAGTGGAAATTTTTGATAACAAACAGCTCGTTTTCTGACAGATGCAGCCAAAATGATAGTCGACAAAATCAAAAACAAATCAAGAATATAAAATGGCGATTTACCCATTTTACCATATGCATATATATATATATATATATAATCATTTTTTTATAGAAGAAAGGCTTTGATGACGTGATATATAGTTTTCGAGGATTTTAAATATAACTCTCTGTGGGCTCATTACTCTGAAAAGTGAATATATTTCGAATAAAAGACGAAATGCACATAGGACTATTTAACCAATGTTCAGCTATCGCAGACCCAGATGTATTGGTGTAATTATTCAAATTATCTCATTGCTCATTTCGAAATTTAACAAGTACTTTCTTAATGATTTCCCTTCTAATATCTCTACTGACTCTAGTTATATAGTCAGTAATACACTATTTTAAATCGTAAATAACCGAACTAATCTGGTTAGTAGGCTGAAAATCATTACCAATTGGCCGTTTAATCGGTTGTGCAGTAACGACAATGCGGGGATTGCCAGATAAATAACAATACCCCATACTGTAAAAAATTTGTTTAATAAATGGCGTGTTAATATCATTTCATCCACGTTATAAGCTGACACACGATGCATTTTTCTGAACCCTTTAGTTTAGGTTTATTGAATTGTATAATTTTAGCGTGAATGCTGAATTGAAAAATATGCTTAAGTTATGCATTGGCATCTAAAACTTTCTTAATAAATTCAATTTCTGAATTGCTTAGTTTTTAACAGAATTAACAAGGCTCAATTGACCAAGGGCTTACTAAGATTTAATTTTCCTTGATTGGGACAATAGGTGGGTTGATGATAAAAGAAACGTTAGAAAAATCGAATCCAATTTTCGCAAAAAACTTTCAAAAGAGAAAGAAAAAACAGCAACGTTCTTTTTTTTCCTAGATGAATCGTAAAACTGGATATAATTCATTTAATGACTTATAAAAGTCAACAGACTGCATCTTACGTATTAATCAAGAAAATCTTAGTCAACAATTACAATGGAGTTGTAGATTCTCTTTAGTTGTTTCAATAAGTTATTTTGCCTTCAACCTACATGAGATCTAAATAATTAAAGCAGTTTGATAGTTTACACACGCACACACACACACACACACACACACACACACACACACACACATATATATATATATATATATATATATATATATATATTTATATGTATATATATTTGTAGTATGCTACTCAGGCCATCATCCAGTTGAACTGAGAGACTTACTTCCATCGGCCAGTTGCAAATCCATACCTTATGTGCATATCAAGATTTGTCATCGAAATATAAACAAGGGTTTCATCCAATGTTGCCAAGAATGTGTACGCGTAGGATAAATAGCATAAACATCCACCGGAACAGGAAGTAGAGTAAACTATCTCCTCGCAAGAATGTAAAATCCACCTTCGGGGAAAACCGCAATGGCATACCACGACACATCGACTGTAACTAACGTAGATCAGAATTGACAAAATCAATAGTGTTGCGTATGGAATATTTAGTCTCATTCTCCCTTTAGTCAGATTTATTCAGAAATGGCGACATGACCAATCAATGCCTTCGCCTCTGGAATATATATATATATATATATATATATATATATATATATATATTATTTTAATTAAAATTTTTGACAACTCTTGAATAATAAGGATATAAGGGTATAGGTGAAATAGAGTTCATGAATATCTTGTTTTTGGTCTTAAATCTTGTGCATAAACTAGAAAATAGATCCCGGAAAAATTATCTTGCTGCTGAATGCGCGCCAATTGTTTCGGTTGATGTCTATCTTTTAATTCATTAAAAGTGCGTCGTAAAACATAAAACGCAGTAAACTGCAAATTTCGGAACTTTATTTGTCATGACATCCATCATTCTGAATTTTCACTTTTGATTCGGCTTGACAACTACACCGCTAATGCTGGTGGAAAAGACAAATTACCTCCGTCAAAAACAAATCAGATATTAGTTCACAATGTCAAACGTGACACCTGATAGTCACACTAATTAATTAAATACATCTAAAACCAAACAAATAGCCTTTCCCCATCACCGAGCAATCTCAGAAATGTCACCTATTATGATTCGTTGGCGTTCTCTCATCGTGATTGCTTGCCTTAAACGCCGACTGTAAGTGACCATTATCCTAGATCTCAAGTGGAACACAAAATGCTGGAAAAATTAACGATACATTGTACCACTCCAGTAAGTATCTGACTTTGCCTGCTATATATTATCTTTACAAGAGACAGATCAAACACAAATGGAGTATTCCTGTCGTATCTGGCCTGCTGCTTCCAAGTTCACGCTTGCCAGTTAGAGTTAAAATGCGTTTATGCAGCATTGTGGGTGATAAATTATTTTTCAACTTACAACTCCTTTCCTATCAATAAAACTTAGCGAGCTTCTGAGTAATCGTTCCCTAATTTCATGCCATTTTTTTCTAACGTGCTATATTCCTTGGTTCCATCAGTCCTGACTTTTGCAACTGGAACCGACTATGTCACCCCCACAAGGATAAATCATCCTCATTCCCTTCGTAATCGATTAGTAAGAAGTTAGTTCCGCTCGGACAGCTTCCTCCCAAGAACTGTTGCTTTGTTGAACAGAAATCCAGCTAGATGCTTTCCCGATTTGGCCTTTTCAAATCTAAGGTTAACCGTCAACTATTTCTACATAATCTAATGAAAAGCACGACTCTCTTTCTCTTACAGTCAACAAAACCATACAGTAATCCACCTTCTTAATCATTCCACCCAAACAAGGTAATAAACCTACTAAGACGCAAGGGGAGTAGTGAGAGAAAACAATAAAAGAACAGGAATTAAGAAGACACACAAATTAAGTTGACATAGTACTTAAATTTATGAAGATCAAAGTTGACTTTGAAGCAAGAAGCCGGAAGAGAGTTCAACCAGAGTGCGAGAGAAGAAACTCTCAGTATAGAACTTACAGTTTATTCATAAATCCAGGTACCATAGAGGAATGTCCATAAGAACCATTAACATGAAAATATTTATAGAAAACTTACAGAGGAGATACGTTACGAGAGTAGGAACGTTACTGAACCTAAGATCCCAAGTCAGGACCAATAGCATTGTAGATTTGCATTGGATTTCATCAAGAATCCGTAAGTACATACCAGAAGCAACAGACCAGATGTGGCAGCAATATTCAAAGCATCGACTTATAAATATTTAAGATAAATTCTTGAGAGAAAAAATGTATAACCCGATACAGTGAACCATCTTGCCTAGCAACACACCTAAGAATTGATTCCATACAATCTTGCCTTACATTGGGTGAATAATTGTATAAAATTAACAAATTAAAATCACTTGTTCTTATCGTCAGATTTTTGAAACATTTTGAATTGTTTTCTAAATTCAAAATGGTGTTAAAAACCAAAACAATACAAAATATCCATAACGTTAAAACAGAGATGTAAATGTCATTGTTTAGGATTGGAAAACGCCATAGTATTAGAAAAAACGACTCCAGGCAATAGTTGTGATACATGTACTATAAAAAGTGCAGCATTAAATAGTTTCTTAGTAAAGTTTGATACTGTGTTATGGTAGACATCTTACTAATATTCCTACATGAATTGATACAGAACATGCTATAAACTCTGATAGTAATATTGAAACGAATAGGAATTGCCAAATTTTGACATTGTCTCCCACTAAGATAATCTTATAAGTTATTTAAAAGTAAATGTAATATATATATAATGTTAACCTTTATGTCAGATCATTCTAGGAGTGCTATAGTTAATATATAGCGTCGTAATACCTGCTGCACGGTCTGGTCATCGGTTTATCCATGAGGAGAGTGGCGAGACGAGTAACATGATTAAAAGAAAACCTGTCAACGGCTAATGAACTTTGTGATAATCGGTATCTAATCGACGTGTATGCAGCCAGGAGAGTGATCAATCGGCATTGATGTTTGCAGTGTGTACTTGGACTCAGTGCGAACGGGACAAGCAATAACTAAGCAGTACAAAACGAAGAACAACACGGCAAAATACCTAAACAATAGCAGTGATTCGAGAATAATCTACCGTCGTATATTAAATAAAAATCCCTGTAGATTAGCAGGGTCGAGATACACTTGATTAAAACCGGAGAACGCATCGGCCGAAATGCTGTGACAACAAAAACAAAATTAGCAAATTTGTCTTTGTGCTATTACCCAATAACCTTTGTTCTCAATCCATTTAATCAAGCCTATCTAAGTAGGTATCGGTATTGCTTTCCTCTGTATTTCTTGCTTTCAATCTGTCCTGTGAGTATCAAATTTTCTAAGCCCTCTTTCCGCGTTATGTGCTCTAGAAATTTCAACCCTCTCTTTTTGATGTTAGGCAAAAGTGTCACGTTTGTTTCCATTTTTTATAATAATAGTATTTTCTCACATGTTCCGTCCATGTTATTCTCAGCATCCTTCTGTAGAACTGAATTTTATTTGTTTCAAGTATCTTCTCTATTTGTGCGAAGATTGCCCAGCGTTCACTAGATATTAGGATTAACGTTATATAACAGTTCAGGAGGGCACCTCTTGGTGGTGTAATGGTTAGCAAGCTTGTCTCGCTAGAACAATTACGACTGAGTTATGATTTTGATGCTCACTGGGTGCTACATACTTTCGTTTGTGTGCCACATCTGAACTACGCTTGCTAAATCACTATAACGGTTCAGTAATCTTTTCTTTGTTTGTAACTAAATTATCCTTTTACTTAATACTTGGCTTAGTTTTTCGAAGACATTTTCACTATCCCCATCTTCCTCCGGATTTCAGTATCACACTTTATGCCATCTTATTAAACAAAATATACATGAAGTCAATAATTAATTTTATTTTGTGGTTTTAAATATTTCGATTTATGGCACACATATAGACACACACACATCACATATACACATAATCAGGCATGTGAACATGCAAATTTACTGAAAGTAAAATCCGTTTCCAGGAAATTTGTTAAAACATGTAAAATATATTTACGGTCAAACACTATCCAAATGATATTCTTAAAGGGTTATATTTGTATTAAATCGATGAATATTTATGTCCTTTCACGATTAATGTCAGTTTTGTAAACTTAATTTCATAGGAATAGATAAGTTTGCCTATCGTCCAGTTCACACTCCTCTATTGTCTTTTTAAAAAGAGCAGAGTTTTATGCCTCGTTTTCTGTTTAGGATTATGTTTCCGGTTCTCCTAAAGGTTCCTCATTCTCTTCTACTCCTAATAAACCTTTGGTTGGTGTGAAAAGATTAGAAAAATTCAGTAGAAACTCTAATATAAAATGCATCGATATCTAAGGGAGGTTTCGAGAAAGATGAAGAAATATTTAAATTTCTGTGAAGTCTAAAAGTATTTTTAATGTATTTTAATGTTATTTCCCTGTTTGATTTTTCATTGCGATACCCTGTTTCTTTATGTAGGATGAAAATAAGTGTTACATATTTTTTTTCTTCCTAATGGTATAAGTTTATGAAAATTGAAATCACATTTTTATATGACTTAAATGAATTATTAGTGAAGCCTGTCAATATCTCAAAAGTGTGTGAGTTGGGAAAAAACCGTCTGTTATTTTCTCCGCTTAGAAATGAAAAAAAACCCAAAAAAACAGATGAGTACCTGATATTAAAATTTACCTTACTTAAGCCAATCTGAAGTGTTTTCCTTTGAATATGATTTGCTTTTCATAAACAAATATTCTCACGTAATAATCAATATTGCCCAAACTCTTTCAATATATTTCAAACGTTTTCATACGTCAGAGCCAGAAATTTATATGCAAAGATTTCAATAACAGTATCTTGTTTTTAATATACTTGTAATTTCGACTCTAAAAAAATCGGCTTTTATTATTGTGTTATTCTTATCACATACAATTTCCTTGTTTTATTTCATATCAGGCTTGAAAGTTAACAATGTATGCGTAAGCGTTTTCAAAATAAGTGGTTAGTAGTATTAATGTTAAGTTTTCATACCAGACACGACTTGTAACGAAGACAGTAAGATAAATGTAACTCTTATACAACGTTAATGTGTCTTAAGTAGTATTTGCATATTGTGTAGTATAATTGCTGGGATGACATTAAATATTGCTGCCTATTGATACTTAATATAAAATTTGTATATACCTACCACTTTTGATGTGTAAATCAAGCAGGCTTTCAAATACATTCCTACATCTCCCTGGTAAGTAGTGATTTAATAACCCTTATAAATATTGGGATTCTTTAAGACTATCTCGTTTTCGGCATTTCTATTATGTGCTTCTTTCTCCAAATGCTGGGGTTTTAATGTTTCCTTCTTTCGAGCTTCAGCGGCCTATTCTGGACTCAGGATATACCTCTTCTATTTCACATCCTCATCGGACGCTTCGAAACCCTAGTGGTCATATCACCCATCTTTCAAATACAGGTTGCGGCTGGTATTTGAGGACAGATTTTTTTGGATTAGTAAAAAAACTTGCTGAACAAATGAATATAATTATATTTGATCACAAACAAGTAAACATGAAATTTAGCTAAATATTATTTAATTTTATTCAATAAAACCACCACTAGTACCAATAACTGCAACTACAAGGGTTCGAAGCTCTGGTTCCTTATTTATGTCAGACATTACTCGAACTATTGCAGTTTTAAGAGAGTCTTAGTGTTATGAGGCTGTTTATTAACCTCCTTCTCAACAACGCCCCACACATAATAGTCTAGTGGATTGAGATCTGGAGAGTTAGGAGGTTGGGTGTGATGTGGTCGTACAAATAGTCAGTCATCCATTTTCGTGTTCGTAGAGCCTTGTGATATGGAGCCGAGTCTTGCTTGAATTTATAAGGCCTGCCGTTGCATATGATGTCAATCCAGCGCTTAACATCTTTCTAGAACCTCAATATAAGCAGCAACAGCATTTACTCTAAGACGTTGTGAAAAAAGGTCGAGTGGCATAATATGTCCTTCATTGCTACTAACACCCAATACAAAAAAAAATTGAAGGAAATTTTGTGCGCATCACTCTTAGCGCCCCAGAAAGATCTGAACGAAGACATGTGTCATTTCTTCTGTTAAGTTTTTCATCTTGAACAAAAGCTTTCTCATCTGAGCAAAACCAAATCCCACCAGATTCTGAAATTTTTTTTTTTTTTTTTTAAAGATTGTTTAAAAGCCTTTTGGATCTGTTTAAACGGTTTTCTTTTGTTTTTTCAGACATAAATTGACTTCTCTTCATCACGTAGGACTTGTATCGAATGTCTTCAGGAACACTCCTTATTGTTTTTTCCGACACATCCAGCTTTTTGGCAGTTGACCTTATTGATTGACCTTGGTTTTCATCAATTATATGCTTGACTTCCTGAATAAAGTCTGATGTTCGCACTTTATTAGAACGTGAAGAATGTATTTTACGTTTTGATACAGACATTGGGGAACTGTCAGCGTCTTCTAACTCTTCTTGCAACTCTGAGGAAACGTGCAATATCCAAATCGCTATGTATTGTCTTTAATATCACAAACACAGCATGCCTTTTCATTTCATTTGTTATCATATGGTTTGCCATTCTTGATTTCTGAAAAATAAAAGCCTTAGAAGTTAGTGAGAAGCAACATTAATCTTAAATCTGTATGTCCTCAAATACCAGCCGCACCCTTTATAATGTCAAAACAGTAAAGGTGAATTAGGTAGTTTCGGTTTCATCACTTGTACAAACAATTCCTGATTTAGTAGCGAAGTCGTACTTAAGGAAGTAAATTACCTACTTATTACAATCATCAAACATGTATAGAATTTAACGCTTTGGACGGAATGATTGTTGAATACTGGACATTGGGCCAATCTATTTGCAATATTAAAACTGATGAAGAATTGTCTATATTTCTGAGATGAGATATTATGTACATTATTTACATTATTCCAACTATTGTCCTCATCTTTGTCACCATATTTATTACAAAGTGTCGGCCCTTGTACGCTCCGGCCTTCTTCAGTTGGTTGGAATGTCGAACTTAAACCTTTATTTCGTCCATTGGCGTAGAGTTCTCTAGTTCCACTTGCCATGTTTCAGAGGGGAATTAACAGGAGATAATTGATAACTGACATCCATTAAACATGGCACGTGGAACTAGTACAGTCTACACCATTGAGCGAAATAAAGGGTTCATTTCGACATTCCAAACACCTGAAGAAGGCCGGAGCGTACAACGGCCGAAACGCTGTGATAAATATGGTGACAAATATGAGGACAATGTCTGAATAATTTAAAAAATGATTGAAGATCGATTTCTCTTTTTATCCTTTATGATAATATGCACTGTAGTAATGTTACTTAAAACTACGATTTCTTTCTGATGAGAAATTAGAACGCATATTA
>OZ010572.1:140587885-140590385 GCA_963932145.1 Acanthosepion lycidas
TGGCGTTTTCTGTCGGACCTTAATTAATTTTTGTGGAATTTGATTCGCTTTCTACCCTCGCAGGGTGTTTATATAGGAACTTATCAATAGAAATCTGTTTCGATCTTGATCTCAAAATGCCACGAATAGATTCAAACCAGTTTTCGTTCAACAAAACTGCCTCACGACTTGCACTTAATTTTTGTGGGTGGTATTTTTTTACAATGTCTTCCAGCTTTTTCCCCATCGTAACAACTTCATTGATCACACGTGAGTGCAACCTCTGACACACTTTCCTCCTTGCCTAGTTTCTTTAAGTTCGCCAAATTTATAATGCTTCTGAAATAGCTGAAGTTCTGTCGTCAGCTCCATTCCATATTATTCGGGAATGGTAGACAATTGATAGCACTGTTAGTGACATTACCTGTGATAAGTACTTTGAAGTAATTTCTCCAGTAAAATGAATAAATATTCTGGACATCAGACGTTCATAGATGCGCTTCAACTTGCCTTTCAATCTTAAAAATTGATCACATTAAGTGGCAATTCTTCCCTTTGCTTCAGGCTGTTTCCGTCTATATTATGTTTGCGCTCACTGCGAATTTTTACTCGTCCTCGGATACAAAAATTCTCAATGATGGAAAATCGCAGAGCAAGTTGGAACTATAATGTTGAACACGTACTAGGAGGTTCTACTGTATTTCCTTTCTTTTGAAAGGAATATAATATTAAAACTTCGTTTTTACGTATACCCTTGTAGTAAAAAAAGTTATATTTTTTAAAATTGATATCACAGTAAAGCTAAATTTCCTCCCTCTAGTGTGTATGACGAATAAGTTAAAACTTACCTGAACATTTTCACTTCCTTTCCTATACACGGCATGGCTTACTTATGCAGGAGAGTGTCAGCTTTCTTGTGGCATAAAGCAGTCATTAATGCCCAAGTTATAGTATACTGGAAACAAACGGCATACCTACGGTTATTCAGTGGCTGCACAAAAATAGAAAGACAATAAGACATATTTATATTTCTCACCAACTTCATTTAACTTTATTTAGCATAAGACTACTATGATTTACTATCGTTTGACCTATTCTTAACATAGAGTACACAGAAGTCGAGGTTTTGATGGAAGAGTCTTAAAGGAAAATGAAAGAATACTTAAACAATTGAGAGAATGAGACCAGATGTAAGAAGCTTATTTATAAGGCAATATAATGAATGGTTGTCAGTAAAACAGACAGACGACAATTTAAAGTTTTCTTTAGTTTATTAAAAAACGGCGGAAAGTGCATCACAGATATTTGAATGTGCAGGGCTATACCGAAATATCTATGCCAGAAGATAAGCAAAGTTTTCTGAGAGAGGAAATATTATTTTCTTCTCTCTTCAATATTTTAATAAATAAAACAAAGATGACAATTATGAAAAAAGCTGACAAATTCAAAAGCGATATTTCTGAATACAATGCAGTAACAACTAAACACTTCTAATGCCATCTAACAAAATAAACTTGTTAATTTGAGTAATAATTGTATACATTGATTTAAAACCTATCCAATATAATCAAAATATTTTTTTCGATTTAAGTTAATCACAGACACATTATCATCCATTATCGAAGAATACAAATAAATGTTTATAAATTTAAGATAAAAAAATATTTCAAAACGTCCTGAATTTTTTCTTCATTTGGCGCCATATAGTATAAAATTTATTTTCAAAGTTAAGTTAAACAGAATTAGAGAGAATAGTTTTCACTGTTTAATTGTGTTTTATTGCCATTTCCCTCACTACGTCTGCAGAAAGAGACACCCGGCACAATTCGATGATTTTTTTTAAATCACTCATGGCTAAATGATTGAACACTCAAAAGCATCTGTTTTATTTAAAACGTGTTTAAATTCTTCCGGAAGACGGGAATTTTAATCATTGCTGTTCCATGGCTTAAATCTAAATGACGGAAATATTCGTCAATCGCACATTCCCATACATCCGCATAAATAATTCTGATACATGTACAAACGGCTTCTTTCTTAGTTTTTCTTCTGGGCACTCTTTAGAATTTGGGGAGTCATGGCTCTCCACAACTTCACGTCCTTTGTATTTCTTATTAATTCTTGTGTTTCTAACCTTTTACGCCATGTTCTGCGGTCTATTTACATAAGCACGTTACGTAGGTTACTTAACATTTTCATGCGTCCCTCATAGTTTCAATCGGCCCTGTGAGTGTCAAAGTTTCCAAATCATCTTAACTCATTATGAGCTTTAATTAGATTTAATATGTCTCTTTCTGAATCTGTCATTTTTCTTTCGATTTTTTGTCTTTCAATTTCCTAACATGCTTCGACTAAGGTATTGTTAGAATCTTCCTGCAAAACTCCATCCCCATTGCCTCAAATCTCTTCTTCGTCCGTGTCCATCATTTACAAGCCATATAGGAGAACTGATATTGCATAGAACTTGAGCTCTCTTTACTTAGATTTTGATGAAGTTTATCGGGTTTTTAATATTTTGCTT
>OZ010572.1:140597885-140632885 GCA_963932145.1 Acanthosepion lycidas
TATAATAGAATAGGCAATAGGAAAAACATTACTAATATCATTGCTTGATACGGTCATATGAGGAAACGGATCGGCAATGACTAAGTAATGTTTTTGTCTGTGCTCAAGGCACAGATGTACAATGCGTAAATACATGTAGACCACGTGCTACATCCAAATTACGTATTTATGACCCATGTATTCTATCTCTCTATCTATCTATCTATCTATCTATCTATATATATATATATATATATATATATATATATATATATATATATATAATATATATATATATATTTATATATATATATATATATAAATATATATATATATATATATATATATATATATATAGGTATACATATATTAATTAATATATACTTCTTAGGTTTTCTTTACACCTTATATTTATATAAGGAAAGACAACGCACGTATATACAGTTGCTAATATCTGATTATCTGTTTTAAATCCATATTTATGCCTATATATCTATGTGTCCATCTATCGATTTTACTGCTTTTAAATTACAATTTTCCTTGATTTCCTTTGAACGATCATATCTGCTCGAAGCGTATCTAAATGTAAAGAAATGACGTCACACGCTACGAAATGGACAATGTCCGACAATTATTTTAATATATTTTATTGTTATATGTTATTTATATATACACAGTTATTTAAGTAAATGTCGTTTAAAAGCATTAAAATCGAAATTGCTAACCAGACGCTTCTCTGTAGCTAAAGAGGTTATAGCACGTCAGGCTTTATGACTGTTCCGTGTAGGATACAGGTTCAATGCCTATCGGAGGACACTTATTTTGTAAGAAAATTTCTCGAATGTTCCGGCCGGTAAACGTTGTTAATACTGTTTATTATAAACATAAAATTTAGTTAAATATTTGTGTCTATGTAAATAACGTATAACAATAAAATATATTAAAATAATTGTTGGACATGGTCCATCTCATATATATATATATATATATATATATATATATATATATATATATATTGTCAGCCGCAGGTAAGACCTGCATGGCTTAGATACAAAGACAAGATGAATAGTAACTTGTCAGCTGTCAATATACCCTATAACAACCTCGAGAGCTTAGCCTTGAAGCAGGTAGAGTGCAGATCAACGTGTTTTATGGACTCAGCAGTTTCTAGTCTGCTAGTCTGAATCGTTTTCAATAAGTGAGAGTACGATCTAAAAGTCAGCCAATCAGTGATCTCATCCCACAATACTCACTCATGCGCCATATGCGGCTTACTTTGCAAATCATTAGCGAGTCTTAAGTAACACTTAAGATTATCGCATAAAAAACATAACAGAATCAATTATTTAAGTTGTTAGATTTTTATAGTTCGAAACCGACGGGAGATTCCATTATCATCATAGTCATCCACTTACAGACTGTTTCGCTGTATCACAGCTCATCAGTGTGGCTAGACATCCGATTACTTCAAATTAGCATTGAAACCTGAGCGAAAGAAAGAAAAAATTGTAACGCTTTTACGTTGCGAAAGATGTCAGTAGTAAGGAGAAATCGATTCATGTATAAGAACGTTTCATAAAGCAACCGCAGCTACTCTGTAATTTCACCACTTCGTCTCGGAGATCTCAATCAAATTATTTCGAGACCATAAATATTCATCCACAGCTCATCAGTGTGGATAGACTTCCGATTGCTTCAAGCCAAAATCGGAACCCGACCAAGTTGGCATCAGTTAGAGATTCTCCTCCCAATGAAACAATATATATATATATATATATATATATATATATATATATATATATATATATATATATATATATATGTGTGTGTGTGTGTGTGTGTGTGGGTGTGTGTGTGTGCAGATATGTAGAAAAATATGAAAGAACACGTTAGGTAAATAATCCGGAGTTCTTTAGAATTTTTCTTTTATTTTTAAAAAACTGTGATACATACAGAAGTAGAGCTTAAATAATAATTATTTAAAAAAAAAAATGATTCCTTTGATAAATAAGAGTTCTCATGTTTCAAAAACCTCAAGCGAAAATTTAGGAATTCTCGCTTGAGGATGAAACAGGGCGTGATACTTTAATTCAATTTAATTTCAATAATTATATTGAGGTTTTCGCCTCTCGTTTTTGAAACATGAGAACTTTTATGTTGCGAAGGAATCATATCTTTTAAAAATAATTATAACATATATATATATATATATATATATATATATATATATATATATATATATATATATATATATATATATATGGGGGAGTGACACAAGCACACATATATCGTATGTGTAATTTTATATACTGCGATTCAATATTTAGAATGATTTTGTTTTTGTATTTTCGTCATACATAAAACAGAAAAAAATTGAAATAAGAAGAAAACACACACATTCTGAAGTATTCTACATTTATTTTCTAGTATTGATTCTTTGCACAGATCACACTTTTGTTTTATTCAGTCGTTCTAAGAAGCTTCACGATATTCTAACTCCGGGCCCAAGATACATCAAAAACGATCAGAAGTTGACTTAGAGTTTTTCGTTAAAAGTTTCGAAATAAATCAGAATTCTGTCTGCCCCATCATTTATCACAGCTTTTTCTATTGTCTACTTTCACTGGCATACACATCGGATGTATTTTATGCCAAAGCCATTAACTTGGCAAACACAAATCTAACCGTATTAAACATTGGCTTGCATAAGCGATAATTTTCAGAATTCTACTCTTTGATTAATTCAATATTAGTGTTTGGTTTGAACATTTCTAGGAGACAGTTTTATCTCTAACTAGGTAAAGGACAAAGATGAAATGACTTTTACACGTGTGGGTTCATTATTAATCATTTTCAGTCATACAGGCTGCGACATAGATACTGTTACAAATAAAAAAAGCTGATAACTCTTGAAATCATTGAGGTGCTGCATAATTATCAGGCGTTTTTATAGACGTGTCATTTGTTAATAAAAATTGGTGTTTTTATTCACATTTTTTAAATAAGAATATTATTATTATTTTCAGGTTATAAAAATATGTGTCGATAATCATACGCTCCGAAACAATCATTTGCAAATGTATTGTTGAATTGTTATGCTTCTTTTTCCTATCTTAAATATTGTTTAAAAAACAACTGATAATTATGCACCAACCCAATTTTTTATACCAGCATAAAATTTTATATCATACCATATTAATATGAAATAATTTTTAATTTGTTCAGTAAACCAGAAAATCTCATTCAATATGGTTCCCTTTAGCCGCCACAATCTTTTCAGGAAAGTAATAAATGGCAAGGCGCACAGTTTCGTCCTTATAGTGTATCGCCTTGACATGATAGGACGGACGCCTTGCGTTCTTCAACAATGCCCACTGCTATTTAAGTGAGGGCTTCGGTGCTTACCTTGTCCAACGCTGCTCAACAGGTCTGTCGGGAGGAGCCTTGACGTGACTGGACGCCTTGCGTGATTCTACGATCCCCGGTGCTATATAAGCGAGGGCTTCGGCCCTTAGCATATACAATGACGCTCAACGGGTCAGTCGAGTAGGAGCCTTGACGTGGTAGGACCGTTTACGTAATTCAATGATCCCCAGTGCCATGCAAGCGAGGGCTTCGTACCTTAGCATATCCAACCATGCTAACAGGTTTGTCTGGTAGGAGACTTGAAGGTTTAGGACAGCTTGCGTGCTTCAACGATTCCCAGTGCTATTTAAGCGAGGGCTTCGGCCCTTAGCATGTTCAACCATACTGAACAGGTCTGTTGGATAGGAGGCTTATCGTGGTAGGACGGCTTTCGTGCTTCAACGATCCCCAGTGCTATGTAAGCGAGGGCTTCAGCCCTTAGCAATGTCCAGCGATGCTCAACAGGTCTCTCGGGTAGGAGCCGGGCGAAAGCACTCTCTGGCTCTCTCTGTTTGGGTTTGGGCAGTAGCCTAACAACCTACTCACTTAAAATATAGCATGTTACAGAAGCCTCAACGATATCTTCAACCAACGACATGACCGAAGAAGATTCCTCCAACGTGGAGCGTAGGATGGATGCTGGTGAAAATCCCCGGGGATGGCAGCCAGCACGACATTGGCCGAGATGAAGCGAATCGCCAGGAACCGCTCACGTTGAAGAGGTGTTGTTGCGGCCCTATGTTACGCAAGTAGTTATGAGGCATAATGGAATGAATATGGTAGTTTTCATGGATATTTCGTCTTATAATCTCTTTAATTTTGCCTTCAGTGCTTCAAGATTGAACAGCCCTCATTCTCATGAATTGTTTACACACACTAGTCAAGACTATTGATATCTAGTGATAAGGGAGGCCATTTGCCCTTGGTAACGGAGCTAGGGCAGTTGTCTCTGTACAACTGCTGTATTACACAAGCAATATAGCTTGTCGCTGCGTCCTGTTGACCTATCTAATGTTCATCATTAGAAGTGGCATTGCACCAGGGCTTGAGTGCATCTTCCTCTATGTACACTTGCTTTTTGATCTTTACCCTTCGAGGATACTTTCATCGTTCTCGAAATGGATGTCCCAAACTTTACTGCTACCAGTTTCTGGGTTCTGAGGCATTTTCCTGAAGCGGCAGGAAATGAAATACGGCTTGATGCAAGAACACGACCATTTCGATGATTAAAAGTGTGTTCAGCAGTGAAAAGTTTCTCATCAGTGAATATGATTCTTTGCAGTGTACCATCCCGAATGCGTTTCAGAAATTGCTTACTTCTTTGAAGTCTTGTTCCCTTGTGGCTACTGAAAGAAGCTGTTTCTTGATCATCCTGGAGGCTGACATTCTTAGATCATTTCGATAGAGCATTCATATTGTTCTACCCATTGTTCCTACATCTTTAGACAATTTTCTCTGTGGCCTACTTGGATTAAGTCTTATTTACTCAAACTCCCACTTAATCTCTTTTGCCCTTCTGGGGGAGCGAGTTTCTACTAGTCTCGGTATATCTTTGATGGAGTAAGTCTTGTATCAATCAATTGTCTTTTTGATGAACATAGTATTTATCCCAAGTTGTTTCCAGTTTTAAAAAGCTCAAGTAAAGTCACTCCATGTTCATGTTTCTCAGTTATATAGTTTCTTCAAATTTCTATTGCCAGTAAATACTAAAATACTTTGAAAAAAAGTATACAGTTTGGGGGGGGGGAGTATCAAACCATAAGCACCAATATAATGACAAATAATTTAAAAGTAAAATTAATTTGAAATTTTGTAACAGCATTTATGACGTAATCTGTAGCTAAATTTCCAAAATAAATTCATATAAACATATTTCTTCTTTTATGAGCCGTGGTCGTTCAGGACGTTGGGGATGATGGTCTCGAAATCTTCGAGTCTTTGTATCTCTTATTAAGTTTGTTTTTTATTATTTCCCCTAAAACCTAATCTACCATCGATTAACCAAGCACATCAAGTATATTACGCGCTGTTTACTCTATCTTTTTCTCCTCAGTCTGACCCGTGAGTGTCGGATTTTCCAAGCCCTTCCTCCTCATTACGTACCCTAGAGATGGAGCCTCTTCCTAATGTTAAGTGTTAGTTTATATTGTGTTTCCATTTTCTTCAAAACATCGTCGTTGCCCACATGTTCGGTTTTTAGCATCCCGCTAACACTTTCTTATCTGAATTTTGTACAATGTTGTGCAAAAAGAGGACCCAGATCTTACCCAGGTTCATACAGATTTTTAGTAAATATCAGCTTCTAATTGGTTAATAAACACAAAAGTTTGCGTCCCAATCCACCCACGTACAAATATATTTCCAGCGCGTGACCAAATCAAGACTACCCGCTTTTGTCTTCCGAGCCTGTCACGTGATTGCATTAATTATAAATAGCAGACACGAGCTTGCTCATTCTCTCTCTTCTTCCTTGATTTCTTTCGTTACAAGTTGAAGTTGTAAAAAGTATCCCTTCTCGGCCATTTGCGATCAGACGTTAAAAACATTCATGCATGCACGTACGTACGGAATTTTCCAAACTATATTACAAACATACAAGGCATTTCCAAACAAGCAACAAGAAATTTTCTCTTTGAAATACTTTTCTAAAGCTACAGTTTATTCAGCATTTCTCTGCTTTATAATTCATTCAACTTTTGTGAGCTCAGATAAAAATATTAAATCAGTCAACGGAAGACAACACCTACAAAATAATAATATCTATGCATGTACATAATTACAAAATTAAATATAAATGTTGTTGTAATAAAAACCTTTTATTCCTTCTTGTGTTTCATATTTTGTGGTATTTTATGTTAAATATAAATCGTGTGGTCATATTAATAAACAGACATCTACAAATGGTCCATTCTTGTTAACATACCACAACAGTTTCGTGGTATTCTCAGCATCCTGCTGTTGCTTCAAATCTGTTGCTTCAAATATCTTTCAGGAAATTGTCCAGCATTCAACGCCATACAAAGGGCAGATATCACGCAACGTTTCAATACTATTTTCTTTGTTTCTCACGAGTCTCTTAATAATCTGCTTAGATTTATACAACTGAAATAATTTTCTCGATTCTTCCAAAAACCAAACATATATTAGCATAATGTAAAAAATATGAGTAGTGTTTTTATTTCAAAAGTGTTTTATTTAAAATTTCAGTAATTAAATACATAAAAAAATGTATATCTGGTAAATATTTTTTCCATTTCCAAAGCATAAGCTGCTGTAAATATATAAAAATCTTGTGAGCACTTTGTGAGCATGGGGTAATTGTTAGCAAGCTTGTCGCGCAAGATCAGTTACAACTGAATAACCGGTTAGATCCTCACTGCGTGCTTCATAATTTTAACCTTGGGCCACATCTACACTAGTCTTAGCGAATCATAATCCAAATAATCTTGATAACGGATTTTATTTCTTTCCTGAACATCGATTGATTAATTGAATCATTAAAATCGGACTTCGCTCGATTATATTTTACTTCGCGAAATATTTCATATTTAAAAGGGGAACGAATACCATGGTTTTTCTAAATCCGAAGCAGATTTATGCAGCAAACAAGAAGGTTTCGCTATTATTATCTCATTCAATTCACTCGTTACATTGAATAATTAGTGTTTTTTTCTCGAAAATGAGACATTTCTGGAATGAAAGCAATGAAAATATCTTCTTTTATTTAAATAAAATTCCTCCTCTATTAACTGAAAGGTACATTTTTTTTTTTTTTTTTTTTTTTTTACTCATATTTTATGAGCTAGCTTCATTTGTGAAAATGAACATAGTTTCCAGAAAAAAAGTATATTAAAATTTTTAAATTTTCTGTCAGGATGAGTATAGAGTCATAGAGATTGTTTAAGACAAGATTTTCATTTCATAACAAAAATCTTTTTATTTTCTCTTTCAGCTAAATTTTCATTTTTCAACATGAGTAATTGCTTATTTTTATCTAGACAACCAACGAATCAATTTCTCGATGCTATGGTGGATATAAAACATTCTTCTTTTTAATCCACACTGGGTGCTCCGTCCTTACGACCTTGTGCAACATCTAAGTTACATTTTAGTAAATCACTAATTTTTAACTTTTGTCCACTTACCGGTGGCTTATTTTTGAAAAAGAAGCAATTTCAGGTCTTATGGAAAGTTATCATTGATTGAGAAATTGAATCATTAAAATCGTACTAAAAACGAAGGTTAACTGAAGTGACACTCTTTTGATGAAACATTGAAAATAATACATTATTATTTTTTTGTGTAGTTTGCTTTGCTCGAATATGACATTTTCTTCCGGAAATATTTCATATTTAAAAGTGGGAACGAATGCTATTTTCCTTCTAAATCCCAACCACATTTACAGAGTAAACAAGAAGTGTTCACTATTAGCATTTCATTCAATTCACTCATTACATTCAATAATCAGTGGACAACTGAAGTTTTTTCTTGGAAACAAAACATTCCCGCAATTAACGACATTCAACTTCAATATCACTAATTCTGGAATACCTTCTTGCTTAAAGCAATGCAAACATCATTTTATTCAAACAAAATTACTCTTCTATTAAATAAATGATGTATTTTGAAAATATACCTCATGATCAATGATACACAGTTTTCACTCATACCTAACGAACTATTTTCATTTACAAAAAAGAACACAGTAAATTAAATGTTTTAAATTTCCCATTGGGATCAGAAATTATTATATATATATATATATATATATATATATATATATATATATATATATATATATATATATATATATATATATATATATATATTAGATTATGATATATATTAATTATTATTAGGCACCTTGTATCGTTAGATCTATTACAACTGAGTAGTGAGTTTAGTCTTCCCTGTGTGCTTTCAAACTTGTGCCACATCTAAACTACTTTTAGCAAATCGATATATAATAAACCTGATAAGGAATATTATTTATCTCTAGGACATTGATTAATAATGAATCGTGAAGATCGGCATAAACGTAGGTTAAATAAAGTAACATTCTTTCATCGGAAGATACATTATTATTTCAAGGCACCAGTTATTCATTTTTGTCTGTGGAAAAAAAAAAAAAAAAAAAAAAAAATTCCAAAATGCTTCTCTGCAAAAACAAATAAAATTTACTTGTTATTCGTTGATGTATACATTTCGTCACCGAAGATTCTGTTTTTAGTTTTTCTCACATTTTCATTTTGTTTAAATATTCTAAGCGGTATATTCTGTAGAACAATCTAAACAGATATTCTTCTGTTTTTATTAGTTGCTTTTTCTATTGTTGCGAAACAGCGTCTTGATTTTGAAAGAGTGCAAAATAGTGCCGTGAGTACATAAAACATAGAAAGAGGTTTATGCGTTTTCACGCCATGTTCATTTAATCTCTACGGTGAGACAAGCCTAAAAAAATACAAAGCCTAAAAGAATTTATTATCAGCAGACAACATTTATTATCTTAACAACATATCAGCAAGCAACTTGTTAATCTCTGGCTCAAACGCTCAGCTAAAATAAGGCTTATGCGTAGTATTAATTGTGAAAACACCATTATATATAAACAAACGGAATGGATGTTTGTCAGCAAAAACGTCCGCCTAACATGTGAACTACAATGGGGCGTTGCAATGAAGAAATGACTGAAATTCAATTTTCTGGATACGGTAGTAACATACAATGGATGTTGTTACACAGAAATGAGAAAATAAATAGAAAAAGAGAAAGGTGTCATCTACAAAATAAGAAGAGTATTTAGAGATAAAAAATATTAGAAAGAATGTGTTGATTAATAAACGTTTATCTAATGCGACATGATTCCATAAAATTAACAAGGGCGCTGAATGTTTTTCTGCCCAAGGAATATTTGAATACCATGGACTAAACATATGATCAACTAGGAAGTTACAATAAAAGTAGGAACCAAAATATGGTATGAGGAAATCGGGAAGCAAAATGACACAGTGAAAGTTTGAGTTTTCACGATGCGTAATGAGGAAAGAGTGCATAGCATTCACTGTATACACTGAAGTCACAAATTGCACGGTGAAGTGGCAAGTAACCTATATTATGAGATTTTTGTGAGTGTATGAGGGGATAAAGCGGAAAGAGAGGTGGTAAAGCGTTAAATGTGCCTGGGATAACATAAAACTAGAAGTTGGGGAAAGTTGTTATTGAGCAGGTGACCGAAGGCACACGGCACGTCATTTTAAGTGTTATTTATTTATTTATTTATTTATTTATTTATTTTTTGGCCCAACATTTTGACCGCAATTATATCTGTTCTTGAAATAGACGTCATTCTACGGAATCTAAAACAAGAGCTGTACCGAATAATAGATTCTGTCATTTGAAGACTTTCAACAGCAGTAACAGCTAAAATGGGTATCTCATGTAACTGGTAGTGAAAATGATGGAATAATCAAGATTTTTCTTTTCCACACGAATTCAAATGAAATTTTAAGGAGAAAAGCCCCATCAATACTGGAAAGAGCGATAACAGATACTGGATTTGAGAAAACTATCTTCCTGAAAAATTGTTTTAAGAGAACAAGTTTATAAATTTCAACCGGCAGTCCTACTGAGAGGTCGGACAAAGAATGTCAAATGTTTCCTTATAGTGAAATGGCTAAGATTATATTTACCATTAGCTTTCTGAGTAATCATTGTAGCATGGTTCCACTGCTGACTATTACTTTTCCTTGCTGCAGTTGCTTCAAATATATAGAGATTTCCTAAGCGAAGCTTAGATGTGGCCAAAAGTCGAAAATATCGTGGACTTAGAGAACATCGAACTCACTACTCAGTAGTAACTGGTGTAGCGAGATAAGCTTGCTAATATTACACCATGTCGAAGGGATCCTTTAAATGACACATAAATGAATATTGTTTTGTCACAATCGTATGGAACCTGAAATATCATGAAAATATTGCTTTTATTATCGCCAGTCTGCAACACATACCTCTATAAAAATTTCAAGACATATTGTTGAACTCGAACTAATCACCAAGTGTCTTCGTGTGGGAAAATATTATTGTTCATGGAAGTATTAGACCAGAGATATGGCAAGAAAACGGGTTTCTTCATTCCAGACTTTGGTATAATTAATGGTATTTTAATGCAAAAAATGTTATTCGAGTGGAAAGTCTGTGTATGAAAAATGTTCTGTATCCATTTTTCATAGGTTACACAAAAGCAGTGATAATTACTTGAAATACTAGAAGCAAAACAAGCCCGCATAGCGCTTTCGAAACTTCCGGCTTATTAAGCGAAAAAGAAAATTGTACAATAGAAATCATGTATGAATATCTAAGATTTCCATCTAAATACCTAGATTACATTTTGGGTTTATTTTAATAGAATGAATTATCATCAGACACTATTTATTATCTTAACAACGTAAGATACGCCGAAGCTTGTATGTTAATCACTGACTCAGACGCTCAGTTGAAAGAAGGTTTAAGCATAGTCTTAAATGAAAGCTCGAAGTAACACTATTGTATACAAGAAAACAGAATACATGTTGTCAGCATATACGACAGACCAAGATGTGAACTACATGTTAGAGCTGGTGCGTTGCAGTAAAGAAAGAACTGCCATTTAATTTTCTGGGTAGTTTAGGAACAGACAATAAGGATTCTTATGAATACAGTAGCATTAGATCAGAAAGAGGGCAAGTAGACTAGGGCAAGAACACTAGTTTTTTCGTTCCAGACACTGGTATGAGAAATGCTATTTTATGCTTAGGATACTATTAGGGTTGAAAATCTGTGGATGAAGAATGTTCTATAGCCATTTTTCATGGATTACGCAAAAGCAATGATAATATATGAGAAAACGAACTACTTGAAATACTAGAGACTATCTTGTATTTTTATTTCTATTTTAACACCAATTCAGCAAGGAGAAAATTCCACTGAAACTCAAGCGGCTATTGAGAGTGAAAAAGGATGTGTAGAATTTAATAGGACCTGGAAACCTGATGCTAAGAAACAAGGTATAACTCTCTATCTGTGTTCATGAGATCGGGGATGTGTGTGATATGTGAACCAATCTACTCCTCTCTACTTCTACATTCCAGGGAATGATGAACAATGTCCTCACACATTAAGAGATTTGGCCTAGGCTTCTACGGGCGAATACTGACAAGGGATCAAAGGTAATAAAAAAGCAACAATTTCACTTATAAAATCAATCAGAACGAGTGGACATAATTTTGAAATGCGGAAACCATGCCTAGAGAATTTAACAAACATAAAATATGTTGAAAGCAAGATAATTAGGTAGAAACAGTGTGTAAACTATTTAAAGACTACTTAAATAACAGAATAGTAAAAACGGGGCAAATATGTGTCAATAGGCAGAAAGTTGTGGATAGCCATGATCAACCACGTCATGGAAGAAATTTGCATAAAATTTGGATTATTAAAGCCGAATTAGTATACCGTTTCAAAAGTTGTTTCTTCACTGACTAACTAAAGTTTCTAGGCTTGTACCAGAATAAGTTCTGCTGAGGAAATAGTTAAAATCTCTGTTATATATTGAGTGTGAATAATTCTTGTAGATTTGATGTATATTCCCTATTTTTCCTGTGGCCCTGTCAACGGAAATCCAATGATTAAGAGGCTTTCAAAATAAAGCCTTTCAATAAAGTGTTAAGCTAAGAAGCTATGTTGTATCTGTGTGTGTATGAGTGAGCGTCTGTGATTCGGGAAAGCTGGCAACCAACGAGAAACTTTTCAACTATTTTTTACCAATGTTTGCCCTATACAAGACCTAAGATCCATTCTAGATAGAGGCTTAATGAAAGGATTTGTCTTTAGTATAAGAGGGAAAACTGAGAGTTTATATAAAAGGAAATATAAATAACAGTTAAACGTAGAGATATGAAGAGATTAATATTGTAGATGCTGCGTAAGGATGCACTTGGGGGTAACGGTTTTTGGGAAGAAGCTGTCCGAGTGAAGCTTACTCCTCACTAATGGAATACAATGGGTAGGAGTGATGGTGGTTCGCCTCAGTTTGCACATGCCGTGGCAAATTTTACTTGTGAAAGTATAAACTGGTGAAAATAATAAATATCTTCACACTTTCCATAAAAACAGCGATAAAGTAGGCAAAAATTTACAACGTTTCGTCTTGCTGGTGAGGCGTTATAGGTTGGACAAATAATTTATCGCCCACATGCCCACATAGCGCTCTCGGAACTTCCGGCTTATTTAGCCAAAAAGATATTTTAGAATAGAAGCCCTTGATAGATGTTAAGGATCTCCATCTAAATCCCTAGATTACATTTCGGATTTATTTTATTCTGGTAAAAAAATTCATATAAGGGTGTCTTAAAACAACAAAAAAAGCTTGTTAGTTCGTTATGTTTAGCGGCAGATCAACCGTAATGGGTTATTAAATGCCGAAATCTAAATATTTTTTACGGAATTATATGCCTTCAACTATATACATTTTGCACATATTCTCACAATTCCAGAAAAAGGTATGTTAACCAGATATAAAATTTGTAGAACATAAAATGTATTGGTGGTAATTTTATTATAAAAATATATTTGTATTTTTTAGCGTTGCATTTACTGTTATTTTACTATGAAATGTAGCGTTAACCTTTTTGTTATATCAATGTACTGCTGATTTTGTTTTTTATTGTTCACTATTTGCCTATAGCTGGGACCCTAACAGGTGCCACTACCCCGGTCAGGGGGTAACATAGGAAAAACAGCAATAAAGATGTGATTCGACGCTCTTCAAAACCTGCATTCTCCCGACCGGAGACCTTGCTGTCGGATGGAATTAATCGTCATACCCAAGACGCTAAAACATTTGCTGTTTTAGGCAGCTTAAAGTTCGTCTACTATGAAATGATTACTGAAAACCTGATTTAGTCGGGTAAGATATAATTATCATCCAGAATTTGATTATTCGTGTATATCATTTCCTAAATATATTCACTGGGAGATAGAAAATGAAAGAAGCGGTATCATCAAAATAGAAGTATGTAAGACAATGATGCCGCTTCACACCGCTTTCTTTTAAAGGTGAGATCTAGATGTCCTAACATGGTTTATAAATGGGGCGTACAATATTAATAGCATGAGATACGTTGATGCCGCTGTGTTGGTGATAGACACATGTATTAAAGGAAAGTGGGAAGAATGAAGTAACTATCAATTGTATGAAAATTTAATGTATGTTTTTTTTAGTAATGGGACCGGCTTAGATGTGAGATACGATTTGGAGATATGTCAGAATCATGCAAGTACTTAAAATCTAAGAAGTGCTGTAAAAGACGAGGAGAAGTATGACACACAATTCCAAGGAATCAGTGAAAAATCGAATGAATAATAAGGAAAGAAGGTTTAAAATTTGACACTCACAAGGTATGTTAAGAGTAAGTGGGGCAAAGGGAAACAGTAATTAAGGTACCTAACGAGATATTAATAATATCATATTGGATCTCATTGACCTCATCGTTAATTTTGTTATTACAATGTTTCGGTCGTTTTGTCCTCAGACTTTATCAGGACATTAGCCTAGTAGATTAAAGCGTTAGTTCATGAAATTGGTGACATATTAACAGTGATGTCAATACCAGTGTATATTTAGATTCGGTGGAACCAGGGCGAGAATCAACTGCGCATTACGAAATATAAGAACTACACGAGATCTCCCTATATATGGACAATGGAAAAAAAAACAAAAAACAGTCTACCCCCCAGGTTCAGTTCGGAATTTCTTGTGGTCACTCAGATCTATATAAACCTGATGAAATCAGGAGGGAAAACGACCGAAACGTTATGAAAGCAACAAGAAAGATGAGAGCAATCGTCCAAACAAAGAAAATATAAACATTTTTTTTGCTATCCTTTGCCAGCCACAATGATGGAGAAAGCATTGTCTCGACCCATCGCCAGTGAGACATGCAGCAAGAGCCACTCCGTTTCGCGAGGCTCGTCCCATAAACGGGACTCCATCGCGCCAATCCTCCGAAGGAACGTCATCGAACGAATATAACTCCTTGTTTAAATGATAACTCCTCGTTCCAGAAATTGAGAAAATACCTAACCAGATTGTAAAAGTAGGTATCAGACTGCTGGGGTTGGTAAGCAGATGAATTTTACTTATAGATAGAATGGAACGGAATTTGTTAAATGCCCGGATAAACCATGTTCTGGTGGGACAAGTTCCATAAAAGTATAAACTGACCAATGATTAAAATATATTCCATCCTGAGAGAATATTTTTAATGGATTAACTTTTAAGCAAACTCCCGTATTAAAAATATGGAAATACTATTTACTAGAAGAAAATTTCTATGCAGGTCCTTGTCCAAATGAAATTCCTTTTAAGTAAGTACAAGTAAAGATAGGAATTCATGCTGATATGCAGTGTATGAAATATATAGCAGAGAAATATATTTCTCAATTAGAAATTTGTGATGACTTTTCCAAGAAAAAAACAAAAACAAAAAAAAACACGATTTTCGTAGAGAAATACTTCGTGTAGCCAATTTATTTTAGACGACATATCTTTCAATGACATAGGTGATCGTGGCTATCCATAGATTCATTTTTCCTTATTATCGATGAATTGCTATCGTTTCTTGAGAAAGCAACTGAAGTGGTTTCCCATTGACTACGTCCTGGTTTGGAATTATGATTTTGTCTTTACTTATGCTAGTTGCCACCCAAGGCTAGACAACCCAGTCAACCCTACGATTAAACTCATAACTAGGACAAAGGAAAAGAGACTGATAGATGTTTTTGGTAGCTATTAGTACGAACGTAAACGCAATGGACTAGATCGGAATCTCCACGCCGATAATCGTTACGCTGAAAACAAAACAGTTGAAATTATATATAACATTAGAATCTAAGTATTCTTAAAAAAAGAATATATTCTAAATTTAATAAATCAAATATTGTGGTTCGTATAATTCTGGGCATATAATAAGAATTTGTACCGAAGAGCTAGATTTCTGACTTAGTTTTAAAACAGGTAGATAAGTTTTGAGGAATGAACAAAAGAATGTATAAAAACAAGTCAACCCAACATGGGAGCACCAAATCGACAGGGTACCCTAGCGAGGAGCACTTTTTGTAAGAGCATGATTAGGAAAATGTCTGCATTGTAAATGTCACAAACTATTGCAAAGATGCAAGGAGATTCTTGAACTGTCAGGACAAATGGGATAAAAGTTTACGACTGAGAACGAAAGCAAGTCACAACAGGAACCAGACATTATGCGGCAATGAAAAAGAGTATAAAGAATAGCTGACGGGTTTGATGAATATTGAAAAACAACGAGGAAAGTGATACTGTTTTTAAATCGATAGTTATATTTGATTCTGTCTATTCGCTTTAATCAGAAGAGCATCTTCTATGGAACACAAACAGCTTTATCCGTATAGGGAATCATTGGTACAAAAATGGAGGGAACCAAAGAATGAAAATAAATATTAATTTTTTTATTAAAAGAGATCACGTTACAAATGATTTTGTTACCGTCACTGATCCAAACCAAGTTCCATAAAAAAAAAACACAGTAAAGTATTCATTTGTATACCTATCATCACACACATACGTAAATAAGGAGATAAATAAAACTTCACGTAGCACTTGCCAACCTACCTTCAAAATTACTTTAATGAAGACTTTGAATTTACTGTACACTGAAAAGACTTGTAGTAGTAAATGTTTCAAGTTAATTCCTTTATATGAAATCTAGTATTTATCTATTGAGTCTGTTACCCACTACGTACCAATCAACAAAGTTTTGCCCCCATTCTTATCCTCTCCATTGGTAATATATCTCTATTTACTCTATTTTTGTATGATATTTTACAGTTGTCTAATCTTTGACCTATATTTCACTTTTAAAATTATACATAACGTTGTTCTATTCATTGATCAGTACGCCTATTTAAGATTTCTTTCAAAACTATTATGTCGCATATCATATCTCGTATGTTAAAGTCACATTCATTCTAACAAAAAACCTTACATTTCCTGATATTGACAAGATACTATTTCTTTTGTTTTGTATTTTTATGGAATAATTGTTGTTGTATAATTTGATATTTTTTATATCACGTCAGCCAAGGAAGACGGCAAAGTCACTAAGTGATTACTGAGAGTGGACGAGAATGAGAAGGATTTAGTTAGGAGAAAGGACAATAAAGAACAAGTTTCAAGAAAACATAAGACAGCGATTTTAAAAATCATCGGTGACAGGGCCCAAGAATACGCTAGAGAATTTGTCTTAGAATTTAAAGACTGTTCATAAGATCATTTGCAGGTTCAAATAGAGAAATTATATCGGATTCAGATTACATGCATATATATATATATATATATATATATATATATATATATATATATATATATATATATACACACACATATATATATATATATATATATATATATATATATAAAAGTGAACAATAAAGTCAACATCAGAGGCAACAGGCTTTTTCATGTTGAACGCAATCGTCAGGCCGCGAATGTTAGATTTTTCCGCCCCTTTTTATATGGAGGTCATTGGTGCATTGTGGGTAATCTATTCTGGCGGTTGTTTTTAAGGGAGTGGCTTGTTTATTTATTTGTTTAGGTTACTTTATTTTGCTTCTTTTTCATTTTCATTTTCTCTCATTTATTCTTTTCTGTTTTTTTTTTCTTATTAACGTAGTAAAAATTAATAGATGAACCATAATGGACGACTGATCCATTCGCTTCATGGCGATTTCGTACAAAACAAAAAGCATACTAACTTTATTTAATACTTTGTGGAATATCCTTTATTGAGTTCAACAGCAACCAGTCTATTCCTGTACGTCTCAACTAATGATTTGCACACATTGAGTGGTATTTTGTCTCATTCTTCTTGGCATATTGTCTTCAGACAATCAAAAATTCTGACTACGAACGCAGCCACAATGTACTGTTTTCGTAAATTAAAACATCCTCAAATCTCTTGCTCAACCACTTGAAATTCTCGTTCTGTATATGTCAGGGTCGTTTTAAGAAATATACAACAGCAGTTTTGCTACGTCCAATGTCACGAGCGAAGACAAGAGAAACCTTGTTTTTGCAGCTCGGCAATTCTGTCACGTTCAAACTTTTTAGCATATTCCATGGTTTTACATAATGTAACGTATAAGAGATATTGACATCGCTGATGTTTGAACACAAATCACTAAATTTCGTTATGTGTTTATCAATTATAGCTTCATTTAAATATTATCTTAAACTTGTCATGAACTACTATCTAGCCTCATTTTCTAGAATTCAATTTTCAATTTTTAAGTATTAAAAGAGTACGTTTTATTTATCATTTTCTTATTTTCATTTTTCGAAGATGTACTCAAATAAAACTAAGAACACAAAATGTATGATTTTCTTTATTTTCATTTGTATTTTGCAAAGTATATTAGCAACGTGCATGGATGTAAATTCGTGCGTGAATGTTTTATGGATCATTGTGAGTTGCGGAATAAAGTTATTTATTAACGGGAAAAATGAGATGGGAAAATCTAACTCAAAATCCAGGCGTGGGCAGTGTTTATTTTGCGCAAAATAAACTTGTAATGATCGCAGTCACATTTAAATAATCACGCCTTACTGAGAAAGTGCGTGGTTTAATTGAGAAAATCCTTGGTGTATGTAAATTCGCAGTAACCACTTGATCTGACCTACACTAACTGCTCTAGAAATTGTATCAGAAAAGCCATTTTTTGCTTTCTACTTTATCTTCACGTGTCTAAAAGAATTTGAAATGAATACAATGAGTCTCCAGAAGAAGGCACAAAAAACAAAAGAGATCAAGTGACTTATGAGTACATATATTGCATGTTCTGACAACGATTTATTAAAACCAAACACGGAATTTTAAATAAAGCCGATATTTTGTGCGTTGTCGGGAAAGTAGAATAAACGTAATGCAGAAACTCAAATTGCGTTCGTTTCGTTCCTCATAGGAAGAGTTAAGAACTCATAGTAATCAACGAAATAGAAAAGCCGAAAATACATCTGCATTTATTGAATTATTCCACCCCAAGCAAGGCTATAAAGTTTTTATAACACAGCAGGTTACGCTGATTGAAAGTATCTGAGAAAAAATATTAAGTAGAAAGGACGATAAATGTATAGGTTTCAAGGAAATGACAAAATTACATTTAAATTTTTAAAGATATAATTTTATTGGAAATTAAAAAATCGAGAGCTTCACTATGAAAAGTGCGAGAGAAGTATATGTTAGCATAGAAATTACGGTGATATCTAGGCACTGGAATTGTAATTTGATTTAAAATGTGACTTAACTGCCAATCTAGTACTGCGCTTAAATTCGAAGCACTAAAGTGTCAAACTCATCAGAAAAATTAACAAAAAAATATTTATATAAATGAAACAGGTGTGCGTCAGGGCAAAATGAGCTGAAATTGAAATGTTATGTCAAATTCGATAATTTACAGATTATTTCAAGGAATTTGTCAAGAACATCTAAATACGTAGGAGAATCACCAAAATGGATTTGACATCAATATTCAATGCTTGGAGGAAAAGTAAACTTATGAATGTGTAAGATTTATTCTGGTGTGAACAAACATTCTTGTACGTAAGAAAATGAATTTAATATGTGGAAAGAAAAAGCCAGACAAACCGACACTTTTTCTAATGATAGCCAAAGATAACGTTGCTTCATTTCGATTCTACAAAAGACATATACAGCAATCCGGCCTGACCACATACCGAGTTCAGTTTCCGTATCTAGGCTGGCGTTACACAGTCTTCACTTTTCAGTCTTAAATATAAATGTCTTGTGGAAAATTAAATATTTTTCACTCATCAACTTCTTTCTCAAAAACAAAATCTAACTCTAATCTCTCACTATTTTCATGACAAATATTCTGACGAAGGTACGTTCGTTAATTCCACGGCTACTTCTCTTCACAGCAAAGATCAACCATTCTACATACACTAGAAGGAACCAATTCCTTTCAACTCATATTTCATTAGTAAGAAGAGTGTTCCCCTTGGGCAGAGACTTTCCAAGAAGTATTACATCGTGAAACAGACTTCCAAACAGATGTTCTCCCAGTCGCGTCTATCTAAACTTTTTCATGACTTGGAACAACTGTCATCTTTCCTACATTCGTTCCGGGCATGATGATAAACTACATCCGACAGCAAGGACTCTGATTGGGAGGTTAGAGTTTTTAAGGTGCGTGGAATCTCCTATTAACTGTACCCAGATCTATCTTGACCCGCTTTGTAGCATCTTTCAGGGCCCCAACTATTGGCAAATAGGGAACTCCAAAAAAAGTCAACTGTTCATTTTCATAATAATACATTTTTATACAAAAATGACAATCAATGCAAAACTAAAATATAAAAATACATTTCATAGTAAAATTACCAACAATACATTCTATTATATACAAAATACATATATATATGCATATATATATATATATATATATATATATATATATATATATATATATAAACATACATTACTATAAAAGTATAGACTGATAGAAACAATATCTGTATTTGAAAGTATAGAATTTTGTTCAAAATTCTTTGATTTTGGCATTAAATATCCCAGAGAGGTTGATATGCATCCAAACAAAATCAATAAATCAATTAACCAAACAACAAACATGAAAGAAATTTAGTGATATTAGTCCTTATAATATCCTAGAATTTCTTAAATTTATTACAAAATATAACAGCAGGATAAAATACACAGATATCACCTCCTCTGGTAACGATGTCCACACAAACATGTATGTGCAGAAAAGCTGAGTGGATGTTTTATTTACCGGCACATCAACATCTATGAGTTATTTAATACCGAAAACATTTTTTTTACAAAATTTTATTTTATTATGGGAGGTAATAATAGTCTAATAACGCAAGTCTTAAAATTAACCTATAGCTGGGGGAGAAGATGTGGATTCTTACCTTCCCCAAGAGTATCTGCGTGTATGTATGAATATAACAAATCCAAGTGGAATTGGAACTCGGCTCTCCGATTAACAATTCTGAGCCATTATCCATTACACCACCCGCACATCCAAACTTACAACACCTGATATTCACAAGCTTTTACCGATCTAGGTACTGAAAAGGCTCACAGGAGAGATGAGTATCAATTGTGAATATAGCTTGTTTTATTAATTCAAAGCTATCCAGAATATTAAATCTCGGAATGACCCATGAAGAATTTGATATGCCCTTAGACAAACAAACAAATCAATCAATCTTTCCAACACATCCTCATAAAGTTGATTTATTTCTTCATCTTACGTGCATAAAAGAAACTCATCCAATAATCCTCTACTTTGAGTAGCTCTTGGAATTTACACTAGTTCAGCATTAGCAAAAAGAGGATACCTGTCTGAAGGGGTACTCTGTTATATTTGCAGTTTTTTCTAATATTTGCAATATATAAACATAGCAGCGTGTTAGGTAGACCCTTTATTTTCCTGACAAAATTCCCAAAATCTTGTCAGATAAACACAACTCAGAATGTGTTTTAGTTCAGTAATATAAATATATTTCTTATACAATTAATGGGTTTTTACTATGGTAGTATTTCTTATTAAAAGGAACAGGATGCGATGGGTAAATTATCGCTATTTTATATTTTTAATTTCGCGCATGCGCGTTGTTTTTATTTTTATTTTGTCAACTGCATATAGTGTAGTATTAGTAGAGTCAGTTGAGCACCGTCTGGGAGAAAAAGATGAACATGACGCAATTCACTTCGCCAGGAATTTGGAAACGGCATCCTGTACTGCTTGGCATTCGCGCTAGACCATATATCTGGCAATAGAGTCTGTACCAGTCATGGTTGTCAGACAATTTCTACGACCATATCACCCCTCACATCTAGCCACCTATCTCGCCAGATTGCAGTCCCATTGATTATTATGTGTGGGGCGTAGTTGAACGAGAAATCAAATTCTTGTAAAACCAAAAATGAGCTGAAGGCAAGGATTAGAACAGCATTCAACAACTTAAACAAGAAGACCGACTAGAAGAGTTGCAAGAGATTTCGAAGTCTTTTGAAGGGCCTGGTGGAATTCAATGGCAATTTTATTGGATAAATGTACCCTTTAGTATTGCAAAATATGATTATAGAATGTTGGTAAATATATCTCTTAAAATGAGATGCCAATGTTACTTATATTTTTTTTGCGTAATTTTTGCGACAATTTATCCATCGCATCCTGTAGTTACTTGCTACACAATTTCGAGTCAACATTTATTGTTCTCTTGTAATCTGTGAAATTAGTGTCTATCTACTTGGAAATCGAAATTTTTGTCAAGGAAATTGTGCCATGCAAAAAGAAAAATGGCGTATTCCTTTTAGCCTGAGTAAACACTAAATACAGGGTGTCCATAAAGTTCATGTGCACTTTAAAAAATTTATAACTTTATTTGTATTTGCGATAGAAATAATCTGTAAAAAATGTTATATAGTTTAATCTACCTAGTTTTAAGTACAGCTAAAATAACTAATGTGATTTGAGGTATTACTGTAAATCAGTTGGCAAGTATTTTCTGTGAACAGCAAAATTGTATGACCCTTTGCTAGTCTTGCTAATGATAGAGGACATGTGAAAACTTAAATAAAATTTCAATAAAACCTTAAAAAATATAGATTTACTTCTTTCTAATACTTTTACAAATTCTTTCTATCGCAAATATAAATAAAGTTATAATTTTTTAAAGTGCACACAAACTTTATGGACATATAACGTTTATGGCACGAGGAAACGCAAAAATCATATAAAATCAGCTTCAGTAGAAGTCTATTGAATTTGACTTTTATCTTTATAACCATTATTATTAAGACTCTAGGAGAAAGAAAATAAATATTTTCTCCACTCTCCAAGGCTATAAATTCCTGTGATATTCTGACAGGTGGAATCAAGGTCATAATTGTTAATAAAGTTATTAATTCCCAAAAATGGTTACAGCTTAAATAATTTTATATAGAGTAAACTAGAATATATTAACATGTCATATAGTTTCTTTTAATCATTTCACCCCGATCAAAGCAATAAAGTCACTGAGGCGCTGTGTGAAAGAAGATAAGCTTTATAAAAAATAAGAATAAAAGAACATGAATTAAGAAAATTGAAAATTAGGATTGACATTGCATTTACATTTTTAAAAATGAAATTTGAAACCAAGTAGAGAATTCCGCTAGCGAGAATCGAGAGAGAAGAAAATGCTAGCATATAACTTATAGGTACAGCTTTGAAATGATGAAACAAAACTGCCAATTATACGCAGACATATAAATATATTTATTACAATTCTTCTAAAACGGGGAATTTATACCATAGGAAAGGACGAATTTAAAGAAAGAGTTGTAAAATTTCTTAGAATTTATACTGTCAGCCTGTAGGATATTATTTATGTTACTTATTTAGACCTCACGGCTTTTGGCCGTTCTCTTAACCGATACTGGTTGCTAGATGTCTCTAACTCGTAGTCGACTCTACAAATCGATCGTCATCTACCCGATGTTGCCACTCACAGGCAGACATCTTTCACAGGCCGTCAGGTGAAAGTGGACGTTAATAATTCCGTTATGATAAATACATATAATAAACTTTTCCATCCTGACATTACTTTTTCTTTTCTTCACTATTAAAAAATTATGAAGATCGTATATATGGCTCACTTCCCTTTCGTTTTGGTATGTAACCTTGGCCGAATTGATTTTCACGTAAGAAAATTGTCTGGGTAAACTTTGGAAATAAATTGGGACCCATGCTATGAGAAGCTTAAAATAGATTGATTATTTTTACCTGGTTCAAATAAGTTTTAGACTTTAAGATCATTTTAGGTGGTGTGTTTCTCCTGTGCCGACAGTGATCGTGTTCTCCACAACACTGCACGCTTTCTTGCTTCAAACAATATTTATCATCTTGCTATCACTGGAAGACCTTCTTCTGGCATACATTTACACAATATCCTTATGTAGGTTACTCGATGTCGACCCTTGTCAATTTTGTATTTAGAATGTTCCGTTAGTGTTAAAATCCATCTCTTTTTCTCGTTATGGTTTTCAAATATTTCAAATTCAGATTTTAAGTATGTCATATTTTCTTTCCATTTTTCTTTAAAACCTCTTTGGTTTTTTTTTCTGTCCGTCGTTTTCTCAGTATTTCCCTGTAGGATATATTTCTATTACCTGAAGTCTCATTTCCCTTTGAACAAATTGTTCATTCATCTCCATATAAGGGAATTGATATTACATAGCAGTTCGGCACTCTTTTCTTTGTTTCCATTGAACTTTTCCTGTTTTAGATTTTGTAATGCATTTTCTAAACTCATTTTCAAAGTGTTTGATCCAGTGTTGGTGACGATATAAAAATGCACTGTCAAGGGGTAAGATGCCAATTAAAGTTTGGACCTAATTACATTAGGTAGGGTTTCTCACTGATGGCACAAGGGTAGGAAGAATCTTTCAGTTTAAAGTACTGGGACAAAAGAAATATATGAAAGAAAATTCTTAAACATCCACTAAAATGGTTCAGATTTCATTTACAGACGCGCTAGTAATTAGCAGTAAAAAATTAATTAATTAACAGAATTTTTTCTGTTGTTTTTCATGTACTCATTGATTTTGCTCGGTTTAATCACATTGGCCTATTTCATTTTTTTTTTTACAGTTTTTAACGAAAGTACCCAGAGGGAGAAATCCATTTTAGTGACAATTACCTCGGGGTCAGAAATGGCATTAAATTCAGGAAAGAAATAAGATTTAAAAAAAAAAAAGTTTCACCTAATAAAATCTTTCGGCGATTCCGCAAAATGAAAGACAAATATGATTAATATATAGTTATTCAACTGAGGAGCTCATCAGATATATGTAGAGTTAAATTTAAGATGTACTTACCTTGGCTTCTAAATATTAACCACACTAATGATTTTGCGATATATTTGTAACTACGTTTAAAAAAAATATCGTATTAATGTTAAATGAACTGAAACGTTGACTCATGAATTTTGAAACACACACACACGAATTCACATATTCACACACACCCACATTATATAAGTGGATAATAAAAATATAGATTTAATATATGTTTATGCGTAAAAGTGATCAATATCAGAATTGGAGAGTATGTAATTATAAAATGTGGGCACGGAAGACAACTGCAAGTGGCAACAGTCGGCATTGTGAGTGAACGTAATCTTCAGGACGTACGCTTCGCGGATGAAACAGACATTTCCATATATATATATATATATATATATATATATATATATATATATATATATATATATATATGAGTTTGTGTATGTGTGTATATGAGGAAACACCAAGGTCAACGCCAAGTCAAATATATATATATATATATATATATATATATATATATATATATATATATATATATATATATATATGTAGAGAGAGAGAGAGAGAGATAGATCGAGAGAGATAGAGAGACAGATAGAGAGAGAAAGAGAGAAATAGAGAGAATATGTGTTTTATGCACGTGTTAATCGCCAGGCATCTATTGAAAACTCAATGTTGTACATTTTTTTTTAAATTAACATATATTGTTTAAAAAAGATTATATATATATATATATATATATATATATATATATATATATATATATATATATATATATATATATATTTGAATAAAAAACAGACCACCTGAAGGTTCCATGTAATAAATTATTTCACAACAGCCCTGGATCATCAGACTTTACTTCCAAAGTTTGAAATAAAAAATGAACAGAAATTTACACATTTTTGACGGGCCGTATTAAGCATATGTAAATTAACGAAGTGAGGAAGTAGGTGGGGAGAGAAGACATGAGTGAGTTAGATGTACCATTTCAATTCTTTATCCCTAACCCCACTTGGTGTGGGCCAGACATCGCTTATGTTATCTTTAGATATGTATGGGTAAGTGGTGAAGAGGAAAGCCGACATAAAAAGAAGAATATACAATAAAACAATCCTGATGAATGAAGGTTTAAATCAATTTCTTGGACGCTGTTATTTCGCATTACTTTAAAGCTATATTTGGGGGTTAATGTTTGATGTAAATCTAAATGTCTACAAAAACTAAAAAGAATTTAATTTGATGTTTGTTGGAGTTTTGGGTATTTTCTACATTGAGCTCTCCGGATATTATCCTCCTTGGGTCTACCCATACGGATTACCTATTTTTGCATAAACTATATATATATATATATATATATATATATATATATATATATATATATATATATATATATTTCACATGTGTATTTCTAATACAACTCATACGCTTTTTATATATAAATCTTCAATATATTACATACATACAGACATATAGAATTTATCTATCTGCGTATACATGCATGCATAATTATACATATCCGTCTATGGTGGTGGCATGATCTCTTTTGTTAAAGACAATTCTTTCTAATTTTATGGTTCTGCAATATTTAAGGGATAAAATAACCATTTATTTGAAAATCCCTAAATTTCTAACACGATAATTAATTGCTGCTTTATATTTACAGTCTTAGTGTCATTATAGATTATTTCTTAAAATAACATAGATGCCTAAATATCATGACGATTTTGAAATACAATTTGTTTAATATTTGCTTGAAGTCAATATTATAGAATAATTGTATAAAATTAATCCATTAAGTAAGTAATTTTCAATAAACCGGTAATCGGTATTTTTTTTAATTTTATGACGATTTAATTGTCATTAATTTCTCAATTATTTTCGCGTTTTTGAATTTGCTTAGTTTATTTTATTTTGCATTTTTCTAGTTTCTTTTCAAAAATATATTATATAACGGCGAAAGTATATAAAACAATTTTAAATTTTTATATATGTATATTATTTTTATTCGGGTAAACTATCTCGGAAATTCATTTGTCTATTAAGAGATGCACGGAGATAATTTGCAACGTTAATTTTGCCGACACAGGTTCGAGGCAGCCAAAGCTCCTTTTGAGTTTCGGAGGGCCCTGGCCCTACGATAAGTGGCAGACCTCGCCCTTCCCATCATCTTTCTTCACTTTCTTCCAGTTACTAATTTTCGGCTCTCTATAGATCAGCATTTCCTCGCCTGTCTACTATCTGCTTCACAACTGCCTTGAGCCACTGGCTCAACGCATTCTCCTCTTCATCTACCTGTACCCTTCTAGATGATGAGTGCAGGCGGGTCGGAGTCACGATCCGTCTTGGACTCAAATTATGTGAGCCTCACTGATGCAGATGTGGAGCTTCCATTGATAAGTTTGGTTTGCATCCTTTTTCCTGTCGTTGTAGTGCCGGCCGCTTTCCAGAAGAGGTTTGGATGCAGTTGGGTTCCCTTCCCAAATCGAACCCGTAGGACTGGACCGTGGTGATGCAAAGCGATCGGATGCCATTACCATTTTCCCTTTTAAAATGGGGAAATCGTTGATTTGGAATGCGACCTGTGCGGATACATTTTTGACCGGTAATTTGATCAGGTCCGCGGTTGAGCCGGGGTCCGTCGCCCGAGACGCCGAGATAAAAAAAAAAAAAAAAAAAAATTAAATATTCTTCTCTAGCTGATAGATTTTTTTTTTTTTTTTTTTACTTCTGTGGCAGTGGAGACTTCTGGGGTTATTGGCCCTCGTTCTATGGCGTTCCTTCGAAGGATTGGCGCGATTGCGTCTCGATTAAGGGACGAGCCTCGCGAAACGGAGTGGCTCTTACAGCGTGTCTTACTGATGATGGTGCGAAAATGCTTTCTCCATCATTGCAGCTGGCATACAATAGCAAAAGAAAACATTTTGTTTATAGTTACATGGTTCATTTTTTCAATAAATTAGGCCAATGTTCTGCGTCTCAAGGAAGAACGGAAGGTCATTAATCATTAGGGTGGCATTTTCGTGCCATAGCTAAGGTGCCCATTACAGTAGATAACTCGCAGTTCTTTTTTTGCTCGCCAGCAATGCCCTGCAATACGCCTTCTGCGTTAACGTAATATTTTAAAAATATAAGGAGTGGATACATAGAACTGAGATTTGGATGTTGTTTCCAGAAGATGTTCAGTATAGCTTTCAGCCTCTATGTTTAGACTCCATCAAGGTTCCTTCTACAGTTTTAGTTAATGCTCAAGCAGTTGCACTATTATTAAAACCGCACGAAAGAATCTCCATTTGATGTTGTCTGGTAGGTTAGATTTTCAGATTATGTCCATTTTATTCAATGTCCCATATATATATAATTTTTCCCATCTTTTTTAAGCTGAATTTATTTCACTTCGTCGGTATGTAAAATATTCGACAGCTTTTATTGAGACATCTGAGACATTTTGTATTGTTCATTGCTCGTTGAAACCTATATCTTCATTTTTAATCTCCCTTAATTCCACTAACTTCTATTTCCTGCATGCCTTCGTCATCATTTGCCCGTAGTCTGGATCATTGTGCCAAAGCGAACGATCTTTTCCTTGGCTGTATAGTATGTGCTACAACAGGGCTACATACATACACCGTCTTGCTTCATGGTTAGCTGCTCAGAACAGTAGATGACTTGCGATTTCTTGTTTTGCTAGACATCAGTATCATGCAAAGTACATTATGCACTCGCGTAAGATTCTAGAAATATCAGTGACGGGTCCATAAAGCTGTGATTTAGTTGGGTACTGTCTGCAGGTGGTGTCATGTATAGCTCTGAATATCCGAGTGTAGATTCCATCAAGCTTAGACTCTGGGGTTTTAGTTTATGTCCAGTCAGTATAACCATCCATTAACACTGTCTCTAAAGTAGCGCGAATGAATTTTATTTCAAGAATACATATATTTTATTCAAGGCGGCCTAGGCTTTAACTATTGTAATTTTCACATCCTCTTCAGTAGAATTTATTCCGATTCCTAGGTATGTAAAAGATTCGACAGGACAGATATTATTAAGTCACCTGAGACACTTTGTATTGAACTTTGCTAGTTGAAGTTTATGAATTCAGTTTTAGAGGCACTGTGTCCAACATCATTGGCAGCATTTTCTAGATTATGTTGAAGATATGTGGCATTGTTAATGGTGTCCACAGCAACAGTTTGGTCATTTGCCTAGTCAATGTCTGATAACTTTTTTGCAGGATATTGACTTGAGACTCTCTGTGATAAAGTAAACCTAAATGAAGATGTTCGTCGGTGGAAGTTATGAATATCCAGTCAACGATGATAATAGTCTTCTATTTCTGTGTATTTTAATATTGTTATATTCTTAATGGCCTTCAGCATAGTATTGGTGTCTATGTTTAGCTTTTCTAACATAGTATATATACATATACATACATACACACACGCACACACACACACACACATATATATATATTTATATATATATATATATATATATATATATATATATATATATATATATATATATTTATATATATATATAAATATATATTATGCATGTTTCGTTAAAAGATACTGACAATGTACTACGTTTAACAAGAGCTTTCTTTTCTGGTCAAAGGGCGTGTAAGAACTGTCCAAACGTTTTATATTTGCGAGCACTTTCGGCTATACCTTTAGCCATCATCAAGGATGATTCGATTTTTCAGTTTAATGAAAGCTCTTGTTCGAACACAAGAAAACTTAAATAAAAAGCTTAACCGTAGTAACGAAACATGCATAAAGGAAGGATTTCTGCCTAAATATACAACTATATATATATATATATATATATATATATATATATATATATGTGTGTGTGTGTGTGTGTGTGTCATCAGAGCCTCTGGCCTGATGGATTATACAGAAAATTAATTAGTCTATTGACTATGTAGATATATATATATATGAATTCGAAGCAATTGTTGACAAATATATACAATAATGTTTCAAAAACCCATATTATATATGCTATATCATATAGGCCAGACTCTAATAAAGCACACTGTATGAATACAATATGGCGTAATGAAAGTATTAACTTTCACAACTTCAGACGATATTACATTTTTGTCATCAATATAAATCAGCATTTTTCCTGAAACGTGAAAGGACTTCATTATTTTTCAGTAACCTTAACGAAACACACAGACTAATTAGCGGATTGTTAATGAAGGTTATGAAACTTAAATGAGTTTTAGAAAAAACAAAAACAAAAAACAACTCATTTAACAAGTTTAGCCAATCACTGGCACTGAATAAATTAATGAGATTATGGTAGGAGAAAAAATCCTTTAAATTTTAAGAATAGTTTCGACATTGCCTGAACAAATATCACTAATGACTAAAATATCAATCTTACACGAAAAATATTTATTTTCAACATAATCTGACATATGAATACAAAGCGTTGAAATACCGTTGCCGTACACTCACCGTACTTGGGGATAACAGCTGCTATAAGCTTCGAGGTGCGGGTGGTGCACTGGATAATGTTTCGGAATTGTTAGTAGGAGAGTCGAGTTCAAATAACATTCAGCTTCGTTATATTCAGTTACAAGGCAATACCGTTGTGAAAAGCATGCATTAACCTTTTCTTCCCCTCGCTATGGGTCTATTAGTACAACTATTATCACTAATAATTATTACCCGTCAAAAATTTATGAAAATCTAAATAGACCTTTGGGAGGTAAATAAACTGCAAAAGGTTCATCTGGGGTGGTATTATTGGAAAAAAATTAGTGGGCCCATGGAGAGTACCAGATGGCGCCAAAATGACTGCTGATGCATACATAGCGTTTATGAAAGAGCATCTTGTACCGTGGATGAAAAGGCAAAGGGTTGCCTTCAGAAGGGTCATTTATTTTATGCAAGATAATGCTCCCTCACATGCTGGTCACAAGACTACAGAATATTTGAAATAGTTAGGCTTAAATGAACCTCGAAAAATGAAGTGGCCAGCAAATTCTCCGGATATGAACGCAATTGAAAAACTTTGAAGCATCATGAAGTGAAGACTGTACACCAATGGATGACAATTCAGGAGCAACGCTGAGTTGTGGGAAGCAATTCTTGACATATCTCACGGCATTACAGCAGATGACATCCTACAATTAACAAATTCTATGGATCGTTGACTTCTTCAAGTAATTTCAAAATAGCGAAAGCACATTCCCTATTAATTTGTTTAAAACTGTGCCTTTGTTTGTATCTGTTATTATTTGTTTGATTATCTTATTTATTAGCTTCTTTTGGTCATAAACTTTCGCATGCAATATTAATAAACGTTTTGTTTGGTCAATTCTGGGAATTTTATTAAACCTTTGTAATAATTTGCTACGCTCAAATCACCGTGCTGATAACAAATATGGCGCCAGTTTGTTTACATTATGTAGATCAGTACGAAAATTTCAGTGATTACGTAGGTCAGTGTTGCCAACACTGTGTGAATTGATTGGGCGGTTTTGGAAATATTAGAAAAAAAAGTTATCTCGATAATAATTTGGCACGCAGTGTATATATATATATATATATATATATATATATATATATATATATATATATATATATATATATATATATATATATATATTATTATTATTATTATTAATATTATTGGGGGATTAATTAGATCGAGGTTGCCCATCTGTTCCCAGAGACCACAATACATTTTCCTTCCTCATACTATTTTCTGTCATCGTCTGTTATTCATTAAAAAGATTCCCTACGGCTCATCACTTTCCACACCACACACACACACATACACACATATTTATGCGTGTATTTGTATGTATACTGGACTCTCTCGTCGTTTTCCAATGTATGAGGGTCAAGTAACTCAGTTCCTTGGTAACCGACAGAAAGATACCTGCACAAATGATTTGATTATAGTGATGAAGGCTATGAATCACCCACACTTTTTGAAGAGCCGAATACAGAGACTTGGTGCGCTGTGTGCCACAAGATCCACAAACGACCCTCCACACATTTCTTTCCTGCTACATAAAAAATATGATCATAACAAAAAAGAAGAAAATTAAAGACCCTTCAGCAAAGGGGGGCCCATTAATTTAAATTGCAAATACTTAGTGAGGAAGTTAAGCTTCTTTACTCGGAGAGAATGTTTAATCTTTCCATATACCGAGTGTAACAGAAAAATTATCCAAACCGTATTACAGTATGCATCCTACAAAATGTTTAATATCTACAAAATTCGCTAAACTAATTAAATTTCTTTTTTCCAGACTTTCAGATAATACATTTTGACATCAAGCCACAATGTGGTTTAAGAATCACTGGAAAGCCTTTGAGTTAAAGCTAGAAAGATAACAGTTTAAAATCGTTTTGTGTCAGACCCACTTTCTTCCTCTTTTGGGAGCATAAAATCCTTCAGGCCTCCAGTAATGGTACCCGATATTCATACTCTGGCTTCTATCTTCAAAGTCCATTACAGAACAGCATAGATGAAACCTGGAGCAGGAGGTCACAACCATATAGGGGATCATCATTGCAGCTTAGAACTCATTTAAAAATAATCCAGCTCAATCTATAAAACGTTTGCCACATGAGAGCAGTGAAAAATACTTGAAAATGAAATTTTACATGAAAAGTGTGAGTTAACGTATTACTGAAGGATAGAATATTAGAGTTCAAAAATCATCTTGAATAAATTAGGAAATGATCCTGGAATAATATATATATATATATATATATATATATATATATATATATATATAAAGACACAGGAAAACCGTCTCATGCGTTCAAAACGGTTGCTGAACAAAGTGAAAAATCCCCTCGAACATGGCATACTTTGGTTTTTCTCTGACGAAAAAAAAAAAACTTGGACCAAGATCAGAAAATAAACAGACGGAATGACAGGTGACTATGTGCCTCTGCTTCTGAAGTAAACAGGGTGATGCCCACCAAATATCCGGCTACTATGATGGTTTTAGGAGTTGTGAGCAGTGAAGGTCATGCCACCTTACATTTTCCTAGGGTCAATTCTGCTGGATATATTAATGTTCTTAAACCGGTTGTTAAGCCCTAGATAAATAAAGTATACAATGGAAGACAATATGTTTTGCAACAAGACTCTGCACCTTCTCACAAAGCCATTATAATCCAGGATTGGTTATCAAAGAATTTTTACGATCATGTGAACCCCAAAATGTGCCCCACTAACTCGTCAAATTTAAATCCTATAGCCTATTACGCGTGGAGCGTCTTTGTATGGGAGATTAACGGACATAGTAACATAGTTGCACTGAAGGCCGCCATTGTGTAGGTGATGTCCAAAATGAATAGGGACCATTTAATTGCAGCTTGTGGACGGTTTCAAGCCCGAATAAAGGTGGTTTCATAGGATAATTAGATAAAGAAGGATCATAAAGGATATTTGTGTCATTTTGAATTAAATATATACATTGATAAGATATTGCTGTTTATTTAACATACTAAAAATGTCCTCAAATAGCACTCTCACTCTGTATATATATATATATATATATATATATATATATATATATATATATATGTGTGTGTGTGCGTGCATTTCTTTTTTCATTTTTGAGTTGCCGTTTAGTATATAATGCAACGTCGATTAAAGAGTGTCCATAAAACTTCTTTTATGTGCCGTATATATATATGCGTATATATATATATATATATATATATATATATATATATATATATTTTTTTTTTTTTTTTTTTTTTTTGAATGAAAACAGACCACTTATTTGCTTTGAATTTACATTGATCACTCTGGATATCATCCTCCTTGGGTCTACCCATAAGGATTACCTAGTTTTGCATAAACTTAATATATATATATATATATATATATATATATATATATATATATATATATATATATGTATATATATATATATATGTGTGTGTGTGTGTGTGTGTGTGTGTGCGTGTGCGCGCGCGTGTGTGTGTATGCGTGTGCGTGTGTGTGTGTGTAGATGCGCTTGCTAAGGTCTGCATAATTTAACTGCACATGCATTGCTTCTTAGTTCACGAGGCCCATATATTTAATGAAAGTTCTTACCTGGGTGGTTTACGGAACGATGGGGTAGGTCCATTATCCAAAAATGTGGATATTGGGACTTATACTAAGTTAAAACATTTAAACTTTATAGCTGTTACATACTCCCCTGTCCATAACCCTCCCTTCGATACATAATTCTCCTCCTTTGTAAGCCTAAATTTATTTTCTCTTGAATAGATAACTCGACCTCTACAGTCAACGACATTTCTTGTCTCGATGCCTTTTCGTCTCGGTCAGGTACAATGTTTCTGACTCAAAGATGATTTCTGTTGCCTTGATTTCTGGGCAGAAGCGACATCACCACTCGGAGCATCACGCAAGTATTCTCTCCCCTGAGTTAATTGTCCCTTCATTAAAGTTGCCGGATGTAGACGTTTTCTGGGTTTCGGCGTTATCCACCTGATAATCAGGGGCCTGAACCATTGAGTAACCCCGAAAGCAGCTATCCCATCAGCAGGTGCATAATACCACACAGCTGTGTCTCTCTCTCTGCCTACTAGTCATACAGCAACCAATACACACATGAAACCAATCAAAGGGCAAATGAACAAAAATTGCGAAATCAACAAAAAAAGTAGATCCCCGTCTCCTACATTAAGTGAGGGGTCTAATTTCCAACTTTCCAGAACTGGAACATCATCATCTTTTGTCCAAACCCGACTTCCTGTTACTTTCTGAAACCTATATCAACGCTTCAAGCACACTTAGAGAGTTCTCAGACACAGATTACTCACCTCTTATAGCTTAACACGGCCACCTAAATTGTCACTACCACGGACTCGGAGTCTACATCAAGGACTAGTTTCCCGTAGACAGGGAAATAAAGAACGGGGAAGTTGATCTTCCGTTGCATGTGAATTCGTGTGGCACATATTTCTAATAACACATTCGTCTTTGCTCTCTATCGCCCTCAAATCGACAGGAAGGTAAATTTCGACCTTATGTCTGAGAAGATTTATAATATCATCCCTCTCTTTCCCTCTGTCAGCTTTCATATCAGCGGTGATATCAATATCCACCTTAAAGTGTGGCTAGACCTACTCCAAGAAAACCAATGTTGAAGGCAGATATTGCAGCGATGTATCCATCACCTATGAACTAACCCAGATCATCGGAGAACCTACGCGTGTTCCGGCAAACCTCCTCGACCCCTTCCTAAACTTCTTCACTGATTAATGCTGAGCAAAAGATTTACATGCACTAGGCACGTAAGACAATTCCATAATCAGTGTCTAGATTGATTCAAAACCTAAAGCCTCCCCTGATATACTGTTCGATAGAAGGATCTTTCGCTGTGCAAAGAAGACTAGGATGGTAACAGTTACACTTCCAACCCTCTTCAAGAATGCTGCCTCTAAAACTGATGCCCTTGGAAATGATTGGATTCTTTCTGGAATGGATAATTTTATTAATCTTCCTCCACAAAATTCCAGCAAATCCAACTAGACAACTCTGGTTCACCACTGAATGCACTGCTGGTATAAATTACCGAAACCACTAATTTAATATCTATCGCAAGGAGCAATGTAGTTTTGCTCATTGGCCTCAAATCTAAAACTGCATGCAATCGCTGAA
>OZ010572.1:140635385-140735385 GCA_963932145.1 Acanthosepion lycidas
CTTTTATTTTTTTAATTAGATAGATAGATAGATAGATAGATAGATAGATAGATAGATAGACCGAAATAAAATAATGGTTCATATTCAAAAACGATTTCCTGGCTTGAAGTTTCACAGAAATCTCTTCGTATCTCGTGTAGTAATTACACCTGAGATACGAGTTGATTTCTGTGACACTTCAAGCCAGGAAATCTTTTTTGAATATGAACCATTATTTTATTTTGGTCTATCTATCTATCTATCTATCTATCTATCTATCTATGTCAGTCTATTCATATCTATCTATCTATCTATCTATCTATCTATCTATCTATCTATCTATCTATGTCAGTCTATTCATATCTATCTATCTATCTATCTATCTATCTATCTATCTATCTATCTATCTATGCCAATCTGATCATATCTATTTATCTATTTGCGTCAGTCTGATCATATCTGTATCTGTCGAAAACTATATATCCTCGCTACTTAAAAATCTTAGTAAGTGTCTTAAACAATATTTGCGTGCTGATGATAGAAAATTTTATGATGACTAAAGAGTGAATAGTTACATTGAAAAAATAGTTCTTATTTGTAAATAATGTTTCCCGTTTATTGACATTGATTTATATATCTTTCCGCGGATCGATGCTTCTCTTGTTTTTTATTACCTGAATTAATATAAATATTCTTGTTTAGGTGTCGTCATTTTAAAACCTACATAAATATATCTCAACGGTGCAATTTGAAATCAATCAATACTGGTATTTTTTTTTATATCTTTTCATACTAGACATCTTAGAGCAATATATAAAAATGTAACTACGTGCCACATTAGAATGAGACAATTTACAGGCCCAAAATCATTTTTTTTTCTTGATTAATCCACTATTTTTAGCCTTTATCAATGTACTGTATATGTAGACGTTCATTCATAAAATAAATTGGCAGGAACATGTGGGATTACTTTGACTGCACAGTTCTTTGTGCATTCTCTCTTAAAAATTCGAGAGGCGCGTAAGTAATATACCACACTACTTTCCCTTAGGGTCATATTTATGTCCGTTTCAGTTCCCAGTAAACAGTTGTTCAATGTGGTGTTTCTTGGGCCGAACCCTCTTCAGAGTTTTCCTTCTCCTCGACCGGTTGCCAACGAAGGCTATAGAACACAGTTTGTCCTGTTACTTACCCATAATTATAGGGTAGAAGAATAGGTTTCATACTTTTCCAAGGGTATTAGCACATAAGTGAAGGTAATAGATCCTTAATCTGAGCAGCTATCCATTATTCCACCGTTCCTCCCGACATATTTAATTGTACACTGATATTTCTGCATTCCTCTCATTCCATCAACACCCCCCACACACACACATACACATACACACACGCACACACATACACACAGAGACACATACACACAGAGACACACACACACACACACCGGAAAAACGCATAAGATAAAATATTAACTTAAACAGTGAAAACGTGAATAATACTAAGAGCACAAAAAACAAACCACCCTTGAACTACTAGCAAACAGTAAAACTTAAAAACGCTGGTGAAACTGAATAAAAAAAAAATAATTAATTTCTCCTTGTATGACATGCTTAATGAATGTTAAAAAAAGCTTTCTACTATAATATATATATATATATATATATATATATATATATATATATATATATATATATATATATATATATATATATATATATATATATATAAATTTACTAATTTAAAATATAGTTCCATCGCTACACAGGAATTACCATATTTCAAAAAAAGAAAATAAACCTTCAAATTTAATTATAGAATTAAATTAAACTCCCTCGTACTGGTTCATATTCAAGCGAATTTCTGAATAACTTATTTTGAAATTTAATGAGCTTTATAAGCACATACAATCTTAATATTAATTTCTAAGGATGCGTAAGAAATTCTATCATTTTGAAAAGGAGTGGTAGGGTATTCATTTTCACTGAAAACTGTTGTATCAAAATATGATTTACCTTCGAAATGAGGGTAAGTTAAAATAGGGTAGGAGTGCCTTTTCGACAAATGATAGAATCCGTTTTTCGCATGTCGTCTGTTTTTTTTTTCAATGACACAAATTTTTTCGGCCCTTTTGTTTTGCCGTTAAAATCGTGATCGGCTGTTTGAATATGAATACGTCGTATTAAAATACAATTTTAAAATATTATTCCTAGTTCTAATTACTAATAGACTATACTTTCTTTAAAACAAATAAATGTATTAGAATAACTTTACTATTTAAAAATCAATATAAAAATATCAAATATAAACATTTTTATTTCATTTTTCAGTTTCTCTCTTTTTTTTACATTATTTAAGGAAAATCGATGAAAATATCGGCAAAGAATATCTATTTCATTTCTTTAAGTAAATTTTTATTTTTATAAGCCTAGTAATGTATAATTTCTCATGTATGCAGAAATGATATGGGTAATTTAATGACCTACATATTCTATCTTTTTTATTAATTTCCATTTCACTGTAGGTGTTTTATTGATTTCTTTTAAGTGCCAGAAATATTTAGATAGAGACGTTTGATTTCGGCATTTATTTATTCTAAAAGAACTTTGATGTTGGTTAAAACGTTTTTTGAATTCATGTTTTGTGCATCCAATGTAGACTTTTACCTTGTTTGGATCCTCAGTAGATGAAATATTGCATTCGTACAATAATGATTCAGTGCGACATTTATTATTAAGAAGACAATTTTGAGGATTTCCGCAGTTACATACTTCTGCTTATCTTCATCTCTTGTTATTATACTGTCTAAATTTCTTAGATTTTGGCCTAAGTATTTACTCAAGATATTAGCATAATATTAATATTAATAACTGTAACTTAATTTTAAGGTATTTTTAAAATTAAAAATTAATATTAATTTTCATTTCTAATTTTAAAATTTAAAAAATTAATATTAATATTCATTTCTAAACTTTCAGTACAACTGTAACTTAATTTAAAGGTATTTTTAAATCTAAAATTACTGAGTTTACTGTCTTTAGGAAAATTATGAAGATATTGATTCAATGTAATTGTTCCACCTCAGGTCAGTGGAAAGCGTGCGATCACGCAGGCACAGGGAGGAGCTGTCCTGGAGTTGGGCATCAGCCATTCTGATAGGAGGCAGGTTAAATTCTCTATGGTGGATACATGAGAGCAATTTAGTTTTGGAGGCTAAAGCTATTTCTTGACCAGTCAACCACCGATCGGAGGTCCTTCTCACGACCAACGACCAGGTTAGTTTTGACAGCGATGTTGGATTTATTGTTGAGGCAGAAGTAAATGGTAGTGTTGTCTGTGTTGATACCTACCTGGAAACTGATGACAGCAGGAAAATCCTTGATGAATATCAGAAACAGTGTAGGACCCAGGATAGTTCCTTGGGGGACACTGGTGTTCGTATGAAAGGAACTGGGAGAGAAACTGTTTAGGACGATCTTCATTCCACGGTTTGATAGCAATGATTGTATTAAGCCAAATAATGATCTTGTAACGCCATATTACTTAAGCTTACGAAGAAATCAGGCATGCCAAACCCTATCGAACTCTTTAGAGATATCAAGATTCACAGCTCGACCTTCTCCCTTATTGTCAAGTGCTTTGTATACAAATTATGTAATTACGTTGAACATGTGAACGAGAGACTTGGCAAAGCGGAAACCATATTGTTTGTTAGGTATTTATCAGGATTGTTTATTATGGGATGTTAGGTGCTTAACCACTTCGACGTTGATTAAAACCTCGCAGACTTTGCCGAAGAGTGGTAGGAGACTGATAGGGCGGTACTTACATGGGTCAGAAAGGTCTCCAGATTTCTTGGAAACAGAGACAACTGATGAGGAGTAGAAGGAGATGTTAACCGACACTACGGCATGATCCAAGTTGCTAAGAGGGCAGAACTGCGTGTCATGAAAAGAGCCGTCGATGGAGGTAAAATATAGATCGAGTAGGGGAGCATTACCCTCATGGTTACTGGGGAAACTTGTACTGATGTCAACCACTTGTGTGACGGATTGAGTGATTGAGAGGTTAAGGGGTTTTATGCCAGCAGGGTCAGTTACAGAGTCTTCAATCCACATGTTATGGTGGGCGTTAAAGTCACCGAACACGAATATGTGTGCAAACGGATATAGAGAGATAGCCTTATCTATATTGTCAGAAATGCCGTCAAGAATATTGCAGTCTCTGGAAGAAGGAAAACAGTAGAGAAAGAAGAGATAGCTTACAGAATTGAGGTGAGATAGACGGAGACATATATGAATGGTTATAAATTTCAAGAAAGAGTTCCCTATAGGTGGGAGATGATCCCGTGAAAATAGTAGCTTTAATTCATTACGGGCAGAGGCAAAGAGACGTCTATCACAATCGGACACCTCGCTTCGGTACAGACGGAAGAAGTCATTCATATCGGCAATAGAAGCTGAGAAACAGCGAGATGAATGCAAATTAACTTTATATTTTCTTGCGGGGATGTACTCGATGCCAGCTTTTACCCAGGAGGAAACCTCAGACGCAAATTCTTGAAAGGGGTGCTTAACAACCACGTTTCAGGGGACATCACGAAGGAAATCCGGTAACGAGTTCCAGTCTATCCGTTGATAGCAGAAAGATATGTTGTTGGTTGGAGGTTCTTTGTCGGGGGAGGAGTAGAAGTATATGTTAACCGACACTACAGCGCGATCTGAGTTGCCAAGAGGGCAGATCTCCGTGGAACGACAAGAGTCGGCGATGGAGGCAAAATATAGCTCGATAAGGGAAGACTTACCGTCATGGCTACTGGAGAAACGTGTATGAAAGTCACCCACTTGTGTGAGGGACTGAGTGATTGAAAAGTTAAGGGTTTTATGCCAGCAGAGTCCGTTATAGTGTGTTTAAGCCACATGTTATGATGGACGTTAAAGTCACCGAATGCGAATATGTGTGCAACCAGATATAGAGAGATAGCCTTGTCTATATTGTCAAAAATGCTATCGTGAACTCTCCAGTCTTGGGAGGAAGGAAAATGGTAGATAAATCTTACAGAATTGAGGAGAGATAGACAGGGACGCATATTTGAATGGTACGGATATTCAAGTGATAGTTCCCTAGTGATGGTTTCGGGGATACACTCCCAAGTCTTGAACATTGATTTTAACATCCTTTCTAAAGAGAGGAAGGTAACCGGGAAACGAGAAATCAGAGGAGGGGATTGAGAAGTTAAATAGAAACTAACCATCTTTAAACATGAAAGGGTACCAAAACACTCTTTTTAAATTATTTGAAAATAACCCCAAGTAAAAAAAAGGAACAATTTTTTTAAAAATTATGATTTGGCCACCTCAGTCAAGACCTCACACTCATTGTATTATTATAGAATGTATCGAATATAAGTGATAGCTGGCTTTTTCATAGACTGAAGAATGCTTGGGAATGTCTACGATGTATATTTTTTCCAAAACTCTTGGGAAGAATACCAAGAATGTGTAAAGCAGTAATTAAGACAGGCGGCAGTTTATTTATGAAAACAAAATTTGATAATGGCGTATGACATTGTTTTTATAGTTTCGCGCTTATTCTTTGTCAAAATAAAAGAAGTTTTCTTGAAAGAAAGGTAGGATGTCCTAAAAATTGTTTTCCATAAATATATATATATATATATATATATATATATATATATATATATATATATATATATATATATATATATATATTTATATGTATGTCTATCCGTCAATAGAGACTTATTTTAAGCGGAAAGCCAGACAAAGCTACTCCCGATGAATCAAGAGTTTTATCACTTAAAAACCTCAGATTGAAAATTGGAGGAATAGAAGACTTACTGTTATTTGTCATGTAATATATATATATATATATATATATATATATATATATATATATATATATATATATATATATATATATATATATATCATCATGAATCACAAGTCTGTTCCCATTAATATATTTAACTCGTAAAACATATTTTTACTCCTATATCTTTCATGTAATATATATATATATATATATGCATATATATATATATATATATATATATATATATATATATATATATATATATATATATATATATATCATCATGAATCACAAGTCTGTTCCCATTAATATATTTAACTCGTAAAACATATTTTTACTCCTATATTTTTCATGTAATATATATATATATATATATATATATATATATATATATATATATATATATATATATATATGCATATATATATATATATATATATATATATGTATATATATATATATATATATATATATATATATATATATATATATATATATATATATATATATAAACTGTTGGATGTATATGAGTTCGTGACCCATCGGTTTAACGCTTATGCGATCCACAGACAAACGCATAAGCGTCGAAACTCATATCCATTTGATTAAATATTTTAGCTCTATCAGTGATACTGAGCGCTTTCCAATAAGCACACTCTGCATATATAAATATCTATATAATTTATACGTATGCATACTTATATATATATTTAACATATTATATATATATATATATATATATATATATATATATATATATATATATATATATATATATATATATATATGTGTGTGTGTGTGTGCAATTTATTTTCATCTAGAGTGTATCTGTAAACAGAGAAAATTAATAATAGAATAAGTGGAAAAATATTTTTAGGTTAAACATAATTTATCCCACTGGCATATATATATATATATATATATATATATATATATATATATATATATATATATATAACCGCCATAATAGACTACCCACAATGCACCACTGACCCGTATATATATAAATAGCCGAGAAAAAGAACACCACATGTGGCCTGACGATTGCATATAGCATGAAACAGACTGTTGCCTCTAAGTGTTAACTTCTATGTTCACTTATATATATATATATATATATATATATATATATATATATATATATATATATATATATGTATGTATGTATGTATGGTTATTATTGTTATATTCGAAATATTGTATGTATACATATGGTTATTATTGTTGTATGTGTATTGCTTCATGAATCACAAGTCTGTTCCCATTAATATATTTAACTCGTAAAACATATTTATGCTCCTTGAACCAATACAGTTACAACAAAAATATCTATTGTCTTTAATATTTGCCTTGAAAAAGATTTGCTGCTTACACAATGTATACACAATCATTTTTGTTTCAAATAGCATCACGGAGCATGTTCACCTATTCTCTTTCTCCTAGACTCTATTTAGTCAAGCTCATCATGTATGTTACATGCTGCTTTCTTCTGTTCCTCTTTCACTCAATCTGTCCTGTGAGTATAGAGTTTACCAAACCCTAATTCCTCATTACGTGACATAGAAATTTTAACTTCCTATCCCTGTTGTTAACTTTCCTTGTTGTTTCCATTTGACCCACATGTCAACCATATAAAATAATTGTCTGCCCCTGAAATCTATTCATTTAGTGAGTGTCAAGGCATATAAGTAAATGAAAACATTATTAAGGAGAGTGAACAATAAAAAAGAGGTTTGTTTTGTTTTGGTTTACAGCATTTCCAACCTCAATGGGATATTTAATGCCGACAAGATTTTTATTGCTGGCAATATTTTTGTTCCAAAAGTGAATTGCTGTTAATATTTTTCTTTTTCAAAAATCTACTGCTGGTAAGATTTTTTCACAAAAAGTATTGCCGGGATTAAAACCTATTTTTATACTTTCACTGTATTTGGCCACAGTTTCGTAGTGGGGTAACTATTTGCCAATAGCTGGGACTCTAACAGGTGCTACCACTCCGGATCTGAGTGAACCTGGGAACACCAACAATTAAGAGATGGTTCCACGCTCCACAAAACCTCCTGATCAGAGACCTTGCTGCCGGATGTAGTTTATCGTCTTAACCAGGACGAAAAAAAGGAATTAACCCATTACCTGCCATGAGCTCTATTTGGGGATCTGTTAAAAACTCACTACATGTTATTCCTTGTATTTACATTGAATTGCTTACATACATTGCATTTGCAGTGGTATATTTTACAACACTTAGCCTTTTTTATTATTAGCCGTAAGTAGACACTTTCTGTCTTAATTTTACAATTCACGAGTAGAAAAAATAATGAGTTTTGAAAATTATTTTTTATTATTTCTAATCAATATTATTTTTTGATGTTTTATATATATATATATATACATATATATTTGATGTTCTAATTTCTATAAAAATGACAATGGTAACTACTGAAATTAAACATAAGGAATAAATAAACTCTTAAGACACATGTGCATTAAAATAATTTGGCAGTTAATGAGTTAATAAAACAGAAGATAACGACTGATATGGCGTTCAAATTTTTGAAGATCAATGTTGACTGGAAAGCAAGAAGACAAATCCATAAGAAGTGCGAGATAAAATTGTTAGAATAAAACTTAGGTTTATATCTCGAGAATGTAACTGTAGAACGATGATACCTTATCGCCAGTCTTATACTACACTTAATAAAACTCATCATAATATGAAAATATATAGAGGAAATATATAAGGAAGTTATGTTCTGGCGGTGGAAATCTGACTGAAACCGTGTTGTTAGGTTATTTGTTTAACTAGCCAAGCAGAAGACGATAGACGGCTTTATGTATAACAGTGCCTTGTGGTATCATATTCTATCTCATGTCCCTTGATCTGTAATGATGTTCCCATGATAACTGAAACTAAAACAACAATATAAAAAGAAAATGAATTCTATTGTATTTGAGAACTTAAGGGAATTTTTTTTTTATTAATAATGATTAAACGTGAACTTCGTTACTGGTCGGAACTACACAACTGCCGCAAAAATTTAACTTATACTGATTACTCTTTAGAAAATATATTTTATTAAATATCTTTTTTTTTCTCCAACACCATTAATTCGTATACATAAATTTAAATTAAAACTTTTTATGCCACTTCATTTAAATTTAATATTTAAATATATTTAAGGGAATGAAAAATACTTATAAACAGGTCAAATTTTACAAGGTTTATTTTATATTTTCCTTGATATGAATTGTATTTGTTTTTTCTTTTCTTTTTTTTTATTTATTTATTAGCGTATTCTCTAATCTTAAAAGAGAGAGCAATTGTTCAGCGTCCACGATTTACTTATCTAGATTTTGAGGTCAAGGATGGCAGAAGTGTTGTTTACCAAGCAAAACACACGTATTTATATGTAATCAATATCTGAAGAATAAAAAAAAGCAATAAGTTTTCATTAATTATAAAATCTATTCAGAAAGATGAAAAAATGCGCCAACAAATATGGTCGACATTCTGGAAATGAAAAAAAAAGTTATAAAGATGAATTTATGGTAAACAATTATTCACAGATTGCTTTTCGTCTGAAATATTTATAATTGATATTTGTTAAACTAATGAAAGCAAAAAAGTAATATTTTCGCATAAATTATTTTCTTAAAGAATGCGGATATTTAAAAGTTTACATATAACTTTGTAGCTTCAACTGATTTATCTCCGTAAGTGCATAAGCCGATTAACACCATAGGAAAAATCTTATTGTGCAGGTCGATAATATAGCTGGATGGAATTGGCGGATATTCATAGAAATAAAAAAATATTCCTCGTATTCTTTTAAAGGCTTTGAATTAAGGTAACTCAAAGATTTGGCAAAAGCAAATTGTTCTCAGTGTAAACAGTTTGACGTATTTTACCGAATGCTGTTTACGTTGTCATTATTATTATTACTTATTGCACTGATGTACTTTGTGTTCGACAGGATGAATCATGGATACATTCTTTTTTCCCCTCCTTCTTGCATAATGTTTTATAATGTATCGATAGTTTTCCTTTCATCTAAAATTTGAATGCAAAGTGGAATTCTTTTAAACCTTACAAAAGCAAATTATTTTTGATCAAAGAGAAAAATCATCAAAAGAAAATGTACGCGAAAACAAATCAGGGAAATATACAATGTACATTACAATGAGATTTATGTATTTATTATTCACGTAGACTGGTCAGTCTTACTTGATAAGAGGATTGCCTAATGTTAGGCTAACAGCAAGCATTACGACGCCACCTATATGCAAACACGCTTACTATTACCATCACAAGCGAATATCGTATTAGAAGACGGCAGATATCAAACTGATAATAAAATCGTTTTTTATTTCTTTTTAAGGTTAAGAATCGTGAATGTTTCTATTAATTTTTAAGAAGAAAAATTATTGTTATATACGAAGATAGACATAATGGCCTACATCCAAAATTCCTACATTACTCATGCAGAAAATGTTCTTTTTATTTACTTAAAATGCTATGACTGTTTTGATAATTTGTGAACATAGCTTCCCAGAACTTGCTTTTCTTTGATGTCAGGGAATTGTGATGACTGTTTGGGGGAAAGAGAGCGGTTTTGCCGTTGCCTTCTTCTCGGTTTTGCATTCAAAATAGTCCTTCTTCTCGTCCATATTTCTTTCACTTGTATGTTTGTATATTCCCTATTTTCAAAGTATAATTGTTTGAGTTTCATGTGGGAGTATATACGGATTTCGACAGACGCTGCCCACAATTGAGATGCTTCTATTGTGTACAGAAATTAATAACTAAATCTCAAAGACGATTGCTTTAAGTATATCAAAGTCCTCTGTCACAAGGTTTGGCATAGAGGCTTACTATACATGGTCACCACCTATGGAATTATTGGAAGAGTTTTCTCAATTACCAAGTCCTTCTTAAGAGCTAGGTCCATTAATGTAATTGTTAACAACTTGTCTTACTAGAATCATGAGATCAACGCAGGTCTCGCTTCTCGGCTCAACTCAATTTCCGCTTCACATTACTGATTTGCCACCGGTCTATATTATGAAGATGTTACAACGGTATACGGGTAGATATCGGTAACGGTAGCTGACTAGAGCTTGGCAGTTGATCTCTTTTCTGACCTAGTTCTAACAATTCAGGGGTTAAACTCGCTGGACGCCTTCAATACCATAAAACCTCTTATTTTTTTCTAACGCAGTGAATAGATATTCTTGAAAGGAAACTTGTTGCTTTGAACGCCTATTGAGATTTATTGAGACCCCTAGAAGAGTTTATATACAGGTTGGCAATAAAGTCACTATACAGTTATTTAAAATAACAATTAAAACAAATCAATTCTTCAACACTCCAGAAATGTATTATTAAAATATTTGCGGTTCATTGCAATAAAATGCTATAGTAAACAATAGTAAATGAATTATCAATACGGTGCGAACTATTAGGACTCTTGATTCAACGCATTCCCTACAACATGACAGAATGCTTCGACAAATGTCACGACACAAATTGTTCTGACGGCTTAAGCCTGCAAATGAATCTTGAATAAATTACTTGGCGTTATCGATATTTCCTGTTTTCTTTGTAAAAAAAACGTAATCTTTGATAATTCGAAATCCAACGGAGTTAAATCTGGTGAGCGAGGATGCCACCCAACACTGCCACGTCGACCTAGCTATCTTCTTGGAAATGTTGCACCAAGATAATTTCTTGCTTTAAGAGAAAAATGCGGCGGTGCGTCATCCTGTTGAAAATAAGGTTCATGGAAATCATTTTTTTTGCTGTGGTTCGTAATGTTTCCAAGCAGTTAGTTGCAGTAACTGTTTTGTCAAAGAAAGAAGGACCGATGATTCAAGAACTTTATACGCCAGGTCAAACGGTTACTCCTTATTGGTATAATTGATTTTGCATGATTACATGATAATTTTCTGAAGTCCAGTAAGGGCAGTTATGCATATTTACACTGCCATATAGCTTGAAATGTGATTCATAAGGCCACATTATCATATCGATTAGAGTAGGTCTAACTTCATATTGATTGACACAGATTTCGCAGAACTCTTAACTACTATCTTCATGAACTTCAGTTAATCCATGTATGAGTCTTAGTATGTAAGGTTTGTAGTTTGTCCTGAATAGTGACTATATTGCCATCTTGTATACGATCAATCGCTATGGATATTGTCGGGATTTTCGATTTCATTTCCCGCTCAAGTAAATGACTGACTATTGCTACTCTTTTCAATAACCAGCTAAGGACAAAAATGGAGACTTGCTGCCGTGTCCTCACTTTTCAGTTTTGAGTTCAAAAAACCCATGAGCGTGATGAATTATGTTCATCCTTACAAACCCTTTCTCGCAGGGGAAACACTGCAAGCCTGTAGCTATTCTATCCTTATTTCCATACAAAATGTTCTTACGGTCTATATTCCTTATTTCCACCAGTTTTAACCTTCAGAGCTAAAACACGTCAGACCAAGTGCATTGTATCGTACAACCCTTCATTCCAATCGTATTCGAGAAGATCAACTCAAAGAGGTGATTCCCTCCGACCAATACTATTCGAAACTGACTCCCTTGAGTAGTCCTTCAATGTACACGTCTGCTCGGTGCGAATAAACTCTCAGCAACTAACTGCAGGCGCTATGTCAAGATCTTGGTCAAAATCTTTAACTTTGTGTTTAGCAGAGTTATAGACATATAATTATCTAAATCCCGCCTAACATCCTTGCACTTTTTCAGCGGTGTGATTGCCCCTGAAGATCCGGTCAGGGACGGAAACCTACCGGAACCAGTTGTTGAACAAGACAGTTAAAATCGGCAGAAGGATTGTGACAACCTAAAGTACAATTCGGAGGGAAGACCATCAATTCCCGAAGACTTTCCATTATCGACTCTCTTCAATGCCAAGCAAACTTCGTTCTCTGGGGTTTGACCCTCGCAGTTAGTCGCTTTAGCCAGCTCATGCCGAGATATGTGAGCTAAACAACTGGGAAACTCTTCGGTACAGAGACCAGATAAAACTCGGTAAACGGTTTCTCGAATTGTCGTCCAAACGTCTAGTAAATGTCTTTGGTTGACCTCAGTGTTCGGGGTATCAACCTCCCAAATGTATTGATCGGAACCTCGACGGATCTCATATACACAGCTTCGTTAGATATTTTGTTTAACCTATGTCTAACTACCTGGACCTCGTAGCACTCGCTAGCTGCACACTCCAGAGCCTGCCTAGCTCAATTTATGTCTATGGAATACCAACCAGCCTCCCCACCCGAGATAGAATATGCTTTAGGAGGATTCCATGGTTTTATTCGGTAGTGAAAGGCCTAATAATATCATTAAGCCTGTCCCACAACTTGTTCCCAATAACCGCTCCTTCGAGTTCCCGCTGCACTAATCTATTTAGCTGTTGCAGTAAAGCCAGATTGAATTACCAGTGTTCAGAAATTCAAGGACTAGCACCTAACGCCATTCGGGCTCAGACAGGTCTAGCGTCCGAATAACCTAACCAGTGGAACGTGGGAGAATCTGGCAAATCAAGATAGGCCCTTCTCACTATCATTTTCTGTAGGTAGCTGACTACCCGGGTAGACGCTCACTAAAGAGTACACGTCTATATCCGCTTTGTGTGATCACACTCACGGATTAGATCAACCAAGCTGTCTCATTTGGGACGGCATTCCAGTTCCCCATTAAGCGCGACGAAACCACCAGAAACGGAACCAACAGACGGAAAAGTTAGACACGCTCCGTCTGATTGTTGATCGCATATACCGGAAAGATCCGAACCGAAATATCGGCCCACCACCACATCGACATCGACAAGGTCCAATATCGCACTCAGGGCAAGTTTAACTAGAAATGTAACATGTCTGATCAGTTGGTCCCCGTATGCTGAGTAGATAACAAAGTCGGTAGACAGTACACGGGCGTCAACATCGCAAACAAAGTGTATTTCCATGATCGCAGCCATATCTACATTGAAACACAAGAGGCTACTAAGTGGGATAGCCTCTCAAGCCCCTCTCATTTAAGCTGGCTAGATTGATAGATATTATTCAAGGTTATTTCTTTAAATGCAGACTGGACGGAAATCTGCAGGGTCTAGGACTCCAAATATTGTCCCATGATCTCAGTGCCTATATCGGACGTAATTCGTATGTCTGTGATAATACCGCTGATGCCTGTCTGGTAGGTCAGTTTCACAGCCCTATATAAAGAGGGATGGAGAAGAACTATTAAGAAAATCTAAACATATAGCAGCAGCCCCACACCATATGTGACCGCAATATTCAAAGGAAAGTATTATTGCAGACAGTTTTAGAAGAGTGGCCATTCAAGACAACGTCTAGAAATACCAAAAACGTTCAACTTGTAAAGGAAACCAGGATGCCAAACCTTGTCAAATGCCTATCCAAAACCAACAGAGCAGCTTTCACATTTCTTATTTAAAAATTGATAGATTCTTTCAGTAATAATGTTTGATACATCGGCATATGATCTAGTATTAATTAGGGTCTCTAGTATTTTGACTAGAAGTGGTAAAAGTCTGATAGGTCGATAGTTAGATGGAAAAGGAGTTTCGCTTGAATTCTTAACGACTGGAACTACGGAAGAGGATATCCAACAAACATAAAAGCAAGAAGTAGCAATCATTTATTGTAGAATTTATTGAGGACAGGAACCAGTTCAAGAGCATACATTTTAATGACTATTAATGATTACGATCAAGACCACCTACTTTTGAAGATTCAGTTAAGCGATGATAGCAGACATCATGCAGGGAGTCATATACATTGTATTTTCATTGAGCTCTCTGGATTAAATCCTCCTTGAGATTATCCAGACGGATTACCAAACATTTCATTACCTGGTTACATATATATATATATATATATGTATATATATATATATATATATATATATATATATATATATATATATATATATATATATATAATATCAGGTCATCCCATAAGTTCTGTACGAATTTTAACTTTTTGTTAAAATGAACGAAATTCAAAGAATATTTTATAATGTCTAATAGAGCTGAACCTTATTTTTGTTTTAGATGCATTTAAACTGATCAAAATTTATTTCAGAGAACAATAAAATTAAATTTTCTTTGACTAAAACCCTGCTAACATGGAAGTACCCAAGAATTATTTGAGGCACATAATTCTTTATGGGTTCAAGAAAGGAAACTCAGCAGCCGAAGTGGCTAGAAACATTCACCCAGTTTATGGAGAGTAATGTGTGAATGAAAGAACTTGCAGAAGATGGTTTGCAAAATTCAAAGGTGGAGATTTCACCCTTGAAGATGAAGATCGAACAGGACGTCCAGTTGAGTTTGATGAAAAGCTTCTTGAAGCAGCCCTTGAAGAAAATCCTGCTTTATCAGTTGAGGAATTGGCAGTGGTTCTCAGTTCAAACCATACAACTGTTCATCGTCATCTTCAACAACTTGGAAAAGTTCCTAAACTTGGAAAATTGGTGCCTCATGAATTGTCTAAAAACAACCTCAAATCCCGAGTTGACATCTGCTCTTCTCTTCATTCTCGCCAAATTGTTTCACCTTTTTTGGATTGACTTGTGACTGGCGACGAAAATGGAACTTTTATCGAAATTTTAAGCATCGTAGACAGTGGCTTGCTAAATGGGAAGGACTCCAGCCACAGCCGAGAAGGGAACTTCATGGGCAAAAGGTTCTTCTTTCAATCTGGTGGGATTGCCAAGGAATAATCCACTTTGAATTCTTACCACCTAAAACAACAATTAATGCGCAACTATACTGTCAGCAATTAGAGCGTTTGAACCAATCTTTGAGGAAAAAAAAGACCTGATCTATTGAATCGAAAAGGGGTGATGTTTCATCAGGACAATGCGCAACCCCACACAGCAAGAATCACGTCATAAAAGATCGAAGAACTTGGTTGGGAGAAAATTCCTCATCCACCTTATTCTCCCAAACTTGCTCCTTCGGACTACCATTTGTTTCGTAGCTTACACAATCATTTGGAAGAAACAGCTTTTGTAACACAGGAAGAGGTTAAAACTGACATTTGTGGGCTCTTCGAATCAAAGCCAAAAGAATTTTACAGTAATGGAATTAGTAAGCTTGTTAATAGATGGAAGGAAGTCATAGATAATCAGGGAAAATACATTGTTGATTGAATGTGTAATTAAATGTAACATTTGGTCACTTGTTTTCTTTTATTCAAAATTTGGACAGAACTTATGGGATGACCTGATGGACATTATTAGCCGAATTTGAGATAATCATAATTAAGTAATTCATCAAGTCTAGAAGAAAACGCAAATGACTTCTGAAAGCACTGGACGGCCTTTACCACTTCGTCTCCGAGGCGCGTTGGTACAGTTGGTATGACGTTTGCCTGATATTGTAACTGTCCGGATTTCAATTATCAGTAGTAGATGCGCACTGCTGATGAGTCCCAAATATATGGCGAAACAGACGTCGACTGATTTCTGCATTCTGTTGAGATTTCTTCTAGACTCGATGAATTAATATATATATATATATATATATATATATATATATATATATATATATCACTCAATAGAGATTCATTCTAAGTGGGAAAGTCAGGCAAAGATAATCCCGATGAATCAAGAGAAGAATTTTAAAATAATTCACGAGCAAAACATGCTGCTTTATCACTTAAAAGCTCATATTGAAAATTGGAGGAATAGAAGACTTACTGTTATTTTTTTTGTAGTACATATATATATATATATATATATATATATATATATATATATATATATATATATATATATATATATTCTTCTTTCCCCACTGTTTTTGTCCCACCTTGTCTCTTTGTCTCTTTTCCTGTGAGATGATTTAAAAAAAAAATAAGTTAATGTCTTTTCCTTACCACACATCCTTAATCTTATGTATCTTAATAAAAATAGATTTAAATATATTCCTATCTCTCCCATTCTCCTCTAATTTCTACCATATCTGTATCCTCCTCTTCTCTCTACCACATTACATCAACTTAAAACTAACCCTCAAAAGCCTGTATAAAAATAATATGTAAATTTTAAACCATATTTTTATGCTTGGAAATGTGATCTGGGAACCAGGAAAAAATCACTTACATGGGGAAAAAATATAAACAATGGGTCCTATGGTTGTGCTTTGTTTTAATTAAATCAAATTAATATTCGATCTGGTTTTACATTGAGCTCCCTGGATTACATCCACCTTCCAAAAATTTCATGACCTAACTATATATATATATATATATATATATATATATATATATATATATGTTGGAATTTTTGTGTACCCTGTAATTACTATTGACCTAGCCTAGCTGACCCATTTTATAGTTCACCAATAGAAGGGTTAACCAATCAGAAAGCTCAAAATATTCACTGCAAAGTGTATGAAGGCAGCCATTTTGTTTTCTCCCAAAATATATTCACTGCCAACCTGATATCGAAGACTTAAAGAATTAACAGCCGCTACTTTATCCGAATCTACACTGCCAACCTCTGATATTGAAGAGATTATGGATCACTGGATTCTATATTCATAGACTACGGCAAACATGGTCATCAATATATATATATATATATATATATATATATATATATATATATATATATATATATATATATATATATATATCTCAGTCAGTAGAGACTCATTCTAAGTGTAAAGTCAGGCAAATCTACTCCCGATGAATTTGAAGATAATTCACGAGAAAATCATTCTCCTTTATCACTTAAAAAAATCAGATTGAAAATTGGCGGAATAAAAGTTTTACTGTTATTTAACACACTGCTATAGAGACGCCAGTAGTCACGAGAGCCAAACTTGCTATAAGGTACCTCATTCTATCAACAAACTAAGACTTAGTCTCTTTGAGGACACGTGTACAATTAATTCGAGGAGACAAATACAGGCGTCTGTTGTGAACTATCACGCTGGTACGCTCGGAGAAATGATCCCTGTGGGATATAACTGTTGAACAGATCGGCGTAAACCAAGAAGATTGTATGTCCCGCCTGATATTTCCGAAAAAGGTACAAAATCATTAAGGCCGCTTTAAACCAAGAAAACTCCTTACCACAGTCCTTACTAGGAAAGTTAAGAATATCAATCCAAGTGTCGACTTTATCACTGAATGGAAGAAAAATTCATGAGATAGATTAAGAAGAATTCAATTGAGCGAGAGAATGTAATAAACCTAATTGGAGTGTAAGAATATTTTTTTGATATGGGATGATATCCGAAGATTTAAACAATCATCATCTGTCTCTATTTCTGAGATGATGCGTTGTAACTATTTACACTGCTTACATTGTCCCGGGTGTTTTCATCATCTTTGTTATTTATACTCACGACGAAAGGAAATAACTTAAATTGCGCCACGTGAAAAAAAAGCGTTCTTTGAAGTAATCCAGAAATGACTTGACCAAAAGATTTGTATGTTCGGTACCTGGCCACTTGGACAAAAATTCGGAGAGTTGAGTTGCTAGAAGATGGAGATAAATGAAACGGAAATATCTAGAAAAGGCATAGCACGTGTAACTGAAACAATCTTCCCCAGGTAACGAAATAAAGCGTTCGGTTGGAAATTCCAATATATATCACCTGAAGAAGGCCGTGATGTAAAGACAGAAACGTCGTGAATATGACAAGGAAAATGAGGACTAGTCCGACCAATGTAAATAGTGTAAGTAGTTAAACGATCTTCTCTATAGGGAATTAATGTCATTTATACTATAGATGATGGTACACGATTTCTTCAGTGGTATGTTGATATATATATATGATGGGTGTAATCGTAACATTCCTTCTACGGTCATATTCTCTTTCCTCAATACGAATGTTGCTAGCATCTCTGTTCTCTTTCATTATCGGTTATAAAAACACACACTCCTATACTTAATGATGAATGTAACGTCGTTCTAAAGATAATTATAAATCTAACAACGATAATAATATTTGTCCGGTCAATATGTATTTCTATAATCACTGACATTAGTATTTCAGATGGACAGAAAGACCAAAGAGGTCATCGACCGTGGTTTAGCAAGGATTTTATTCGATGAAACTCCTTCACTGTTGACAATGAAACATCTTTAAATTGTAAGCAATGAAAGAAACCAAAATGAATATCAAATTTAATCATTACGAATAAAGTAAAAGACAATTATAATGTCACTTAATTCTTGATAACCTTGTCGGGTTTTTGCTTACACTTTTTCCTTCGTAATTCATCAAAATTATTTGAACATTTATTTTTCATTCATGTCATAGAGAAGAGAGATAACAAAATTGTATTTCAAAAGGAACAAATATCCGTGATTAACAGCAAACTTCCTAAAAAATTAATGTATTTTTTGAGGTAATATTGGAAACCATAAAGTTTTGTGACAAATCGTTTACATTTCAACTTTAATCTTCATTCGTTCCATGTTCCCTAAACAGACCTACGAACGAAATGGCAGAAACACTGTGTTGTAAAAATAAAATCAATCAAATTTGTATAATCAATAATTTATTTTCTTAATCATTCAAATATGAAATTATTCAGGAACAAAATCATTACGCCTCATCATTATTTTTATTCGTATTTGAGCCAAGATGGCCGATTTTTGATTAGGATAGTTGTCTGTATTCTGAAAGTGTTCAAATTTATTTAAACACTCAGGAATATTAATTTTGATTGTCTAGGCCAGGGATTTTAAAACTGTTTTCCTGTCGTGTATCGTTTAATTATACACAACTTTATGGTGTAACCATTGAGAATAACGTTATAAAAATAAAACCCAAGAATTAATAACAAGCATGTATTTGTTTACAATTTTATTCGATACATTTGTACATATTTAATGAGATCGATGAAACTGTCTTTTTAAAAATTGGATCAATTTTTAGAATCGTTTATAAACTTTAGTTTTGAACGTTAACATTACTGAAAATGATTAAATGAATGGAAAACGCAAAAGGCTTTTCAGAATGTTTTTAGACAGAAATGTTTAGGGTTTCGCCATGGAACAGCAAAACATTGGGAAATGAGTGACTTCAAATATTTAATCACTTGAGCCATACATAAATGGTACAATGTCATCTTACAAATTGTCTGCAACAGATCTAGGATTAATTTAAAATGTATTCCGAATTAATTGATTATTATTATGAGTAATACATCAAGAATATAGAATTTTTCTATCGGAAGACAGAGCATATGATTTGCGGAACTCTAATAATAATGAACGAGATAATTTATGGTGTACTCAATGAGCATTTCCCGCTTACCCCTAGGGACACACCTATCCTGGTATTAGCAGATACTTTTTTTTATAATTGCAAAACTGTGTAAATTCAAACCTAATACATTAAATACAAACCATTTGCAGTAAATACAAATGAAGTACAGTAAATATAATCGGCTAGATTAATTAGTATACTGTCAGTTTCTTCGTCCGGTATTTACCTGAAACAAACACAATGTAAGTATTTTTAATAATGGCATAAATGTTAAAAAAATACCTGCATATAAAACGAATAAGGTAACATGGAATCCGGAAGTAAAAATGGATTGAGTGTTGTTATTTTCTATGTCTTATATAAAGCAACTGATATTGAATAAAATGCGGCTTAAACGAAATAAAAGTTGGCTTGCTAGCAAAACAACATCTTACGTCATGGAGTTCAAGAATGAGGCGAGGTGTTCTCAGATATGATTTTTTTTTCACGATTTTCGCATGTAACCAGATTGTTGTCGCCGATATGCTGGAAAAATTACTTTTGCATATTAAATAAAAATGAAACAAAATATAAAATACAACTATTTCCATATATTAAGATTCATACCAAATCTAAAAATCTGTTGTTATAAAAAATCAGGATAGATGTCGCCTTATTAACAGCGACATTAACGACAATGTAATTTGCTAACGGCCATACTCACAATGTAATAAACAGGAATTTATAGCTATTCGGAGGACAAGAGCAGATTAATTTATTTAAATCATAAATAAGATTCACTTATTGTCACGTAAGGCGATTAATCAATGACACTGAGCGTAATTTCAGTAATAATTATTTGAACGAAATTACAGAATTAAATAATTATTAATTAAAAAAAAATTGCTTGCGCAAAACGAAACCTGCTTCCGAGTTGCGTATATGAAAATAGCATCCTTCTTGTGCCCGAAAATGAATAATAAACGAATCTTAGAATGATGATTTTCAAGTTTTACTGCATTTTCCAACTTAAAAGATTGTCACATCATAATCTTTCTGCTTCTCGTTTTATTTGCATTTGGACGACACACCCTGTAAAAAGTTCAGCTGAATAAACAGTAAATAGTTATGTTCCAAAAGAAACATTTTCCCTATTTTGAGTAGGTATGAGAAAGAGTTATCGTCATCATCAACGTCGTCTGATAGCCTCCACTACCAGGATGTCGGCAAGCAATGTTAAGACAGTCAAACTTTGGATCTCTATAGTCAGCTGGTTCCAAGTAGATCAGGTTTTTTTTTGTCTGATTCAATATCCACGTGTTAGGTTTTCTCGGCCCTACTAGATTCCATTTATTTCCGTTTTCTTTCTAACGCACTCTCCATCTATGGCTGAATCTTTCCGCCAACATCTCTCAGCATTTCTATAACAAGGGTTCTGTTTTGTTTTTTTTTTCTTTTTATTTACAGTACGGGGGCGTTATGCCACACTCAAAACTCTTTCTCTTACATCCGGGCTTGGAAACGTCATCAGCTGAAGCTGATATCATCAAAACACACCGGCAAAAATGAAAAGTTTTAAATGTCAGATGACGTGTCAGATTGGGAAAAATAATGTTTTCAGAAAGAAATCAAAACTCATACGCTACCACGAATAAAAAATTGGAGTTTTTTCGTTAACGTGAATTTTTTATTAATAATATTTTAATAATCCTCGGTGACTAAAAAGGTTCGATCAAAAATATATCAGCATCAATGTTAATTGTAAATTGGGCAGGTTGATTTGGGTACTGTGTTATTGCACCCAATTTGAAAGTTGGGTTTTTACATGATATATAATCTTACCAAATATTTTTATCCAAATCATTATCGTATTTTGATGAAACGAGTTTGAAATGAAGTTTATGTTCAAAATGTTAGTGTAGGAATTTAATACCGGTGTCAGCGAAAGCTTTATAGCACATCCTTATACAATTTCTAATTTACAGAAGCAGTACAAATTTAATATAGACAAGATGCATGCCACAAGCATATTATTACTAAATAATTGTGCCATTAAAAAAGGCCGTCATTTGTTTCGAAGAGAAATTATATTTGAAAAATGTAATTATATTATAATGTAATACGTGCAGCGCAGTAGTTTTAGTGTGATTTTAGATAATGCAAATTCAAAACATAATTTGTTTTCAGGAGTATTATAATGTTATATGCACTTTTATCTATTTTTTGCTTTTATTAATTATAATCTTACAAATGATTTACCTACCATTTTCTATTGACTAATCTTTTTTATAATGTTTTATAATTTTTTTACACGGTTTTTACTCATCGAATAAAATAACCATCATTTGCTTGTAGTGAGTCATAATTAAAATTCTGTTTTAAATAAATGTTCCATTCAATGAATCTAATATAAAAGATATTAATTTTATCTGGATTTATTTTTGAAATATTAAAATTTCCAGACGTTCTTTAGAACTAACTGCTGAAATTGTGGTAAAAGTTATGAATCTAATAATAATAATAATAATAATAATAATAATGAAACCCTAACGTATACATCGAGCACAATGTTGTTTATCTAAAAGGTGAAAATCCAACCTGCCCTATTGGTAAGAATATCCGTTTCTCTATATGAAAACATTCATTAGACATACAGTTAGCATTACACACAGGCATTCTCTCTCTCTCTCTCTCTTACACACACACACACGCGCGCACACACACACACACACACATATATATATATATATATATATATATATAGATAGATAGATATACACATACATATATATATACAAATAAGATAAAGAACAGATGGAATAAAAATCGTCTATTCAATAGCATTGACTTTTTTTTAAAGTCCTAAGTACAGTAGAGCAATATATTATATTTTTATTATAAGAGATTATTATAAAAATATACTGAAATCGCTTCGCAAAGCTTTCATTGACATCTGTGTAGCGTTTTCAGTATGCTTTCATTATAATATATATATATATATATATATATATATATATATATATATATATATATATATATATATATATATATATATAGAGTGCTAAAGTTAGTTGTTAAAGTCTAGTCAGCCTGACCATCAACCCAGACGTTCCCCAGGTTTCCGTTCTCGGAACAACACACATTTTAGTTTACATAATGATCGCATAAGAGTATACATCGATCGTTTATAAATATTTATGCCAATGTTACAACGATATATATGTGCATCTACAAGATCTTTGATGACAAGAGATTGGCAGTTGTTTTTATAACACTATTCGTCTCTTATCTAGAACTAACGTCTTAATAGCTCAAAATGCCTGGTTACATTCAATGCCTCGAAAACAAAACTAGTTACATTCCATCATCGATGATTGGACACCAAACTAACACCAGTCACGGTGAATGGTTGTCCCGTCGGTAATGCACTGATCCTTGAGCGACTTTTGCGCCTTAAACTAATCCCAGACGTCAAATGGGACCTTTACATATGACCTATTGTTAAAGGTGAATGTAAAATCGGTTCACTATAGCGCACCATTAAGGACCTGATTCCTCTTGTTATCCTCTACAAGAGTTAGGTCAAGCTTAAAATGGAGTACCGCAGTCATAATTGGCCGGTGGCTGCCCATTCGTCATTTTCCATTCCAAAAGTACATCCGCGTCCATGTCGGTGACAAATTATTTTCCACCATGCATCTTGTCTCTCACAGACGGAATGAGGCAAGTTTCTCAATGCTCTATCGCTAAAGTGCTCGAACGAACTGCATTCCTTGGTTCTGCCAGTTTTAATCTTTACGGCTTGGACCGCTAGGTCACAGATATTGTAGCAAACCAACTACATTACCTTCGTATTCCATTGGTTAGAATTACGTTCTACTCGAACAGTTTCTTCCAGCGAACCGACTCTGTTAAACCGACTCTCAGTAGGATGTTTCCCCGATCACTACGATCTTAACTTGTTCAAGGCTAGGATTAACCGTTATCTTCCACGCTTGTGCGCATAGACTGTACCTCTTACTCTGTAACCCTCCACTTCGAGTAGCCACGGGCACTTGTACAGAGTGTACCTCATTCTAAAAAATAAAATATAAAATAACACACATGGAAGCCTAATTTTGCAAAGCAGTTTTTGCTTGATGTTTTATCACATACCGACGTACACACTGATATACCGGTTAGATTAAGCTCTGAACTGTTGTATCTTAGAAATGATTAAATATATCTTACTGCAATTCTTCGAGGTTTTTATAAAGCTATTGGACGTTACTTTGAGCGATAATAATGTATAACTACCTTCTAAGATTAACAGAAGATGAAATCTATCATTAAAAAAATGACAGGTTAATCATTAATTAATCGGAGCTAAGAATCGGAAGGTCATGAAGTAGTGAAATAAAGTATAAATATGAACACACACACACACACACATACATATATATATATATATATATATATATATATATATATATATATATTAATTGATTCATCGAGTCTGATAGAAACCTCAGGAAGCACTGGACGGCCGTTTCGTCCTATATTTGGGACTCATCAGCAGTGCGCATCCACTACCGAGGGAATCGAAACCCCGACAGTTAGGTTGGCAAGCGAACACTATACCAACTCGGTGACGAAGAGATTGCAAATCAGACTCTATATATATATATATATATATATATATATATATATATATATATATATATATATATATATATATATATATATATATATATATATATATATATATATATATATATATATATATATATATATATATATATATATATATATATATATATATATATATATATATATATATATATATATATATATATATATATATATATATATATATATATATATATATATATATATATATATATATATATATATATATATATATATATATATATATATATATATATATATATATATATATATATATATATATATATATATATATATATATATATATATATATATATATATATATATATATATATATATATATATATATATAACCCCATGAACATTTTCCAACTTATTCAAGATGTTCTTCGCCCTCCCAAACCTTCTAACTCCTGGAGTAACAAGTTCACTCACAGGTTTTTTTTTACATTTTCTTTGGACTGTCAAAGCTAAATCTCCTCTCTCACGTGCCATAATTTCTCTCTTACACTTGGCAGATGAGAGAGAAGTTATAGATTTAGTTGGATCTTTTCTAATTTATCTCTTCCGCTCTAAGTTCAAATGATAATCCCTCTTCTTGTTGACACCTACTGATCCAGTTTTCCACTGTACTGTCCCTTTCTTTTTTAAACTTATTAATCGTTCCCTTGATGGTTCTATAATGGAATTTGACGATCGAAGACAGTGTATTAAAGTTGGTACCATTACTGGAGGCCTGAATGATTTTCTTCTCACCAATTATTTAGTTTTAAAACGATTTTAAACTATTATCTTTTTTGCTGAATAACTGAAATGGTTATGACAAATGGCTAAACGTATTTCTGAAAATCTGACAAAATTTCTGAAATTCTGACAAAATTTCTGAAATTATTTCTGAAATTCTGACAAAATTTCTGAAATTCTGACAAAATTTCTGAAATTCTGACAACATTTCCGAAATTCTGATTTTTGGATATTAAATATTTTCTGTGATGGATACGTTTACTGTATATATATATCAGGAAACACAATCATAGTATGTAAAGTATATCTATGATATAGTTAGCAATTAAAACGTTGCAGAAAACGAAACTGAATGAAGAAAAACAAAAACGAAAACAACTCAACATGTTTTGTGATCTTGATGTATACTGTTCCAGGGTAATTATTGGATAAACTTGCGAAGTTAATGATAGGACTTTTGCATGCAGAAAAATATTTATGGAACCCGGATGACAGTCACACCCGGGTTCAAAACATGAGTTCCCCCATATTGAAGGCACAAACTTCTGTCGATAAAAGTTAGATACTGAAACTGATCTAACGATTCTTTATTTGTCAGAGTGAAACTTGGTTTAGCTTTTTTTTTCTTATTTGATCTTACGTTATGTTTGCCTGTCTCTCTCTATATCTATATATGTGTGTGTGCTTGTGTTTACATATATATTTATATATATATATATCGTTAAATTCTATGCACAACGTGAAAACAGATACACCCAGAAGAAAAACACAAGGCAATAAAGAAACTTTGGTGTTATTAATTAGACTGAATTGCAAATACAAAAATGTCACAACTTTCTGCTTTTCGCCTACGTCAACAAGTTGCATGATATATCACAACAGTGTAATTATATTTGTTATAAAAATTTTCTTTTCCGTATACAATAATATTTGTTTCCCTCGGACGATCACTCAATTTATGTAACGGAAACATGTGTTAGTTTTGGTTATACGGTAGACAAATTTTAACTCAGGTTAAAACTTAACACACACGTAAATCATATAGAAAAAATGACTTAGATAATAAAATCAATCATACCTGGTATATTATTAGGGAGAGTAGTTCGATAATGCATGTGTAATAATACGCAGTGTATTTATTAATAGCGCGAAGAATTTGTAAACGTTTCCGTGTATTTATCAAATTTTTGTAACACATTGCTTCTGATGATATATTTTTTGGCAGATATATTCTTAGGCCAATATTCGCTAATATAAGCTTGGGCCAATATATTTAACAGTTGATATATTCTTTGGCTGTTAGATTTTTCAACTGTTTTATTTATTTTTTTAAATTTTTCAACCATTATATTCTTCGGTTCTCCTATCTATGATCACAGATGTTCTATAAAAAGCCTATAAGAAGGGGAATTATTTTCTAAGAAATCAATGAAATAGCGCCTTCATGCCAAAAAAAAAAAAAAAAAAATAATGCATCCAATTTCTTCCGACAAATATATCCTGCTCCAATACACTGTGAAAAGTCTTTACTGTATCAATCAAAATGACACTGGCAATTTTATTTCTAAATTTGTTTTCTCATAGACCCGTTGCCAACCAATGATATACGTTTGTCTTATTAAAATTTTAGCCGCAGTAAGGCGGAGATTCCATTAGTATCGGAGCTATACGGAGAGAAAATGAAAGAGAAGGCCGATTATAGGGCGGATTGAAGAAAGGACAAAAGAAGAACAAGATTCAAGAATACAGCAGATGGCGATTGACCTTGAATTAAACTTTTTGTATTTATCAGGGAAGCAATTAAACGAGAAGGAGTTACACAGTGGGTAAGTTCGTGTAATAGAAGTGGCGGTTGCATTTGATTATTTCAATAGTAAACGGGTGTGATTTAGATGCCAATCTAGTGGTACTCTTAATGTAGTCGGAGCACCAGCGGAAATGCTCGTCAAAGCAGTTGCCATGAAAATATTTGTAGAAAAAGACACAGGGACGTCACATCCCGTCAATTAGAAAGTGATTGAAGTCAAGATACCAAGCTAACTTCGTTTATATTGCAAATCCTTCTTTGGATTTTGGCGAGAACATCGATTTGCATTGCAAGAGAACCAGATCAGATATGCCAGCTGTATTTAATGATCAGATGAATGGTAGATTTGCGAATCTGAGAGATGGGATCTGACAATAAAAAAATTCCTGGAACTACACATTCACTCAGATTTATTTGCAGTAGATGTAGCTACTGACTTCATGTAGTCACTTCAAAACGTATTAGGTTGTTGCAAAAATAATGACGTAATAATGTTGTTTTTTGACGTTAAAGAATACGTCAAAAAACGACATTATTTCGTCATTATTTTTGCACCAACCTAATAACACGTGTCCAAGAAGCGACAGCGACCATCCGCCCTTCGATAACAATGTTAAATCAGCCAAATGCCTGTATTTACAATGTATGTTAAAATACCCGGTATTTATTGCATTGGTTCCTTGGAAAATGCTAAATCCCGTATTTTGTTTTCCAGGAGCCTAACATAAGTCATGCTGATAGCAGGCAGAAAAGATTCTCTGTTGTGGTTAAATAAGAGCAGAAAACAACCAACTGCTACTGCTATACTTGGCCTTTGTCTTTACCCAAATAACTTAAACTATAACTTACAAAGGAAATATGGATTACTGCCTTTCCCAGCGATATTTGCGTGTATTTGAATGTATCGAACTCAACTGGAATTCGAACAGAACTGTCCGATTTTTTTTTAATTCAGCAGCCATCTATTACTCTACCGCGGATCCAGTAGTCCCAGATTTGAATAATTTTTAAATCATTTTTGAGACACCTGCAAACAAAATTCCTATTCTGCTAGTATTCTACACAAAGCAAATATTTGTGTCATTTATACGCATGAATTTGAACACTTCGAGGTGACGTAATGATTAGCAATCTTGTCTCGCCAGGTTAATTACGAGTGAGTTCGATCCTCATTATCTCATTGTGCTACGTATAAAATACGATTATTAAATCGTTATACGGTCATGAATACGGGATTTAGTATTTTTCCAAGGAACCAATGCAATAAATTCCCGATATTTTAACTTACATTGTAAATACAGGCATTTGGCTGATTTAACATTGTTATCGAAGGGAGGATGTTCGCTGAAAATGGAGTTTCCATCAAAGTCGATGTATGAGTCAAAAATAGTAGTTGGTAATTGGTATTTATCCGTCACTGAATGGTTATTATCATTGTATTGAAATTCTATCATTTATTGAAGAGAAAATCTCAAAATAAATCACTAATTTCAAATGATGTCATTGGGACATTGAAGCTGCTATGTTGGACGAGGTCGATTATGGGTTTGGTATTTTTAGACTCCAATAAAACTAATTTGCCTGAGAAGAGAATTGTCAAAAGAATACGTATTTAGTCTGTTAGTTTGGTAACTGTGAAAACCTATATCTATGAAATATTTATAGAATGGAAAGGCCAAAGAGAAAATATTGTTTTAATTAGAATAAATATTCACTAGCCTATATATATGATGAGATAAAAAAGACGCCTTAAATATTTTGCGGGTTTTCTGTTGTATCTTATTTTATTAGCAATAATATAATTTCATTAATTACAATATATGCTGGTTTAAAAAGCGACTGGGCGTACAAGACGACCACCGATTTTATAAGTTAAAATATAGGTTTGGGGCTATAGTCACCCTACAAGATAACAACCGCCGAAAAAGTCGCATTTTAAAATGTGTTGTGTTGAATTTATTAAAACCTTTCCGTAAGCATATAAATTCTTTTTACACAAATTCTTAAGAAAAACGTTGGAGAGATGTAGACAAATAACTCCTACAATCTACCATACATCATGTGTCGTCGTTGTGTTATCGGTAGGCTATTACGGTAGCCTGAATTACTTTTCCACGCTAACCATCCACTCCGTTCACTGTTCTCGAATTCGATTTTGAAATGGCTTGTGGAATTACACCTACTTGTGTTTTTGTTCAACATCATCGAAAAATGAGACGAAGTATTTGTGAGCCTGCCGTCAAAACTCTACCATGTCAACAACTTACCATAAACCACATGACTTAATGTTAAGATTTTATACCTGGTCTATAAAACGCATCCTATTTGGGAGGGACCTTTATGGTTAAAAGGTCACCTTGTACGTTTTATTAAAAAAGTGTATTATAGAAATGCCTGCTAAAATTGAATATGGAAGAAAATATTAGTTGATCGGATTAAAATAGACAGCAAATGATGAAGGTAGGAACATAACATTTAGAGATGAATTACTTGGAAGTGATGGTAATGGTTTCAATGGCTGTTATCTTCACCATCTTCATCATTATAATTATTATGTGTTATATATTTTATAATGAACTGCTGAAAATTTCATAGTCTGACCAAGATATAAACGGAAATAGACACACCAATTGGTATAATAAAAGTCATGTAAATATGCCCGATAACAACAGATGGCCGAACAAATTATTTAATTAGAAAAGCTTTTATTTGCTTTTATGACTAAGATATATTATCGACTATTTTCTTAAGAAAAAAAATGTTTTTCAATGTTTAATAAAATTTTACAAGTATAGTTTTCATTCTTTCTAAATTTTTCATTATAATAAATTATACGGTTTTAAATCTTAAAATTCTGTATTAATTAGGTAGCGTTTAGGTGATATTAATCAAAAACTCTATTTAATAATTAATGTTCTCTATATGTTTAAAACGTTATTTTGAATTTTTTCCATGTGCCAATTTTTAAAAACATTCGGACGTAGAGAAACGTATTGGTATATTCATTTTGTTTAGCGGCATATCAAAAACTCTATGGGTTATTTAATGCCAAAATCGAATAATTTTGAAAACAGTTTTATGTCTTCAATAAAATATATTTTGAATGTAATTGTATACCTTCAACTACAGATAAAATTTATTGCTGGCCATTTTGCTTTAAAATAAATTGTAGGTGATTTTACTTTAAATACTGTTTGTAATTTTTTTCTCGAAAAGTGTATGTCTCGTATTTTTAGTATAAAAACATATTTTATGACATTCATCGTGATTTAACTTGATTTGGGGTTCTCCATTTGGCTATAGTTGGGTGTCTAACGCGTGCAATTAAACCTTCTCGTCAGAACATCCAATCACCTGATCAAAGGTCTTGCTGCCGAATGTAATTCATCGTCATACTCAGGAATATGTCTAATAATTTAAAATCAGAAAGTTAGACAGTTATATATATAGTAGATTTAAATCCAAATGTCCTAAAATTTAATAAAATATTTGTTATCTTCCTAAATATTTAAGATGATTGGGTAACTAAAAGATTATATAAAATAGACGCTCACGTTATATTCTCCGCGTAATTTTGGAAGATATGCCCCACATAGAAAAACATTCCTAAACATAAGTATAACTATGGAATCCTTCATACTTGCCTGTCACCCTTACAGAAAGATGCACTCTTCCCTAAATTAACCTTTACCCAATCATCACTTCACTTTTCCTAACTCAACTTTCCATTGGTTAAAAAGACACAACGATGTGGAAAGTTGAGACAAATCCTTTACTCCAGCGCAGCTGCCTTGAGCCTATGTGAAAACCCAAAATATATTAAAAAAAAGAATCGCTCGACTTACTTCAAGCTAGTCAAACACTGAGGTTTGAGAGATGCCAGCAGACTCCATGCGTGCCAATACACTGACTCAATAACACTACCAGCCTCTCATCAACTCAACACAACTCGCACTACTATTGCTGCGTGAAGAAACTTAACTTATAATTTACTAAAAAAGTGACATCATTACTACGAAATAGTAATTGCACATTTAATCAACCTTAGCATATCAGTCAAAGGAACACAACTCTTCATAACTTGAATCAAAAATTACAACCGTCACACACATACACTATTATTTAAACTCACATAATTGACATTTTACGTTGCAGATATCGAATTGTTTTCATTTTACAAACAAACTTAAACCATCAACATTCACTCACAAAATCTCTGCATGGACGCTCTTTGCAATCTTATTTCACTTGCCATATTTAACAAGGGACCTATCATCACTTTGTGTATGTCAAATATATATATATATATATATATATATATATATATATATATATATATATATATAAATTCATGTTATTGTTGAAATCTATAACTGCGTTGTTTTTCCTTGGTTTTTCAAATTGTCATCGTTTCTTCGTATAATTTATTTGTTGTGGATAAATGCATAATGTACACGCACATTTTAGGCCTTCACACAATTTCACCTTCTGATATCTTAGCATAAATTCCGGAACATAACGATATAGCTGTCAACACTGGATATATTTACCTAAGTGTGTGTTAACATCCTTTTCTGTGATATATGATAATTGTTTGAAATCAGAATAATTAAAATTTAAATCAGCGAATCTTCCACATGTAAAGTTTCCTAAAAGCATATTTAGCAAAGAAAATTGCGTTGTGCTGACGAATTTGAAAATATGATTAAATTGGCTAAAATTAGTCAATGTTAGTGATTTCAAAATTAACTGAAATCAATTTAAAATCGTTTTAAATTACAGCAAAGCAGGCTGCTTATTGGAAATTATGAATTTGGTCTTTCACTTGAAGTTAAATCTAAAATAAAATATTCAAGACTGATTTTTAATTACGTAAAATTTCTTTTAATAACATAGGTATCGCTTTTCTTTACAGGTCACAATCTGTCTATCTATCAAACTCCAATACATACATATATATATATTAAAGTCATTTTTATGTTTAACGTTCTTTTTATAGATACAAGTATTTAAGTAAATGCTCTGGTTATAACAAACATTATTAAATAACATTTACCGGCCTGAATATTCGAGAAATTTTTCATAGAAAATACTCGTCCTTTGACAGGATTCGAACCTGCATCCTATACGGAACCGTCATTTACGCTGACGTGCCTTATCGTTAGGCCACAAAGGATCGTTCGGTTGGCCAGGTTGAATTTACTGCTTATAAACTTCAATCTTCCATAAATTCAGCAATTACCAGTTTTCCTATTGTCATTTTTATTCATAAATATATATATATATATATATATATATATATATATATATATATATATATATATACATACATATATATATATATATACATATATATATATATATATACATACATATATATATATATACATATATATATATATACATATACAAGTGTATATATATATATATCTATATATATATATATATATATATATATATATATATATATACATATAAATATATATATATATATATATATATATATATATAGAGAGAGAGAGAGAGAGAGAGCGAGAGAGAGTTTGGTTTGGTTTACGACATATCAACTTAGATGGGTTATTTAATGCCGAAGAGATTTTATTTGGTGGTAATATATTTTTTAATGTATAGCTTGTAATTCATTTTTTTCAAAAATGTATAGCTGGTCATTTATTGTTAAATGTATAGCCAGTAATGATATATTACTGTTAATAATTTTCCTTCAAAAATTTATTCTGGTAATAATTTTTTTTACAAAAAAACATATTTCGGGTATTCAGACATATTTAGACTGACATTGTGTTTTGACCCAAGTTCGGGCGTTAACTATTTCCCCATAGGTGGGAGCCTAACAGGAGTTACCACACCGGCTCAGGGTACAACTGGGAACAGCAACAATTAAGAGGTGGTTCCAGTCTTCTTAAAAATCCTGATCAGAGGCCTTGCAGTTTATCGTCTTGCCCAGGACGTTTATATATATATATATATATATATATATATATATATATATATATATATATATATATATATATATATATGTATGTATGTGTATGTGTGTGTGTGTGTGTGTGTGTGTTCTATAAGTGATAGAATTTAGAGGAATTAGAATAATCAATATCGTCATTCATCGAGTTTAGAAGAATCCTGAACAGAATGCAGGAAGCATATATATATATATATATATATATATATATATATATATATATATATATATATATATATATATAGGATGTAGCATAGTGAGAATGACAAGAATTTTTCTCGTCAGAATGAATCAATTTTATTCATAACCATTTATTTCAGTATTGAATATGGCTGTCATATTTGTTCTGCTGTACTTGGTATATTACGAAAAATTCTCGCCAAAATCCCCAAAAAATCTAAATTTATCAATATTGTCCTGACATCTGTTCATAGGTGAAGTTAAGGACGGAGTTTTTCTCAAATGTGCTCTTAAGTCTCTCTCTCTCTCTCTCTCTCTCTACACACACACACACACACACATATATATATATATATATATATATATATATATATATATATATATATATATATATATATATATGTATATATATATATATATATATATATATATATATATATGTGTGTGTGTATTGACTGGGAAGGAAGAAACCGGAAGAGAGTTCCACAAGCGAGAATTAGTATAAAGAAATTTGTTAGCATAGAACTTACGGTTTCAAATGTAAAATGATGAAATTTAATTCATAGTCTTGGAGCCATATAGGAAAGTTCATGAGAATAATTACCATGAAAGTATTTACAGAAAAAAAACACAGCGAAGATATGTTACGGCTTTGGAAAGGGACTGAAGCAGAGATGCCAAGTCAGGCCCAATAATATTGCTGTTTCTTTGAATTTTATCAAGGTTCTCTACATATAAACTGGTAGTACAGGACCGAATACTGTAGTAATATTCCCACCCAAGGACGAATTCTATTACTATGATGGCCTTATTTTAATAACACAATTTTACAAAACAAACAATCGATATTCTGGACCTGATTATAAAAATATTGCTTCAGAGATCCTATGCGATTATTGGCCCTGAAGATTAAGCTTCCTTAATTCCATGTTCCGCCCTTCCATAGAGCTAGAACTAACTGTTGAAATGTCATTCAATTATTCGCTTCTTCCAATTACTTTTTAAAATTTTTGATGGGAATTTCTTTCAACATTTAAAAGCCATTACAATTTATTGTCGGATCGTTAAAACAGTTACATGAATGAGAACAAACAAGAAAAGTAAACATGTTGGTGTTTCGAACCTGAATACATTACAGCAGTGAATATTTCTCTGACAACCCCAGCAAATGTTCAACTATAACAATTCTCCAGCAAGTCTCACAATAATTGACCTTATTTTTATTCAGGTGGCTACATATGTAAGTATACAGAATTTTTTTTTTAATAATCAATACAATATTTTTTTGTGTGGACTTTTTTGTTTTGCTGTATATTTATTTTTGTACACACCTGTTACTGTAATATATATTTTTAATCGATATCACCCCAAGCTAGGCTGTACAGCCAAAATCACGCAAGGGGTTACGGGGTGTGGAAGAATTAGAAACAGAAACATTAGTCACATGCGTAGAATGGGTTTTGAATATTTCAGTTTATCTTGGTACATCCTAAACGAATCTAATGATAGAAAACAGAACTCTAGTTTTCCTCCCAGAAGCCAGTGTACCGATGATGAAGGAGTCTATACTGATGACATAGGCATTCATGGTTGATCTATGAATGATGCTGGAGATAAAAATCATTGCTTTTTTTTTTTTTCACCATGAAGTCCATGAAGTAGGACAAGATAAAATTTTCTAAAACGGAAACATCACGTTGAAACGCAGAAGTTAAGCAACGGAAGAACCTAGATGGGTGACCGCTTGGGAATAGCAGGTTCTGTAACCTTAGATTTCCAGGTGGTGTAATGGCTAATGGCTCGGAATTGTTAATCGGAGAGCTGAAGTTGTGTTCGTTATATTCACTTACACGCAAATACCATTGGAAAAGGCATGAACCCACCTTTTCTTCCCCCAGCTACTAGTGTAATTAGTAAAACTTGTACCATTAAAACCATTATAATCTTCAAAAATAAATTACGTACAAAATATTTAGATTTCGCATTAAATAACACATAGAGGTGTTGATATGCAGCAAAAACACCCAACCAACCAATATCCTTAATCTAACAAAAAAAAAAAAAAAGAAATTGTTGAAGTATTAAAATTTAAGCAATTTAGATATTTAGTTACATGGATCACTTATAAAAAATAGTATAGTAGGTCAGGAAATTGAACACAAGACATTTTTTTCAATAGCGATCACCCCAAGCAAGACAGCATAGCAACTAGCACGTAAGGGATAATAATGTGTAGAAGAATTTGGAATAGAAAAATCTGTAATGAGGAGAAAGAGAAAAGAGCAATCAGGAATACAGTAGATAGCGATTGGCATAGCATTTAAAGTTTTGCAGTTTAAAGTTGGCTGGAAAGAATGGACCTGGAAGGGATTCCCACAGACGGGAAATGCGAGGTAAGAAACCCTTAACATAGAAGTTATGCTTACATCTAACTAGCTCAAGTATAAATTGATGGGATCTTGCTGCCAGTCTCGTATTATGCGTAAATTCATTCACTCTACGTGCCATAGCGAAAACCTCATCAGAACAATTATCATGTAAGTATTTATAGAAAAAGTAAAGAGAGTTAACCTTACGACAATCATGATAGAGTTCTATTGTTTGTCTATCGCTGAATTCTTAAAAGCTGCAAAATGTCAATGCCAGAGATCCTTTTCATACTAACTTTTACAATATAGAATGCTCAAGTGACCCTCAAGGTATAAGGTCACTGTATGAGGTGAATGTTAGGAGCGAAAGTGGAGCTTGAAGGAAATGAAAAATGTGAAGGTAGATAGCGATTGACATCTGACTTAGAAGGATTAAGATGGTAGGGTAGTGTCCACGAGGCGGGGGTCGGTTTTTCCACAAACAAGCATTTCCCAAGAACAAAAGTTGTCTTAATAGAAATACGTCCTCATAAATGGAATACGGGGGAAATGAAGCCGTTTTGATTCTGTGTACGTAGCATGGCGAGTCCTAGTTCAAAATTTCTGAACTGCTGGAACTAAAAAATATGGCAAATCTGATTATATGCTATAGGATAAGCAGTAGCGATGAGCGTATGACATTGCGTCTGCAGCAAAAAGAAGGCATGTTACCATATGTCATATGTCATCACTTATAAGAAGACGTAAAATATTTAAAAATCTATCGTATCTGGAGAGTAATGATTGGACAGCTACAGGCAAGATACGGCAGTAATACTTCGGTCTAATCTGACACTTGTAAAGATGGAAGCATGGATACTCCATCAGACTAAATAATCACGTAAAGAGATTTTAATTATATATGTGTGTGAGTGTGTGCGAGCGTACGTGTGTGTGCATAAGAATGGAATTTCTTTTATTAATCTGACTTATTTTAATTTATATAGATATAGACATACTATCTAATATACAAATAAAACAGATATCCACTAAAAATAACGTTTAAGCAATATATATATATACATATATATATATATATATATATATATATATATATATATATATATATATATATATATAATGTGCATGTATGTACATGTAAATGCTCTGTCTCCGAATTTGCAATATCTATCGTTCTCATATAAATTTAACACATTTTGAATTCCATACTTGATTTTATATATATATATATATATATATATATATATATATATATATATATATATATATATATGTAAGCAAATATATGGATATAGATCCGACAGTATGAAGAAAAATATATGGAAAAACAAACAAAAACCCTTATATGCAATTATGCTGTTTTAATGTTAATATAATGTCAACGTCGGACGTTTCGGTCTAATAAACCATCTTCAGGACATATTCATAAAATATAATTAACATTATCAATTCAGCATGACAAAGACGATGGACATAAGAACAAGACTTTTCCAAATAGATAACTGAAAGTTTTATAAGATCAGCGTTCCGTTTAAGCATGGTCACGTTTGGATAAGTCTAGTTCTAATACTGGGAAATTCCCCACCCAAAAACATGCGTATAGAACTATCCGAAATCGCTCGAAAAAATTATAAGTATTGATAATCTCTATTTTTTAAGCCCTGAAAAAAGAAAAAAATGTTAGAAATCTGGAAAAGATTAATTATTTCTTCCTTGGCCGATTTCAATGAAAGATGCTTCAAGGAAAGTTTGCTGCCCAAATTTTATATATATATATATATATATATATATATATATATATAGTTTAGTGCTCGCAGAAAGAAGAAATATTTGTCCTCCCGATGATGGCCATTTCGGCCGAAACTAGTCGAGGAATCTAAATGGAATAATAATAAAAAAACGAAAGAATATTAATCTACAACCCAGTGTGTCTGAAGATTTTAATTTTTTAATTTTTTTTATTGTTCAATATATATATATATATATATATATATATATATATATATATATATATATATATTGTCTCTTACTAATAATGCTTATAGAAATAATACATCACTTTAAAAACATTTTTGCTGTGTGAAAGATGATAAAACTCCTAAGCTGAAATGGAAAATTTTAAAAATAGCAATGACAGGTAGATCCTTATATGAACCCTGTTTTCTGGATTTAAATAAAAAATTAGATTCTCTGATAAGAATCCTTTATTAAACCAAAGATACGAGATAACGGTAACTTGTAAGCAATTTAGAATTTGACAAAGTGTTTTTTCTTAGATTTTACTATGGCATATCTTTCTGTAGTTATTAATTTAGTTTTAATGTAATTTTGTATTGATCTCCTGGTAGTGTTTGTAACATTTTGTACGGATGTATTTGTATTTGGTTTGTATTTTGACATTTTGACATATTTTCGCACGGATTGGTTACTCTTATTAATAACTTACATAAAGAATCTCAAGTCAGCAGTTGCATATTAATTTACCAAGTAAATCTATGTATCTAAATTAAGAAGCCATTTATTTATCAACTATAAAGTTTTCTTTTATGTTTAGAAACTCAGAAGACATATGATTTGTTAGAATACCACTTAATTTTTCTTAGAAAATGACATCATGTATCCATTCACACCCGATCCTGTTTGCCGTCTGTTGCTGTCATTGATTTCAAACCTACGGGAGATGACCCATTTATAGAAAATAATTTCTTAATTGTTGGCCTTAGTTAAAATTTAACGTAGGTCTTATTTGATTGGTTGATTTACATAAACCCCACAAACTTTATAAACACCCCGTCTTTTCTTTTTCTTCGTAAAATGAAGCTGTATTTTGCTTTTAAATCTGATAAAATTGTTCACTTGCCAGTAATTTATAATCGTTTTTGAGATGCGTTGTATGAGCATCGTAATACGGTTGCAATAGTGTAGCGATATATATATATATATATATATATATATATATATATATATATATATATATATATATAACGTTTAAATAGTAATTATATATACATATCGTATAAATAATTTTTCAGTCTACTTAACTATGAAGAATTTTGCCGAAAATGAATATGTGCATTTTATTAAACTAGAGATAAATTCAATGATTTTCGGGACGGCACAAAAATAATCGATCGCAAATACGTATTTTTATAGCTCTTCCTATGCAACATTGATAATATTTGTTGATAATACGGTCAAACATAGGAATTTTTTTTATGGATAGAAGGAGCATTATACTGAAAGTCTTTGGACCAAGGTCGGTTAATACATAAAATCAGTCGGAAGGATTGATTTGATTCACATATAGACGGCACCTGGAATTGGTGCGTCGAGGATTTGACCAACGTAAAAATGACCCAGATTTAGAAGGCATCGATGATTGCCATGTGCTCTACGCAGCTGAAAATGCAAGCTGTAAAGCGGAAACTTCATTTTTTTCAACAACGAATTTGGAGTTGATTTCCCCTGGTCGAAAGTTGAGTTCAAATAGGAGGAGGGGTGGATGAACCACCCACCTCACTGAGCAGATTTAGTGAGAGGTAATACTAAGAGAGAGTGGGAGAAGGGAATTCCCTGAAATTATGAAGTAAGCTGACAACAAAGGGTATTTACCGAAATCCCCATATTCGCCGTGCCACGCGCCAGTTTGAGCGAATGCCAATAAATACGAATGCGTGAGGCGAATTCACCAGATGATACGGAGACGGAGACAGGGGAAAGCCGTCAGAGAGTTCGTCCTAGCCACTCGTCATGATATCCCCACGTGATTGCTTGCCGAAGAAAACACCCTGACTTCAGCTTTGTTCCGAACTTTGCCAAAACAGCAACTCAAATTTTACCAAGTCAATCACTTAGGATTTAGACGCGGGTTGGGCTGATAATTATTTGCTTGCGAACTTTGATATAGCGAATTACTATACGAATGACTGATATAAAAACAGTATTTACTTTTGTTCAATTTCTTCGAGTATTATTTTTCCTGTACATCTTTTCCCTGCTTGGGCCAGCCAAACACGAAGATTCCTGCGACGATTCGTTCTTGGCTATCTTATGATCAAAAAATCACAACGTGGGATAAGGTTAGCTCTGGATTGAAGCGGTCACTTCCGCGACCAGCCGCGGTGTTGGAAGTCGTGGACGACCGTTGAGAGTGATGTACGATTACGCTTTCGAAATATATAGCATTTATCAAGAATTATAAAAGAACATCCCTATCTTCTCAATCCGAGAGTCTTTATGCATCGGCCGAAATTCTAAATTTTCTTATTATTATTCTTTCTTCTACTTGTCTATTTTTCGAAAGCGGACAAAGGTTTACAGCTACGGATACGTCTTCGGAATTTCTGTCTTCCATTAACCATTCCACTATCATTTATCATTGAATTTCGATGCGCTACATTTGTCGAAGTTAGCGTGCGGCGAACAATGGATGCTTGTCGGCGAGCTATTTTGACCCGCGCAATTTTATTTAGGAAACAGATTTGGCTAAAACGGATTTGGTGGAAGAATCTGTACGATTGTGTAATGGTTCGCTTCGTAAAGATCTCTTACTTTATTTACACATTCAGCTGTTTAGACATGTCGATCCATCTAATGCAAGTCATTTGGATAGTTGAATTAACCAGCTAAGACTTACAGGGGAGAAAATACAGCCACTTTCTAAAATTATATCCTCAATGGGAGAGTCGTCTAGAAAATTGCGACGATGGCCTGAATTACGGCCAGGTTTTATTTCAATTCAATTTCCAAATCATTCCCATGCCATGGCTATGAATCTAGACGATTGTAATGTTATATTTACTCTTTGTAGCGTCTAAGTGTGTTCGATCTCTTGTTTATCGGAGGTAAACAAGACAAAATTGATTGTTCTTTCGTTTACCTCACGGTAAACAAGACACAAGTGTTCGTTCTCTCGTTTACCCTAGAGTAAACAACAACAAAAAATCCGTTCTCTAGTTTATACCAGGGTAAACAAGAGACAAGTGGTCGTTCTCTCGTTTACTCCACGGTAGACAAAAACATATTGTTCGCTTCTTTGTTTACCCCCCACGGTAGACAAGACTAAATGTTCGTTCTATCGTTTACCATACAGTAAAAAAGAAAAAAATGTCCACTCTCTTGTTATCCGACAGTAAACAAGACAGAAGTGTTCGTTCTCTCGTTCACTTCACGGTAGAAACGACCAAATGTTTCTTCTCTCGTTTACCCTACGTTAAAAACGACAAAAGTGTTCGTCTTTATAAGTTTTTTTTTTTTGTAGTCAACAGTCGTCGTTTGTTCTCGCAAAATTTAAATTGTACAGAAAAGAAAACTGATATGTTTGAGAGATATTCCGAATATACCAAAATGTATATGAGTATTTATTTTTGATTCCATCCAAGAATATAATATCCATCCTGCCTCATTGATTTGTTCTTATTTCAACCAAGGTGAATTTTCTGACAGATTCCAATTCAAGAACATTAGCAAAACTGCAATTTTGACACAAGTAGCTCATTACATTTTCAAACGAGTATCTTTACCATTGATTTTTTCTGCCTGACGAAATAGTCAGTCTAAAGCACATATGACACGCAACTATATTCAGCGTATATTTATTTTCATTTCAAATTTCAGTTTCTTTCTCAAGCAAGAAGCATTTTTCATGCTTGACTTATATCATGTGCTGTTTTCGGCACATTCCATTTTTTCTTTATCAGCAAAAAGGATGTGACACACAATAAGCTCTTGAAGTCAGTGAAAGAAACGTTGAACTGCATATATCAAAAGGAAATATTTTTGATGACTCATTGAGTAATGAAAACACTTTAGTTCAGAACATCAGACCACACGGAAAGTTATGTTTTTTTCTTTTACAATTAAATCTCAACATATGTGAAATTATCTGAGAAAATAGACTTGAGATCACTCCCAACGAAAAAGGAAAATATTAATGTCTGGCCAGGATGTGCAATACACACACACGCACATATATATCTGTAACGATAACGTTATATATATATATATATATATATATATATATATATATATATATATATATATATATATATATATTCTCAAATATGCTATTATTTACTTATTGCAAAACTTTTTCATAAATATACACGCACTTATACATATTTGCTTATTAACAATAATTTTCACATGAACACACATTATTAAACGTTATTAATATATTTCATAAAGTTTCACCAATATTATATATATTCATTTCTACGTGTATTGTTACTCTGTGCTACCATCGATATATATATATATATATATATATATATATATATATATATATATATATATATATATATATATATATATATATATGTATGTGTGTGTGTACATATAAGCATATATATATATATATATATATATGTAAAATATTTCTGTAATATGTTTTCTGTATATTGTTTAGCTGATTTCATTTCATTTCTCTTTGTTTTCGCTATTGTTTCCATCACTTTTGTTATTAAATGCCACCCCCACCATTGTGATGATAAAATATCTATCAACAACGGTGCATCCTTGTAGGAAACTAGCCGTAAAGAAAATAAAGGACAAAAGTCTCAGACCAAAACATTCTCTACTTATTTATAGATTTCCCATGAATTTCTCCCGATTTATAAAAATTATATATACCGTTTTCCCATATATATATATATATATATATATATATAGATAGATATATATAGATATATATAATTAAGTTATGAAGAACTTGGTAATCCGTATGGGTAATCCCAAGGAGGATGAAATCCTGAGAGCTCAATGTAAATCCAGAGCTAATATTTAAAATATTCCATAATGAAACGTAAACCTTAAGTAAGTAAGTTTACCCATGTAATAATAAAGAAAAATTGCATTCATAAATTAGATTAAATGTAAAACTAATAAAGATAATACCGTAACTATTTCTACAATATTAAGGAAGTACGATTGGTCGTGTAAATAAACTATTATAATTTCAAATACTTCTTTAATATGTTCTCTATAAATGTGTTAATAAAAATAGTAGTTAACTTATATTAAGTCCCTAAACTATTTGCTTAAAAAACTTAATATTTAAATTGATAGCAATCATCAATTTTTTTAGACATCTAAATTTCTATCAAGCATTGAAATCTATCCTTTACATAAATTAAGACCCAATTACAGCCTCTTTCGATTTACTTCCCTCTCCCTCTCTCTGCTTGCTGTAACACTCATTTGTATATATCTGTATTACTGTTTTCTGTCTCCTCTTTCTTTTTCATTTTTCCTTTTTCTTTTCTCCCTACTCCCCTCCAATTTCTATATATCATTTCCGTTAAGTTAACCATCTAAATAGGTCATGGTCTGGTCACTCCTCCTACCCCAATATAAAGTACCCTTGAGAGAGATATGAAATTAACCCCTCCCTATACTCTGCCATGTCTCTTTAACTATCCCTGTAAACGCCCCCCCCCCCCGTTAGATTACAAAAACCTTATCTTGCCGAAGACACCCACCAATTTTAATCTCATTTTTCGTTTCATTTCGTTGTTGGAAGTGCTATCTGATGATCCGGCGTCTTTTTGATAGGACTCTGGTGAAATAAATTATTATAATAGTACCTTAAAGTGGTCTGTTTTTCTTTTATATATATATATATATATATATATATATATATATATATATATGTGTGTGTGTGTGTGTGTGCGCGCGCGCACGCGCTCACGTGTGTGTGTGTGTGTGTGTGCGTGTGGTATTCAGTGGAAATTACTCAATATCCGTCATAGATCTAAAATATGCAACTCTCCATTCAACCGCACACACACACAACCACGCACACACACACAAACACAGACACACACACACACAGACACACACACATATATATATATATATATATATATATATATATAAAAGGGGTGGGGAGTAACTTATGATCGCTAAATAAGGTAAAATTCCATTACGGAAATTAGAATTAGATTTTTCATTTTTTATGTCGACATTTAGAGGGGATGGGAGTCGGGGAGTGAGTTTGGTAGCTATTTAAGGCAAAATTATATTATGGAAATTTGAATTTATTTTTACGTCTACATTTTAACACTAATTCGTTCCTTTGATTCAAATTTTAGCTTTTATTATTGTATTTTATTATTTTAATTTTTTCTAAGCTTACATCCCACCTATCTCCAAAACTATTCGGAGTTTTTGCAGAACCTATAATTTTCCGAAATATCTGTGGATTTATATTTTCGTCTTTCAATTCCCAATTTTTCTTTTTTTTTAATAGAAATTTGTTTTTGAAATTTTCTTTAAAATTATTTAATCACCAGTCACTTACCATAGCCTGTAGAGGTAAAATTTAGTGCCGAAACACGAAAGCTATTACGTATTGATTTCAACATGGTTTTGGCCTAATATCTTATAATAAAATATATATATATATATATATATATATATATATATATATATATATATATATATATATATATATATATATGAATTTCATAAAAATAATGCGCCTCTTCTGCTTATCATATTTATGATAAAACCCGTAAAAGATGAATTTGCTAAATGGCTGGCAGAAATACACCATACTTTTTCAGATTCGTTCTATACCTACCATTTCTAAATCTTTCATTTTTTTTCGGATAACAGCCTTTTAGTGTCGTTTATCATTGTATGCTTATACAAGAAGGCGGCACATCAATACATCTTTCACTGATCCTCTCTATAAAAGTCACCTAGGTTCAGCATTACTTACAGAAGTTCTGTTTTTAGAGTTCTTGCATTTAGCAACAGAAGGGGTTGAGTTTAGTTTTATTGCAAATATGTTCGCCTAAACCAATGGGGTTTCGATGGGTAGTCCCCTATGTCCAGTTCTAGCCAACATTTTTGTACGTTATTATGAGTGCCTTTTTGAGAAAAAAACAGTGAACCCTACGTCTACTTGCATCTTCGATTCTATCAACGACGCCTCAATGTTTAACACTAATCTCAGTTCCCTTAAACATCGCTGCAATTTATATAGAGGAGGAGATTGATGACACTTAGTTGTTTTTGAATGTTTTGATTGAACGTAAAGATGATTTGTTTATTATCAGCATATACGCAAACCTACGTTGAAAGAGTTAGAGAGGAGCAAATTATGTTAAACCTATATGGAAATTTGAATATATATATATATATATATATATATATATATATATATATATATATATATATATATACAGTGAGAGAGAAAAAAGAGAGAGGAAGAGAGAGAGAGAGCCTAGGTAGTATCACAGACATGCCAAAATCGGTCCGGTTTCGATCGCGGCTTGAAGTAATCGGACGTCTAGTGACACTGAAGAGCTGTGATACAGCGAGAAAGTCTGTCCGTGGATGGCTATATATATGCTCTCAGTTGAGGTCTTTGGAGAAAAGCGTAATTTTAAAAACTGTAACACCTACTGGTATTAACGCAATGCTCTGCTACCATGAATTGTGCTTTCCTAGCCACTGTAACATTTCCCATAGAAAACGTTAACATTTCCGTTTCTCTCTGCCGTGGGACGATAGTCTGGGGGTAGGATCTCTGACTGATGCCAAATCGGTTTCGATTTTCGAAGCAATGGAGAGCTGTGCTACAGCGAAACAGTCTGTCTGTGTATGACCATATATATGTATATATATATGTGTGTGTGTGTGTGTGTGTTTCCAAAGTGTTTTAACGAGAAGTGAACTAAACAGCCTCTCTGATTTCACTATTCCTGCCGAGAAAACCTTTAGTCTATCTTGGACTCTATCAAGTTCATGACAACCAAGTAATACGATTCGTTTAGTTCAAGTTGTTATTCATGTGCGCACGAGAAACAATACCTGAAGAAGGGCATACTGTAAAATAGTCGAAACGTCGTTGTTATGATAACAAGCAAGGTAAAGTTACTAGATTTAATAAATCAGCCAATACTAATGATATTTTCTGGTTTTAAAGAGTTTATAAAAAGTCTGATATTTTTCATAACATTTCAGTTCGTTTGCTTTTATTTCTATTGATCAGATTCCTTCCATCACGATATCTGATACAGAGTTCTATAAATCTTCTGTATTTTTCCCGTTTTTGGTATATATTCCGTTATATCTACTACTAGCTTTTTGGCTTCTCATTTGAATTTAATAACGTACTAAATTAAAGAATTATGCAAATATGATTTTGAAGTAAGCATTTTCGTATAAAATATATTATTTAGATCACGTAAACCATTCATAAATCCACCGATGTCGGTCTGGAACCCGGGTGGGAAAAGGGGATATTTGGTTTGAGATAAGTATCCAGCTACTATGTAAAATCTATTTCCATTGGGCAGCTGTAATTTCTCATTGAGGACCTCAAATATCTGTGATATGGAAGCCTGGTTGTAGCATAAATGATAAGAAAATTATCTCTTAGATCATTAACAAAGAATTCGATTGTGTTCCACTATTTTGGTATATTGTGCCAACATTAAAATGTGCTGTATAAATAAATATGATCGATGACTTGGCACTTTGTCGTGGGACATTACTACAGCATCGGGTGTTTGGTCTTTAACGGACACTCGATACATTGTATGCTAGTGTCAAAACTATACTAAGTTCGTGATTTTGAGACGCTGCTTGAATCGATATTCGTAACCTTCCTATTGTGAATTGTGCCACAGATATTTCTTCTTGTGTCAAAACCGGCATCATTGCTTTTGTACTTATCGGAAATAGCAGATGAAAGCAAAATCTTGTTTCACACCGGAATCTTCAGCCGCCATAGCCCACAGGAATCACTTTGTACGTGTGTACCAGCGTGTGATATTAACGATTCCAACAGACGCTTGTAATAATTATATACATCTCCTCAATCTCTTTGGTTGCTGATAAAATGACGCATCGTATAGCCACTAATAATGCTGAATCTCGTGACTCCTAGTGGATCTGTAATTGTGTGTTACATAATCGTTAATATTTTATCCCGCCTCTGTTCTAGCAATCTGAGGTGTTAACAGCTGCTGATGAAGAAGATGGTTTTGCTCGTAAATTTTCTTGGAATTCTTTTGGACTGATGAATTCTGTGCGTTTACTGTTGAAATGATATATTTTTTTAAACGGGGATATCTGTAATTGCAATTATAATACGTATAGTTTTCGTGCACATTTCATGTTACGTCAGAATAATGCCGTTCTAAATATAAAATAGATTTTCCTAATCACAGTTTCAGCGCTTAAAAAAGCCACTCGGAAGACCTCGAATCGCACGAACTTGAGGCTGACATCATCTCCAACAGTGTATGGTGAATAGAGACCGCCATTTTGGATGAAGTCATTTATAAAAGTAAATAAATAAAAATATATAACCCTTTCTTTAAAACAACAGTGAAATATTTTTTAATAAATGTTACTATTTTTTTGTCAACTTTTAAAATATGGGAGATATTTCTGCTGAACACTGTACGACATTCTTTCTCAGAAGGTCCCCTAATAATCGCGAGCCACGTAAGTTCGATGTATACTGCTAAGATGTTGTGATGAATGCGATGTTTGATAAAACAGAAAGTGTAATCAATTGGAAATAAAAATTATGAAGATAAGGGCGATCGATAACGATTAACGTTTCATTTGACGATGTTAAGACTGCAGGAGTCTATACTGAAATGTTCTTTGGAAAATTTTAAACATTCAAATTAAATATCGAATACATAGGAAATGAAAAGGATTCAACTCTGTGGAATAAGTATTGTGCGTCCTCCTATCAAATGATCCATCTGGTGGAACCAAAGAATTTTGCATCTGAACATTTGCCTCGAAAATAGCGACTGGAATTGCATGATTTGTTTTCTACGGCTAATCAACCCATTACAGGTTATTTAAAGCTAGACGTATTTATTATACAGGGTGTTTCAAAAAGAATACGCCAAAATCATTACGCTGTTTTTTCAGGTCTATAGCATTGTAGTGGACTCAATCAGTGGTTATTTGATAGAGTACTTATCAAAGTTTGATTGGGTGTCAGTTTCACCGCTGTCGTTAGTATAACTTCCGGTGCAGCTGAATTGTGGGAAGATCAATCAAAATCGCGACTCCTCAGCAGAAGGCGTTTTGCGTGCTTGAGTTTGCGAAAACAAACGCCATTGCTACGGTGCAAGCAGATTCGAATGACTTCATTTTTCAGCAAGATGGAGCACCACCCCATTGGCAAATCGGGGTTAGAGCTTATCTGAATGAAAACATGCCTCAGCGATGGATTGAGAGGAGAGGTGCTAAAGACCTTGCTCTCTGTGCTTGGCCTGCCAGATCCCCGGACCTCACTGTGTGTGACTTTTTCTTGTGGGGGTATGTTAAAGACCAAGTTTATGTTCCAGCACTTCCAGCAAGTATTGATGACTTGAAAGATCGAATAACAGCTGCAATCAACACTGGACCGTGACATGCTGAGGCGTGTTTAGGAGGAATTCTCATATCGGCTTGATGTTGTCCGCGCTGCCGGTGGTGGCCACATTGAGCATTTATAAAACATGAAATGAAACTTGAATGTATTTACAACACATGTGTTCATGCTAGAGAGTTGTAATTTTTTTCGTTATTGACACATCACTTGATGATTGTGGCATTTCTTTTTGAAACACCCTGTATTGTACGAATTTTTTTAAAGATCATAATGATTTGGTGATACAAATTACTATTTAACCCATAGCTAGTGAGGAAAAGGTGGATTCATACCTTTTACAAGGTTATTTGCGCATAAGTGAATATAACGATCCCAAATGGAAATCTGTTACACCATGCACGCATCCAAGTTTACAGTAACTGGTATTACCAAGCAGTCACCCACCACGGTACTGACCCGGATCAAGAGCGATAGGCTATCGATAAGCTAACGACGTTATGTCTGTCGGGAAGAGGATGAAGAATAGAGAGTAAGATTTATCACACAAGAGAGTGTAAGTGTTTTTGAATTCTATCAATACTGGAAAATAAGGATAAAGCGGTTCCAGCCGAGTCATGACCGCAATAGTTTATTTTGGTTCACATTTAATTCTGACTTGCTTTTAATCTCTCGTTGCCAAGATGTTACATAGGAGAATTCCTGGAATCGAGACTTAAATCGTCCCTCGTTTTCTCAGTAGAAGCATTAATATTGAATTGATCTTTAGAAGCACATTAAACAATTGTGTTGTTCTTTTTCTGAGATTCACTATTCAAGTGACACATTGCAGATGCCCAAATTCCATTCCTTGCAGCTAATTCGACGTTTCTGCTAAGTCATAAACCGAATTGTATCTCGTTAACCGCAAGGAATGAGAGGAATAATTGAAAAGCAAAGTTGTTCTCATTCGCACGAGACTTAAAGATCGGTGATGCTCGGGTTCAAAAACTGCTTATTTCCAAATGCTTTTGCTAAAAGAGCCAACGAGTGTTTGTAAACTTCCCTCTTCTATATACTCAGGAGGATTCACCTGCAACATTACTTATTATGGATGAAGTATCATCGCATATTTTATTTCTCTTGTCCCTAATAGAAACAAAACATTTTTTTTTGTTTTGATTTGTTTTATCAACCTCAATGGGTTATTTAATGCCGATAAAATTTCTATTGCTGGTAACTTTTTTTTCAAAAATGTATTGCTTGTAATATTTTTCCTCCAAAAGTCTATTTCTAGTAATATTTTTCCCTTCAAAGAATCTATTTCTGTTAATATTTTTTTCTTTATAAATATATCGCTGGTAAATTCTTTTAAAAAAAATATATATAGCTAGTATTTTTTTTCAAAAATGTCTTGCCGGTAAATGCTTTTCAAAACTGTGTTGCTGATAATACTTTTCTTTCATAAATGTATTGCTGGTAATATTATTTTTAGAAAATGTGTTGTTGGTAATATTTCTGCTTTGAAAAACGTATTGCTGGTAATAAGGTATTGCTGGTAATAAGGTATTGCTGGTAATAAGGTATTGCTGGTAATAATTTTAACAACGTATTTCTGGTATTAAAAAATATTTCTATACTTTCATAGAGTTTTGACCCCAGTTTTTTTGTTTGTTTTTTTTTTTTTGGCGGGGGGTATCTCTTTGTCCATAGAGGGGACCCTGATTAACCCTGGTTAGTGTGGAACTTAAGAGGTGGTTCGACGCCCCTCAAAACCTGATTAGAGGCCTTCCTGTCGAAGTAGTTTATCGTCTTACCAAGGACGCAGATGTAGTTTATCGTCACACCCAAGACGGAACACATTGTTGATCTCAGTGAATTTAGAAGACACAACCGATAATTTTAAAAGGTAGGTTTATGAATCCAACTTCAGTACAACCAGAAGAGATCTATCAACTGGAAAAATATAGGGAAAGGTTTTGGTAGTGATTTTGAAAAAATGACTTTATGCTCTGTTTTGGCTTATAGAAAATCTTAGAGTCGCTGGGAATCTTGGTCACCCGAATTTAAAGTATAAAATTCTTGGCATCAAGACGAATGAAGACATCTGCATTATTACCTATCGAAATAAGATAGTTGCTTGATAATTATAGAAGTATCATGAATGCAACGATATATCTACGGCACTAAAATTTGAAGATCGTCTTAGGTATGTCGATAAATTACATCCGGCAGCAAGATGTCTAATCGGGACATTGGAATTTTGGAGGATCTTGGAGCCACCTCTTAACTACTGTTTTCCCTAGGTCCAACCTGGCCCTGTGTGGTAGCATCTGCTAGAGTACCAACTATGGTCTAATTGTGAACACTCAAACAAATATTAACAGCATATTTTTATAATAAAATAAACATCAATATATTTGTATAGAGTGAAAATGAAAGACTAGAAAATAGAAAAATACATTTTTATAGTAGTATTACCAACAATACATTTTAAGATCTATAAATTATATATCTAAAAAACATACATTTACACTGAAAGGAAAAATTATGTACAACATATATACAGTTGAAATAATAAAATTAAATACAAAATATTTAGTTTATGCAATGAATATCACATTAAATAATGTTGATATATCACTAAACAAAATCAACCATCCAACAATAAATATTTATAGTAAAATCACCTACAAATCATATTTAAATCAATATGCCCAACACTATCTACTATATCTGTAAGATGAGGTATTATGTTTACTTACATTATTTACATTATTCGGAATCTTATCCTGATCTTTAGTGTTGTTGTGTATTTCGGCCGTCGTACGCTCTGGCTACCTTCAGGTGATTGGTATATTGAACAAAAACCTTTATTTCATCCACCGGGGTAGATTGTTAATAAGAAAGTCACTGCCGTATGTCTGGAACTCCGCCCACAAAGATACTCCCAAACAATCCAACTAGATCGTGAGCCTGGGCGTAGTGAGTTTGTTCACCAAGGCACACACGGAGAAAACACTCTCGATAGTCCGGGACAGACTGACATTGAACGCATCTCTAAGTGAAAGGATCAGTATACCAATAGATATCGTGATGGAGATGCTGACTTTCTGTACATAAACAACACATTTTAGAATGGGATCAGTCATATATTGACAGATGAGAGCTTAGCAATGGGATCACCATTATCACCAGCAATCGCAAACCTATATATGGAATTCCTTGAGGTACTGATATTAGAATCTACATCACTAAAGCAAACCCTATGACTGAGATACGTGGATAAAAACTTCATACTCTGGACAAGAAAGTGCTCCAGATAATACTAAACCATGTGAACTCAATAAAATCATCGATACATTTCACAATAGAGAAAAAAATTTGCTTTACTGGACGTACTAATATCTTGAATAAATCAGGAATTCAAGAAATATCCGTATAGAGGAAGCCTACGTTCACCGGAAATTAACTCATCTTCAACTCCCAACATCCATAAAGTGTAAATAAAAGGGATCGTCCGCTTCTTATAACATCAAGCAAAAGATATAATTGGCGACACAGAGACATATGAACAAGAAATGATCAGTATAATAATTACCCTAAAATATAACATCTACACCGGGGACATGGCGGCAGCGCCGACAAACTAGGATAGAAGGGTACAGGAGGATAACAACACTTCAGTTTGCTTACCCTATGTTAAAATTATAGAAGAAAATACAAAGAATTTGTGGTTCATATAACATCAGGACAAACTTTATAAATGGTTAAAAAATTTGCAGACATCTCTTCGTAAGACCCCCCATAGAGGAGATCATGACTAAGGACTGTGTTTACGCCATCCCGTGCAGCTGCGGTAAGATATATAAAAGAGAAACAGGCAGTCTTCTTATGGTAAGACTGCAAGAACATCGTAAAGCCGTAACACGAGGGAAAAGTAGGCGTAGCTGACCACATATGGAGGGAAAAGAAAGATCATCGTGCCGTGTATGACGTGGCTGAAATAATAGACAGAACCATCACTGGAATATTTGAAAGATTAAATAATCAGCACATATGAGAGGCCACAAACATCTTCTGAACCGACCAAGGATGTAAATGAATACAATATGGGAGCGAGTAATAAGGGTTGCTAGAGAAAAGCAGTAAATAACAAAAAAAAAAAAAATATGGAATGGAATGTAAACTCTGGTAAAAAAAAAATCAATAATAATAATAATAATAACAAAAAATTGCAATATGAGCACTGTTAAAAAATGAGGCTAAGAATTTAAGTCCCCAAAAAATCATACAAAGATGTCTTCAAGGACACATTGGCCCAATGGATAAAGACGTTGGTTAGATCCAGTGACTAGATCCAAACAGTTGTGAGTTCAGGTGTGACGAGTTGAGTTAAAGGGAAATAACTAAAACATCCAGAAGAGGCATGGCACGGAGAACTAGAACATTCTACCCCAGGGTACGAAATAAAGTGTTTGGATCGAAATCCCAATCACCTGAAAAAGGCTAAAACTTTGAGAATATGGCAATGAAGATGAGGATAACAGTCCAAATGATGTAAATAATGACCACTATTGAATTTCATCTGTTACTGAAGACATAAAATTTGTTCAAAATATATTTATGTATATTTTTATATTTATGTATATTTCAGCATTAAATAATCCATACAGGTTGATATTCAACTAAACAAAATCAACCAATGAGCCAACAAGTTTGTTGAATAACATACAGCTTTTAGTTGATTTGTATGTGAAGGAACCTCAGGCATGTCAGGAATGTCTGTAATCTGACTGCTAACGGCTTCCGGTGTATTAAAATTATGTCACTTGAATCTTGCAGATGAATTTCTATAGGAATCCTTTGATAAACTCTCCGGTTGCTCTTTTTACACGCATCATTTCTTGCACACAAATGTTTTCTTAATTCTTTCACATTTAAAATGTTTCTTTGATTAAAATGTGTCGTCTCACTTCAGTGCTTGGTGAACATGTACTATACACAACTTTACTTTGTAGTCCTTTGTATGCTTTTGTAAAGTTTGCTTTTTACTATATCTCTGAATCACTTTTATACAAACCATTTACAAAACCCCCGTTAGGTTGGCTGTGCGCTGCTTTCTGCTCCACTCGCTTTGAATTTCTTCTGTGAGTGCCAAATTTCCTAAGACCTCTTTCCTAATTATGTGGCCAAGAAAGTTCTAATCTCTCTTCCCGATGCTACATTTACGTGCAATTTTCTTTCCATTTCCTCTAAAACTTCATCCGTTGCTCACATGTCCAGTACATGGTATTCTCAGCATCCATATATAGAAACTTATATAAAACCTATATCTTTTTCTTCAAGTCTCTTCTTCATCTGTGACTAGATTGCCCAGCATTCACTGTCATATAGGAGGCCGGATGTTACATAAAAGTTAAGTACGGTTTTCTTTGTTTCTAATGAAATTTTTATATTTCTTATTATTCTGCGTGTCGTAGAAATTTCATGTTTTTCAGTGTCCTTTTTTGTTTGTCTAAAATTTCAGTCCATGGCATTCTACGCATCCTTCTGTAGATACACAATTCTTTTGACTCAGGCCTTTAACGAGAACGTTCAGCATTCACTGGGCATATACTATTAAGTTGGTGCAAAAATAATGACGTAATAATGTCGTTTTTTGACATATTTTTAACGTCAAAAAACGACATTATTACAGCATTATTTTTGCACCAACCTAATAGAACAGAAGAACAGATATTATATATTAGTTAAGTACTCTTGTCTTTGTTTCTAATAAAATATTTTTGTATTTCTTAATCTTTTGCTTACTTTTTGAAAGGCATCTTTAACTATCCCAATGCACCTTCAGATCTTGATATCACAGTTTCTGGTTCCTACTAAAAAACTTAATTTAAATTTTATGCTCACATGTCCAGTCCATAGTTTTCTGTAGAAACTTATATAAAACATATATGTTTCTTCAAATCTCTTCTTCGTCCGTGACATAATTGTCCAGCATTCACTGTCATAAAGGAGAACTGATATTATGTGAAAATTCATTACTGTTTTCTTTCTCTCTAAAGAAATTTTTATATTAATACTTTGAAAAAATTGAAATTTGAGGGCCACGCAGTGTTGTTTTTGTTTCCATTTTCTCTAAAATTTCGTCGTTGCTCACATGTTCGGTCCATGATATTCCTTGCATCCTTCTGTAGAATCTTATATAAAACATATGTTTCTTCAAGTCTCTTCTTCATCTGTCACATGATTGTCCAGCTTTCACTGTTATATAGGAAAACTGATATTACGTAAAAGTTTAGTATTGTTTTTTTTTTGTTTCTAATGAATTCTATATATTTCTTAATACTTTGCGTGTTTCCATTTACTCTAAAACTTCAGTCCATGGCATTCTAAGCATCCTTCTGTAGATACATAATTCTGTTTACTGAGGTCTTTAACGAGAAAGTTCAGCATTCACTGTACATATAAGAGAAGAGAAGACCCGATATTATATAATAGTTAAGTACTCTTGTCTTTGTTTCTAATACAATATTCTTGTACTTCTTAATCCTTTGCTTACTTTTTGAAAGGCATCTTTCGCCATCACAATGCACCTTCAGATCTTGATATCACAGTGCCCTCAAGTCTGTTGTTAAGTGGGATAAATGATGGCTTGCGAATTTTGACACCATAAAATTTAAATTTCTCTCCAATGATCATCTGAAAGACCACGCTCTGCTTCCCATAAGCAAGGTTGATGCTAAACTCCTAAAACGTTTATCTACTTAAACAATATCATTTATAATAACAATTTCTCAGACAATCTGTACTGGATGAACGATAACGGAATACCCTCGATTCAGTCAAGAGGTAAGATTGCTAGAATATTTGATAATAATTTTCATGTTGTTTCCTTAATTTCCTGCTGATCATTTTCTTAAATATTCAACTCACCTTAAAATAAGTCAATTTATTTTTACATATATTCAAAGCTTTATCTGATATATATTATTGATGGAATGAATATGCATACACCATGTCACCCCTCACAGTAATATGATTGGCTGGTGTCAGCCATGAATACACACTCATGTGGAGGTACATGAGGAAGCCTATAGACTACTCCTATTGTCTTCGCCTATTACCTACGCCTATTACCTACCACTAAGACGAGGACCAGTCCATTACGGTTACCTTCTAGATCGTCCTACTCGGTTTCAGTAGTCCAAAACCAGTTTACTACTTCGAACAAATATAACCCTTTTCGGGACATATCAATTATAAATGGACACCAATACTCATGTCCCTGTAAACACACAAGCACATACACAAAGATACATACACACACATATACTGACCATGGTTTTTGCATATATAAATACGGAAATATACATTAAAACATACACACACACACACACACACACACACACATATATATATATATATATATATATATATATATATATATATATGAGCGGTACGTAGTGGAAAGTACGCAATATTTGTGATTGTTATGGTCCGGTTCCTTTTACCACGATGATAGTCCAAGGTAGAACCAATACAGAAGAACTCGAACACGGATATATAATAACACAGATATATTACAAACATGAATATATACAGAGAAGTAGAAAGTGTTAGTACGACCAATCAAATTTAGTAGTAATTGTCTGAACGCGTCTCTGTTTCGGTCCGCCTCGGACTCGACTGACAGACTCGCTCGCTCTGACTGACTGACAGACTCCTGACGAACTTCACTCCAGACTTCAAACTGAACAGTATTTAGTCTCCCCACGAGGGCATCATGTGTCACAAGGCCGGTTTAACGCGGGATCTCCGAGAGTAGCCTCGTTCGGGTTCCTCCCCACCCGAAGGCAGAGAGTTCAACCGATCAGCTGGTAAGCCTGTCGTCCGACTTCGGAGTGAACGGTATTTAGTCACCCTCCCACGAGGGCATCATGTGGCACAAGGCGGGTTTAACGTGGGATCTCCGAGACCGTGGACTCGGCCAAAAATATGCCCTTTGAACCCGTATAAACGGGTTCAGGGTCCGTTTACCTCCCCGAAAGAAACTCGGCCCTTCGGCGTAGCCTCCTTCGGGTTCTTCCCCGCCCGTATGGAGAGAGTTCAACCGATCAGCCGATCAGCCGGTCGCCCGACTTCAGACTGAACGCCTTGCTTCCTCTTGGCGCAGTATTTATTACGTATGGAATAGCCCATTATTTTATTATGGGTAAGTTTCCATAACAGTGATAGAGATAACATATTCAGTTGTATGGATAGTTGTTTGAGACCCCGAATTTCACGCTTTTGTGATCATCAGACAAAGTGGTTTATTTTTTTCAAAATTAGATTTCTTTATGCTTATTTGTGTTTAAATATCTTTGTGTGTGGTCCAGAGAGGGATCTTCTTCTGTGTTTGTTTGGGATGACACTCCCATGTACATGAACACACATACAAACAGGTGTATACCTTTTAGTTCGTACAAACACAGCAATAAAAATAATCTGCGTAAATACGTGTGCTCGAAAGCAAGGATGTGTAAACTGCGTCTAACCTCAAATTATTCGCCCTGCACCACACACACACACACACACACACACACACACACATACACACACACACATATATATATATATTGGGCATCATATATTTGTAATATGTTTGGGAGTTAATATATTATACATGTTTTACCGATCTCCGCCTGATGCTGGTTGCTGCGGACTTTTCCATTTTAGTGAAGTATTACTTAGTAATATTGCAAATCGATTACTTAAATTATCTGGAGAGACGATAACGTGAAAATATCTGAAAGTATCAGTACATCACTTTCGAGAAACATATATATATATATATATATATATATATATATATATATATATATATATATATATATATATACAAGTATAGAATTGGTGTATACGGAATAAATTCTAATAAGCAAAAATTAATATTCTTAAAAGAGTGCTCAATATAGAGTAGAGCAGATATAATTACTTATTTAAAAATTATAACATAAATATGTTATAAAATCACTACAAAATAGCCATTTTGTTTCAACACCTCCAGTGTCTTATCAAGTGATGATTATAATCTCAGTGTTTTTGTATTGTTTTACGCGACAGTTTAGCACCGACTCACACACTTGGAATTAAGATGTATACATTTTGTCAGGAAGACCAGCCGATATTAGCGTTTATTCTAACGTAATTTCAATCAAAACATAAATTGAATAACATATGTATTTTTTTCTCCTGAGTAATTTTATAATTTTGAACTTAATAGAGATTAAATTTAGATTTTAAAAATGGTAAAATCAAATTTTATCATATAATTTAATACTTATTGGTTAGAATAAATTCTATTTTAGTATAACCCCAACTTTAAAGCTCTTAATACCTTACTTCGTTGTCAAGGTTTTTGAATTCTCGCATACTTGTGTTTTGATTGATCATTCTAGCTTAGGTAACAGCGTTTTTCCATAGCGAAGGATCGTTAATTAATTTAAAACCTTTAAAACCATTTATTCTACATTCAACATCATCACTTGATAAGACGCTGGAGGTGTTGAAACAAAATGACTATTTTTGTAATGATTTTATAACATATTTATGTTATAATTTTTAAATAATTACACACACACACACACACACACACACACACATATATATATATATATATATATATATATATATATATATAAAATTAAAAAAATATCAGTATATGTAAAATTACTATAATTTAACAATTCGTTTATACTAAGATTTTTAATCAAACAATCATTTATTGATTAAAAATGATATGGAAATGTTTTGTTTTTTGTTTTGTTTTTTAAAAAAAAAGAAAAAACATTCCCATACCATTTTTGTCTTGGTCAAGTTGGAAGACGAAACGCGTCGGCAAAAAAATGAGATTTTTTTCATCCTCTTACCAATTTGTCTTGTCCACAGTATTGTTCTAGGAATTTTACTATTACTCAACATGGAGGGGGGAATTCCTAATATAAAGAGAGTTAACATTAGCCAGAAAGAGGCTTACACTAGAACGTCTCTTTTTTTTAAATTTGGGATTTAATGTAACTCTGACAGTAAAAACATTTCGCTATCATTTTTGCCTTGATTAAGTTGGAAGACGAAACGCGCTGGTCGAAAACTAAGATCTTTTCCAATTGACATTCATTTACCAATTTGCCTTATCCACAAACTCTTTTAGGAATTTACTATATTTAAATATATGTAAATTTATACATATTAAAACAAACGCGATTTCACATAGAAATATCTACGTGTTTATAGGTTATGCGCATATGAGAGAGCGCTTGTAATTTCTGATAAATCCTTTTGCTAAAACACGGAGCAGTAATCTTACCTTTAACAACGCCTTCACCTTTGAAATATGAGTTTCGGATAGAATTGTCATTATCTCTAACCCTGGGTAGCATAGGCAATACTTTACAATATGCGCCGACTTGTCATGACAAAGTAGAGATGCTAGCTCTGTATTAATGCAGCCTCCGCATGATTGTGAACTCATTTCTTTATGTTTGTTCTACCCTGTTTTACAGAGGTTATGGTTAAGTACATCGTAGATGCGTTGGCGATCAAATCTCGAGCTGACACTTCGATATATGAGCTTTCTGTCGTTATAAAGGGAGTCGACCGATAAGAAGGTGCATGGTAAAATGCAAACGTGTCGAAAGTAATCTAAATCGAGACAGTCTTGTTGAGAGCAGATAAATAATTCAGTCACGTTAACAGCGAGATTTGATACAAGTTAACGCTGCAGTGAATAACATTGCGAGATTCTAATTTGTATCAGCCATAAATATATGAGGTAACTGTCTTTATGATAAGCAATAAAAATCGATCGTATACAACGGAGATATTAAAGATCAGATATCAGAATATAAAGGGAAGGGTTGCCTGCAAGGAATTCAACAAAAACTATGAGTAAAAAGTATGTGATAACGCCAGACTGCCATTGACTAATTGTCGACAGTTTGCTCTTATGAATATATTTGAATAACAAATAGAAAAAATAAATTCAATTTAGATATTTTTATTTTCCTGTAGTATAACGATTTATTTTCAAATTTAAAAAAAAAGAAAGAAGATACCCGTCCAGGTTAAGACGATAAACTACGTCCAACAGCAAGTCCTGACCTCTGATCAAGAAGTTTTGAGGAGCGTGGGTACACAACTTAATTGCTGGTGTTCCCAGGTCTACTCTGACCCGGGTTGAGGCACTATTGAAGCGATGGGTAAATATTTACCTCACCAAACTGGGGTCAAAACACTATGAAATTATACAAATAGGCTTTCATACCAGAAATAATTTGTAAAATGTTATTATCAGCAATAGATTTTTGAAGGAAAATTATTACCAGCAATACATTTTTGAAAAGAAAAATTACCAGCTATATAATTAAAAAAAGAAATATTACCAGCAATAAAATTTTTATCGGCATTAAATATCCCATTGAGCTGGATATGCCGTAAAACGAAAACAAACTAAATCAAAAACAACAACAACAAAAAAGGTGCATCAAACAACTGAGTAGCATTAAAAATGTCTGCAATTATTTTGATGGAAATACAGTAAAACGAACGGATGCGTTAAAAGTAATAGGTCTAAGAATTTCTTTGCGATTGAAATTTGACTCTTTTGTTTCATCTTATTCTTTTTTGCTTTTACCACATTTGTCTTGAAGAGAAAATAATATCATCAAGCTGTTGACATCCCACACGACTTCAAACAAAGTTTAGGAAGGGAACCACCATAATTACAGCTCTGGCAATTTGAGAAAAATATTTTCCTGAAAAATTAGTTTAAGGGAAAGATTTTAAAATATTCATCTGGCTGATAGGACAAAGAATACAAAATCTTTCCTTATGAGGAAACGGCTAAGATTACCATTGCCGTGATGGCGTTCTTAAGATCCTTACACAATGAAGATTAGAAAAAATTATATAATTATTTCAAATAGTATTTATTTACTTTAGAAAAATATATGTACCGATAGAGCCCAAACTATTTTGCAATACATATAATCAAATAACAACCGTGACTCTTCACGACATAGTCGATCAGGGCTCTCCTCATCTTCTAATCCTTCGTAGGTCTTATCATTGTTTGTCACCTTACTCCAACCCCTGCCATGCCATGCATTTATATAAATTACTGAATGGTCGGCAGCTTTATTAACTTCTAAAAATCGAACAGAATCCTTTCTTCTATGTTTCGTACCCGTTCAGACCGTGGGCGATCATGAGGTTTAATTTTAAAAATAGAGAATCTACTCAAATATGAGTATCCAAAATAACGCTGAAAGAAATAAATAAAAAATATCCCCGATTTAATCCCTTTCTTAATAAATATAGTGGACGCTCCCGTCGTTTAAGCAGCTCAGTTCCTAGGAATCGACAGCCTAGACTCCAGCACATATGATTTGATTATAGTGGTGAAGATTTTGAACAGAATCAACCACTCCTTTTGAGGGTTGGATACAAAGACCTGTTGCACTATATACCATGAGGACAACAAACAAACCTCCGCAGGTTTTGAATTCATAGCTGTCCATCTCCTAGACCAGTTGCCAAAGGCTATAGAACCAAGTCTGTCTTGTTATTTATCCTTAGCTGGAGGAAGAAGAAGAGGATTAATACCTTTCTCATGGGTATTAGCACGTAAGTGAATATAAATGAAGGTAAATGTCACTGAATATATATATATATATATATATATATATATATATATATATATATATATATATATATATTGTGTGTATTTAGGCAGCATATTTTCATTCATACACGTTTCATTAAATAATATAGACAAGTGTTGTCTATTTATTTTATGTAATTTTTTTCGTAATATCTGATAAGTTTAATAACATTATCGTTGAACGAAGAAAGAAATTGACAATATTGATCCATATTTTTTTAATACAATCTAAGCTTTCGGCTTACATAAGCCATTATCAAAGATGTCAATTACAACATATTAAGCAATATACGGACAAGACAGTGATGATAGTCTGTCAATGTTTACATAGATTATTTCTAAGCAACGATAAACATGCGCATATAAGACGCTAGAAGCGAAAATCGCACCGCATCTCATGACGTCACATACTTCTACAATTCACTCTCGTGTGGCCATGTGTGACGTCAGAAGTTACGAAACAAATTTACATAAAATAAATAGACAACAATTGTCTATATTATTTAATGAAACGTGTATGAATATATATATATATATATATATATATATATATATATATATATATATATATATATATATATATATATATATATAAGAAAGAACAGTAAGACATATAATCTGGTGTTTTTATAGTTATTTTTATTTTTACAAAATAGTGCTCAGTGTAAATTTACAGAGCATTAATATTATAAATTAATTGATTATAATACATATATATATATATATATATATATATATATATATATATATATATATATATATATATATATATATATAGCTAAGAATTTTATCTTTCTTATCTTTCGACCAAAATTAAACATATGACTGCGAACGTTTTGAAAATCGGATTTTCTACTCAGTTAGGAACGAATACATATAGACAATGCATAGGAAATAAACACAAGATGTAAAGTTACACTTAATTTAATGTCATAAAAATATAGAGTCGGAGAAGGAGGAAGGGATCAACAAAGAACAGGAGAAAAGAAAGAAATATAAAAAAAAATCGTCATGAGAGAAATGATGAATAGATATTTATCTATCGAATCATATTATCGACAATTTCGAAGATCATTATTTCTTTTATGAAAAGTTCGCAGTAGATAGATCTTTTCTGGGTTGAGACGTTTCCTTTTGATATGTAATAGTATTTCTGTCATACATCGTAGTCTATTGGTTTGCTCAGCATCCTGAAACCTCTTTGCTTTTATTCACAGACGATATAGGCTATCCTGGCCCTGGAGTTCCTGGTTATCCCGGAAGGTTTCAACTTTCTGTCTCTTGAATATCGGAAGATTAACTTATGTGAGAGCCATTCCACGGAGAAGGAAATAAACATTTTCACGTCATCTGGATGAATGTTGAATGTTGCATGTTGCATATAAAATTGAACGCTTCATATGAACGCTTCATATGAAATTAAGTAAATGCTTAGTGTATAAGAAACGTCCGAGAAATATCATAGAATATATGCGTCTTCCGACAGGAAGCGAATCTGTATCCTACAAGGAACCGTCATATAGCCTGACGTGCTACACCAATTTATCTACGAAGAAGGGTCTGATTAGCAAGGTTAATGGTACTGCTTTTAAACTACAAACTTCACAGGATTTCCCTCGAACGTCCGTGTCTGCTCGAAGCGTATCTTAACGCAAACAAATGACGACACACACTATGAAATGGAGGACGCATAATTTTTATGAATTTTATCGGACGATCAGGCCAATAAAAATGTTGATAATAATGTTTATTATTAACAGAGCATTTACATAAATATTTGTGTCTATATAAATAACATATAACACAATATATTAAAATAATTATCGAACTTTGTCCATTTCGCATTGTGTGACGTCTTATATATATATATATATATATATATATATATATATATATACATACATGCATACATATATTTTTATCATGTTTGTATAAGAAATTTCTTAATTAAGTCATTTCTATTAAACCATATTTATATTTATTTCAGATTTCTTTAGTATATGTTTATATATATAGCAATCTACTTTTTAAAAGTGATAGTATACACTCTGTTTCATATTTGTTTGTTTCGTCGCAGAATCTCTAAAGACGTGTTTGTGGTATTAACATTATTTAAGAATTAATGTCTGTCTATTTAGAAAAATGCATTTTCATGACGTGTTAGAATGTCTAGTGAGTGTCTCGAAAATAAAGCTTCTAATGCATTTCTTTAGAGATGTATTTCGAGAGGCTGAGTTAATATTTAATTAAATAAATTTTTAATACATGTACACGTATATGCTTTGAACAAAATCGAGGAAAAAATATATTGCAAATGTTTTCCCGTATTTGAAAGTCAAACTTAGCATATGCCATTTATTTTTCTTTAATATATCGTAAAAAAAATTCATAAAAGTAAAAATCGCTTTTATTCTAACACAATATAAACAGATTAACATCTCAAACTGCGTAAGAATCGACAGGACATGTACGTTCTAATTTAATTCGAGCTAAATATCCCGTGGAAATGCATCCTCTGTAATTTTATGCAAATACACACATCCTGTCCGATATGAGATTTGCCAGCGGAAAGAAACAAGAAGTTAACAGGGAAAATTACAGAAAATATCAAATTATTCGAAATCTAAACTGCTTCCGTAGATTTCGATAAAGCATTTTTATACATGAATTATATGTTCAACTGTCCACGTGTTTTTCCACAGCTTGTCAGCGGCGAGGACGTGTAAGACAGCCTGTTGAATGTCAATTGAGAAAGGAAATGAAACGCTGTGGAAATGCGGTATCTCAAGCCACGGGGCTGATCGTCTTTAGAAGGAATTCGCAAAGTGACTAGTCAAAAGGATTTCGCCTCCTTTACCAACGTGACAAACATGCATTTATCATCTCAACGTATTCCTTAAATGAAACAAGAAAATTATAGCAATCGAAAGTAGAAAAGGATAAAATCGTTCAATAGTGGAAATATACAAAATAAAATGATCTTAGAGGTTTTGGATCTCTAGTAAAATATTCCATATGTTGAACCGAAACAAAATTTCATCGCGTTCCTTAATGAATTTCAAGAATAAAATTTAGATATTTAGACATAGATTTATTGAATCACATATGTTTCATTTTTTTTGTCCAATACTTTCGTTATCTTTGCTGCACTTTCATGTTTTTTATCTAAACAGAACGTAGTATATTTAATTTTTGCAGATTTGCAGCACATAACCAGACACAAGTTTCGTTCCGATGGTGTGGCTTCTTTCAGTAAAACCAGTGGTTAAAAATATGACCACTGATTTTTAACCACGAAGCAAAAACATGAGCGGAAATATCAGCAGTAAACTAATTTTATTTTGTAGTTACCAATTGATGCAGAGGTGAGGCGTTTTCAGGGGGGCAAACAGTTCTACAGGCGCGTCTTCCTATCCGCATCACGCGGAGCGGTCGCTTGTCCATCTGGCTCTAACTACTAGTGATCCATTGCCTTATAGATAACTCCGTTCTTTGTCCTGTGAGCCGTGTCTCAATAGTAATTCAACAGATCTGCTACATATATATGAACTTCTTTGTTCCTGTGAGGTCCATTTCCCTTAGCTGATAATCGTCAAAAATCGAAACAATTTCAGATGTTTTCTTTTAACAAAACATCGGCTGACACTGATATTTCTACATATTTCATATAATATTTTCTAGTTATGGAAATAATTGGCATTCCCAACGTACAAGTTAATGTGAATATTGCGTTTGCAATGAGTATATTGCATCGAAATTGCGCCAATTTCATCCAAGTTTACAAACAGACGTGAGATCTGGCGTTCTTGTGTAGGAAAACGAAATCCTTCTCACTGGCCAATTCCAGACACATTTTGTCAATTGACGCCTTTAATCGTTTCAATTTCAAACAGTGTCTGCCTAAATTAAAGTCTGTTTGTTTTTATAATGGTGATCCTTAATCAACCCCAACCGATCTTCTTTAGATGTAGACTATATTTTCACTTCACTCACCAGTCTTTTGTTGTAAAATATCAATTTTAGGTCGCGTATTATTATTCTTTTAAAAAGTGTTTTATGTTTCTTGCGTTAATGTTTTTCGTTAAATCGTGAGGTTTAAAACCATCATTATTAAAATGCTGACACCCATTAATTCAGTCATTTATTTTACATTTTTGGCGTTTTTTTTTCTTTTGTTTGGATAGTGTTTTCAAATGTTGATTGGCTATTGCAGATGGACGTCCTCTACAAACTTGATCTTCAAGACTTGTATCCCCACTGCGGAACTTCAGAAACTAGCAAGTAGATCCGTCACCCTTTACCCTGTTACTGTTGACAGTAGTTTCAGACATACGATCAAGCTTGAACACATGCAAAATGTAAACACATCTCTTCTTTTTTATGACCAACATGATGGATATATAATATTTTAAGAGACTGAAATAAAACTAACAAAGGGGACGAATTAATCATTGGCAATGTTTGTTCCCATCTATACTAGGAAACACTTTCCCTTCCCGAAGTTCCACCTTTGTGTAAATCAATTGAGACAAAATAAATTATTCCGTTATTATTTACTTTTGTTTTTGTATTTTTCCAATGAAACATGACCCAGTGTACATGTCAGTCCATTCTACCAATTCTTCATTTGCAGATTGACCACAGATTCTTGATTTGATTTAAATCGTGAGAATTTCTAGGCCAGTCTATAGTACTTTGATTTGCTCACTGGGTAGGCTTTCCAGTGTTTTCGTGCAGCGTTACACTTTACGAATGCTTCCTTGGAATAACGTCCATCGCAGATATTGGCCATAGGACAATTAATCGACAGTGGAGACAATAGTGTCTGGGCATGATATAAATCTGATGCAATCACGGATGTTGCAATAATTTTCAACGCTAAAGAAATCTCCTGATACATCCCCAAAATAGATTCATATTACTGCACACAACTGCAAATGACCTAATCTGAGGAAAAGATAGAAATCGATTACGCACTATCACTCCAGTGGGTCTAAAACTGTATGGCAAAAGAAAAGAAAACGAAAGCAGTTGTTTCAATCGATTCGTACAAGGTGTATAGGCAAAAGCACACAAATGCGTACTGGATTTTTTCTTAGCCAATAAAATTGGCCAGTCCTTGGTGTCATATGACTCAATCCCGATCGATATTGTTTTGATGTTAGAACGCTTCTTTCTTTTATGTCAACCCCAATTTTTAGTATTGAACTTTTTGGCATATTACTGCTAATTTGCCTTATTACTGCTAATTTGCCTTATTACTGTTAATTTGCCTTGAATATATTTTTGCTTGCTTTAGATTATTTTTTTAACCTGTTCTATTTTCTTGTTATTACTCATTACAAACTTTGCCAATTGTTTTGCTATTTATTTACATTTAACTATGGTCACTCACTTTAAAAAGAATGTATATTATATTTTCGTGCAACTATTATAATAATATATTATAATATAATTAAAAGTTTATTCTAAAATAAACCTTATTTTTCGAAGAAACTTATTTATTCATAATCATAATTGTGTCACCTTCCTGTGGTGGATAAGCCCACAACTATATCATTCTTCGTTGTTGCTGTTGTTGTTTCTGCAGTAGGTAGGTTGTTGGGTCTGGATTTGCCAGTCCATCATCCAATATCTTACGAATTCCGAGATATACTTTCTACCCTGTTTGCCAAAGCAAAGCTAGAGATCTTAGTCTGACCTACCCTAGTTGGGTGATGTAAATATGGATTCAAAATATTTTAAGGTTATTTGTGTCAAAATGAATGCAACTGCCTTGGTCAAAATTTGAAGTCGATCCATCAATGACACTGTCAGCGTCAATAAATATCATTCTGCGCTCACATACACGTTTAACTAAGATATAATAGAAAATTTTCACTTGCATAATAATATTTATTACCAACACATAGGCTATTGCAATTTGGACTAACGAGTACATTTATAACAACAATATAGTATATACGTAGTGAAACTCCTGTTGGCTGATACTTTTTTTTTTATTATAAACACATAGACATGATTAATAAATTCTATTACTGTGTATAACATGTATTCTTAACCCGGATGGACGGAGGCTCGTCTGCACTCAATTTCCGTCGTTATTGTTGCCAACATCGAAAAAACAAAATGAAGCAACAAGAGAAGCTCTTGGATGCGTACTACATTCGGCTTGTGTCACATCTAATCAATTCTTAGAAAATCAATATACATATATTCTCAAGAACACATGCCCCAGTAGAAAAAAACCTTTGAAACCAGTTGTTAGTTCAATATCTGGCTACAGTTGAGGCGATGAAAAACTTGGAGAGACATTCAAAAGAGGCATGGCACATGGAACTAGAACAATCTACCTCATCGGACGAATTAAACGGTGCAGGTCGGAATTCCTATCACTTGAAGAAGTCTCGTAAGTATAGCACTCGAAACGTGGTGAATATGTCCAGAAAGATTACGACAATGTAAATAGTGTAAATAACGCACACACACACACACACACACACACACACATATATATATATATATATATATATATATATATATATTAGTTTGGTGCAAAAATAATGACATAGTAATGTCGTTTTTGACGTTAAAAAATACGTCAAAAAACGACATTATTACGTCATTATTTTTGCACCAACGTAATATATATATATATATATATATATATATATATATATATATATATATATATATATATATATATATATATCTTTTGACAAGTATCCTCGTATGCCAATATTATCTGAACTTCAACTTCACCAGGTCAAAACTGGAGGGATCCTAGTAAGAAAGGAATAATAATAATAATAATAATAATAATAATAATAATAATAATAATAATAATGGGAACATTCGTTCATAAGGAAACATTCAGTATTCATTGACTAAAATTTAGCTCTTAATATCGCTTTAAATATATAAAATCATTCTTTTAAATTGTTTTTTCAGCATATAGATTTTTCATGTCCACTTTTATCGCTCTTTCTATTGTTTTTGGCGCATTACATTCTTACTTCTTGTTTAACGTAATGTGGAAAGTCAATTTCAGGATGATATCTTTATTTTCAGTTTAATATCACGTGCAATTCATTTTAGTTGTCACTGCTGTTGGAAGCAATGTAGGTTCTGTTATTTTGTGAAGTTTTTTTTGTTTGTGATTCTGTAGCGTCAGTCTACATAATTCAACGTTGTATTCACAAAAGACGCAAGGGTCTAATGAGGTGAAAGAAAATGAGAAGAAATAGGAAACATAATCTTTAGCAGCAAGCAAGGGATAAACCTTTACTCCTGTTCAAAAGATGAGTAAGGAGTGAACCGAGCTCCAGGTGAATTTATCTTCTTCTATTAAATCTATCTACTCCTATGTATAGGTTCATTTTAACAATTGAACTGATAGTTTAGACATTTCTGAACGAGATGTAAGCCATTCAAGTTATATATATGAGGAAGTCTAGAGTTAGACAAGTCTATTTAAGTACATCAGTCGAAGTGTTTGGTGGTTTTTGGAGATTTCTTGCATCTTGCGATATTAGTCGAAACGGCGCCTAGCTAAATCTAGTGAGTTCGATTCTTACTGGTGTCTGGCACTTGAAGAATTTTTTGCATCAGTTTTCAAAATATACAAAAAAATCACCCTTTGCTTGTGCATTTTGTCTCGCATTTATGATGGAAGTTTTCAAGAACAAAACATGCTTTTCTACATTTCATTATAACCCTCGTTTATTCTCTGCTGCAGAAAAGAGAACAAATATTTTTTAAGAATAGATAAGATTTCGAAATCTTTTCCGTTCAACTGTCTTCTATTTTAAATTTAGAAAAGATATAGCAACTTATATAAACTAATTCGAATATTTTCTAATAATTTCAACATACATTGTGGTGAGATAGTCGCGCATATCTATCAAATGAAGATGGTTATTACTCGAGTGAAGTCATAAGTTTGAATTAATATATTTTTCAAATGTCTCTTCAACAGGAATACGACACAATCTTCCCATGTCTTTTTATTCTTATGACACAAAACAAAGCGGTGGGAAATGTCTGTTGGTTTTTAAATGAAAACATACAGTATTTTTCTTATAAACAAAACTCACGAAAAAACATTACTCCTACATACTCTGCAAAATGTTATGCTTATTTACTAAATGTCATTGCATTTGAAATAAGAACACACTGCAATATTCTCTGAATAATTCTACCTAATTTATAAGTTTTAATGCAGCCATTTTGTGAATCTATTTGATGATAGAAAATATTTGCGGATTACTGACCTTTGCGTGTTGGTTTTTCCGACGCAGATGACATTTCATGGCGATTACTATTTACTGAGACTGACATTCACTTTTATGGGAAATATATCTCCTTTTCTCCTTCTTCTTCTTCTGCTGCTGTTTTCAAACTGGACCATAGACGGAAAATACTTTGTCGAAGAACAGCCAAAGTTCTTTACTTAAACAACATAATTCTCATTGTTTTCACATTATTGTGAATCAAAAGAAAAAAATCACTTGAATATGTAAATACGAATATGATCCATGGCAAATGGATACGCATTTTATTTTTACATTTCTCTTAGCCTGGGGACATATCAGTTTATCTTGAAATTCTCAATTTCTGCGTAATTTCATTTTCATTTATTGCTTAAAATAAAACCCTAAACTGAATTATACCTTGAAGCTATGAATGATAAATAAAGATACATTAAAACATATTAACCTAGCTTCATGGTTAAAATAAGGATATTTTTATCATGGCTCTCCACAACATTCTAAACTTATTAGCTCTGAGTAAGTTTTGTCCTTTTACCATCCCGTCATTCCCTGTTCTGTGAGTCATTTACACAAGCTTGTTAAGGAGGTTATTCGATTTTGACAGTATCTTGTGCTTGTGATATGTTAAATTCTGCGAGACTTCCTTCCATTTTATATAACCTAGAAATTCTTTTAATTCTATAACCTTTCTGTTTCAAATTTTTCTTAAAACCAGAAGACTCTATATAAATAGACAGGGTACGATTTATAAATTGTCGTCTAAATGACGCAAAAATTAAATTAACACTGACATCTCATTTTAACAGATATATTTACCAAAATTACATAAAAAATATTTTGAAATATTAACGAGTAAATTTTTTCAATAAAATCGCCATTGGCTTCAACCACGATCTCCAGACGACTTCGGAAACTCCTGCATCTCTTCTGGACGGTCTCCTTGATTAAGTTGGTAAATGCTGCCTTAATCCTTGCCTTCAGTTTATCTTTGGTGTTAGAAGGAGTTTCGTTGCGCTCTCCCTCTCTCTCAACTGTGCTCACACATAATAATCAAGAGTGCTGAAGTCTGGGGAATGAGATGGCCAGATATAAGGTGTGATGTTGTCGCAGAAATTGTCTGACAGCCATAACTTGGTTCTTCTGCTTGTCTGGCATGGTACAGCGTCCTGTTGCTAGACATAGTGTCTCTCAGCAACCACTCTCTTGACTCAGGGCATACTACCTCCTTACAACACTAGATATAGGACTCAATGTTCAGTTCGAGGCCCTGTAGAAAGAGCAATGGAGGCATAACTTAGTCGCTTGTCGTTTATTTACTGGCCGAATCAGGGATACTAATGTTTACGGATTAACAACAACTAGAAAACAAACAGATCTTACAGCCACAAATAAGAAAAAAAATAATTTTCAACTGATCAAACAATACATATCTGATAAATCAAACTATATGTTAACATTTAATATACCAGAGTATCATTAAAAACTAGGTTTGCTGATATAGTAATTGGAAATTTCGTCCTGAGCCAAGTAGAAAAAAATTAGGGTGAGCAATAACTGGCGAATAGTACATAAAAAACTGACCAATCACTAGATATATACAGCGAGTTTAGTTCGATATTCCCTAACTCAGACGTATTGGCTGGATCGACACACGTTTGCTGAAGCGTACAACTAGAGTAACCTTGTGATAATGACAAGAAACAAAATAATTATCCAAGTATAAATAATGCAACGAATATACTGAATATTTTGTTCAAAATTAGAAATATGCTATTCCCATCTAACATGTAAGGTTCGCCGTGAGTTCAATCAAACGGGGTTGGTAGTCTCGCTGTAGAATAATAAATATCAAGCATACTACTAATAGTGTAGTGATTTTAGTAATTCCAACTCCTGTAAGGCTATCCATAGTGATAAGGCTGAGGAGGAAAGACCGAACTGAACGCGAGCAACACATGAAGACCCCCAACGGCAGAATAGGCAAATATCTACACGATCTCAACGCCCAAAGCGATTGAAGAGTACAGCGTCATTCTGGTTGTTGTAACCAAGGCGGAGCTTGAGAGATCAAGCATCCGACAGCCGGATGCAAGGCGGTTTTCTAGATCTCTCCTGTCTAAATCCAATTTGAGCTACCAGGGAGACACTTCTGGTCAAGTTTGTGGGCGTCGCGCAGTTTTGCCCGCTAAATTAAATTTCTTTTCCATTGGTGCTAATAATCTGTTAAAAACATCGTTATAAAGTGGGATTTAGAAAACTTATTTTAAATTCAGGGATAATTTACCAAAACGGAAGTTTAAACGAATGTAATTTTTTTTTACCATCGGATTGATAATTATTTGTATAAGTTCAATACAAAAAGCACTCAGGAAACAGCTTCAGTCTGCCTACCCTTAGATTATTGGAGAAAATAAAAAAAGATCTGTGACGACCTTCAGATGAGGTTAAACAATTCGTAGACACCTCTTCCGAGTAAGAAACCCCCCGCAAAGAGGAGAAAATAACTATGGACTGTGTGTACGCCATCCCGGGCAGCTTTAGTAAGACATATAAAGGAGAAATAGGCCGACCCCTTATGGTAAGACTGCAAGAACATCGTGAAACCGTAACACGAGGAGAAATAGAAAAATCAGGCGTCGCTAGGAAGATATGTAGGGAAATGAGAGATCACTGCTAGCCTGTGGGATGAGATTGAAATAATGGAGCACATCACTGGAAAATACGAAAACGTAAGGAATCAGCACATATGCTAGGCCACAAAATCTCTTGAGTCGACTAAGCATAACAATGAATGCAATATGTGGACCTGTAATAAGGATTGTTAGAGAAAAAACAATGAATAACAACAGAAAAATTGCAATATGAGCAATGGCAAAAATTTGTTGCTGTGACATTAGGCTTATAAGTCCCCAAAAATTCATACGCAGAGGTGCTCAATACAACATATGCCCAGTGTATTAGATCCATTGATGAAATGTGAGTTCAAATCCAGATAGGGGTGAACCAGTTCAATAACAGAAAGAAAACTTAGAGAGTTGAGTTAAAGGGAAATGAGACATGGAAATAACTGAAAGAAGAGACTATAACAATCTACCCCGGTGAACGAAATAAAGGATCCGATTCAAAACTTCGATCATCTGAAGGTCGGAGCATACAACGGCCGAAACGTTGTGAATATGGCAATAAAAACGAAGATAACAGTCTAAATACGTAGGGAGTTTAAACAAAAAGCCAACATTATCCAGACGTTGAACAATATAAGGTCTCTAACATTTAAACTATTTTATAAGATTTACTAGCAAAATATATTGACATTCAGACTGATCTTCAACGAGATGTAATATTTATCAGGCTTGTCCCGTTAGATCAGTTACGACTGAGTAGTGAGTTTGATCCTCTCTGGGTGTTCAATACTTCAACATTCCACATCTAACCTACGTTTAGAAAACATCTATATTAGCATACAGACTTCTGCTATATACCTTGTCACATCAGGATGTGGACGTTCATAGATCACCATAATATTTCCTAATCGAACTTCTAGCACCAATTTTCACATGCTCGTAAGGTATGTTATTTGCTACTTTCATTTGTCCCTCTTGTATTCAGTATGACCCTGTGTGTGGTAAATTTTCTAAGCTATTTTTCCTCAGTATGTGACCGATAGATGTGAGTTGTCTTTTTCTAATTATAATTATAAATCTATTTGTTTCCATTTTCTCTGAAATGTCGTCGTTGCTCACATGTTCAGTCCATGCTATTCTCGGCATCTATCTGTAAAACCGTATTTCTGTTACTTCGAGTCTCTTCATCTGTGACGAGATTGTTCAGCATTCATTGCAATATACGAGGACTCATATTACATAACAGTCCGGCATTCTTTTCATTGTTTCTAACGAAAATTTCCTGTTTATACGTTGCTTAACTATCGATACTGTGTCATCTTGCTTATCTTTTGGGTTACTTGTGTTATCTAGCTTAGCTTTTGGATTACTGTTCCATTTACCTTACCTTTTGGATTACTGTGTCATCTAGCTTACCTTTGGATTAATGTGTCATCTAGTTTACCGTTGGATTACAATGTCATCTAGCGTTGCTTTTGGATTAGTGTGTCATATAGCTTACCTTTTGGATCATTGTGTCATCTAGCTTTGCTTTTGGATTACCGTGTAATCTATCTTAGCTTTTGGATTACTGTGTCATTTAGCTTAACTTTTGGTTTACTGTGTCATCTAGCTTAAATTTTGGATTAATGTGTTATCTAGTTTACCTTTTCGATTACTGCGTCATTTAGCTTAACTTTTGGATTAGTGTGTCATCTAGGTTACCTTTGGATTAATGGGTCATCTAGTTTACCTTTGGATTACAGTGTCATCTAGCTTAGCTTTTGAATTACCGTGTCATCCATCTTAGCATTTGGATTACTGTGTAATTTAGCTTAAACTTTGGATTACTGTGTCATCTGGCTTAGATTTTTTATTACTGTGAGATTTACCTTACCTTTTGGATTACTGTGTCATTTAGCTCACCTTTGGATTAATGGGTCATCTAGTTTACCTTCGGATTACAGTGTCATCTAACTTAGCTTTTGGATTAGTGTGTTATTTAGCTTACCTTTTGGATTATGGTCATCTAGCTTAGCTTTTGGATTATTGTGTCATTTAACTTAACTTTTGGATTACTGTGTCATCTCGCTTAGATTTTGGATTACTGTATCATTTACCTTACCTTTTGGATTACTGTGTCATCTAGCTTACCTTTGGATTAATGTGTCATCTAGTTTACCGTTGGATTACAATCTCATCTAGCGTTGCTTTTGGATTAGTGTGTCATATAGCTTACCTTTTGGATCATTGTGTCATCTAGCTTTGCTTTTGGATTATTCTGTCATCCATCTTAGCTTTTGGATTACTGCGTCATTTAGCTTAACTTTTGGATTACTGTGTCATCTGGCTTAGATTTTGGAAGACATCGCTGTAGAGATTTAAAAAATTGGATAAGAATTACGTATAAAAAAAGACAATGACAAATTTTGCCCAAAGATAATGTCGATGTTCGTAAATTTTCCTCAGGAGAAATACAAGTTTTTCAAACTTTTTTCCTAGACTGTAAACTCTTCAGGGTTAATGTAGCCATTTGGGAATTTTTCCTTACAGCCAATATAGAGATTTACAATGCATTGTAATACTGCGAGAAAACGTTCTTCCTTTTGTCAGTCATGTCATTTCATGACGTTGTCGAACATGGCTATCCACAATATCCTGCCCTTATTAGCTCTTAATAAAATTTTACCACCTCACCTAGACTCTGCTCTGCAATCCATTCGCTCAAAATTGCTAGATAATGTGTGCGTTGCTCTTTCTGTCTAGCTTTACCTTCACTCTATCCTGTGTGTATCAAATTTTCCAAACCCTTTTTCCTCATGATGCGGTCGAAAAATGTCTTTCTTATGTTAAGTATATTTGTCCTTTTTGTTGCCATTTTCTCTAGAACTTCGTCGTTTGTCAAATTTTCGGTTTATATTATTCTCACCATTCTTTTGTAGAACCACTTTTCTTTTGCTTCAAGACTGTTTGCCATGTAGGAAGTCTGATGCAACAGTTCAGTCCTCTTTTCTTTTTTTATTCTAACGATATTTTTTTCTGTTTCTTAATACTTTTCGTTGCTTCTGGAACGCATCTTTCACTATCCCAATGTCCCTGGGATTTCAGTGTTGCACTTTTAGTGTTTTTTCATACGATTTCCAGAAATCTAAATTGTTGAATGTTGTTCATTTTGGCATCTCTATTTTGGATTTTGCGTGTTGGGTTGTCCCTTTTGCTAACAATTTTGTATTGTCCTTTTGCAATTGATACTTAGTAATTTAATCTCGCTTACATTCACTATCTTCTTGTAGTTTCTTATCTGACTCTGCTATCAATATCGTGTTACCTGCATATCTTTTACTGTTAAGATTGTGTTTTGTTATATTTTTAATAACGTGTATTTTTTTTTAACATTCTGTACTGGAAAAATGTCCATGTCATTTTTTTTGTTTCTTTTTTAGCTAGTTGTATTATTATTGCCAAATGAGTTTCACGCATTTCGTGATATGGGTTCAAATAACGTCAGAGGCTACAACTTCATTTCTATTTTCATTAACACTCATATATTTAAACATAATGAAAAATAAAGAAGACAGAATTTATTTTTTTTTTGCACGCTTGAGCTACCTAAGGTAGAACTGCGCTAATATTATACAGATATGTCAAAAAAAGTGACAAAACCCACTAAACTGAGACACAAAAAAGATCTTTATAGTATTGCATAATATTTGTATTTTGATTGAATATTATTTTCAAGCAAGAATATTACGATTTTCTTCTATGTAACGGGTCCATTCAGAAGGTGGGCGCATAACATTTTCAGTATTTTTATTATTAACTCTACATAAGTTTAACAAGATGCTATCTCAGCAACATTTTTTCTTTTAAACTTGATTGCATATGCACAATGGATTACATATAATCTGTTTGAATTTATTTTCTTTAGCTTATAAAAATTTTCATGAATCAATAAATTTAACGAGATATTTTCTGTGAGAAAATATAAACATTTAAAAAAATGAAAATAGAAAATTTTATTTTTATCATTTGAAAAATAATAAAACTATCATGCTTTGTGGCAGCATTTGAAGTATTATTTCAAGAAAACATCTCAGCAGGAAGAATTCTTGTTTTTTTTATAAAAGGAACTTGAAATAAAACTAATAAGCCTAGTGAACAAATATCTAACAATCTTTTTCATGATTTGAACAAATATATTTTAAGATATAAAGCTAAATTTTATATAAAAACCAGACACATACTATGTTATATATATTAGGTTGGTGCAAAAATAATGTCGTTTTCTCACATAGTAACATATGTGAGAAAACGACATTATTCTTGCACCAACGTAATATTATATATATATATACATATATATATATTTAAGTCAGAGGTGACATGCTGTATGCAATCGTCATGGCTGACGATTGCGTCCAGCATGAAACAGCCTGTCGCCACTGAGTTTTGACTTCAATGTTCACTTTTTTATTTATATTTACATACGTTCTATCTCTGGTATCGAGCACGTTATCTCTTAAGTATAGCACACCTTAAAACTATATTTCTTCATATATATATATATATATATATATATATATATATATATATATATATATATATATATATGAAGAAATATAGTTTTATAATATATATATATATATATATATATCGGCTCATGTTCTATATATTTCTATGCTCAGAGTAGAAAAAGACGTTGTATTGGATATCAGTTAACAAAATTTAAGAAATTATTAAAACTATATTAAAACGAAAGCAGTAATTATAACTTGTTAATTAAACTATAAATTACGATGCAACCAGTGGCCGCATATATCCTCAAGGAAGTGTATTTATGAATGTGCTGCATCAAAAATAAAATAGATTGAAGTGTTTAATCCATAAAAATGATTGAATATTAACAAAAATGTTATTTAAAAATGTTCGGAAAATTTTGCAAATCCATCGAGAAAATGATCTCTAAATTGTTTGAACTTAGAATTATTATTTGCATCACTTATATTCGGACGATTTTCCTCATCTTTTTTGTTGTTGTCACAACGTTTTGGCAGTTGGGCCCTCAAGCCTTCCACGGCTGTATATGTAAAACATGTTTACAATAACTGAGCCGTGTTCTATGCAAGAATTGGACAATTTTTCTACAACTGTGTGCAAATTAATTGAAACAACCGCTCCAGTTTTCTTTCTTTCAAAATACTGGCAGTTTTAGACCCACTAGAGTGACAGGGTGTAATCGATTTCTGTTTTTCTTTTCAGATTTGGTTATTTGCAGTGATGTGCAGTAATATGAATCTATTTTTGTGGTGCATGATGAAATTTGTTTGGCCATGAAAATTTTTTCGTCATTCGTGATTGCATCAGATTTTTATCAGGCCTAGACACTATTGTTTCGGCTGTCGATTAGTTTTCCTACAGCTAATGTTTGCGGAGGACGTTACTCCGAGGGAGCGTAAGAAAATTGTAACGTTGCATGAATACTCTGGCAAGCCTTACCAGTACGCAAATCAAAGTACTATAGACTGGCCAGGGAACTGTCTTGATTTAAATTCAATTGAGAATCTGTGGTCAATCTGCAAGCAACGACTTCAAGGAATGGGCATATGAAGTAATTACTTGTGTACTAGGTCATGTTTCATTGGCAAATTAAAAGTGACGTGGGCAATGGAAAGAGAACAGTCTACCCCTGGTAGATTAAATAAAGGGTAGAGTTCAGAATTACCTGTAGGTTAGGCAAACCATTGTATATTTGATGAAGTCCGGAGGGCACAATCACCGATACGTAGGGATAACAACAGCAAGGATGAGGACAATAATCTGAATATAAAGTGTGTAAGAAAATTCAGACAGTAACATACAATCATTCTCTAAATTCATCATTTTTGACATCTGACCAAAGAATATAATTTTGCATAAACTCTGCCGAAAATGAAATAACATTATTATAACTGATCTGACAATCTTCCTGCTTTTATATTTTAATGAATGTAGAGTATGTTTAAATTATTCAAAATGTATTGTGAGTAAAGTTAGATCTGAGCACATCTTTTTATGTTAAGGAATTCTTTAATATTTTGGACCAATAGTCCGAGTGATGAAAGAAAGAAAATTCAATTCTTCGAAATATTTAATCATGGACCATTTATATTGAAGTCGGTCGGATATAAACTTCAATACGGTCTGATGAGAATCACAGAATCCAGGCTGGCATAATACGTCGTGAAAACAGTCAATGGCAAACACAACTAAATTCTTACAAGAGACTTCATCAAATCTTGCACGAAATATTTTCTGTGTATAGTATAAAGGTCACAACAACAGTATTAATGAGAAAGAGAGACACAGAGGGAGAGACTGGAAGTTTCGCAGGGAATATATTCTTACTTTTAACTGCTTCTTTCTCATTGTTTTATTTTTCCCATAGCGTTCCAAGTGAATATTTTGGAGGCAGACTGTTCATGGAGATTATACATTTGTGATGGGATTCATCTGCTTTTCCTGTGATGCAAAGAAATATTACTATTTGAATGTTACGAATTTTATGATGAAGCAATATTTTATACCTATTGATTTGGTAGCAGAATTTTACTTTTAAATTTTGTTTCACGATGGTTAAGACTACTAGTAGTAGAAATATAATGTAGTTTTTTTTTTCTTTTTGAGAAGTTCCGTATTAAAATTTCTTTAAAATTAATTTCTTTTAAAATTTCGGAATTAACTATTTAATTAGTCGACAAAATAATGAATCGGTTAGGTTTTATATTAAAAGGCTTGGCACGTTGATGAAAATCGTGATAAATACGGGGAAGGTTGAAAATAATTTATCTCAGCATTTCAAATCAAGCAAGAAAAACGGATGTAATTTCTTTCGAATCAACGTGGTCTTTATGTTTCACTTGTATATCATCAATTTCCTTTCTCTTGCTTTGCTATATCAATCGTCTTTTTTTTAACACGAGAAGTGCGATAAAAAACGAAGAAATAAATTAAATTATAATAATTAATCGTTAATAAAAATGTTATCTCGATAAAAGATGCCACTTTACAAAACAAACTTAAATGGTGTCTTGCTGTCGATTTCTCATCAGTTCAATGGGGAAAAAAGTATTACTAAATGTTAATATCCCAAATGCCATTCTATTTTATCAACACCACCTAGACCTTGATTTTTCACACAAGAAACTATCTGACTCCTGTTCTGCTTTATCGTTACAAGATTTAGATCAGAACTGAAATAAAGCATTGTTTCCACATCTGGGCGGGAACTGCTTGATCGCCTCGTTCCATCATTCAGTGAGTACAAGTTGATTTACATAGTCTCGTACGGGAAGACATTTACCATCCTGTAACATATTTCCCACAAATATACTTGTAAATTCATCACTTCTCTCTTTATATGTGTGGAAAATCTTCACATTAGCTCGATTATTGGGTTCCATCAAAAATACCTTTGCCGCTACAAGGCACGCCACTTCTATGGAATGACATCACCTTCATTTTCATCGTTTTCTAAATATTAGAATTTTTTCTCCTATGAACTGTCACTTTACAGGACAGGTATCCGCATACGTGCTTCCCTGAAAACTTTAAACTCTTCCCCTTCACATTTAGGCCCACCAGTTAATTTTACGGTCCACAGTATTTCTTAATTATGACCTTCCCAAACATACATATTATGCACTACATTGACTGGCGCTCGAACCTTGTATTGTCTTAATATTTGAAGATGTCTTTCCTTGGTTACACGGTTCCTCTGAAATGTTTCACACTTAAATCAAGATGTTTCCAAAGATTCACTAGCTAACGAGTTTGTATAGTAACCCCCTCTGCCACACCTTTTCAAGACTTCATACTTCCCAATTATCTAGATATACAAAGTGAGATGATTTGCTTAATTTAAATCGTCTGATCTATTAGATAGCAAGAAAATGCACTGCGACGGAACAATTTGCAAACAGTGATGTTAATATTTAACTATGATTTATGTAGTTCTCTTGCCAAGACGGTATCTGAGATTGGCGTCCAGTCCTTTCTTCGTTACGTACTACCCCTGAAATATTCTCTATTAAATCAAGAAATAGTACCAGCTATGGTCACAATCCGTCCTTGAACAGATTAGAATTATTCTTATAGAAAGTTCAAAGTACGTAATGAATATTTTTCTCTTTGAAACTGAAAACATTTGATAAATCAAATAAAAATATGTCTCTTATGAATGAGTCCTAATCAACCTTATTTTCTTATTCATTGTTGAATGAACAAAAAAATAAAACAAATTAAATTTGTAAAATTCATAACCATAGGTTCATAGCAGCATCAAATTGATTTTTACGAGTGTGTATGGAGGAAGTTGTTTTATAAGTTCCACTAGAGAAACTTTATATTCATTCTGGTAAAATATACACTACTTTTACTCCCAAATTCAATCTCTATTTAAATGACTCTGTTTAACGCACGTGTAAAGATTATCGCATGCTTTAAGTTTATCTAAATGAACGAATGTATTTTAGCTGTACAAAAGAAAACAAAAGGATCGATAATTTCATTAAAATCTGATTATTGTTTTAAAGACCTCATACAGCTGGAACTGTAGTAAAAATATGGTAAGGCACAAAAAATGCAATCCATAGTTCTGAGTACATTGACTAACGTTCCTCATATTTTAGGTGTATGAGAACAGTCCTTTCTTTTTACTTAGATTTCTCTTTTAGTATTGTTCACCCAATGGAAGGCCCAAGAGTCACTGGAGCTATAGAGATAGTGACTGAGATTGCCATAACGGACGAGAAAGAAAGAAGAATTGCATATTACGAGAATATGTAGGATAGATATCAGTTGACCTTAGACTTGAAGAGGTTAAGGTTGTAGCGGTCAGGGAAGCCTCCTATCGTGTGTCTGTGGAAGAAGATAAGTGGTAGATCCCAACCCAATGCAATCCGGAGGTAATGAAAATGATTTGACGCTGTGTGAGTGGCATGGATTTTCCTAGCCCTGAAAGTCTAAGCTGGGGAAACTAAGGAACACAAGTCGTTTGAACAAGAACTACAGAATGAAGTGAAGGAAATCGATAAAAAAAGACCAAACATCAATTGCAAGAAGATTGAATGCATAGTTATTATCAAGAGGAGCAACCCAACATGCACATTCCAAATCGGGCACACCAATCGGTGAAACAATTTACATTTTCTGAGATTTAACAGAGGACAGAAAATGCGACATGGAAATCCGAATACGCATGAGTATAGCGAAAGATGCCTTCTAAAAGCTGAGCAAAGTATGAAGAAACAAACAAATTTTGTTAGAAACAAAGAAAACAGTACTGAACTCTTATGTAGTACCAGTCCTTCTATATGGCAAGAAATGCTGGCCAATCAAAGCAACTTAAATATGATTCTACAGAAAGATGCCGAGATTACCATAAACCTAACATGTGATCAACAATGATGTTCTACAGACAATGGCAACCCATAGGGCACTTATGCTTACACCTGTAATTTCTGGAACACATAATGAGGAAAAAGGTTTTGGTGAATTTGATACTCACAGGACTGACTGAAGGTAAGAATGTCAGAAGAAAGCAACACAAACTACCTGGCGAGATTGTGTGAATGGATGGAGGTTTGGGAGAAAGACAAAATTTATTAAAAGATACAAACGAGAGGAACTTGTGGAAAGTCATGTCCGCTTACGTCCTAACAGGAATGGCACTTAGAATAAGAAGAGAAGAAAAATAGAAGAAGAACAGAAATTCACTAGTGAAATGTTAATAACGCTTTGTCCGCGGGAAAAGTAGAAAGAGGGTAGGGCCGACGTGGGAGCATTGTGCGACATCCACATCAATCTCGCCTTTATAGAACAGGCTGTTAGTAACAGCTTACATTGAACTATATGATAGGAAAGACGTTTCCAGAGATTCACTAACAAGTTTGTATAGCAACGCCCTATGCAACACCTTTGCAAGACTTCATATTCCCAATTATCTGGATAAACAAAGTGGATGATTTGCTTATTTTAAATCGTCTGATCTATTAGATAGCAAGAAAATGCACTGAGAGAGAACAACTTGCGAATAGTGATGTTAATATTTAACGACGATTCATGCACATCTCTTGCCAAGACTGATATTGGCGACATTTTCTTCCTTGTTTACGCGATACCATGAAATTGTTCTCACTTAAATCAAGACATACGACTAGATATTGTCACAAGCCTTTGTTGAACATATTAGAATTAATCATATACATACTTAATCAATATTTTTCTCTTTGAAACACAGAACATTAGATTACATCAAATAAAAAATGTCTCTTATGAATAAGTCTTAATCAGTCTTGTAATATTTTATAGTCTACTGAAAAGGATATAAAGTTATCACAGTAAAGATATGAGTTTTTGATGCAATTAAAAGTCAGTGTTTTATGTCGTGTTCCCAAAGAGGAAATAAAAAATGAAGAAATGTCTTTAGCGTGAAGCGATAAATAAAAGGATACGATTCACAGATATTACTATAGACAAAGCAAAACTGTCAGAGAAGGAACCATTTGAACTGTGACAGATTATAATTAACTCATCATCTTTCAATTGTACGTCTATGTGGGTACTGCTTACATTATTCTGACTATTCTTGTCGCCATATTTATTACAAAGTTTCGGCCGTTATACGCTTCGTCCATCTTCAGGTGATTGGAATATCGAACTGAACCCTTTATTTCGTTCACTGTTCTAGTTCCGCGTGCCATGTCTAATGGATGTCAGTTATCGCCTGTTAATTCCCCGATCTAAGATTTCCACCGCCTTAACCAGGTATTGAACTCGCACTCTTTGGGTCCTGTCACTAGATCTAACTAACGCCTTTATCCACTGTGCCATGTGTCCTCGGAGAAAATCTGTATATGAATTTCTGGGTATTATTAATCTAACGTATTCAGCAAACATTTTTTTTTACCAGTTTTTGCTGTTATCGTTACGGAAAGAAATATTAAGAACACCTGACAGCTGTAACACGAGGGGAAGTGAAAAAATCAGGCATGGCTGACCACATATGGAGAGAAAAGGGAGATCACCGCTTTCTTTGGGATCAGGTTGAAATCATAGACAAAGAACACCATTGGAAAATTCGACCAACCATAGAAATGAATACAATATGGGAGCCAGAAATAAGGACTGACATTAGAGATGGCACATGGAACTAGAACAGTCTACCCAAGTGAGTGAAATAAAGGGTTCAGTTCGATATTCCAACCACCTGAAGAAGGGCGGAGCGTACAAAGGTCGTTGTGATAAATATGGCGACAGAGATAGGGACAATTGTCCGAATAATGTAAATAGTGTACTGATCTATGTGGGTATCGGAATATAATAAGTTTATAAAATAATTTATCATGATAATAAATAAGAAGGTAACAATCAGGCAAGAACACGCATTTACACATATTTGAATATAATATGTATTTTTGCAAAGTTAAGATATGACTTGGAAATAATATTAAATATACTAGTTGATTTAAGATGGAAGAAAATTAACCGGAAGTCACCTGTGTGGATGTCGGTAAAAGTTATATATGAGAAATTAGATCTCATAGGGAGATCCTGTTAACTATTTACAGAATTTAAATCATTCGGACTGTTGTCCTCTTCTTTATGTCCATATTCCCGACGTCTTGACCGTTATACGCGCCGGTCTTCTTCAGGTGATATACGTTAAAATTTTGAACCGAACCCATTATTTAGTCCAACGTATATCGACTGAAGAAAGCCAAAACTTCGTGAATATGACAACAAAGATGAGGACAACAGACTGGATGATCTAAATAGCGTAAATACTTACAGTACATCATCTCGGAAATATAGATAGAAGCATTTTAACTGTTTTACAATGTATTTGGTTGGTTAGTAGGTTGATTTTGTTTAGCGGGAGAGTAACACCTCTATGTCTTATCTAATGCTGAAATCTAGATATATTTGTATGCAATTTTATACTTTCAGGTAAAAGGTATGTTTTTTTTTTTTTTTAGTTATAGTTTGCAGTTCATAAAATGTACTGGTGATAATTTTACTATAAAAAGTATTTTTATGTTTGTTTAGTGTTGCACTGATTGTCATATAATAAGTAAAACTAGCGACACTGAGGTTCGTGTGTGACATTCTGGCCTTATGAATAATATGTTTTATGACAGGTTTATAAATAGCAGTGTCACGCTACTTGACTTTTAATTCGTTGTTCCCTTTAAATATTTATTTGCGGTTGTAATTAAATACGGTTTTATTTTAACATAAAAGTTGAGTTATACTTGATTAGTGACGGCCACCGTACGTCAAAAATGATTGATTGTCATTTTGCCATAAAAATGCATTGTTGGCCATTTTATAATAAAATACTACTGTTGATTTTTCTTTGGGAATTCGCTATTTACCTATGGTTTTAAGCGGTGCTACTAGGATGAACCTGGGAACAATAGAAGTTTAGAGGCGATCCCACGCTTCACAATCCCCCGCTGCCAATCTTTCGATCAGGGGCCGTGCTGCCGGATGCAAGTTATCTTCCTACCCATGTCGTGACTAAGTATCAAAATATGCAGTGTTCTATGTTACCATGGCAACCGGTGACACAAATGAATGTCTGCATTAGCTGTGTATACCAGTAGCAATTGATTGGCATCTTTAAATATGTGTTTCCGAAAAGAAACACTATTTTCATATTCTTCACATTTAGGTCGTATTGGCACGTTTCCAGCATCTTAGTAAGACATTGTTTTAAAAATAGAAGGCATTTGAACTCAAGCTCTTTTTCTAGCGAAAAGCATACATTTTCCGTATTTTATTTTTATTATGAAATAAACATTAGATAAAAGTTCAGGTAGTTGTATATACGCGTTCGTTCTGTATGGATTTGCTGAAAGCTTCTTACACGTACATCCTTGGTAAATATACGTATCACTTCATTGACGATGGAAAGAGTGACAAAATACTTAGAGGGCTCATAGGAAAAGCAAATGGTGCATTTCAGAAAATTACAGGTGTTTTAATGAAACAATGAATATATATAAATATATATATATATATATATATATATGTATATATATATATATATATGTATATATATATATATATATATATATATATATATATATATATATATATATATATATAGCTAGCTAGCTAGCTAGATAGATAGATAGATAGATAATATTAGTGGTAAATAGGTGGATATATAATATTAGTGGTAAATATATATATTTGTGTGTGTGTGTGTGGATAGATAATATTAGTGTCATATATATATATATATATATATATATATATATATATATATATATATATATATATATATATATATATATAAATATTAATTCCCAAGAGGATAGAATCCAGGTAGAATTCAATTTCCAAGACAGAGTGAGAATATAATATAAAAGGCTCAAACACTAATATTCTTCACGTACTTCTTTCTTCTGTTACACCTCTTTCTAGAGCTTTCATACATTTTCGTCTCACACTTGTTTCCCACTCCTACACATGCACCCTCACTAAAATTGTGTTTTTATACCCGGAGTTATATTTTCGGTCGTCTTCGTGATTACGATTCCAATGTAATAAATTATAACCATGGAATATTAGCGTTTGAACCTTTGATATTATATATATATATATATATATATATATATATATATATATATATATATATATATGCATATATATAAGTATATATATATGTATATATATATGTATATATGTGTGTGTGAAAAGTGTATATATATATATATATATATATATATATATATATATATATATATATGTATGTATGTATCTATGTATACGTGTCTAATATATAATATATGGCACGAAGTATAAGCTGGAAACTATTGAAAAAAGCACCTGCCTGCAGCAACATTGCCTACAGGAAAAAGTAGCAATTATATCCCATACCCCGCAAAAGAATTTATTAAACAAAAGATCAGAGATAATCTTCAAATGTATGCATGAGAATAAATACCTATTATCAGAATTTATACCAAACTGATAAAAAAACACCAACAATCACTCTTTAGTTTAAGCTTCCATGACAAGAAGTACATTCATTGTTATTAACATTCCACCAACATAAGTAATCACTTATACCACTTTACAGTAACTATTAGCTACTAATATTATCATTACCACCAATCCCCTAACATCATTACTAGCACATCACATCTACTATTACCATATAAATCCACTATAATTAAACTACTCCCCCCATCAGTATATTTAATACCACCATATAAAATCCAATAAGGATTAAAAACTGCCATTTCTACCAGTCACATATTCTCAGTCATCAAAAAAAAAGCAAATAACCAGCTTCAAAATAATAACAAATGAGCCGTAAAAAATTTAAAATAATAGCAATTATTACCTATCATAATTTTACACAGACCCCACCACACTTATATTATACGTGCGTTCGAGGAAATATTATTCAGCGAAAAAATAGAAAAATGTTCTGATGCGACATGTATACATTCACGAGACATTCACAAGAAATTTTCGCCACACTTCCGATCTTTGAATTTCAGCATACAAATACGTATGCATATAGACAACAGCACACATATACATGCATATGTCAAGTCCCATACTGTCCACATATGTTTATGTTTGTATGAGCCCCGGCGGACGAGCGAGTGTATATGTGTGTCTGCGTACCTCAACGGGTGTACGGACATGCATATATTGTGTTAGCATGAGTGACATCACGACGACGATTCCCCCCCACTTGCATAATAACACCAACACACGCAATCTACATAAATCCAAAATTTAAAAAAAAAAATTATCAGTTTGTCTGATGATCGGAAAAGCGTGAAACCCAAGCTCACCAACTCACATCAGTCCAACCAAATATATATATATATATATATATATATATATAATGAGAAAAATGTATTTAGTGAGGAGAAAAGACACCAAAAAGAAGAAGGGGGAAACAGGATTACAATTGTCGGTGTATTTAATATCGTATGTGGCAGATATGTAAAAAAACCGGAAAAGTGTTCCATAGGCGAAAAGTGCAAAAAAAAAAAGAATCTATTATAATAGAACTTACGTGTACATCTAACTACTTCAATATTAAATGGCTGAGATATACTTGTCATTCTAACAGTAAGGATAAATGCCCGCTGTCGAGGTAACAAGGATCCCATTAGGACAACTACTATGAATATATAGCGGTGACAGAATACGTGATGCAAGATAACATTACAGACATTTCTTGAGATTTTGTCAAGACTTCCTGGATATATATCCAGAACATCGGACTAAATATGTCAGCAATATTCAATATACGTTGGATTTAGAAATGTGCAATATGGATTTTGACGAGATAAATTGTCTGAAACGACACATTGAACCAAGTTAGCAGTACAATGAGCATTTGATATAAGACTGCACTTTATATAAGCAGAAAATGTGAGACGAAGAAGACGCAATCAATTGCAATTAATTGGGAATTGAATGATAATAGTTTTCTGTTGTTGGTGTTAGAATTTACAAGCAATTACCTGACTCAGTTGACAACTGATTGGCGTACATATTCGAGAGCAGATGCCAGTTTTACTTTGACGCTTTTGTAGGAATTTTTATTAACACAGAAGGAAATAGTTACATCATCAGCATATATGTCTAGTTTTTTTTAACTTAAAAAAGAACAAATAAAAAAATATATTTAAGAAAATACATTGATGAAAATTGGTAATATAGAAATACAAAAGATATTTGTTACAAAGCAGCTTAACCGGTTTTTTGGACCTCTTGCTTCAATGCTCGAACGACGACAAGACTCGACTACGTGAGATACTACAATTAATTTTATTTAAAATTAAAGTCCTTCCAGTGGACATATATGTAGTTATGAAACCTGTGGGTTCCATAAGACCACAATTGTATATTCACTCAGAACCCGAAGATAAAGTTCCATTGCGTTCAAATTACCTGTGTTGGTTCTTTTCTGTTTAGTTTTGTTTATTTTGTTTTACGACATTTTAACCCCAATTTTAGAAAAGTATGAATAAAATATCTACTATTTCTAAGAAATGTGTTTGTAGATCAGATTTCATTGACACGCTTTTGTAAAGAGTTTTTTTTTTTTTTGTCGAGAATCAAATGTATTAGTGGTATTTTTACTATAAAAATCTATTTTAATACTTTCATAGTATTTTGACTCCACATTCGGGATAAACTATTTGGATCAGGTTAGACATGGGAATAACAACAATTAAGAGATGATTCCATGCTCCCCAAAAGCTCCCGATCAGGGGCCTTGCTGCCGGATATTCTTTATCGTCATACCCAATATGAGGAACTTTTCAGTTCAGGTTTTTTCTTGCAGCCAATACTGGAAATATATACGGTTAATTGCGTCAATGGCTTTTTTTTTAAATTTTACCAGTTGCAGGAACTTCCAATTTTGAGGATAAATCCTTGTGCACTTTCTGCATTCTATGTACATGTGTTCATTTAGAACAGGCGATTGATATTTAAGCTCATATTTTGCGTGGTGATTTTCGCCCTCGATCCTATCCCTGCAGCCGTTTTCATTAAGCCAATGAAGTTCGCCATCATATCTCTGGAATTTAGATTCGATAAGATCATACATTGGTAAATAGTGTCGCAGCGTTCGAAGGCCAAGGTCAGAATAATCAGCGATTGGACGGAGTTTTCTAAAAACCTCAACCTATATAGTAGATCAAGCATTCTCTATGGTTGTTCCAACTCTTCGCAATGCTGACTTGAGCTCACCCATAGTAACGATGGACGTACTGAATTAATTTAATCTCAGGAGCAAGTAAAACAAAACGGACAACCCATAACCATGTCTAACTTTTCAAAGATAAAGTGTATAGAATTTTTTTTAGTTGTTCTAAATCTGCAGAAGGCGGATTTGAGCGAGACTATGAATACATACTTGTGCAGGTATCCATCGATTAGTGCAAGTTGAATTAATACTTTTTCGATTATTGCTCTATTTTTATATGCCAAAATTCAAATAGTGCATACATAAGACTCGATTAGAGCGATAAAATATTATTCAGTGTAACCTTAGTCATTGAAAATTGATTTTTTTATACTTACCGGTGTACACATTAGGCGCACTAAGCGAGGGATTCTTGTAATTAGCTACCCCGACTTCTGGAACAGAAAGAGGACGCACATACCCAAGAATCATTGAGAACTTTGTTTCACTATACAAATAATATAGGTACATAGTATAAACTCAAGTTTTTATGCTTCTATATTTGTTTGCTTATTGATCTCGTATCTTCACCTAAAATAAACACAAACCCTACAACCTTCTTAAATTTCATAGATACCAATTGTCAAAAGGCCATTTTAAGAAGATAGTTTAGTGACTTCAATTTTCACTGGAGAGCGGGGCGTAGTATGTATATTTAGCTTAGTAAATATTATATGTGAGTCCCACAATGAAATCTATTTTGATATCTGTCTTTACATAAAAGGGTTAGATAATCTAGTGAGAAGATTTATAATTTCTGCTATCTATGAATAAATGTATATTACATACCCAGCAGATTTGTTCATTTAATTTCCTTTTAGCGACAATATTTCGTTTCGTAATCTTAGAATATTTCAACTTCTTGTTCATATGTCTGGTTCTGTCTGTCTCTTTTCTTAATCTAGAAACATTTGAAAAGATCATATCGTCTGCAAAAATAACAGAAATAGCCAAGGGCTCCCGAATATATGACCGATAGAAATAGTCGTTTTTATTTACTTCCATATATATCTTTGCTTTTGTTAAATAATCAACAATGATATTATACCTGGCCATCATGGCAACATTTGAATCAGATCAATAGAATATTTATCAATTTGTTTCTATTTTAAAGGGGTTTCATGTAAGCTAGAGTGTCTTTTTATAAGCAATAATAGAAGATAACTTTATAAACTGTAAGTTCATTTATAGATTCTATCAAGAATTCTTATTTGCAGTTTGTCAGGATTTAAGTAGCCATCAAGGTAAAATGAAGCGCAAAAAATATCTTTATCTAAACTAAAACACATAAACATATATCTTTATTGTTTTGAATTTTCAAGTTTGTAGGAAAGGTTCTTAAAACGTTTGTGCTTTTTCATTATTTGTAATCTATTGCTGAACGTGCGAACTATTATAGCCACAAGAATATTATTAAAATGGCTCTATATTTGTCAGTTACTTTATATTAATTAATATTTGTTGTTTGTTTATTTGTTCGTGTTTCTGCATTTGCTTTTTTTTAATAATAGAAGTACGTAGGCTTTCCTATCAACCGTTTAATATTCCCTACCATTCTTTTGAACAGGAATAGAGATACATCCCATGTTTCCTGTTTAGGAAGGTGTTCCAGGATACTTTCCTTTTTTCTGATTTCACTAGTAGTGATGTGGTTAATCTCTTGTGATTTGTCCGGTTTATGACAACAGCTCTGCATAGAGAGGATACAGGGTTGGCAGATTTCAAATTGTGGTTCCCGAGAGGTAGTTAGCTTGCTTAAACTAAATATTGATTATTATTCCGCAGAACTGGGTTTGGGTGTGAAAAAGTATTTGTTGTTAAAATTCTTTTTTCATTCAATCTTTCCAGTTACGAGTCCTTTTTTAAAGCTGATCGTTTTGTGTTCATTTTATTTAGTTTTTTTTTCGTAACAGATTTAATGTTTAGCATAGAGCTTGGAAATAATCCGCAGTGTGAGAAAGGCAAGAAGTAAGGCATGTAGCAACATCAGCACGTTAAATGGCACTTCTTTAAAGGCAAGAAGGGGGGAAATATATTAAGTCAAGTGATAGCGATTGCTGTATGAGTTGTTCGATTTTTGAATCAAGCACGGGCAACGCCTGGCCATGCTGCTGCTACTATATATATATATATATATATATATATATATATATATAATATTTAGTATTTGTTTCTTTCTATTGTATATTCTTTAAATATATTTTATTACAATAGAAGCAATAGATATATGAGACAACATTTCGTTTGCTCCACTGTCTATTGCAAAAAATGTTTGTGGTATCACCGCCGACGTAGGAACAGTTGTACTCTTTTGTGGGTAGTTCCCCCACGTTGGTTTCCACCTTGCGACCAACTGTCACCTGTGACTCCTCGTAGCTGCTTGTAAATCGCTTTAACTGGCATGCAGACCAGTTTGGGGTAGTCGACGGGTTGAAACCCTGAGAATTTCGGGATTTGTTAGTCCTACTGTATTTGAAAACTGCTTCCCGCTGGAGGGAGCGTATGGAATCTTGAGACACACTGTGCATTTGAACAGTTATCTCTGTTTTTATACAAGTTTCATTAAAGTCAACTTACCAGGTATTGCGATTAACCTTTTTATTTATTTTTTCTTTTGTTTACATCCGTCATATCCAGAAAAAATAAATTCTAAAATCACAAGAAATAATATATAAAGATCTTAATTACAGTACCTTTTCAGCCATCAATAATGTCAGTTGTAATATATATATATATATATATATATATATATATATATATATATATATATATATATATATATATATATATTCCATTGGTTGTTTGTAAGAGATAACTAAAAAAGGGAAACAAGTTATTGTAACTTTATTAAATGATGGGATATAATAATGTTGAAATATATTCACCGATGATAAAGCATAAATCGAAAGTACAGGTGACATAAAGAAATCTAATTAAAACCTCCTTTAAGAATTTCATAGAAAGGTATGTTAAAAAAAAATTAAAACAATGATAATCCTGAAAAGTTTGTGATGTGATTTTAAAGAAAAAACGGAAACTAACAAAATTGGGTAACGGCATAAACGTTACCAGATTCAGAGAATATATTAAATAGTAAAAGATTCCTTAACTATAATAATCATTGATGTACGTTTTGTAATAACAGATAGAAATGTGACTTGTCAAGATATTGGATCTTTTAAGGACATCTTGTCTGAGAAGAAAACTATATCGGAGAGGTAAATTAAAGTTTTTACTTATTATTGTAAACAGTAACAGTTAAAGTTTATAAAATGAACGTTGATAATTATTTTAAATAATTGGGCAAAATATTGTTAATGTTAAATAATCCCACCAAAAATAACATTTGCCAACTGATTTACTGAGTAATGCCTGAAATCACATTAGTTATTTTAACTATACTTAAAACTAGGTACATTATACTTTATAACATTTTTTACAGATTATTTCTATCGCAAATACAAATAAATTTATTATTTTTTAAACTGCATACGAACTTTATGGACACTCTGTATATATAACAAATTCCCGCAAGATAATGTGGTTTTATATTCACGAAGGTGACTGTTGTCTACATTACAAAAAATGGTTACAAAGAATCAAAGTAAAAGAATCTTATCAATCCTCTTCAGGTATCCGTCCAAGAAAAAACTTGGAGTTCCTCATTACAAGCGATGTGTATGTGAATGGAAAATAGAAATTCACAAAAATCTCTCGTAATCAATAAAGTCTGCAGTGCTATGTACAGTTAAAGTAAGTAATAAAATGTGTTTATATGGTTAAGAACATTGCATAGTATGTAGGAGATGTAATGTGTGAGACAGGAATGAATCCAAATGATAAAATATGTGATATCTGTGAGTGTCTACGTGCGCACGGTGAAGTCAGTTATAAATGCGAGGAGAACCAGGGGAGAAGCCATTAATATGGCACACACATGAGAAAACGGCGTTTTGTCTGGGAAGCACTTCAGCCTCCACTATTTCATTGCACGGTTCACCAGCATTTTTCGCCTCTCATATCTTTATAATTGAACCCTACGTGGCCAGCGTCAATCCTAAATCCTCCTTCGACAGCATCTGCGTCGAATACAATTTTTGACGCAGACGCTGCCAATAAAAATAATTCCAATGTAATATTTTCCAGGATATCTTCGTCATTGACAATCCTCCAACATTCAACGGTATTATGATGCAATAGCCGGATGGTAGACAAGTAGAAATTAATTACATTTTACGCCAATTAAGAAACAGGAATGAAACTCACGGATTAGCTTTAATTATTTTCTGAAGATTGTAGTGGAAACTTTTATTCGAGAAATCAGCTTCTTAAAATCTCGTCTTTTTTCTACAGTTAATGCGATACAAGTCTCGTGATCCACTAAAATTAAAGACTTAGTGATTGAGATGCTTAATAGAAGAACAAGTACAGGTATCAGGAAGTGAAGTTTATGAGGATAGCATGAAGAAAAAACTAAAGACTGAAGAAGTTGATATTGTAATATTAGAAAAAGCATCCACATGGGAGCCCGTTCACAAATTAGTAGTTCTTTAGAGAAAGCTGAGTGGAAATTTTGCCTTATAATTGGAATGTTGAGGAAATGTAATTGGCTTGACTCCATGATATTAGTGTGGTGTATTCTAGTTACGATACGCTGTTCTGTAATCAAACAAGTAACATATACATATGATAAACCATTGAATCCTTAACATTTTGATATAATGACCCTTCTTCTCAATTACAACCAGTAATCTATTTTCTATTGATTTCATTTTTTTTTTTTTTACTTAAGCAGTTTCTGTTACCGACATGGTAGATTTCATTGCTTCCTGTACGCCTGCTTTTGCTGTTATATTTTCTCCACCTTCATATAATTTCATCTTCACTATTGACTGTAGAATTTTGATCGGATGCAGATCAGGACTTTATGGTGGTCATTCCCTCGTCTGCTCTTCTGTAAATCTTTTATACCCAAATAATCCATGGGTAAACTTAGATAAATGAGAAGAAGGATTATCATGCATAAATACACACTTCATTTTGAAACTGAGAGACTGGGACTTGTGCCATGCAAAGAAAGTTCATAAAATCGTAAAGCTTAGCCCTGTTCAGTTTAATTGTTTCATCGACTTTGAATGGCCCACTAATGAATTGGCCGACAATCCTAGGCCATATCATAACACTACCTACTCCTTGTTGCATTCTTTTAGCCACAGACAAGTCAATTTTCATGTATTTCTTGGCCCAATTTTCACTCTTTAAAGCATTTACTTTAATGAGATGAGGTAGAGTAAGAGGTGTTTTACAGATTCCAATTTACAACGTATTCTACACATTTTGTCCTTGAATACCTTAATTCTAGCCTTTTTGAAAGATCTGAGCAAAGGTCGAAAGTGGTTGTTTCACGATCGCCCGCTACAGTTTGCGTTCATTTCGAGTTCTTAAAGCATTTTCCTTTATATATAAGTCTTCTTTATCAATTAATGTTCTCTCCAAATCTCCTTTGATATCGCCAATGTGAATATTTCGTCATTAGATAATATTGTTATTTTCTGTTTTTCAGAAGTTGCTAGTTCATTCGCTTTACCCATGTTTCAATATATATTATAGTTTTTATTATATTTCAAAAGTCTTAAGCTAATGTTAGTTCAATCTCCATAATAACTTTATTAGTCCATGTTCATAAATTCCAAATAACTAACCATTAAAATTATCAGAAAATTTAATTAAATATTTTACGGTGTTTACTCGTTCCCCTACGAGGACGAGATGTGACACAAGGTCTTATTAAAGTGGGGACCCTAGCGCATAGACCCGGACAAGGGACAAAAATTGCACACAGCCCCTGATACGAGCACCGATCCCTCCCTCTTGTGCAATGGGAGGGCGCTGCACCTCTCATTATTATTTTCTCAGTTGTCCCTCTGTCCTTTGACAAAGAAGCCCCTGAGCGCACTCTGTCTAGAGACAGAGACACAACTGAGAGACGATAAGCCTGCGTTAGAAACTCCTCTAAAGAGGTATTTTCACACTAATGTGATTTTCCAAGCGTAGCTCAGATGTGGCACAAGGCCGAAACATGGTGTGACGTCGTCCCCTGGTCGTAGCGCCAACCGTGTCGTTGTATCCCAGTCTACCACGGCACCAACGGTGACGTCCTACTTTGATTCCCAGTCTGCCTACCCACGTTGTGATTTGATCTAGGCAGAGGAAATCAATCAGTCATCGGGGCCGTACTGCAAACCGAATCCAACGGGGGTGATACCACAAAAATACGCATAAAAGGCAACAAAATGAAAACTCAAAATTTCGAAGTATCAAAGAAAAAGGTAACAAACTTTATGTCTAGTTGTTCGATACATAGGACTGCATCTATCTCCCGACCCGTTCTATGGATTGTGGCACGTCGTTTTCCGCTAGGCAAGTTTTAACACTTCAAGTCGTCTGCTCTCTAAGAAATTGGTGTTTCGGTGGGTCTTTGGACGAAAGTCAAAAGAAAAACTTATTTCGGTGATCTGGATCTAAGTCGCTCTTCAAAATAATTGTTCTTGGTTTGAAGAGATGGGTACGGAAAATGTGCGGGAATCTTGGTCAGCTATCTGCGAGGCTTGCTTTAACCGAAGACTGCTGGAACTCGACTCTCTGAATTGCTCGTTGTGGCTTCGTTTATATGGGCGCCGACCAAAACCGGGGTGGGTTTGTCGGCGCTGGGGGGTTCCTCGATAATTCTAAATACATATCCACCTCTATGGTTAGCAATTTCCACCTTTTTCCATTTTTGGGAACCGTTCCTCACTCCCACCTTCTCATCATACCTCAGAGGGGCGTGAACTGCCCTCCCCACATCTTCGTGACAACCTCTCTTACTCATCCTCCAGATGGGCGGCAACAGCCTCCCTCGTGCATCACGTGATCACCACTCGACCAATGATGTCCCAGTCGGGCGTGGACGAACCTGCGGCCCTGCCTCAGGAAAAAAATATCTTGCTTAAAAAAAAAATTATCTCCTTTTTCTTTCCCTTTTCTACCCCTTAATGGTTTATCATTTCTCCAGCCGCAAACGGGACAATATGACAATGGCGGTCATAACTCTTGTTCTACATGTGGTTTACTTCAAGTATTTTATCGCTAATTATCAGAATGTGTGGTCCTCCCGACACGGTCTCAAAAAAGGACATCTCCAAAGCCCCAGTCGGTCTGTCACCTCGAAGAAAGAAAAAAAAATATTTTCTTTCGGCACAATTCCTGATAACAAAATTTTATTATCGCAGGCCAAGGATGCTCGTGGGTGGTTTTTTTAATTTTTCATATCTGTCCGAGTCTTTTTAGTTGTTGTTTTTCGTCACTTAACGAAACAACATTTTCATTTGAATTTTTCTTTCTCTCTCTGGCCAGTCGGTCTGTAGCCGATAATAAGATGTCTTCCGTACCAATAGTTTGTTTTCATATCTTTAGATAACATGGCCGATGCCAAAACATATCTGATTCCTTCCTTTTCTTTTTACTCAGAATTTCCCTGTCATTGTAATGACACTCTTTCGCCATTTGTTACTTATCAAAATATCCTTTTATCCATTGTCTCTTAGCTGTGTGTGTGTTCTTGCTTAACACTCACGATTCGGTTCTTAGCCTCTCCTTTTCTTCCTCTCTTTCCTTTTCTCTTTCTGCCTCGTTAAATGGTGCCACAATGGAGCACCCAGTGAGGATCGAACTCACGACTCAATCCTAATTGTTCTAGCGAGACAAACTTGCTAGCCATTACACCACCTCGAGGTGCTATAATTAAATATTTTACTAAGGTTGGAAATGCACGATTTGACAAATATTGATTCAGAACATTTTGAATTATTGAAGTTTATTTGATTTGCATTATGACTTCAGATAGGCTACATATATATATATATATATATATATATATATATATATATATATGTATATATATATATATATATATATATGCGTGTGTGTGTGTATGTATGTATGTATGTGTGTGTGTATGTGGCTGTGCGTGTGTGGTTGTGTGTTTGGGTGTGTGCTTAAAATGATATAGAATGCAAATATTTCAAAATGTTCCCACTGTAATTCATTCTTTTTAAGACTATAAAAGCTTTCGCCTATCTTGAAAAATCCCTTAGCGTGAAACCGTGGTTAAATAAAATGTTATTTTTTACATTATTAAAAATATCTTTCAAACGTCTCTGAAATTGTATACTTATATATATAAGAAAAGATATATACTGCGATATACATTTAGAATTTTTCATTGATTTATTTTCATTTTCTAGGGTTTATCAACACTTTCCAGGCTGTTTAAAACCAGAACATATTTTTAGTTTTTAAGAATTTGGGGGTTGGTGTAAATTATTTAATAATACGTCTTACTTATTAACCCATAGCTGTGGGAGAAGAGGTGGATTCATAACTTTCCCGAACTTAAGAATAAGAGAATATAACGAATCTAACGGAAATTTGAACTCAGTCATCTCATCATTATTTCCGAGCCATTATACTTTAAACCAACCTCACATCCTATCTTATATCAACTGTTATTTCCAAGCGATCATCCATCTAGTTACTGGCCAGGGCCGAGTTGCTTAACTTCGATGATATCACGGGAATCGGTGTTTCAATGCTACATGACCGTATGCCATCAGAAACTTTCATTAGTATTGTAACTAAAATGCTGTTTCTAAATGCTCGCTTTTGGGAGTAAAGACACGGGATTACATAAGAAAATCAAATTGTATTGGAAATATGTCCTTCAGTAGATTAAATGTAAAGATCATCGTTCCAGAATATTTGCTCTTTTATACTGAAGAGAAGATATTCTTGACATGACATCGAGATGGACTGTACGTCATCGTAATAATTACTCCCTTACCAAATTTCGGCATGTCACTTTTCTTTCATCTGTCTAGAAATGTTTTGAAATGATTGAAATAAATGTCCCACTGACACGAATTTTAGGATAACTTATAACATTAAATAAGCAAGTAGCAAATATTTCACAGCGTTCACCTTTTGCTCAACGTTTAAATCAGATGTGATTAAAACTTTTAAAGTCAATTTAAGAATTTATACGCAATGCTGAAATATTGACTTTTGATTGGAATTACGTTGTACGCTTCCCTGACTTTTATTCGAACAAGCTAATATTAATGTATTTAGTAATAATCATGGTTTATATTCACACCCCTAGATTGCAATCGATAGCGTGCGATGGGAGAATTTTCATCATGTTATAGTTTTAATTTCGTGCATGCGCCTTATTTCTTTTTGATTGTGTCCGTTGCACAGTCTAGTTGGGTTTGTTGTACCCGTCTGTGACAAAAAGAGCACAATAACGCAATTCACTTCGTCTGAAATTTGGAAACGGTATACTGTTCTCCTTAATATCGCACCGGAAACTTCAATACTAACATTTCAAATGTTTGTGTGTCAATCTGAGGAGTAGCCAGAGGATTAAGAAAGAGTTGGATGAGTATAAAGGTGATTACGAAGGTACGGCAGCTCGGAGAACTCACTCTAATCGTTCTAATAAGAAAAGAACTCCTGCAATTATTGCTGAGGGCCTCAGTATCAACACGGAGGCATACATCAAGTGCCTTGAAGCAGTAGTACTGCATTGGGTCAAGAAGGTGACTACTTGTAGACACTATATCTAGCAACAGGACTCTACACAGGAAGGAGAACCCATTCATAGCTGTCATACAATTTCTGCCACTGCATCACACCTTGCATCTTCCAACTAACTCCCTGACAGCAACCCATTAATTATTATTTGCAGTGCGCAGTCGAGCGAGAGACTAATAAATCTCTTTGTAATACCAAAGATGAAGTGAAGGCGAGAATCATGGCTGCATTCACCGACTTAAACAAGGAAACCGTTTAGAAAATTTTCAGGAGAATTTTCTATCGCACTGTACTTATCCAAAAGGTTGACATTAATGTTTAAGTCAAGATTTGGAATCACCAACTTACAGACATATAGATATTCATGATTTCGCGGATAAACACGACAGTCCGTTATTTCTTCAGCCATTGAAAATTCTGAAAATCATTGCGATTTCATCCACATTTCTCAGGCATAAGCGTCTTCGATACGCAGTTTTATTGCCAAGTAAGCAGTTGAAGAAGTAATATTGAATCTACCTACTTGTTGATTTTGTTTACGTTCAAACATTCCGAACATTTTACCTGCCGAATTATAAATATCATTAATTCTACAGATCGGATATGAGCTTAGAGTATTATGAAGGAACCATGTATGATTACTGTAATATTGCAATATAATATCAGCAGCCATTTTTGAATAACTTCCATAAAGTGGCTTTCCTTCAGGGTAATCAATAAGTCGAGATTTGATCATAAAAATGAAAACAATACTACCAACAAAATTGAGTTTCTGATACTGTGCTCGAATTAAAATAAATTATAGCGTAGAATTGGATGACATGATACGATTTTTGAAGATTATCTGATTGAGATTAACTGTTGAAATCCATTTTACATTATAAAATTAGAAAAGAATATAAATTATCTGACATTTGATTTACGTTTGATTTGAAATTCGTGAAGTGTTTCTTTTAGTCGATTGTATGAAAAACTGAATCTTTCAATATTATTACTTGAATCTCCTCCTTTTTTCTATTTCGTATTTTGTACTTGAGAAATACTGAATTATAGAAAATCAGTACTTGGTGTTCTTCCTTTTTTTATTTCAATTTTTGCTCATCAGAAATACTAAATCTTCCAGCGTCAATTCTTCGTGATTTTCCTTTTTCTATTCTTGTGCTTTGACTTGCAGACCTTTTAAATCTTATACACAACTCACAAATGATTAACAAACAAATCAGTTAAACTTCTAACAATTAAAATGATAAAAATCCGTGATTCACATTTACAAAAGTTCGAAGAAAATTAAACAAAAGTCATGAAATTTAAGACACGAATCGATTGGGAAAATATATGATTCTGAAATTAAAAATAATTAAAACGAAAACTACAAGCGTAAGACAGTAGACAAAAATATACATACAATCGCTAAATGTTATTTTCACCTTAAATATCGTATTTTCAAACAGATATAATTTAATAAAATGAAAAAAAAATATTTTGAAATATAAAAAATTGGATAAGGGAAAATACGATCTGAATTCACTTTAGAATATTTGAAATATTTCATTGGCAAGAAATGTGCACATATTCTAAGATTTTAAATATTACCTATGTTAATTCGGGAAAAATAGGGTAAATTTATTTACAAAATATAAACAGATCTTCAACTTAATATATATATATATATATATATATATATATATATATAAGAAATGAAAACGGTGTGCTTTTAAACTCGAAAATCACTATACAGAAAAGAAATTTCGTTAAGAGCAATACATTCGCTAAATCATTATTTATTTATGCCCTCAAACAAAAACTCTATGATTTCCAATTCACTAACATTCATTTTTCTGTCAATGATGTTTCACTCGTTCAGTGTTG